>JARFIW010000599.1:2580000-3226520 GCA_036346225.1 Platerodrilus igneus | reverse complement strand
GAAATTATAAAATTAAGTTTTGGAAATCGATGTCGAGTATTTCGATAATCGACATTCACTACCTTCAAAATCCGACAAATTGTCCCCGGGACACTGAAAGAGCTAGTTCAAGATGGGAAACATTGAAAACAGTAGGTTAGAAATTATAAAATTGTGGAAGTTTTGGAATATCGATGTCGAGTATTTCGATAATCGACATTCACTACCTTCAAAATCCGACAAATTGTCCTGGGGACACTGAAAGAGCTAGTTCGAGATGGGAAACATTGAAAAATAGTAGGTTAGGAAATTATAAAATCTTAAGTTTTGGAATATCGATGTCGAGTATTTCGATAATCGACATTCACTACCTTCAAAATCCACAAATTGTCCCCGGGACACTGAAAGAGCTAGTTCAAGTTGGGAAACATTGAAAACAGTAGGTTAGAAATTATAAAATCGTAAGTTTTGGAATATCGATGTCGAGTATTTCGATAATCGACATTCACTACCTTCAAAATCCACAAATTGTCCCGGGACACTGAAAGAGCTAGTTCAAGATGGGAAACATTGAAAACAGTAGGTTAGAAATTATAAAATGGTGGAAGTTTTGGAATATCGATGTCGAGTATTTCGATAATCGACATTCACTACCTTCAAAATCCAAAAAATTTTCCCTGGGACACTGAAAGAGCTAGTTCAAGTTGGGAAACATTGAAAACAGTAGGTTAGAAATTATAAAATGGTGGAAGTTTTGGAATATCGATGTCGAGTATTTCGATAATCGACATTCACTACCCTCAAAATCCAACAAATTTTCCCCGGGACACTGAAAGAGCTAGTTCAAGTTGGGAAACATTGCAAAACAGTAGGTTAGAAACTATAAAATGGTGGAAGTTTTGGAATATCGATGTCGAGTATTTCGATAATCGACATTCACTACCTTCAAAATCCAACAAATTTTCCCCGGGACACTGAAAGAGCTAGTTCAAGATGGGAAACATTGCAAAACAGTAGGTTAGAAATTATAAAATGGTGGAAGTTTTGGAATATCGATGTCGAGTATTTCGATAATCGACATTCACTACCTTCAAAATCCGACAAATTGTCCCCGGGACACTGAAAGAGCTAGTTCAAGTTGGGAAACATTGAAAACAGTAGGTTAGAAATTATAAAATGGTGGAAGTTTTGGAATATCGATGTCGAGTATTTCGATAATCGACATTCACTACCTTCAAAATCCGACAAATTGTCCCCGGGACACTGAAAGAGCTAGTTCAAGTTGGGAAACATTGGAAAACAGTAGGTTAGAAATTATAAAATGGTGGAAGTTTTGGAATATCGATGTCGAGTATTTCGATAATCGACATTCAACTACCTTCAAAATCCAACAAATTTTCCCGGGACACTGAAAGAGCTAGTTCAAGTTGGGAAACATTGGAAAACAGTAGGTTAGAAATTATAAAATGGTGGAAGTTTTGGAATATCGATGTCGAGTATTTCGATAATCGACATTCACTACCTTCAAAATCCGACAAATTGTCCCCGGGACACTGAAAGAGCTAGTTCAAGTTGGGAAACATTGAAAACAGTAGGTTAGAAATTATAAAATGGTGGAAGTTTTGGAATATCGATGTCGAGTATTTCGATAATCGACATTCACTACCTTCAAAATCCGACAAATTGTCCCGGGGACACTGAAAGAGCTAGTTCAAGATGGGAAACATTGAAAAACAGTAGGTTAGAAATTATAAAATGGTGGAAGTTTTGGAATATCGATGTCGAGTATTTCGATAATCGACATTCATACCTTCAAAATCCAACAAATTTTCCCGGACACTGAAAGAGCTAGTTCAAGTTGGGAAACATTGAAAACAGTAGGTTAGAAATTATAAAATGGTGGAAGTTTTGGAATATCGATGTCGAGTATTTCGATAATCGACATTCACTACCTTCAAAATCCGACAAATTGTCCCCGGGACACTGAAAGAGCTAGTTCAAGTTGGGAAACATTGGAAAACAGTAGGTTAGAAATTATAAAATGGTGGAAGTTTTGGAATATCGATGTCGAGTATTTCGATAATCGACATTCACTACCTTCAAAATCCGACAAATTGTCCCCGGGACACTGAAAGAGCTAGTTCAAGATGGGAAACATTGAAAACAGTAGGTTAGAAATTATAAAATCGTGGAAGTTTGGGGATATTGACGTCGAGTATTTGGATAATGGACATTCAATACTTCCAAAATCCAACAAATTGTCCCGGGGACACTGAAAGAGGTCGTTCAAGATGGGAAACATTGCAAAACAGTAGGTTAGAAATTATAAAATTGTGGAAGTTTTGGAATATCGATGTCGAGTATTTCGATAATCGACATTCACTACCTTCAAAATCCGACAAATTGTCCACGGAACACTGAAAGAGCTAGTTCAAGTTGGGAAACATTGCAAAACAGTAGGTTAGAAATTATAAAATGGTGGAAGTTTTGGAATATCGATGTCGAGTATTTCGATAATCGACATTCACTACCTTCAAAATCCAACAAATTTTCCCCGGGACACTGAAAGAGCTAGTTCGAGATGGGAAACATTGAAAAATAGTAGGTTAGAAATTATAAAATCTTAAGTTTTGGAACATCGATGTCGAGTATTTCGATAATCGACATTCACTACCTTCAAAATCCGACAAATTGTCCCCGGGACACTGAAAGAGCTAGTTCAAGTTGGGAAACATTGCAAAACAGTAGGTTAGAAATTATAAAATGGTGGAAGTTTTGGAATATCGATGTCGAGTATTTCGATAATCGACATTCACTACCTTCAAAATCCAACAAATTTCCCCGGGACACTGAAAGAGCTAGTTCGAGATGGGAAACATTGAAAAATAGTAGGTTAGAAATTATAAAATCTTAAGTTTTGGAACATCGATGTCGAGTATTTCGATAATCGACATTCACTACCTTCAAAATCCGACAAATTGTCCCGGGGACACTGAAAGAGCTAGTTCAAGATGGGAAACATTGAAAACAGTAGGTTAGAAATTATAAAATCGTGGAAGTTTTGGAATATGGACGTCGGGTATTTCGATAATCGACATTCAATACTTCCAAAGTCCGACAAATTGTCCCGCGGACACGGAAAGAGCTAGTTCGAGATGTGAAACATTGAAAAATAGTAGGTTAGAAATTATAAAATCCTAAGTTTTGAAATATCGATGTCGAGTATTTTGATAATCGACATTCACTACCTCCAAAATCCGACAAATTGTCCCCGGGACACTGAAAGAGCTAGTTCAAGATGGGAAACATTGAAAACAGTAGGTTAGAAATTATAAAATCGTGAAGGTTTGGAATATCGACCATGTCGAGTATTTGGATAATGGACATTCAATACATCCAAAATCCGACAAATTGTCCAGGAGACACTGAAAGAGGTCGTTCAAGATGGGAAACACTGAAAAACAGTAGGTTAGAAATTATAAAATTGTGGAAGTTTTGGAATATCGATGTCGAGTATTTCGATAATCGACATTCACTACCTTCAAAATCCGACAAATTGTCCCCGGGACACTGAAAGAGCTAGTTCGAGATGGGAAACATTGAAAAATAGTAGGTTAGAAATTATAAAATCTTAAGTTTTGGAATATCGATGTCGAGTATTTCGATAATCGACATTCACTACCTTCAAAATCCGACAAATTGTCCCCGGGACACTGAAAGAGCTAGTTCAAGTTGGGAAACATTGAAAACAGTAGGTTAGAAATTATAAAATCGTAGGTTTGGAATATCGACCATGGGTATTTCGACAATCGACTTTCAGTACTTCCAAAAATCCGACAAATTGTCCCCGGGACACTAAAAGAGCTAGTTCAAGATGTGAAACATTGCAAAACAGTAGGTTAGAAATTATAAAATGGTGGAAGTTTTGGAATATCGATGTCGAGTATTTCGATAATCGACATTCACTACCTTCAAAATCCAACAAATTTTCCCCGGGACACTGAAAGAGCTAGTTCGAGATGGGAAACATTGAAAATAGTAGGTTAGAAATTATAAAATCTTAAGTTTTGGAACATCGATGTCGAGTATTTCGATAATCGACATTCACTACCTTCAAAATCCGACAAATTGTCCCCGGGACACTGAAAGAGCTAGTTCAAGTTGGGAAACATTGGAAAACAGTAGGTTAGAAATTATAAAATGGTGGAAGTTTTGGAATATCGATGTCGAGTATTTCGATAATCGACATTCACTACCTTCAAAATCCAACAAATTTTCCCCGGGACACTGAAAGAGCTAGTTCGAGATGGGAAACATTGAAAAATAGTAGGTTAGAAATTATAAAATCTTAAGTTTTGGAACATCGATGTCGAGTATTTCGATAATCGACATTCACTACCTTCAAAATCCGACAAATTGTCCCCGGGACACTGAAAGAGCTAGTTCAAGATGGGAAACATTGAAAACAGTAGGTTAGAAATTATAAAATCGTGGAAGTTTGGGGATATTGACGTCGAGTATTTGGATAATCGACATTCACTACCTTCAAAATCCGACAAATTGTCCTGGGACACTGAAAGAGCTAGTTCGAGATGGGAAACATTGAAAACTAGTAGGTTAGAAATTATAAAATCTTAAGTTTTGGAATATCGATGTCGAGTATTTCGATAATCGACATTCACTACCTTCAAAATCCGACAAATTGTCCCCGGACACTGAAAGAGCTAGTTCAAGATTGGGAAACATTGAAAACAGTAGGTTAGAAATTATAAAATCGTAAGGTTTGGAATATCGACCATGGAGTATTTCGATAATCGACATTCACTACCTTCCAAAATCCGACAAATTGTCCCGGGACACTGAAAGAGCTAGTTCAAGATGGGAAACATTGAAAACAGTAGGTTAGAAATTATAAAATGGTGGAAGTTTTGGAATATCGATGTCGAGTATTTCGATAATCGACATTCAATACCTTCAAAATCCAACAAATTTTCCCCGGGACACTGAAAGAGCTAGTTCAAGTTGGGAAACATTGGAAAACAGTAGGTTAGAAATTATAAAATGGTGGAAGTTTTGGAATATCGATGTCGAGTATTTCGATAATCGACATTCACTACCTTCAAAATCCGACAAATTGTCCCCGGGACACTGAAAGAGCTAGTTCAAGATGGGAAACATTGAAAAACAGTAGGTTAGAAATTATAAAATGGTGGAAGTTTTGGAATATCGATGTCGAGTATTTCGATAATCGACATTCAATACCTTCAAAATCCAACAAATTTTCCCCGGGACACTGAAAGAGCTAGTTCAAGTTGGGAAACATTGGAAAACAGTAGGTTAGAAATTATAAAATGGTGGAAGTTTTGGAATATCGATGTCGAGTATTTCGATAATCGACATTCACTACCTTCAAAATCCGACAAATTGTCCCCGGGACACTGAAAGAGCTAGTTCAAGTTGGGAAACATTGCAAAACAGTAGGTTAGAAATTATAAAATGGTGGAAGTTTTGGAATATCGATGTCGAGTATTTCGATAATCGACATTCACTACCTTCAAAATCCAACAAATTTTCCCGGGACACTGAAAGAGCTAGTTCGAGATGGGAAACATTGAAAATAGTAGGTTAGAAATTATAAAATCTTAAGTTTTGGAACATCGATGTCGAGTATTTCGATAATCGACATTCACTACCTTCAAAATCCGAACAAATTGTCCCGGGACACTGAAAGAGCTAGTTCAAGTTGGGAAACATTGCAAAACAGTAGGTTAGAAATTATAAAATGGTGGAAGTTTTGGAATATCGATGTCGAGTATTTCGATAATCGACATTCACTACCTTCAAAATCCAACAAATTTTCCCCGGGACACTGAAAGAGCTAGTTCGAGATGGGAAACATTGAAAAATAGTAGGTTAGAAATTATAAAATCTTAAGTTTTGGAACATCGATGTCGAGTATTTCGATAATCGACATTCACTACCTTCAAAATCCGACAAATTGTCCCGGGGACACTGAAAGAGCTAGTTCAAGATGGGAAACATTGAAAAACAGTAGGTTAGAAATTATAAAATTGTGGAAGTTTTGGAATATCGATGTCGAGTATTTCGATAATCGACATTCACTACCTTCAAAATCCGACAAATTGTCCTGGGGACACTGAAAGAGCTAGTTCGAGATGGGAAACATTGAAAAATAGTAGGTTGGAAATTATAAAATCTTAAGTTTTGGAATATCGATGTCGAGTATTTCGATAATCGACATTCACTACCTTCAAAATCCGACAAATTGTCCCCGGGACACTGAAAGAGCTAGTTCAAGTTGGGAAACATTGAAAACAGTAGGTTAGAAATTATAAAATCGTAGGTTTGGAATATCGACCATGGGTATTTCGACAATCGACATTCAGTACTTCCAAAAATCCGACAAATTGTCCCGGGGACACTGAAAGAGCTAGTTCAAGATGGGAAACATTGAAAAACAGTAGGTTAGAAATTATAAAATGGTGGAAGTTTTGGAATATCGATGTCGAGTATTTCGATAATCGACATTCACTACCTTCAAAATCCGACAAATTGTCCTGGGGACACTGAAAGAGCTAGTTCGAGATGGGAAACATTGAAAAATAGTAGGTTGGAAATTATAAAATCTTAAGTTTTGGAATATCGATGTCGAGTATTTCGATAATCGACATTCACTACCTTCAAAATCCGACAAATTGTCCCCGGGACACTGAAAGAGCTAGTTCAAGTTGGGAAACATTGAAAACAGTAGGTTAGAAATTATAAAATCGTAGGTTTGGAATATCGACCATGGGTATTTCGACAATCGACATTCAGTACTTCCAAAAATCCGACAAATTGTCCCCGGGACACTAAAAGAGCTAGTTCAAGATGTGAAACATTGAAAAACAGTAGGTTAGAAATTATAAAATGGTGGAAGTTTTGGAATATCGATGTCGAGTATTTCGATAATCGACATTCAATACCTTCAAAATCCAACAAATTTTCCCCGGGACACTGAAAGAGCTAGTTCGAGATGGGAAACATTGAAAAATAGTAGGTTAGAAATTATAAAATCTTAAGTTTTGGAACATCGATGTCGAGTATTTCGATAATCGACATTCACTACCTTCAAAATCCGACAAATTGTCCCCGGGACACTGAAAGAGCTAGTTCAAGTTGGGAAACATTGGAAAACAGTAGGTTAGAAATTATAAAATGGTGGAAGTTTTGGAATATCGATGTCGAGTATTTCGATAATCGACATTCACTACCTTCAAAATCCAACAAATTTTCCCCGGGACACTGAAAGAGCTAGTTCGAGATGGGAAACATTGAAAAATAGTAGGTTAGAAATTATAAAATCTTAAGTTTTGGAACATCGATGTCGAGTATTTCGATAATCGACATTCACTACCTTCAAAATCCGACAAATTGTCCGGGGACACTGAAAGAGCTAGTTCGAGATGGAAAACATTGAAAACAGTAGGTTAGAAATTATAAAATTGTGGAAGTTTTGGAATATCGATGTCGAGTATTTCGATAATCGACATTCACTACCTTCAAAATCCGACAAATTGTCCTGGGGACACTGAAAGAGCTAGTTCGAGATGGGAAACATTGAAAAATAGTAGGTTGGAAATTATAAAATCTTAAGTTTTGGAATATCGATGTCGAGTATTTCGATAATCGACATTCACTACCTTCAAAATCCGACAAATTGTCCCCGGGACACTGAAAGAGCTAGTTCAAGATGGGAAACATTGAAAAACAGTAGGTTAGAAATTATAAAATCGTAGGTTTGGGATATCGACCATGGGTATTTCGACAATTGACATTCAGTACTTCCAAAATCCAACAAATTTTCCCGGGGACATTAAAAGAGCTTGTTCAAGATGGGAAACATTGAAAAACAGTAGGTTAGAAATTATAAAATGGTGGAAGTTTTGGAATATCGATGTCGAGTATTTCGATAATCGACATTCAATACCTTCAAAATCCAACAAATTTTCCCCGGGACACTGAAAGAGCTAGTTCAAGTTGGGAAACATTGGAAAACAGTAGGTTAGAAATTATAAAATGGTGGAAGTTTTGGAATATCTATGTCTGGTATTTCGATAAGCGACATTCAATACTTCCAAAATTCAACAAATCGTCCCGGAAGTTGCAAATGTGGCGTCAAACAAACGCAATAAATTTTTAAAAGATAAAGCAGACCTTGAGGGGTTTCAGTGGTGTCGTATTGTTGTTATTGTGGGATTCAACAGATTTTAGGACTTTTAAATTTTATATTGTTCGCAGTGGTAAAAACAATAAATTTTTATCTTAGATACAGCTTTAAAAAACCAACAATTTCAACAAGAGAACGCTAATAGAAACAATTGCAGCAGTTGACTCACCTTTTAAACAATATTCCAGAAATTAGCACAATTAATCAATTAAAACAAACAAAACGCTAACAATTTTTAACGCTGACGCTTTCCGAATCGACTGAAAACGGAAACTGGATGAACTCAGCTGCTCTGCTAATATGAATGAGGCGGTGGCAAAGCAACAAGTGTCAAAACCTTTAAACGGTCATATTTTTACCACATGTGCTCTCGTTCGAATTGCTTGTGGGCCCCACACATAAATTGCTCTAATTTTAAATGAGATCATAATACGATATTAATTCGTGCACAAGCGAATTGTGATTTGCTTAAATTAATTGATCAGTCTCAGTATAAATAAATAAAGTCCTGACGCATGTAATTGTTAAGGTCGAAGAATATTTGTACTGGATATGACATCTCGGCCTATTTAATTTAATCATGAATGAAGTATTTCTCTTATAAGGATTAAAATTAATCTAAAAAATTGCTGTTTAGTATGAAATTTATCTCAAGCAACTGCAAATTATGAAGTACTAATAAAAGATTAGTAGATATTTTATTATAGTCTATATATTGGTCAAATAGTGGTAATTTACCGCAATATCTACTACAATTTATATATTAAATTCCACATGGGGAGGGGGATGCTAATTTTCTGACCAACTAATAATATTTTAAAAAAGTATGTACTACTTTTTAATCAAATGCGGCCAGAATGTCTAAGTGCGGCCACGTGGGTTCAACCATAATGCCCCCAAAACTTTTATTTTTTGCCACCCTCTTTCACCCCCTTTTCCAAAAATATCTAAAAAGCATAATCAATATTGTGCGGCCACTCAGTATAAGTGCGACCACATGAGTTCTATTGTAAAAACGTAAAATTTTAATTTTCTACCTTCCCCCATATCCCCAACTATAAAAAATTGAAGAAAACCTGAAACAGTCGACCGATGTTGTGCGGCCATTCCGTATGGGCGCGGCCACGTGCATTCTATTGCAAGAACGTAAAATTTTATTTTTCTAATCACTGAAACAGTCAAACAATATTGTGCGAATACTCAGTATAGGCGCGGCCCCATGCGTTCTATTGCAAGACCGTAAAATTTTAATTTTCTACCCCCCTTCCTTCTCATACCAAACTAGAAAAAATTGAAGAAAACCTTAATAGTCGACCAAAATTGTGCAGCCACTCAGTATAGGTGCGGCCACATGCTTTCTATTGCAAGAACGTAAAATTTTAATTTTCTACCCCTCCTCCCTCTCATACCCAACTATATAAATAGAAAAAACCTAAAACAGTCGAACAGTTGTTGCCCAAACGCCGACGAGGCAGCAACTCGCGTATTCCGACCACCGCCTTCGGGCGTTCAAAGATGAGCAGCGGAAGGGTGACGTCCTGAGGGAGTTCTCCAGCTATGCGGGGTTGCGATGAATGGGTACACAAGTGAATTCGTCGGAGATGCACATCCGTCAGTCCTGTTTAGACGAGCTACCTGACGATGGAGCGGCCTGTGGCGAATAGCCAGTCCTGTCAGTCGAAAACCACAGGCCAGTGGACCCAGGATCCGGAATACTGTGTAGTAGGAGAACAACTAAGGGGAAGATCCGAGAAACTGCTCACTGCACCAAATCAAGAGGATTCCAGGAGCAGGTCTTTTGGGATCCAGTCCTACAAATTTATATATTTTATTTAATTAAGAAGATCAACCGATAGAAACACCACAACAACTCAAGAAACAACAATATCTACAAGCCGAAAAACTCTAGAGTTACAAGGCACTACAGCGACGCTAAGAGCGTCGCGTCAAGCTTCTGTAGTACAGTCGAACAATATTGTGCGAAGACTCAGTATAGATGCGGCCACATGCGTTCTATTGCAAGAACGTAAAATTTTAATTTTCTACCCCCCTTCCTTCTCATACCCAACTAGAAAAAAATGAAGACAACCTTACCAGTCGACCAATATTGTGCAGCCACTCAGTATAGGTGCGGCCACATGCGTTCCATAGCAAGAACGTAAAATTTTAATTTTCTACCCCTGCTCTCCCCACATACCCAACTATAAAAAATTGAAAAACCTTAAACAGTCGACCAATATAGTGCGGCCACTCAGTATAGATGGGGCCACATGCGTTCTATTGCAAAAACGTAAAATTTAAATTTTTCACCCCCTCCCACTCATACCCAAATAGAACAAATTGAAGAAAACCTGAAACAGTCGACCAATATTGTGCGGTTACTCAGTATAGGTGCGGCCACATGCGTTCTATTGTAACAACGTAAAATCTTAATTTTCTAGACCCCCTACACCAACTAGAAAAAATTGAAGAAAAGCTGAAACAGTCGATCAATATTGTGCGACCACTCAGTATAGGTGCGGCCGCAAGAGTTCTGTTGTAATAAAGTAAAATTTTAATTTTCTATTCCCCCCCTCATTCCCAATTGGAAAAAATTAAAGAAAATCTTAACAGTCGACCAATATTGTGCAGTCACTCAGTATAGATGCGGCCACATAAGATCTATTGCAAGAAGGTAAAATTTTTATTTTTAACCCCCTCCCCTCATTCTAAACTAAAAAAAATTGAAGAAAACTTGAAACAGTCGACCAATATAGTGCGGCCACTCAGCATAGGTGGGGCCACATGCGTTCTATTGCAAGAACGTAAAATTTAAATTTTTTACCCCCTCCCACTCATAACCAAATAGAAAAAATTGAAGAAAACCTGAAACAGTCAACCAATATTGTGCGGTCACTCAGTATACGTGCGGCCACATGCGTTCTATTGTAAGAACGTAAAATCTTAATTTTCTAGAGCCCTACCCCAACTAGAAAAAATTGAAGAAAAGCTGAAACAGTCGATCTATATTGTGTGGCCACTCAGTATAGGTGCGGCCACATGCGTTCCATAGCAAGAACGTAAAATTTTAATTTTCTACCCCTGCTCTCCCCACATACCCAACTATAAAAAATTGAAAAACCTTAAACAGTCGACCAATATAGTGCGGCCACTCAGTCTAGGTGGGGCCACATGCGTTCTATTGCAAGAACGTTAAATTTTAATTTTTTCACCCCCTCCCACTCATACCCAAATAGAAAAAAATGAAGAAAACCTGAAACAGTCAACCAATATTGTGCGGTCACTCAGTATACATGCGGCCACATGCGTTCTATTGTAAGAACGTAAAATCTTAAGTTTCTAGACCCCCTACCCCAACTAGAAAAAATGGAAGAAACGCTGAAACAGTCGATCAATATTGTGCGGCCACTCAGTATAGGTGCGGCCGCAAGAGTTCTGTTGTAATAAGGTAAAATTTTAAATTTTCTATTTCCCCCCTCATTCCCAATTAGAAAAAATTAAATAAAACCTGAAACAGTCAACCAATATTGTGCGGTCACTCAGTATACGTGCGGCCACATGCGTTCTATTGTAAGAACGTAAAATCTTAATTTTCTAGACCACCTACCCCAACTAGAAAAATGGAAGAAACGCTGAAACAGTCGATCAATATTGTGCGGCCACTCAGTATAGGTGCGGCCGCAAGAGTTCTGTTGTAATAAGGTAAAATTTTAATTTTCTATTTCCCCCCTCATTCCCAATTAGAAAAAATAAAGAAAATCTTAACAGTCGGCCAATATTGTGCAGCCACTCAGTATAGATGCGGCCACATAAGATCTATTGCATGAAGGTAAAATTTTTATTTTTAACCCCCTCCCCTCATTCTAAACTAAAAAAAATTGAAGAAAACTGGAAACAGTCGACCAATATTGTGCAGCCACTCACTATAGGTGCGGCCACATGCGTTCCATAGCAAGAACGTAAAATTTTAATTTTCTACCCCTGCTCTCCCCACATACCCAGCTATAAAAAATTGAAAAACCTTAAACAGTCGACCAATATAGTGCGGCCACTCAGTATAGGTGGGGCCACATGCGTTCTATTGCAAGAACGTAAAATTTTAATTTTTTCACCCCCTCCCACTTATACCCAAATAGAAAAAATTGAAGAAAACCTGAAACAGTCAACCAATATTGTGCGGTCACTCAGTATACGTGCGGCCACATGCGTTCTATTGTAAGAACGTAAAATCTTAATTTTCTAGACCCCCTACCCCAACTAGAAAAAATGGAAGAAAAGCTGAAACAGTCGATCAATATTGTGCGCCACTCAGTATAGGTGCGGCCGCATAGAGTTCTGTTGTAATAAGGTAAAATTTTAATTTTCTATTTCCCCTCATTCCCAATTAGAAAAATTAAAAAAACCTGAAACAGTCAACCAATATTGTGCGGTCACTCAGTATACGTGCGGCCACATGCGTTCTATTGTAAGAACGTAAAATCTTAATTTTCTAGACCACCTACCCCAACTAGAAAAATTGGAAGAAACGCTGAAACAGTCGATCCAATATTGTGCGGCCACTCAGTATAGGTGCGGCCGCAAGAGTTCTGTTGCAATAAGGTAAAATTTTAATTTTCTATTCCCCCTCATTCCCAATTAGAAAAATTAAAGAAAATCTTAAACAGTCGGCCAATATTGTGCAGCCACTCAGTATAGATGCGGCCACATAAGATCTATTGCATGAAGGTAAAATTTTTATTTTTAACCCCCTCCCCTCATTCTAAACTAAAAAAAATTGAAGAAAACTGGAAACAGTCGACCAATATTGTGCAGCCACTCACTATAGGTGCGGCCACATGCGTTCCATAGCAAGGACGTAAAATTTTAATTTTCTACCCCTGCTCTCCCCACATACCCAGCTATAAAAAATTGAAAAACCTTAAACAGTCGACCAATATAGTGCGGCCATTCAGTATAGGTGAGGCCACATGCGTTCTATTGCAAGAACGTAAAATTTAAATTTATCACCCCCTCCCACTCATACCAAAATAGAAAAAATTGAAGAAAACCTGAAACAGTCAACCAATATTGTGCGGTCACTCAGTATACGTGCGGCCACATGCGTTGTATTGTAAGAGCGTAAAATCTTAATTTTCTAGACCCATACCCCAACTAGGAAAAATTGAAAAAAAGCTGAAACAGTCGATCAATATTGTGCGGCCACTCAGTATAGGTGCGGCCGCAAGAGTTCTGTTGTAATAAGGTAAAATTTTAATTTTCTATTCCCCCCTCATTTCCAATTAGAAAAAATTAAAGAAAATCTTAACAGTCGACCAATATTGTGCAGCCACTCAGTATAGATGCGGCCACGTGAGATCTATTGCATGAAGGTAAAATTTTTATTTTTAACCCCCTCCCCTCATTCTAAACTAAAAAAAATTGAAGAAAACTTGAAACAGTCGACCAATATTGTGCAGCCACTCAGTATAGGTGCGGCCACATGCGTTCCATAGCAAGAACGTAAAATTTTAATCTTCTACCATTGCTCTCCCCACATACCCAACTATAAAAAATTGAAAAACCCTAAACAGTCGACCAATATAGTGCGGCCACTCAGCATAGGTGGGGCCACATGCGTTCTATTGCAAGAACGTAAAATTTAAATTTTTTACCCCCTCCCACTCATACCCAAATAGAAAAAATTAAAGAAAACCTGAAACAGTCAACCAATATTGTGCGGTCACTCAGTATACATGCGGCCACATGCGTTCTATTGTAAGAACGTAAAATCTTAAGTTTCTAGACCCCCTACCCCAACTAGAAAAAATGGAAGAAACGCTGAAACAGTCGATCAATATTGTGCGGCCACTCAGTATAGGTGCGGCCGCAAGAGTTCTGTTGTAATAAGGTAAAATTTTAAATTTTCTATTTCCCCCCTCATTCCCAATTAGAAAAAATTAAATAAAACCTGAAACAGTCAACCAATATTGTGCGGTCACTCAGTATACGTGCGGCCACATGCGTTCTATTGTAAGAACGTAAAATTTTAATTTTCTAGACCACCTACCCCAACTAGAAAAAATGGAAGAAACGCTGAAACAGTCGATCAATATTGTGCGGCCACTCAGTATAGGTGCGGCCGCAAGAGTTCTGTTGTAATAAGATAAAATTTTAATTTTCTATTTCCCCTCATTCCCAATTAGAAAAATTAAAGAAAATCTTAACAGTCGGCCAATATTGTGCAGCCACTCAGTATAGATGCGGCCACATAAGATCTATTGCATGAAGGTAAAATTTTATTTTAACCCCTCCCTCATTCTAAACTAAAAAATTGAAGAAAACTGAAACAGTCGACCAATATTGTGCAGCCACTCACTATAGGTGCGGCCACATGCGTTCCATGAAGAAGGTAAAATTTTAATTTTCTACCCTGCTCTCCCCATACCCAGCTATAAAAAATTGAAAAACCTTAAACAGTCGACCAATATTGTGCAGCCATTCAGTATAGAGTGCGGCCACATGCGTTCTATTGCAAGAACGTAAAATTTAAATTTATCACCCCTCCCTCATACCAAAATAGAAAAATTGAAGAAAACTGAAACAGTCAACCAATATTGTGCGGTCACTCAGTATAGGTGCGGCCACATGCGTTGTATTGTAAGAACGTAAAATCTTAATTTTCTAGACCCATACCCCAACTAGGAAAAATTGAAAAAAGCTGAAACAGTCGATCCAATATTGTGCGCCACTCAGTATAGGTGCGGCCACAAGAGTTCTTTGTAATAAGGTAAAATTTTAATTTTCTATTCCCCCCTCATTCCCAATTAGAAAAAATTAAAGAAAATCTTAACAGTCGACCAATATTGTGCAGCCACTCAGTATAGATGCGGCCACGTGAGATCTATTGCATGAAGGTAAAATTTTTATTTTTAACCCCCTCCCCTCATTCTAAACTAAAAAAAATTGAAGAAAACTTGAAACAGTCGACCAATATTGTGCAGCCACTCAGTATAGGTGCGGCCACATGCGTTCTATAGCAAGAACGTAAAATTTTAATTTTCTACCCCTGCTCTCCCCACATACCCAGCTATAAAAAATTGAAAAACCTTAAACAGTCGACCAATATGTGCAGCCACTCAGGTATAGGTGGGGCCACATGCGTTTTATTGCAAGAACGTAAAATTTAAATTTTCACCCCTCCCACTCATACCAAAATAGAAAAATTGAAGAAAACCTGAAACAGTCAACCAATATAGTGCGGTCCACTCAGTATACGTGCGGCCACATGCGTTGTATTGTAAGAGCGTAAAATCTTAATTTTCACCCATACCCCAACTAGAAAAAATTGAAGAAAAGCTGAAACAGTCGACCAATATTGTGCGACCACTCAGTATACGTGCGGCCACATGCGTTCTATTGTAAGAGCGTAAAATCTTAATTTTCTAGACCCATACCCCAACTAGAAAAAATTGAAGAAAAGCTGAAACAGTCGATCAATATTGTGCGGCCACTCAGTATAGGTGCGGCCGCAAGAGTTCTGTTGTAATAAGGTAAAATTTTAATTTTCTATTCCCCCCTCATTCCCAATTAGAAAAAATTAAAGAAAATCTTAACAGTCGACCAATATTGTGCAGCCACTCAGTATAGATGCGGCCACATAAGATCTATTGCAAGAAGGTAAAATTTTTATTTTTAACCCCCTCCCCTCATTCTAAACTAAAAAAAATTGAAGAAAACTTGAAACAGTCGACCAATATTGTGCAGCCACTCACTATAGGTGCGGCCACATGCGTTCCATAGCAAGAACGTAAAATTTTAATTTTCTACCCCTGCTCTCCCCACATACCCAACTATAAAAAATTGAAAAACCTTAAACAGTCGACCAATATAGTGCGGCCACTCGGTATAGGTGGGGTCACATGCGTTTTATTGCAAGAACGTAAAATTTAAATTTTTCACCCCCTCCCACTCATACCAAAATAGAAAAAATTGAAGAAAACCTGAAACAGTCAACCAATATAGTGCGGTCACTCAGTATACGTGCGGCCACATGCGTTGTATTGTAAGAGCGTAAAATCTTAATTTTCTAGACCCATACCCCAACTAGAAAAAATTGAAAAAAAGCTGAAACAGTCGATCAATATTGTGCGGCCACTCAGTATAGGTGCGGCCGCAAGAGTTCTGTTGTAATAAGGTAAAATTTTAATTTTCTATTCCCCCCTCATTCCCAATTAGAAAAAATTAAAGAAAATCTTAACAGTCGACCAATATTGTGCAGCCACTCAGTATAGATGCGGCCACGTGAGATCTATTGCAAGAAGGTAAAATTTTTATTTTTAACCCCCCCCCCTTCATTCCCAACTAAAAAAAATTGAAGAAAACTTGAAACGGTCGACCAATATTGTGCGGTCACTCAGTATAGGTGCGGCCGCAAGAGTTCTATTGTAAGAAGGTAAAATTTTAATTTTCTATTCCCCCCCTCATTCCCAAGTAGAAAAATTGAAGAAAATCTTAACAGTCGACCAATATTGTGCAGCCACTCAGTATAGATGCGGCCACGTGAGATCTATTGGAAGAAGGTAAAATTTTAATTTTAACCCCCCTACATCAACTAGAAAAAATTCGAAGAAAAGCTGAAACAGGAAAAAGTCGAACAATATTGTGCGACGACTCGGTGTAGGTGCGGCCACATGCGCTCTATTGTAAGAACGTAAAATTTAGTTTTTTACTCCCTCCCCCTCATACCCAACTAAAAGAAATTGAAGAAAACCTTAACACTCAGTATACGTGCGGCCACATGCGTTCTATTGTAAGAACGTAATATTAATATTGCCCTTAACCAAAAACCCTGGGTGGTAAGCTCAGTTATCTCGGGAATGGGAAGCCTAAATGGTACTATCTTTGCGGCCAGTAACCAATCTAAGCCTAGGGCATGCATCTACATACCCAGACACATCAATGCTCTCTGCCTGCCACAACTGAGTGGCCGTGATGTTTCAGCCGTCCAGATCAGTTGCAGGATGGGAGGAATTACTGATATAATTCTGGTTTCAGCCTATTTTCCAATTGACCAAAACCCACCTCCTCTGAAGCTGGAAGCAGTCATTGATCATAGCGATAGGTACAAAAAGCATCTTATTATCGGATGCGACTCCAACGTACACCATACGGTATGGGGCAGCGTTGACACAAACCCTCGAGGAAAGGTACTACTCGAGTACATATCGACTAAGAATCTGGATATTCTTAACTGCGGCAGCGAACCCAGGTTTGTGACATCTCGTTTTCAGACAGTCATCGACTTAACCTTGGCATCGGCAGGCATTTCAAGACATATCTTGAACTGGCAGGTGACGCCCAAAGCAACTGTCAGATCACAGATTGTTAAGTTTTAAAATAAAGGCAGCAGAAGTTGCTTAAAGAATACAGGAACTCAAAAGCGTTCAACAGGTCTATCTATTTAGGCAGCCTGGAGGAACGACTTTTGGCACTACAAGACATCGACAACCCTAAAACGATAGCAGTGCTACAGAGATACTCGGTCTCTCTTCACAACTCCATCGTAAAGTCCTTTAAACAGGAATGCCCGGTCAGGACAGATTCTAATCGCTCCATCTCTCCATGGTGGGATGAGGAGCTACAGAAGCTAAAAAAGACCTTAGTCAAACTGCTCAACAATGCAAAAAACACCAGAAGTATGGCTGACTGGGAGGCCTATAAAAGCCACCAACGACTATAGAAAACGTCAATTAGAAGACGACAGATAGACTCGTGGAAGACCTTCTGTAACTCAGTCGAGTCTACCAATGAAATGTCTCGCATTAACAGGATTTTGTCCTAAGATCCTCGCCATCAACCATGCTGCCTGAAACGTGCGAATGGTATGTACACCACCAACGAGACAGAAACAACTGAGTTACTCATAGACACCCACTTTTTAGGTAGTGTATCACAACTTTCTTCATACGGGGTGGACCAACCCAGCTCGCCACCTAATGAGGCCGACCAGAAGGTTTCAAACCGGGTAGTGAATGAAAGGAAAATCAACTCTCAAACCGTTTAAGTCCCCTGGAATGGATGTCATCTTCCCCGCCCTACTACAGTGGGGTGTGCAGAGGCTGGCACCATTCCTCGTGGTACTTTTTAAGGGCTGTATTGTTTTTAGATACATCCCCAACAGCTGGAGAGAGGTTAGAGTTGTCTTCATTCCTAAACCAGTCCTGAAGGATTACTCCCAGGCTAAATCCTACAGACCGATCAGTCTTACGTCTTTTTTGATAAAGACCTTGGAGAGACTGTGCGACAATAATATGCTTTCTTATCCACTTCACCTAAATAAGCACGCCTTTATACCAGAAAAATCCACGGAGTCTGCCCTCCACGCTGTTGTAGGACGAATTGAAAAAACCCTTAACAACATGTCTGCCTTAGACGCATTTTTTGTTTTAGCGAAACCACCTTCGCAAGAGCACATGGAGCGGAGGACACTCTTCGGCAGCTGACTATGCAGATTCTGCGGTGTCGTCCGGTACACATTAGTGTTGGGGAAACCTCAGTCGTTAGGGCGGTAGATAAAGGCTGTCCCCAGAGGTACGTGCTGTTATCGCTACTATGGAACATAGCAGTGGACAGCCTTCTCCAGTGTCTTAACGAGGCAGGTTTCTACACGATGGGGTATACGGACGACATAGCTATCTTAGTAGTCGGCAAATTTGAACAGGTGCTAAGTAACTTAATGCAAGCAACACTAAGGATCACGGAGCTATGGTGCTCCAAGAACTCCCTAACAATCAACCCCAACAAAACGGGGCTGATACTGTTCACCAATAAAAAGAAGTTGATGGTAACTAGATTGCCAACGCTCTTCTAAACTTCTGTGCCCCTATCAGAAGAGGTCAGGTACCTGGGCGTCATGCTTGACAAGAAGCTGAATTGGGCCAAACACTTACAAAAATTACCAAAGCCAACTAAGTGTTTTGGCAATGTAAACGTGCCATAGGCAAACTTTGGGGTCTTCCACCAAAGGCTGTCCTGTGGCTATACATCACCATAGTAAGGCCGATGCTCTGCTACGGCGCTATAGTCTGGTGGCCCATGCAGCCAAAGAGCTTATTCATATCCAAAAAGTGGCCTGTCTAGGCATCACGGGCGCAATGCGATCTACATCTACAGCAGCGTTAGAAGCCATCCTAGGCCTCACTCCCCTGGACCTACATGTGGAGGAGATGGCCCTGAGAGCGGCAATGAGGCTGTGGTTAATACGTCTATGGATCGACAAGGGAGGCGGTGGTGGACACCATAACATACTAAGAGAGGCGGTGCGGAACACCCCTCTCTTGGGAGGAGTGGTTGATGTGATCGCATCCATAATGATCTCCAAGAGGCGCTTCGGGGTTTGTCTAAACACTGAGGACGCTTCCTTAATGGAGATCTCCATCTACACAGATGGCTCCAAAACAAATGAAGGTACCGGGGCAGGCATCTTCTCCGAAGACCTAGACCTTCATGAAAGTGTTACGCTGGGTAGACTGGTAACTGTCTTTCAAGCGGAGGTCATAGCCATCATGCATGGTGCTAACGCCATACTGGAACGCAAAATCCAAAATAAAGCTATACGCATCCTGAGCGATAGCAGAGCAGCTCCTTTGAGCCTGAATAAGCAGAAGCTTCTCTCGGGGGTGGTTTATCAACGTTACCGCATCCTAAAGCTTGCTTCTAACACTAATGCCCTTGAGCTGGTATGGATCAAAGGGCATTCAGAAGTACATGGCAACGAACAGGTAGATTCTTTAGCGAGGCAAGAAGCGGCCCGGGGCTTTGTTGGCCCTGAGCCATCGGTTGCTATTGTGCCATGTAGCACACACCGTCTCCTCAAGTTGAGTTGGGTACCTTATTGCTGATTAAGGTCGCTAATGTTCCTCCCCTTCCTTGGCCCCTCGGCCGTGTTGTGGCTAGGACGGATGGAATCGTTAGGGTGGTCACACTTAAAACCGCTCATGATGAACTGAAGCGTCCTGTGTCAAAGCTTTGTCCTTTGCCCTCATTGTAAAAATAAATTATTTTTTTTTGTAAATCTTTTTCTTCGCTTTTTCATTTCGCCCCACTCCTTTTAATTATTTTTTATAAAATGCCTTGCATTTTGGTGGGTGGTATGTTCGGTTTATAATTGTATATAATTATTTACCTCCGCCCGGTGTATTCAAATGTCACTGTATGTATGTCCTTGTCTATCATTAACTTAAATATGGAACTTCTGTGCAAGTCCTCATCTTCCCAGATGTTTTTTCCTCTGTAAAGAGATGTTTCGGCGACACCTTCCCACTCTCTATAGACATTCCTAAGTTGCCAGCCGGTGTGTAAAAAATCTTACTGGCTACGTCCTGGACCTGCATCTCTGAACCTGTCGGTAGGGTGCGCTTCAACGACAATCCCCTTATCGTCGGGTCCGTGATTTTCTCCCACTCATAGCTAGTGGTAGCTGCGCTCTCCTTTTTCTTCTGGGAGCTTGCTTTGCTCTTCGTGGGCTTCCCTTTTTCTTATCCTTTAAAAGTACTGAAACGTTTGTAACACCTTTGTAGCGCGGGAGCTTAAACTCATCCGTACCACTATTTACCTCAAGTGTGTTTATTCACATTTTGCTTGTGCCCTGCGCAGTACCACTCTCCGGTGTTTGCGCACTGGTCTTTCACGTACTCATAACCGTATTATTTGCAGAATTGTTCATAAAATCATCAACATCGATCTCTTTCCCTGTCCTAGTAGGGCTCACTAAACTGGGCATACCCACGGAAAACCGCTGGCGAGTACTCCCGCCAAGTCCAATCATGTTATCTACAAAATTGTTACCGCACGCTGCCAAGTCAAGCGGCAAACTTCTATGATGACGGAATAGAAAAGCTTATTAATCGATATGATAAGTGCGTTAATAATGGTGGCAATTATGTGGATAAGTAAATAAAAATGTAGTCTTTCATGTAAAAATAACATTGTTACAAAGAGTTTACTCGTTTTGTTTTTACATATCAAAAGATGCTTACTTAAGAAACACGGATCGTGTAAATTGCCAGTAAGCGGTTCTGCAGTTCAGTTCTGATTGAAACTTTGATATGAGTTTCAATTGGAGCTTTGATTATGATAAGTTCTAGTTTAGATTGTACCTGGGTTGAAGATGGACGCTATATTTGCGATGGATATCATAAATAAGTTTTGGGGATAAAAATAAATGCCAAAAGCATAGAAATAAGATGTAAGGGAGAATGTATTAAGTAAGATGAAAAGGTAAACGCAGAAGTCGGAAATGACAAAATATAAATCAATTTGAGGGTGAGTTAGATAATGAGGGAATTGTAGTAGAAAAAATTAAGTGTCCAAGTGAAATAAAAGGTAGAGTTGATTCATTATTAGAAAAATATTCAGAATTGATAGGGTCAGAATCCAAAATTGCTACAGGCTATGAACACAAGTTAGAGGTTATGAACACAGAACCATTTAAAACAAAATTGTATTCTATTTCAGCGGCATACAAGGATCGAGTGAGATGGGCGATTGAACAAATCTTAAGAGAGGGATCATTGCGAAATCGAGTACGCACTTTGTTAATCCATTAGTAGTTGTCGAGAAAAGTGATAATAGCATCAGGTCATGTCTCGATGCGAGAAAAATACATCAGCGAACTAAACCGCAATACAATTGTCCACCAGCCATGGCTAGTTCTTGGCAATAATAGGTGATAAAAAATTTTTTAAGAAAATTGTTCCGAAAAATTTATTTTAGTTAATTCCACTAGCACGAGGGTCGAGGATATATACGGGTTTTTCTGTATAAGACCACAATTTAAAGTGATTCCTTTTGGTTTGTCTTGGAATATGGCTGCATTAGTAAAGGCTATGCAAAGTATTTTGGGACCGTACGAGGAATTTTGCATCCATTACGTGGATGACCTTTTAATATTCGGCGACAGTATTGAACAACACTTTTTACATCTTGAAATGATTTTACTGGAATTAAATGTGGCAGATTTAAAATTAAATCTGAAGAAATGTAAATTCTTCCAGGAAAGGGTAAAATTTTTGAGATAAAAGATCAGTGCTGAGGGCATATTGGAGATATTAATGTAACAATAATTGTATATATAAATTAATAAATTATAATATAGATGATTTATGATAGGTATATGTAAATAGCGGATTAGGATAGGGATTAGAATAGTGATATAGTTAGAAGATAAGTTAGGCATAAATAGGGGATTAGAATAGGGATATAGTTATAAGGTAAGTTAGACATGGATAGGGATTAGAATAGGGAAATAGTGGTAAGACTAGTTAGAAGATATAGTAAAAACTTAAATAATTAAAGGGATTAAAAAGGGAATTAATTTCAACATAAACAAATGAAACTATAAACATTTTTAGATCAATGTGGATTTTGTCTTCACGTTGGGCGCCAAAAATAACATTGATCAAAAATTTTATATTTTAATTTAAGGGGAAAATGACATGCTAATAGGGTTATTTAGGGGTATATAAGGTCACAAATTTTGTACACTCCATGTAAACGACGCCAAATTTTAGAAAATGAAACATTTTATCATAAAGAGTAAGCAATTCGCCAATTATACAAAAAACAAATATCAAACACACTCTATAATGTTCACAACCGACTTTAATCAATGAAAGGAAGCTCATTCTTCAAGAATTCAATTACATTTAGTAAAATAAATAATTTTGTACGCAATTCAATTCATTTTTATAGCAATGCATTCATACACTTTAAATAAACATGCATCAGGAACATCAAAAGTTAAACAAACATAAAATGATTTTTTTTAAATTAATCATCATGCGTACCCATAATAAACGGGTCTTGCTAAAGAAGCAAATTACAGAACGTAAAAAAGTAAACAAACGCGTTCAATTTACGTCATTATAAAATTGCCTACGTGATCTGATACATAACATTTAACACAAAACCCAAAACAAAATAAGAAAGCATACGCTTGACTACGTGCAGAATTAAGTGGAAATTTTAAATAAATTCCTCTACAAATAAGAGTGCGTGACTGGATAAGGTTCAGTGTGCCATGGTCAAACTAAATCCACATACAGAATTATGTGTAGACATGACCAACGCGAGCATTTTGACAAGTTATAGTATAGGTAATACCATAAAAGTCCAAGGAATGGACAATCACCTAGAGTAACGCCTATGCAATAACAGAGATAAGCTGGATAAAACCAATGGTAACAGGTGAGAAGCGGGCCTTTAAATACCACCCGAGCTGATATAGGGTCAGTCTTACAACAAAGAAGGCACGCTCCATACTGCTCTGAACTAAAATAACACGCGAAGTTGAAAATAGCAAATTATATAATAATATTCAAGTAAATGTTGGTGATTGAAAATGCAAGTGCAAATATACAATAGAAGTTCGCCGTTGACTTTAAAACGGCTCTAAGCATCTATCAGATAATCGATCTGAGAATCTATCTGAGAATTTACATAAGCGTCTATCTGAGAATTGAACTGAGAATCTATGATCCACCAAGAATTAAATTAAGTTGTACTACGCAATTAAATAAACAACTACCAAATAAAATCAAAAAAGGAAAATCTAACTGAAAACTACTCAAGGATACTGGTCAAACAACACGCAGGGGCAGTTCAAAGAGTTGGGGTGCATGCAAGGACGCGTACTCACAACAAGGAATTCAACAAGGACAAACAACAGGTCAGAGATAAAATTCATTAATAGCTTTCGATACTAATTTCTTTTTGAACATTTAAATTTTGTATGCATTGAGATATTTATGTAAAGGGTCATCAAAAACTTTTTTATACATAGAAAATTACGTAAAAGAAAAAGAAGGTCATTGAACGTTCAACGTGCTTCAAGTAATTTACAGTGTTATTTTTGCTGGCTTTAAACTGATTAAAGGGAGTTAAATTTGGGAACAAATCGATTTATATTGTTGCTTTGATTCAAGGGTTTTCTTAAATAGCGAATGATATTATAAAGGTTGTGGAGATACAAGTTGTACATATTTTGGTTATTATATAAATTTTGGTTAATTTCGTTTATCTCATTCAAATAGGAAGTGTTAAAGAAAAGGGGGGGTAAAATTTCTCTGTTATCGTATCGTCCTACACTCTAGGGTTTAACTGAACTAGTCGAGGCATATAAAAAGAATTATTTAAAATTTATTCTAGGTTATTTAGAAACAGCGGTGGCGAACAGCAGGCAACTGGACGTAAAATACATCGGAGTACGACGATATCATAGCAAAGATTATTTGGCGACCCAAGCGTGGCGCGAGAAATAAGAATTGTAGCAAAAAACAATTGGCTGCTCAAGTGTAGTACTAGAGCTAGAATGGAAAGAAAAATTGACGGCGGTTAGAATATAGAAAAGAAAACTAACGATCCAAGCGTGAGGCGAGAAATAAAAATTGGGGCAGGGTATATAACAATCAAATCGTAGGGGCTAGAACAAAAGAAATTCGACAATCATAGGGGCTAGAAAAACTTGAAAATTGTATATTAATTAAAATTAGGAATTACAGGCAGATAAGAGAGAAATTTAAAAAGTTAAATTAGAATTTAGGGTTTATATCAAAATGGACAAATGAATGTGGGAAGCTAGAGAGGCGTTAAGGAATGAAGGGATAGAGATAGGGTGTCAGGAAAATGTGATCCTGGAAGAGACACCAACTAAAACTGCGGGAAGAGTATTAGAAAGAAGTCACAGTGAGGTGTTGTAAACGACGTAATTGCTATAAACACGTATCACCACGTTTTAAATATGATGCAATAGTCAAATTTTCATGCACATTTAAAGGTCAATTTACACACACAATATAAGTAAAACAAATTACTCACGTGGATGGTATTTCGTAGCTAAATCTCAGGGTGTATCATGCTTTATAGGTTAGGTTACACCATTGCTAAGTTTCAAATTGCCAATCCGTTATTCCTGTGTCTTCTATGCTCGTAGAGGGATAAAGGAACACCAGGTAGTGATACAATAGAAGGTAAAGATAGAGGAACCTACATGCATAAGAAGAGAAAAGACACACACACAACACAGATAGATGTTCTTGACTTGAGGTCTCGTGGCTTAATGACCGCTTTCGACACTACCCGCACCTGCGCATTCTTTTGCGCAAACGCGACTGTCCGGAATGACGGAAGTTGACAAGTTTTTATTTTAAAAAATACGCGGGAATTTTCTTATAAATTATAACTAAATCTAAGGAATGTACATTTCCAATTTTTGGCACGTAACAATAAGAGGAGGTGACTTGATTAGGTTTAATGTGCCATGGCCAAACTAAATCCACATACAGAATTATATGTAGACGTGACCGGCGCGAGCATTTCGACAAGTTATAGTATAGGTAATACCATGAAAGTCCAAGAAATGGACAATAACCTAGAGTAACGCCTATGCAACAACAGAGATAAGCTGGATAAAACCAATGGTAACAGGTGAGAGGCGGGCGTTTAAATACCACCCGAGCTGATAAAGGGTCAGTCTTGCAACAAAGAAGGCACGCTCCATACTGCTCTGAACCAAAATAACACGCGAAGTTGAAAATAGCAAATTATATAATAATATTCAAGTGAATGTTGGTGATTGAAAATGCAAGTGCAAGTTCGCCGTTGACTTTAAAACGACTCTAAGCATCTATCAGAAAATCGATCTGAGAATCTATCTGAGAATTTATATAAGCGTCTATCTGAGAACTGAGCGGAGAATCTATGATCCACCAAGAATTAAATTAGAAGTTTAACCAAGCGGTACTACGTAATTAAATAAACGACTACCAAATAAAATCAAAAAGAAAAATCTAACTGAAAACTATTCAAGGATACAACAGGTGAGATATAAAACTCGTTGATAGCTGAAGATATTAATTTCTTTTTGAACATTTAAATTTTGTATGCATTGAGATATTTATGTAAAGGGTCATCAAAAACTTTTTTATACATAGAAAATTACGTAAAAGGAAAAGAAGGTCATTGAACGTTCAACGTGCTTCAAGTAATTTACAGTGTTATTTTTGCCGGCTTTAAACTGATTAATGGGAATTATAATTTGGGGACTAATCGATTTATATTGTTGCTTTGATTCAAAGGTTTTCTTAAATAGCGAATGATATTATAAAGGTTGTGGAGATACAAGTTGTACATATTTTGGTTATTATATAAAGTTTGGTTAATTTCGTTTATCTCATTCAAATAGTAAGTGTTAGAGAAAAGAGGGGTAAAATTTCTCTGTTATCGTATCGTCGTACACTCTAGGGTTTAACTGAGCTAGTCGAGGCATATAAAAAGAATTATTTAAAATTTATCCTAAGTTATTTAGAGATACAGAGCAGTGGCGAACAGCAGGCAACTGGACGTAAAATACATCGGAGTACGGCGATATCATACCAAAGATTATTTGCCGACCCAAGCGTGGGGCGAGAAATAAGAATTGTAGCAGAGAAAAATTGGCTGCTGAAGTGTAGGACTAGGGCTACAATGGAAACAAAAATTAACGGCGGTTAGAATATAGAAAAGAAAACTGACGATCCAAGCGTGAGGCGAGAAAAAAAATTGGGGCAGGATATATTTCAATCAAATAAGAGAGAAATTTAAAAAGTTATATTAGAATTTAGGGTTTATATCAAAATGGACAAAAGGATGTGGGAAGCTAGAGAGGCGTTGAGGAATGAATGGATAGAGATAGAGTCTCAGGAAAGTGTGATCCTGGAAGAGACAGCAACTGAAACTGCGGCAAGAGTATTAGAAAGAGGTGTTGTAAACGACGTAATTGCTATAAACATGTATCACCACGTTTTAAATATGATGCAATAGTCAAATTTTCATGTAGATTTTAAGTCAGATTACCTACACAATATAAGTAAAACAGGTTACTCACTTACATGATAGTTCGTAGCTAAATCTCAGGGTCCATCCTGTTTTACTTATATTGTGAATATAAATAGGCTTTAAATGTGCACAAAAATTTGACTATTGCATCATATTTAAAACGTGGTGATACGTGTTTATAGCAATAACGTCGTTTACAACAATGGCGACTCACGTTGGGCGCCATTGTTGTAAACGACGTAATTGCTATAAACACGTATCACCACGTTTTAAATATGATGCAACAGTCAAATTTTCATGCACATTTAAAGTCAATTTACATTCACAATATAAATAAAGCAACGCACTCACGTGGATGGTATTTCGTAGCTAAATCTCAGGTTCCATCCTGTTTTGAAGGTAGGTTACATCATTGCTGAGTTTCAAATTGCCAATCCGTTGTTCCTGTCGCTTTTACGCTTGTAGAAGAATGAAGGAACACCAGGTAGAATACACGAAGGTAAAGATTAAGGAACCTACATACCTACAAAGAGAAAAGACACACATACAACACAGATAGATGTTCTTGGCTTCAGGTCTCGTGGCTTAATTCCCGCTTCCGACACTACCCGCACCTGCGCATTCTTCTGCGCAAACGCGACCGTTTGGAATGACGGAAATTGACATTAAGAGTTTAACCAAGCGGTACTACGCAATTAAATAAACAACTACCAAATAAAATCAAAAAAGGAAAATCTAACTGAAAACTATTCAAGGATACTGATCAAACAACACGCAGGGGCAGTTCAAAGAGTTGGGGTGCATGCAAGGACGCGTACTCACAACAAGGAATTCAACAAGGACACACAACAGGTCAGATAAAATTCATTAATAGCTTAAGATATTAATTTCTTTTGAACATTTCAATTTTGTATGCATTGAGATATTTATGTAAAGAGTCATCAAAAACTTTTTTAAACATAGAAAATTACGTAAAAAGGAGAGAAGGTCATTGAACGTTCAACGTGCTTCAAGTAATTTACAGTGTTATTTTTGCTGGCTTTAAACTGATTAAAGGGAATTATAATTTGGGGACTAATCGATTTATATTGTTGCTTTGATTCAAGGGTTTTTTAAATAGCGAATGATATTATAAAGGTTGTGTAGATACAAACTGTACATATTTTAGTTATTATATAAATTTTGGTTAATTTCGTTTATCTCATTCAAGTAGGAAGTGTTAGAGAAAAGGGGGGTAGAATTTTTCTGTTATCGTATCGTCGTACACTCTAGGGTTTAACTGAGCTAGTCGAGGCATATAAAAAGAATTATTTAAAATTTATCCTAGGTTATTTAGAGACACAGAGCAGTGGCGAACAGCAGGCAACTGGACGTAAAATACATCGGAGTACGGCAATATCATACCAAAGATTATTTGGCGACCCAAGCGTGGGGCGAGAAATAAGAATTGTAGCAGAGAAAAATTGGCTGCTGAAGTGTAGGACTAGGGCTACAATGGAAAGAAAAATTAACGGCGGTTAGAATATAGAAAAGAAAACCGACGATTCAAGCGTGAGGCGAGAAATAAAAATTGGGGCAGGATATACAACAATCAAATCGTAGGGGCTAGAACAAAAGAAATTCGACAATCATAGGGGCTAGAAAAACTTGAAAATTGTATATTAATTAAAATTAGGAATTACAGGCAGATAATAGAGAAATTTAAAAAGTTAAATTAGAATTTAGAGTTTATATCAAAATGGACAAATAAATGTGGGAAGCTAGAGAGGCGTTAAGGAATGAAGGGATAGAGATAGGGTCTCAGGAAAGTGTGATCCTGGAAGAGACACCAACTGAAACTGCAGGAAGAGTATTAGAAAGAGGTGTTGTAAACGACGTAATTGCTATAAACACGTATCACCGAGTTTTAAATATGATGCAATAGTCAAATTTTCATGCACATTTAAAGTCAGATTACCTACGCAATATAAGTAAAACAGGTTACTCACTTGTATGGTAGTTCGTAGCTAAATCTCAGGGTCCATCCTGTTTTACTTACATTGTGAATATAAATAGACTTTAAATGTGCATGAAAATTTGACTGTTGCATCATACTTAAAACGTGGTGCTACATGTTTACAGCAATTACGTCGTTTAAAATGGCCACCATGGTGGGCGCCATTGTTGTAAACGACGTAATTGCTATAAACACGTATCACCACGTTTTAAGTATGATGCAACAGTCAAATTTTCATGCACATTTAAAGTCAATTTACATTCACAATATAAGTAAAGCAACGTACTCAGGTGGATGGTATTTCGTAGCTAAATCTCAGGGTCCATCCTGTTTTGTAGGTAGGTTTCATCATTGCTGAGTTTCAAATTGCCAATCCGTTGTTCCTGTCGCTTCTACGCTCGTAGAGGAATGAAGGAACACCAGGTAGAGGTATACGAAGGTAAAGATAAAGGAACCTACATGCGTACAAAGAGAAAAGACACACCTACAATACAGATAGATGTTCTTGGTTTCAGGTCTCGTGGCTAAATGCCCGCTTTCGACCCTACCCGCACCTGCGCATTCTTCTGCGCAAATCCGACCGTCCGGAATGACCGAAGTTGACAAGTTTTAATTTTAAAAAATACGCGGGAGTTTCCTTATAAATTATAACTAAATCTAAGACATGTACATTGCCAATTTTTGACATGTAACAAGAAGAAGACGTGACTTGATAAGGTTCAATGTGCCATGGCCAAACTAAATCCACATACAGAATTATATGTAGAGGTGACCGGCGCGAGCATTTCGACAAGTTATAGTGCAGGTAATACCATTAAAGTCCAAGAAATGGACAATAACCTAGAGTAACGCCTATGCAATAACAGAGATAAGCTGGATAAAATCAATGGTAACAGGTGATAGGTGGATGTTTAAATACCACCCGAGCTGATAAAGGTCAGTCTTGCAACAAAGAAGGCACGCTCCATACTGCTCTGAACCAAAATAACACGCGAAGTTGAAAATAGCAAATTATATAATAATATTCAAGTGAATGTTGGTGATTGAAAATGCAAGTGCAAGTTCGCCGTTGACTTTAAAACGACTCTAAGCATCTATCAGAGAATCGATCTGAGAATCTATCTGAGAATTTATATAAGCGTCTATCGGTGAACTGAGCTGAGAATCTATGATCCACCAAGAATTAAATTAAGAGTTTAACCAAGCGGTACTACGCAATTAAATAAACAACTACCAAATAAAATAAAAAAAGGAAAAATCTAACTGAAAACTATTCAAGGATACTGGTCAAACAACACGCAGGGGCAGTTCAAAGAGTTGGGGTGCATGAAGGAACGCGTACTCACAACAAGGAATTTCAACAAGGACAAACAACAGGTGAGAGATAAAACTCGTTAATAGCTGAAGATATTAATTTCTTTTTGAACATTTAAATTTTGTATGCATTGAGATATTTATGTAAAGGGTCATCAAAAACTTTTTTATACATAGAAAATTACGTAAAAGGAAAAAGTCATTGAACGTTCAACGTGCTTCAAGTAATTTACAGTGTTATTTTTGCCGGCTTTAAACTGATTAATGGGAATTATAATTTGGGGAGTAATCGATTTATATTGTTGCTTTGATTCAAAGGTTTTCTTAAATAGCGAATGATATTATAAAGGTTGTGGAGATACAAGTTGTACATATTTTGGTTATTATATAAATTTTGCTTGATTTCGTTTATCTCATTCAAATAGGAAGTGTTAGAGAAAAGGGGGGTAAAATTTCTGTTATCGTATCGTCGTACACTCTAGGGTTTAACTGAGCTAGTCAAGGCATATAAAAAGAATTATTTAAAATTTATCCTAGGTTATTTAGAGACACAGAGCAGTGGCGAACAGCAGGCAACTGGACGTAAAATACATCGGAGTACGGCGATATCATACCAAAGATTATTTGGCGACCCAAGCGTGGGGCGAGAAATAAGAATTGTAGCAAAGAAAAATTGGTTGCTGAAGTGTAGGACTAGGGCTACAATGGAAAGAAAAATTGACGGCGGTTAGAATATAGAAAAGAAAACTGACGATCCAAGCGTGAGGCGAGAAAAAAAATTGGGGCAGGATATATTTCGATCAAATCGTAGGGGCTAGAACAATTGAAATTCGACAATCATAGGGGCTAGAAAATTGTATATTAATTAAAATTAGGAATTACAGGCAGATAAGAGAGAAATTTAAAAAGTTATATTAGAATTTAGGGTTTATATCAAAATGGACAAAAGGATGTGGGAAGCTAGAGAGGCGTTGAGGAATGAATGGATAGAGATAGAGTCTCAGGAAAGTGTGATCCTGGAAGAGACGCCAACTGAAACTGCGGCAAGAGTATTAGAAAGAGGTGTTGTAAACGACCTAATTGCTATAAACACGTATCACCACGTTTTAAATATGATGCAATAGTCAAATTTTCATGCACATTTAAAGTCAGATTACCTACACGCTATAAGTAAAACAGGTTACTCACTTGCATGGTAGTTCGTAGCTAAATCTCAGGGTCCATCCTGTTTTACTTATATTGTGAATATAAATAGACATTAAATGTGCATGAAAATTTGACTATTGCGTCATATTTAAAACGTGGTGTTACGTGTTTACAGCAATGACGTCGTTTACAACAATGGCGCAACACGTTGGGCGCCATTGTTGTAAACAACGTAATTGCTATAAACACGTAACACCACGTTTTAAATATGATGCACTAGTGAAATTTTCATGCACATTTAAAGTCAATTTACATTCACAATATAAGTAAAACAGGGTACTCATGTGGATGGTATTTCGTAGCTAAATCTCAGAGTCCATCCTGTTTTGTGGGTAGGTTACACCATTGCTGAGTTTCAAATTGCCAATCCGTTCTTCCTGACTCTTCTACGCTCGTAGAAGAATGAAGGAACACCAGGTAGAGGTACACGAAGGTAAAGATTAAGGAACCTACATGCCTACAAAGAGAAAAGACACACATACAACACAGCTAGATGTTCTTGGCTTCAGGTCTCGTGGCTTAATTCCCGCTTTCGACATTACCCGCACCTGCGCATTCTTCTGCGCAAACGCGAGTGTCAGGAATGACGGAAGTTGACAATTTTCATTTAAAAATCTCCGCGGGAATTTATTTACAAATTAAAGCTAAATCCAAAAATATACATTGCCAGTTTTGGCATGTAACAGAGGAACAACAAACTACACAAGAATCGAGAATGATGTGAATCTTAATGGCGTTAAACAATTAAATGGACAAAAATGAGGTTATGAAAAATATGACAACAAAAAATTAATGAAAGTGGGCAAAATTTGGCTAATTTGAGGGTAAAGTTAGGCTTGGAAATAAAGATTTTAAGCGATGGTTTAAGGGAAACTAATCAAACGATTAGTGAAATGAAAGTACATATGTGATATATATGACTGTCGATATAAATTATTATAAACTAGTAATTAGTGCCTGGAGAGTTAATTGTAGTTGTTCGTTAGTAAGTAATTTAGAAAATGGCGTCTTAAAATTAAGAAGAAGATTTTTGTACTGTTTCGACTAGCTGAAAATAAAGCATTGGGACAGATTTTAGCAAATTCCATTAACTATACGAGTTGTTAAAAAGGCTTATATAATCGGTTTGGAAATAAGGAATTATTGTTTCAACCCTTTGTTGCAGTCGGGCATCCGTTATACTGCGCAACTGTTATACTCGCAATATAATTCCCGCCAAATGTAACTTATACGTCACACGTTTTAAAAGTGATGCAACCGCTTTTTAAGTCAATTTGCAAGCACAATTTAAATCAAAATAAACTATTTACATTCTCAGGGTCCCATGTTGTTTGCGGGCTGGGTTCAATTCACGCCTTGTTGAATCAGATTTCCCTCCGTCTTTCCTTTTACTGCACTCGTAGGGAATGAAGAAACACCCGGTAGAAAAACGACACAAGGCAAGATAAAAAGGAACCTACATGCTGTAACTATCTATATTTTCCTGCCTCGTGAGGGTATCAAATTAACAGTAAAATAATAGGGCATGACCCCTGAACCTAAAGTACCCAAACGTTTCGGAACATTGCCTCGCAAGCTTGCTACAGTCGGTGAGAGGATGAGGTTCATTAAGCTACAACACACTAAGATATAAATTTAGATTGTTTTATTAACTGTACAACTAATTAAACTTTAACCTAATGACATATGAGTACAAAATATATACAACATTTGCCGTTATATACAATAGGGCGCCACCGTAAAATAGGGGAAGGCTTACGGACCTTATCAAGGTATTATCACTCGTTGCACTTTGTTCTAGAGAATGGGAAAAAAATGTTACAAATACGCACGCAGAAAATTTTAACACTGCACTACTGTGGAGCTTTACTGTCCCCGGCTAGCTATACACTATATGACTAAACAAAATTAATGTCTAAATTGCTTAAGACTAGTCTACTTTTTAAGGATATAAAAAACAATTTCGGGCTTAAACACCCAAATACAATAATTAATTATATATACAGTATTCTAATAAGGTTACCTACTGTGACCCACGCTCTCAGTTAACAAGGGTGTCTCCAACTAACGGAACATGAAACAATCTTTTTACCGGTCAACTATTACTGTAACGGAACTCGTTCAAGTACAACAAAGATTATCACTACGGGGGTCCTTTACTTCTATACCCGACCTGAAAATTGCATAATCAGGTAGGTTTCGTTGCTAAGCTATTGCGTGAGCCCCCAGGCTACCGTCGAAATAACAATGAAGCGGTGTACCCTGCTGAAGCCTCCCTGTCTGCCTAAATAAGTACACCGGGAATAAAATTTCAACGCGTTCAACTTAAGCCCTAACTCAGAGCTTTAATCTGAACGTCGGTATTTTTACAAAACGTCGGCACAATTTAGTTAAACAATTACGAATACATAATTCATAACACAACCCTTGAGTTCATTATTTAAAAAAATACCATACACTCTGTTTTAGTAACTGGGAAAGTACTTACTCAGAATAAAATAAAAAACACACATCACTTCACTTTCAGAAGTACAGAAAATAAACCACCTGTCTGTCGGAAGTATCGAAATAAAAAAGCCCCTTCCATCCCACGCTAAACTCCTTATATACCTTTAAGTTAATTGAGAAATACTCAGTCCAGTTTAGCTTTCATAATCGAAAAGATTAAGCCTGTCATAAATCTTAAAAGTTAATTAAAACTAACAATTGCTTTAGGATAGCCAAAATCTCCCTCACAAGAAAACTCCGAAACTATAATTTTAGTTAAGTACCCAAACTAATTGAAAGTTATTCAGACAACTCGGGCTGCTTTATACATAACTAGGGTCTTAGCTACTTGATTGACATCTATTAGTAGATACTACTAATCTGACACGTTAAGTGCCTTCCAAGTGAAGCTTCGTACCTTGGGAATGTTAATTAAATCTTTGGATTATATTTTCCAAGAACCCTGCTCTGGTTACTTGGGAACGGAGCTTTTGAAGCCGTTTAAAATTGCAGTCATATTTATGCTACATAACCGTTATCCTAATAATTGGAACGCTAAAATTAAACTAGAAAATAAACCAATTTGAGAAATAATAGAGAGTTATTTTTACATAACCGACTGTACTAAAACAGTATGTTACAATCCCTAAAAAAAAAGACACACCACACCAAGATAGATGTTGCTTCGTCGATGGCTCGTAACTTAATGGCGTCTTTCTACACCACGCGCGCACTCCGCCATTCTCTCTGCGCAGACGCGACTCGGGGACGACGGAAATTGACATTTTTATTTAAAAAAATACGCGGAAGTTACCTTATAAATTATAACTAAAACTAGAACTTGCTACATGTCATTTTGGCATGTAACACCTTACGAAATTCATGGTATCAATAAGAGGTGCTATCGAAACTCGTGATCTAGTGACAAATGACCTTGTGACATTCCTTTAACTAGATTTAAAGTTACATTTCCTGAAGAAATTTTGTGAACACTTCCAAATATTAAGCATCAAACCCGGGAGGTTTTGGATTTTACTACAAAAAATATTTTAAACTCAAACCAATCAATAGCAATAATGTTTTTTCCTTCCAGAATTTTAGCAATAACCCTCGTATAGTTTGCTTGTATAAATAGATCCACAACGCTTAATTACAGGATATAAAAGAAACAAACTTAATTAAATATATAGAACAGATTTGATTAACCGCGGTTATGTGACACTTTATAATGGATTTAACAGTTGTGCTTTACTACAGAAGCCTTAGTCATCCATAAGTTTGTTTTCTAAATAACCAGAGAAAGTAAATGAAGTCGGGTTGATTTAATAGTGTGGGTGTGGTTTCCTTTGACTGTAACATGTGCCTCTTAAGCAACGTCTTAATGTCATCCAATTAATCATCACTTGATGAGCGGAACCGACGAGGGTTGTTTCACTCAAAAATGGGATTCTTCGTGGTGGTTCTCCTGCTTTCTCCTTTTGCAATAACTTTGTACTAAGACCACATTCAGTTTTAAACAAGGGTGGGTTTTTAAAAGCGTCAAGGGATGAACTTACTTTGATAATCTACGTACACTCGAGATTACAAAAGATGGCAGTCATGTGATTAATCGCAAATTATTGAATTCATGCATTTAACGATTTTGTCATGAGTAAAATAAAGATAAAGTATCACTGGGACGTGCACGTATGTGACGAGCTTTTACGCGTCAGCTTGAAAGTGAATACCACTATAAGCGTCGCAAAATTTTGGTTCAGAGTCAAGTGATTATGCAATATATAAACGCCACAAGCTGTTACCCTTCTTAATCGTTTTATTAACAAATAGAAAGAAATAAACGATGGGCGGGTTGTCTTTTGAAAGTGGCTCCGTGGCTTGGTTTGCGTGGAACTACTATGCCTAAGGTCTCGGATTCGGTTCCAGACACAGACTATTTGAAAAATGTTAGACGAGAATTTTTCATAAAAATACGCCCTCGAAGGGATGAGAGGTAAAATGGAGGTCGTGTGTGTGAGTGCTGTCACGCATGTTAAAGATGCATTCCCTGATTTAAACAGCAAAAGTAGGAAAAATTCAAAATTCTCCAGGTAAAAAATTTTGTTTCCAGGCCAATATAGTACGTGCGGGTGGAGAATTAAAAAATCAAATGTAGTGTCGTCAGTCATGAGGCGGCTTCGTGACTTAGTTGGTTTGCGGGTGATCACTAAGCTCAAGGTCTCTGGTTCGATTCCTGACACAGATCGCTTGAAAAATGTTATACGACCATTTTTCACAAAAATATGCCCTCGTTTGGATGAGAGATGAATTGTAGGTCCCGTGTATGAATGTTATCACGCAGTTTAAAGATCCCTACTTTGCTTGGAATAGCAAGAGTTCAAAATTTCCCGGTAAAAAAACGTTTCTTGGCCAATGCAGTACTTTTGAATGGAGCATCGGAAAATCAAATGTAGGGGTTGTCTTTTGACTTACAAAATCCGTTACTTCAATTACCAACTGGTATAAACTGTGTCTAATGCAACAAATGTGTCAAAACACATGTGTCAAATTTTGCACTTTCTTTATTCAAGTTTATATTTTGATTTAAATTTTTTTGCTGCGAAAACTGTTCTACAAGAAAATCTTCATAAATTGTTGTCTATGAGTGTATAATTAACTTATTACGTTAAATCCCTGCAAGCGATCTATTTCTGCATTAATATTAAATTCAAACTACGTTTATTTAATACGCCAGTTACATATCCCTCCCAAATTTATATATATATATATATATATATATATATATATATAATGAAATAATAACTTAGACTTTTTAAGTAAAGCCCAAATGATCATTTCAAATCGAGCTAGTAATTGAAAGAAGGAAAATATAAGGCCTTGGACAGCTCGATTTGAAATGATCATTTGGGCTTTACTTAAAAAGTCTAAGTTATTATTTCATCTTATTAATTTCAATACGTTAGTATTTATCAACTTACCTTGTGTAAAAAAACTACTTATAATATATATATATATATATATATATATATATAAACGCATGGTTCCGGCAAAACCAGGATACAGGTTCAAGTCCTGTCCAAGACCTTATATTTTCCAACTTTCAAATACTAGCTTGAATTGAAATGATCATTTGGGCTTTGCATAAAAGTCTAAATTATTATTTCATCTTAGTCACTGTAATACGGTAGTATTTATCAACTTATCTTGTGTAATTAACTACCTAAAATATATATATTGCTGTGATAAGGGGTTGTTTAGGGGTGTATTGAGTAGTAAGGGTCGCGTAGTAACTGTAAATAGCAATGAAAGTCAGAAAACTGCATTTATTTAGCAGAAAAATAAATAATTCGCACATTATGTAAATAGCAAGCATTTAACACCCTGTATATGAACCGTAATTAACTTTAATCAACGCCGGTAAGCATATTTTCCAATAATAGATAGCGTATTCAGCAGAGAAATAATCATACATATAATTAAACTACGTTGAAAAGTGTTCAACAAGTTTATAAAACAGATACGCAGAAGGTAAGATAAAACCTAGTAAATCTTCATGCAATTACGCTTGTAATAAATAAGGAACAATAAGCGCTTTGATAAGAAAACACGCTTTTAAAGATGAGTTTAAATAAATGCATAAATGAAAATAGCACTCGTGTTACATCATTTATTTTTGTACAATTCTCCAAAAGCTTTATCAACACAAAACAACAGACATAAGCTAAAAGTCTAGCAACCATACCAATAGTAAATCATGATACGAAACTCCAAAATAATTTCATCAGATCTAATTCACTGCCAATCGGCTTCTGATATAATTCTGGTCCACTTCTAAAACAATTCTAATCCACTGCTAATCGGCTTCTAGTCCAATTCTAGTCCACTTCTCATCTAATTCTAATTCACGACGATAAGTGAAATAATTCTAAATTCACAACACTAAGAAACCTACGAATTCCAAGTGGTATTTAAGGGAAGAGGTCCATTCAGAAAAATATAGAATAAAGCACGAGGTGAATTTTGGAAACAAGGGGTAACCGTACTGAATTATTGGTTCAAACATAAGAAATACAAAACAAAGCATTGGTTTTCGTTTGAAGATAATAAAGGAGTGTTGACAACACGAAAAAACTCATCAGGAGATCACAGGTTAGAGCTACCTAGTTTTAAGAAACCTTTTCGAATTTAAATTTTAACACTGAATACAATAATTTTCTCTAAAGCTTGTAAGGAGTCAACAAGAATATTGAATACGTTGAAGCTTACGTAATAATCATAAAAGGGTCTTGAACGTTCCAGATTTTTTTTAAAAGGTGTCGTTTTTAGTGACTTTAAATTAAATTAAAAGAATATAAATTTTGGGATAAATAATTCATATAATATTAATTGATTTAAAGGTGTATTTAAAGGATTACAAAAATTGTGAAGTGTAAATATTATTTCCTTTCATTATATGAATATTGATTGACTTCGTTTTATCAATTAACACAGGTAAAAGCTAAAGGGGTAAATGAAAATTGATCATCGTAACGTTGTGCACTCTGTGTAAATTAAAAAAAGCTAGCCGTGGCATAATAAAATTAGAAGATTAGAGAGAAATACAGAGCGGAGGCGTTCAGCTGAACGTTGATCACATCGGCGTACGGCGTTATCATATCAATAAATATATATATAGCTGTAATTATAGGGTTAATTTAAGGGTAGGTTAAGTCATAGGGGTCGTAGAATAAACAAGAGAAACGCCCATGTAACAAAAACATATAATTATAGATATTAGAAGAGTAAATGGGTCATTATAAATATTATTAGTTGAGAGCACACTGTATATCGCAGTACAAACGATTAAAACACATATCCAAGAGTAGCTACTAGCAAAGATTAGAATTTAAAAATGTAACAAAACGTATTGAAATTAAATCAGTGAAAAACCTGCATGAATTGGCTAGATAAACATTCGAAAAGTGTGTCAAGATATCATCGTAAACGCACGCAGAAATTATGCATTATTTAAAAACGTACGTGATCTAAAAGAATCACAGTTGTTTGAAAATCCAATTTATTAAGAAATAAACAAACACCAAATTTATTCGATTTAGATTAGAATAAGGCCAACAACATTAGTACGTGCTTTTATGAACAAAATTCCTGGGATTTCTGAATTAGGTGTGAGGTATAACATTTAAATTATGTGACCAAGAGCATCGCTTCATGCAATTAAAATACATATAATTGGTAAACTTTCCAAAATAACAAGTGATAATACGCTTGTCTCGCCTAGCACGTGAAGTCAACGAATCACAAACAAAAGGGGGCCGATCCTATAAATATCTTGACAATTAAATATCGAGTTAGTATACTTTGAAACTGGGCAGTTACTATACTTGAAAGTGCTAAATATTTACGTGAATAGTAAATTAAACTAAAAGTGAAATTCTAGAGTGTGTAATTATACAAACGAGCAGTACTTCTGAAGACGTAAGTAGATAAGATTTAGTGAAATTATACCATTTTTCATAATAAATAAAACAGGGCTTCAAACAACATCCAAATGACATCCAAATAACATCCTAATAACATCGTGAATAACATCCGAATTACCATCTTGATTATCACCTTAATTGTCGTCTTAACTGCCACTACAATCTTAAGTTACAATTAAAATAACGTTAGAACTTTAAATAACGAGCCATTACGATCAGAAATACAATTTTGGAGAATGCTGCCTGTTCAAGCAAATTGATGGTAAATATTCTATTGCGGAAATGGAAAACCTTTCATTGGAATAAACGCACCAATAACGATTTGGATATCGACTTCAATTCTTAGGAGCACCTACAAAACCACTTCAGGTTAGAGATTTTTGATATGACTTATTTTTAAAACTGTTTTATTTCAAATATTTTGGATATGATTTATTTTTAAACTGTTTTATCTCAATAATAATTTAAAGTGTAAGAGCCGACAAAATGGGGTTTCTTGTGTAAATTTATGAAAAGTATAGACATCTTGAAACGTTTCAATAGTTCTTTAAAGGTAATAAAAAAGCTCGTTTTGCTGGCTTGATTTTCTAAAAATTTGACAGATGTATATAATTCAAAAAGGGAGAAGACATTTAAAAGGGTTGTAAATATTCAATCATTATACTGTGTATTGTAGAAGTGCTTTATTTAATTGAATCAGCTAGTCGAGGCAAAAGAAAATTATAAATTAACATGTTCACAAGTGCTTGAGTGGTATAAGGGTAATATCACAGCATTTTATGGTCTGCCCAAGCCTTGGGGCAAGTTTAACACAGCATTTTATGGTCTGCCCAAGCCTTGGGGCAAGTTTAACACAGCATTTTATGGTCTGCCCAAGCCTTGGGGCGAGTTAACACAGCAATATATATATATATATATATATATATATATATATATATATTGTGTAGGTTAAAGATCAAAGTGTGTATATAGGCCCAGAAGGTATTTTTATAACGACCCTGTAGATAGGAGAATAATTAATTATTTGTTTCGCTTCAAATGAAGAGTTTACATACTTTAGTATAAGACAAGGTAGACGATTACACATAGAAATTTTTAGTGTTAAATGACATATTTTTTTGTAGCTTCGTGGTAGGAAAAAATCAATAATTTGTATACGTTAATTTAATACAAGGTTGACTATTGCAGGCAAATATTAAAGCTCTGCGGTAGGTAAAAATCAATAATTGATGCAACGGATATTTATTTAGTATCGTAAACTAAAAGGTACATTAACTTAATTCGTAGTAGAACAACATGACCAAACGGTCGAGGAGTTCAGGGAATAGAAGCTTCAAATAAATAAATATTTCTTTGAAAGCTACAAGACGATGCGATAACATTTCAAAGGATTGTACGGCGGGAAAGGCCAGGTTAACGAGCGAGTTTGTTATTTGTGAAGCAAAAATCAATAATTTTAAGGGACAGAGAATCGTTAGGGAGACAGAGCTGATAGAAGGACAAGCAGTTTTCAAGCGCGTGACAGACAAGTATATTTTAAAAAACAAATCGGTGAAACAAAGATGCAAGATGTTTGTCGACGATATCGATTTTCAAGGCGCACATTTAGCGAGAGAATCGTAACCGTAGACAGAACGGCGATAGTGGGAGCTCGATGAAAGTAGGAAAACACGAGTGAGACATAAAATAGTAGTTATGAACGCATGACTGCAAGAAAAATAGAGACGTGGGCACTATGGGCGTGTTTTGCAGGTGGTTAGAGATATGGAGAGAAATGAATTTCTGGGTACGCGTCGACGGTTGCAACTGATAGCTAGTTTTTCGTGCTAAACCCATGGTGGAAGGAGTGAATTCTGAGTTTTAAAAGATAGTTGGGTTTTGAATGGAGGAATTAGGAGAATTGTTTGTAACGAATGTGGTAATTCAGCGAAAACTGTTGAAATACATGACTATAGAAGGAGTTTGAAAATTATAAAGGCTCTTGCCAGGAATGGTAGAGCTCTCTTAATCTTCTGATCCGCTTCGAGTACATTAAGTAGCATCGAAAAGACATCCTAATTTAAAATTAAAAGCCGCGACATAGTGCAGTCCGTCATATATTTTACAAGTGTTTTAAATACACGAGTTGGTGCTAACAAATTAAACCGGCTAAAAATAAATTAGTATAAATAATTGTACGAGTACAACAGGATGCTAGTGAGGTAAGCGAACCAAGTATTTCTTGAACGAGAGTGCTGGTGGCACGTTAAATTGAGACGGAGTCATGATTTGGATAGATGGTGGTCTGAAAAGTATCCACTAATAACTGGGAGGAAAAGGATGAACGAGTTGAGATGGAGTTGCTGACTATGTAGAAGTGAGAACGTGGGGAAAATCCAAGTACGTGAGTTTGGTGGTGGTCATCTAAGAAGGAGGTGCGTCCGAAGAACACGCCAGGTAACGAATTTTGTCTTATTGTTGAACTGTGGTGCTGGCATTGTGTTATAAAGCTAGGTGTGTTTAGAATTATGTGGTGAAATTTTTATGAACTGAAAATTAATTTGATTACCGTATATAAAAGACAATTTTCCATTATTATTTGAGTAAGTAAAAAAAGGAGTAATAATTTTTTATGTAAAGAGTGCAATATTTTATACATATCAGGGAAAAAGATTTATACTGAGCTTACCATAGACTAAGTAAAAGTAAATTTAGGGTTTCACGATAGGCCCATCTACTTTGAAGAAAATAGGTTTAAGTGTAATAACTCACAAACAATTTAGATTGAAAAAAAAGGGTGAAATGTTTTATTGTAAATATAACAATATAAATATTGAAATTGTCTGTATAATCATTTATGTCATATGAACAAAAGAGTGTATGTTTGTTCAAGGATTTTATTTTATTTTTGTATTTTGTTGTGTGTAAAGGTGTTGAAAGAATGTGTAGTTGGGGTAAGTATATTGTAGGAGATGGTGCCCAGAGCTAACCGTGGTAGATCAACTTGGAGAAGCAATTTTTGTAAATATCAAACTAGAACATATCGTTATCAAACACGAAATTTGCATCGAAGTTTTATTTAACTGCAAATTGCTGGAGTTATATTTCTATTTAGATGACCACTGCATTTTTATGTCAACCTAACATTGGGTTTCGATTTTAGGGCTTCTTTCCAAGCAAAACCATTGCATTTCTATGGCGCCCAATTCATGGGGCATGATTTTCAAATAGAAGACCACTGATATATATATATATATATATATATATATTGTAACGCGCTACTACTACCGCGTTTCTTTAATTTAAAACAAGTAATAACAAACGTCTTTATTACTTACTGTTCACAAGTCTAATTAACAGTATATGCCTTATTTATAGATGTTTTCAGTCCACTTAACAATGAGGCACTATTACACTAATGAATTTACAAGCACTAATATCTTCTTAAATTAACTCCTTTACCATAGGTTCATTAACAACACTAACACTACTATTTATTTATACACTTCTATTTATTTATGTATACTGCAAGCTGCATGCACATTAGACACAGCATATCATTTATGTATATATTCTAAAAACTCAACTACGTTTACTTTACAACGATATAATTTATATTAGACATTCAAGAATAGACTAACTCTTACATTCATAAGCGGCCTTATATATACCCTGCATTAAGATATGACTCATTATCTAGAACTTTGTAGAAGGATTCTCGAATGCTGAAGAATACGCTGTGCCCCGGGCGTTTGTATGTTTGACGGGTTGCCTAATAGTGGATCGCAACACTGCCCCCTCTTTAAAACCGTTACGTCTCGTAACTGTAAATCCATCTTGACGCCAATTCGATGACTGGTGACGGTATCGGCAGCTATCTCCTCTGGTGCATCCACCGCGTCGTTGGAAGTAACAGTCAACACTCTTTTCATGGTCTTGGTAGGCAACCGGTTGATAACAACAAACAAGAACCTGGACGTTGGTTCCCTGGAAAACTACTTCTAGCATATTTCGGACTATCCTCCAATCCAAGCGATCCAGTCCACAGCCCAGCTTGGGCACCGCTAGTCTCGTTACTCCATTTTCCATCATCTGCGCCTTAAGATTTAGCAAAGCCTCCCATAGATGTCCATAACTAGGTCTCTGCCATGAAGAATTTTTGGTGACCAGATAGTAAACATAACGATTTTTATCTTGAAGAACCAAAGATTTTCCTACAGTTGGCTGCTGTTGTACTAATTCATCCACACATCCAAACTTTTTCTTGAAAACAACAGCTATTCCCCTTGACATTGCCAAATCTTGAGTTACGCAATGTGCAAGGGAATACTCTTCTGGTACTCTAAACAGATCTTGCTGTTTTTCAACAACAACGCCAAATCTCGCCTTAGCGGAACCACCATATGCTGCCATAAAGCTCTCAAAATCTACATTTGGCTCATGATTAATAACTTGTCGAACACCATCATCATTATTCGAGTCTTCCTGGTTGTTGCCAGCGTAGGATGTTAAACGGTCAAAGTGTACCACTTTCGGTTTACCACGGGGGGATCTTCTGATCCGGTACACTACATCATTAATCCTTTTTAACACTTCGTACGGCCCTTCCCATTGTCTTTGTAGTTTTGGCGACAATCCACGTTTTCTTTGTGGATTGTACAACCACACTAAATCTCCAGGTTGATAACCACCTTCTTGCGCTCTCGTGTCATATTGTGATTTCATTCGATCGCTTGCTGCCTGTATATTCTTTCGGACGTTTTCGTGAATACTATTTGATCTTTCACGAAGCTTACTAACGTAATCTTCACCTGCGATGTTTTCTCCAGGTTTAAATCCAAACTGAAGATCACATGGTAGCCGTAATTCACGTCCTAGCATTACGCAAGCGGGCGAGTATCCTGTACTGTCATGTACCGAAGATCGGTACGCCAGTAGGAACAAATGTAAATATTGGTCCCAGTCTCGTTGATGTTCAGAGACAACTTTGGCCAGGTACTTCCCTAACGTCCTGTTCATTCTTTCGACCATTCCATCCGATTGGAGATGAAGTGGCGTGGTCCTAGTCTTCCTGATTCCAAAATGCTTGCAGACATTTTGAAACAATGCTGATTCGAAGTTCCGACCTTGATCGGAGTGTAATTCCAACGGAACTCCAAAGCGACAAAACATCTCCTTCACTAGTACATCTGCAACCGTCTCGGCTTCTTGGTTAGGTATAGCATATGCCTCCGGCCATTTGGTAAAATAATCCATTGCAACCAAGATGTATTTATTTCCCTTCTCTGATTCCGGAAACGGACCAGCTATATCAATGGCTACCCTCTCAAAAGGATTCCCCACGTTATACTGTCTCATTGGGGCTTTCCGTTTTGAGACCGGGCCATTTGCAGAGGCACACAATTCACATTTCCGGCACCACTCCTTCACATCTTCTTTGCAGTTCACCCAATAGAATCTTTCTCTCACTCTTTCGAGAGTTCTTTTCGCGCCAAAGTGCCCTCCGGAAATACCGTCGTGCAAGTGCTGCAACACTTCCGGCACTCTGCTTCTCGGCACTATCACTTGAAGTCTCTCAGTGCCATCTTCAAATTCCAGGCGTCGTTTCAAGATTCTATTATCCATCATCAAGGAGTCCCACTGTGCCCAGTATGCCTTCAAGCTCCTACTTAAAATACTAATTTCTTCCCAAGCTGGTCGTTGTCCTCTATTTTTCCACTCAATAATTCGTCCCAATTCGGCGTCATTCTCCTGGTCTTCTCGCATTCTTTCGGGTTGCCAAGTATCATCGGTTACCGTCATTCTATGGATGACACTTATTTTCTCTTCCATCTTGGAGCAATGATTGCAGTCCACCGGACAAGGTCTCCTTGATAGAGCGTCAGCATTCCGATGGCTAGTTCCTACACGATGTTCTGTATCAAAGTCATATTCCTGCAGCCGCTCTATCCACCTTGCCACTTGCCCTTCAGGATTTCGAAACTGCAATAACCATTTCAGTGCAGCATGGTCTGTTCTCAACAGGAATTTACGGCCGTATAAGTACTTATAAAAGTGCTCTACGGATTTGACGACGGCCAACAGCTCCCTTCTTGTCACACAATAGTTCCTTTCTGGCCGCGACAAGACCTTGCTGAAATACCCAATAACTTTTTCTTGTCCGTCCTGCACTTGAGAAAGAACGCCTCCTATAGCTGTGTTACTGGCATCGGTATCCAACACAAATTTTCCCTCCATCCGTGGATAACTCAAAATTGGTGCTGTAACTAGTAGCCGTTTCAGTTGTTCAAATGCTCTGTGGCAGTCGTCATTCCAATCATATTCTTGTCCATCTTCGGTTAATTTTGTTAACGGTTTGGCAATGTTCGCAAACCCAAGTATAAAACGTCGGTAATATGTGCACAATCCTAGAAAACTGCGTAGTTGGTGTATATCTGCTGGTGTAGGCCACTCCTGTACCGTTTTTATTTTGTCAGGGTCAGCTCTTATTCCGGTCTCCGAAACGACATGTCCTAGGTATTTCACCTCTTTTCCAAACAGGTGACACTTCTTGGGGCTCAATGTAAGGTTTGCCCCTTAATCTCTGGAATATCTCCTCTAGGTTCTTAAGATGTTCTTCGAAAGACCGACCTAACACTATCACGTCGTCCAGGTACACCAGACATGTCTTCCAGGACAGTCCACGCAGTACCGACTCCATCAATCGTTCAAAAGTAGCAGGAGCATTGCATAATCCAAATGGCATGACCTTGAACTGCCATAATCCAGTTCCAATTGTAAAGGCAGTCTTTTCTTTATCGTTTGGCTCCAAGCCTACCTGCCAGTATCCGCTTTTCAAGTCCAAGGTCGAAAACCATTTAGACTCGGATAGAGTATCCAAGGTGTCATCAACTCTGGGCAAAGGATAGCTGTCTTTCTTTGTGATATAGTTTAGCCGCCGGTAGTCTACACAAAACCGTGTTGACCCATCCTTTTTCTTGACAAGCACTACCGGGGATGCCCATGGACTATTCGAGGTTCAATCACTCCCTGTTCTTCCATATCGGTGATAATTTGCTCAGCTTCCTTACGTTTTGCCAAAGGAAGCCGCCTGGGTGTTGTCTTATCGGTTGCGCATCTCCAATATTGATCTTGTGTTGCACAACATTCGTCCTTCCTTTCTCACTATCATCCAGTGCAAACACACCTCGATATCGTCCGAACAGTTCTTTTACCTTGCCCAGTTGCTCATCGTTTAATTTTTGACACGAAGGTTTCAACATGTCCAGCAATTTCTGTGAGCAACCGTTGGCTGGTTTATTTTTCGTGTCGTCCACACAACGTTTAATATGACATACTGGAATGCAACTTCCCACAATCATGCCTTTCTTCAGGGTCACTGTATGGGGATTAATGTTCAGCACCCTTACTGGTACCATGTTTCGAGACTTTACCAGCGTTCTTCCAATCAGAAGTCCTCCTGACCCATTCCCGATTCAGTTGCTTCCATCATGCATACTTGTCCTTCCCGGAGCGTACCATCCGGGTGTCCCATTACTATCATTTCCGCCTTCTCGGGTATTTTTACATCGCAAATCATTCGTACTTGCATCGTCTGGTTACTCCTACCTTGAAATGGAATCTCATCATCATCTATCCGAAGCACATTTTCTTTCATGTTTACATGAAACCCATATTCTCTCATGAGATCCATTCCCAAGATCACTTCTTCTGTAATTTCAGCTACCAACACTCGATGATTAATTAATTTGTCCCCAATTGTCAACATAACGGCAGTCTCTCCGTGAGTACCAATCTTCTCACCACTTGCCGTTCGGAGACACACCGATACAGGTAGCACTTTTCCACGACCAACCAAATCTGGTCTCACAATAGTTCTTGTCGCTCCTGTATCCACAAGTAATCGGACAACCCTACCATTAATTCTACCATCGATATAAATGCTGTCCAGACTTTCCACCGACGATGCAGCACGGATGATAATCTCCGGGCACTACGCTGTGCTGTCGAAGTTCGCCCTTACATGGACCAGCTTTGGCACAACCGGTTGTTTCTTTGGTTGAGTACAGCGTCTCTGCATATGGCCAACTTCACCGCAGCTCCAGCATCGTAGACGCCATCTCCGCGGTCGTTGTCTTTTCAGCCTTTCCGCCTTTCGCTTTTCAAACACACGATTGACTATTTCATCTATGCTGTTCTGAGCTTGACCAGGTTCCTCTAAGGCAGACCGAACTTTGTGACCCATCCTGTGTGATGTCTGCTTAGCTGCTTCAAATTCAAGCGCATGGGCCAGTGCGTCATCCAACATTTTTGGACGTGCTAGTCTTAGCGCTTGCTGTATTTCGCCATCCTTAACGCCATCCACAAATGTTTGGACAGCAAGTTGTTCGAGGAAGCTATCTGGTGCCGTCGGATATGCCAATCTAACTAACCTGGCAATGTCAGCTTCGAATTCTTGCAGGCTTTCACTTGTCTTTTGCGAGCGGTTCTTAACTTGTGCGTGGTAAACCTGTTGAAGGTGAGCATCTCCATATCTCATCTCAAGCTTTGATGTTAAGAGGCCGTAATCATTCTGCTGGTGATCGGGAATTGTTTGTAAGATGTTAAGAGCCTCCCCCCGTAGGGCCACTATTAAGGAGATAGCCTTCTCTGTGTTGCACCAACCGTTGGCTATTGCAGCAGCTTCAAATTGTTTCAAATATGTGGGCCAGGGTGTTTTGCCATCGAATGTGGGTGGTTTCACTTTAAATTTAGACGGTATGGACTCGCTTCTTTCCATGGTTCTTATTTCTGGAATGTTCTGATTAACAACTTGGCTTGGTAATTCAAGTGGCCGCGTTGTTAGTGAAATCACCTGTTCTTGCAGCCTCATCATATCTTCTTCCATTTTTACCAATTTACAGTCCAACTTTTGCTCAACTGTTTTACCTGTACAGTGACATCTTCTTTCAATGCAATGGAGCTTGCTATTAATCTTTGTTCTAACGTGGCCGTCTTTTCATTCAACTCTTCCATTTTCATCGCGTTTTCACTAAACCGTTCTTCTATTTTCTTAGCATTTTCAGTTAACCTTTCGGTAAGGTTTGATTCCAGTTCAACTGACCTCACTAAATTTTCACCGAGTGTCACTTCCAGTTTAGCCGACCTCTCCTCCATTTTCTCAGCATTTTCGTTTAACTTTTCTTCTATACCGGATTTAAAATCCTTAAGGAAATTCATTAAACTTTCTGCCTCCATTTTACTTCGATTTCTTGTAACTGGCATATACAAACTACTTAAATGTCTTTAGACTTGTGTTTTAAATTAATCACTATATACCCCACAAATGCCTGACACCAGTGTAACGCGCTACTACTACCGCGTTTCTTTAATTTAAAACAAGTAATAACAAACGTCTTTATTACTTACTGTTCACAAGTCTAATTAACAGTATATGCCTTATTTATAGATGTTTTCAGTCCACTTAACAATGAGGCACTATTACACTAATGAATTTACAAGCACTAATATCTTCTTAAATTAACTCCTTTACCATAGGTTCATTAACAACACTAACACTACTATTTATTTATACACTTCTATTTATTTATGTATACTGCAAGCTGCATGCACATTAGACACAGCATATCATTTATGTATATATTCTAAAAACTCAACTACGTTTACTTTACAACGATATAATTTATATTAGACATTCAAGAATAGACTAACTCTTACATTCATAAGCGGCCTTATATATACCCTGCATTAAGATATGACTCATTATCTAGAACTTTGTAGAAGGATTCTCGAATGCTGAAGAATACGCTGTGCCCCGGGCGTTTGTATGTTTGACGGGTTGCCTAATAGTGGATCGCAACAATATATTACTCATATTTAGACCAGGGTAGAAAATTAAATAATCACATCAAATAATTTTAATCACCGTGTATAAGGAATTTCATTAAATAATACGCGTTATTAAAACCATGAAGCATAAATAAACTCGGTTGTTTCAGTAAAAATAAGAAATTTAAATTATTTATAAGACGAAGCAGTAGTGAAAAGCTCTGCGTGTAATGTAATTATTCCTAAACAAAGAGAAATTACGTGCAAAGTTTATATTAATTAACCCTATTTTAAGTAACCGGTAGTAAAACAAAGTGTACGTATAATAATTAATATTTAAGTTGTATTCGCTAAAAATGAAAAGGATAGAAATCAATTTTAATTGGAGTTAATTAAACCGTTAATAACATATAATACCTATAGAAACTTGTAAAACCCAAGATTAAAATACCACGGAATAAGGCTCTGAGAATTAATAGTATGTTTAAACACCTGGGTTTATTTAAAAAGCTCATTCGGCGTAAATTTTGCAGATAATTAATGTTTCAAAGAATCTTGGGGAAAACGTCGCATAATAGTTACGAGAATTGCTAAAGCTGGGTTATTTCACACTCCATGTGGACTAAAATAATCGATAATAAAGAATATCAATTTGCACCAATACGAACAGGTTAGAGAAGGAAAGAGAAAATGCGTCAAGCAAAGACACATATTGTAAGAGGCGGGATTTAAACAACGTCACGAGGGTCACAATTGGTTGAAAATAGGATGCAAATATCAGAGGTAGAACAACAATTTCTGTACAAAATTAATTAGTTTTTCTCGGACATGCTTGCATGCCGTGTGGAAATTTTCTGAGATTTAAATGGGGCGAGTGAAAATTCGTAAAAATCGACGCGCGAGCGACAGACTGGGAACATGGCATGAGAAATTCTTTAGAATTACCCGTTTTGGGGAACAGACCGATAGACAGGCTTTTTGCTATATATACCGAGATGAAGATAAACAAGCCCTCTTAGACTTTTGACTATTCGGTGCGTTAAAAGCTCTTACATCCGCGACTTGATTGAAGATGTTAAACAGTGCATTTTAGTTTGATAAAATAATTTAAAATTTTGCTCGTATATTTTAGTGATTCAAAATAGTTTGTTATTTACGTGCTAACATGAATGTACTTCAGTGCACTTAGATACAAGGTAATAAAATTTAATATCACTGTACCAATTAGCAAAATTTACAACGACGAATGTATACACAAAAGTAGGCAGTTTTGGCGTATTTTGGTAAAAGGCATGAATTTCTTTGCTATTTTTCGGGGGTGTTAATAATTAAATGGTTCAAATACGTGTCTGGATCCACAAAACCAGGGTCAGATATACACAGATGAGTTCCGGAAAAGCCCAGAAACAACTTTAAATAAATGGTGATGGAGAAAATTTTAAAAGCGTTGAGAACTAGAAGCCGTAAATATAATCCTGTTGGAATGGTGTGATTAACTAAAGGGACGATTACATTGAAGCTACGAGGACAGTAACCTACAGGTAAATTATACTATTTTGTTTGACATTTTTGTGTGTGTTGAATAACTTTATAATTGATTTACTTTAAATGGACATTAGTGAAATTGTACTAACCATAAAATTTTAATTTTAAGATGAAATTTGCTTGTTTAAGTAGAAAGGGGTATTTAGTATTGATGTTCTGAAGTATGATGAAAATTTGGGTATGTCTTTGAGCTCAATTAGACGAACCTGGTTAATTAACGTAAAGGGGTGGTAGATGCTCCCTTTATACTCAGACTCCGGTCTGCTTATATTGTTATATTAATTACTAGGCATCCAACAAGGACTTTAATTTTGGATGCACATTAAAATGATAATAAAATTAATCTTGAAATTCTTTTTAAAACTGAAATTTATGCTGAGTTTTAATTTTGAAATTTTAATGTATTCTGAATATTGATGTAAATAGAGTTAACGTTGATGTTTTTTGGTAGGAATGTGTTTTTTTTATGAATGAGGAGGTTTATAACATTAGGTGAGCAGCCGAGGCGAAAAGCGTAGTTCATGGATTTTAAAGGTATCACAACATTCTTGACGCCCAAACTGTGGGGCTCGAATGTTTTTTTGAAAGGGCCAGTACCTGCAGATATGAGAAGATTCACAGCAATATATATATATATATATAATATATTCAAATACAATTATCAAAACTTAAAAAATAAATGTTACATTATATAATTGAAGAACACATTATAAAAGGTTAATGAAAGTTCATAATCAGACATGAGAAAGGAAGCAAATACTTTGTATTCCAGACTTAACATGATACCGCAGGTGCAGGTTACAATAGATTATAAAAAAGCAATTGTTAGAATTAAGATTACTAAAAAGTAATACAATGTATTTTATCAAGAAGTGGCAGACATGAGATCTGCACTTCCCACAAGATGATGCGAAGACTGGAGTGACATATATACCCTGAGGAGCCCATGATGGCCATCAGTCTCGAACTTCTTAACTTTAACATTGTTGGTTGTTCAGCTACTCATTAGTAATTACTAACTTTGAATATTTGTTAATTAAAATGTTAATGAACATAACGTCCAAGTTGTCAGATCATAATTGCAATTACTGTATAAATAAAATACACTTGATAGGAGTTTTTTAGGAAATAAAGACTTTTTGAAAAAAAGCTTCCAAAGGCTCAAAACCTATCTCGCCCTAAAATTTCTAACTTAAACGACCTTACACTTTTTATGTTATTTCAAATCATACAAATTATCAATCAACAAGCTCGACCTCCTTTCAATTGAATGAATACTTACTTAAACATCCTGTAATATTTTTCTCATAGTTCTTAGTACATCGTTAAATACGTAGACTATATTCTATGATAATCTCTTTTGTTTTGCAAAGATTAAATAAATTCCCTGAAATAAGTTAAATGCTTTAAGAGATTAAAAGGCAGGCAATTACAAATTCTTCGACATAAGTTAACCACCTGCATCGTAAATGAACACTTATCTATACCAAGAAATTTTATCAAGCGGTATTGTGTTATCTCGCAGATATGCAGTTGTATGAGCAATAAAATTGTCCCCCTTGTTAGCAATTCTTGGAAACCGTTGTATCTCTTTGATCGCAAGCCGTGTTTTACAAATGCTTCACCACTACTTTATTGAAATATCTTGCAGGTGCTGTTTGTAGAAATACTTGACTTTCTATAGCTAGAAATTATTTTTGAAATGGAAATACGTTTTTTCTGCTTTATAAATACAGACTGAGCTTTGAAGGCAGTTTGATTCTATACAGAGCCCTTTTTACCGTAAAGGAGCCCTATAAGTCGCGCTGTTAATTAAGATGCCTTCTAGTTGAATTGTTTTACTTAGGTTACAGCCTAGTGCAATTGTTTTATATAGTGTCCAGTCGGCCGGCAAGTGTAGGTCCACTACACTTTCTACGGTACAGTTACTCTGTTTTGTTTTTCTTTCATGCTGCTATGAAATATCGTTTTCTATTGGTTGATAACAACGTAAGTGCTGTAGTTTTTCTTACTTGTGGTTGCACAATAAATTACAGACTCCGCGTTAAAAATTTATTTTTGGATCCCAGTGCACAAGTGATTCCGTAATTATTTTCTCAAGTCACATTAATACAAACCGAAGCTCGTTTTAAAGCGATTTTTACTTGTACTAAAATTAATATTACGAAATGCTAACGTCAACAACATGTTTACTGAATCATACGCTAGAGTAAGTTAACATTTGGTTTATTTTAGTTGGGGTTACGTTATTTCTTTTAGGAAGTGCACTTCACGGAGCAGGTAAAATACTGTACACATTATGCCTAACTTTTTTCTAGTATATATTTAGGGCCGTCCAGAATGGACCTGCACTTTGAAGAAGTTCTAGATTAGTAGAACAGGTGGAATGCCTTGTACGTTCCAGTCAGTGATCTAAAGAGCCAAACTATAGCTTCAACCAAAATAGGGTCTTTAGTGAGGAACCAGACTAAGACAGGTCCCCAAAACGGGTAGCAGCTCTTTCCGTACTTAGATTGGCAGAGGTTATAGGGGTCGGAATGTCATTTTAAGACACACTATTGCAATATGGAAGGCAATGGAAATCCACCACATTATCTCCCAAGTACAAAGCGTACTTAAACTGTAATTAAAATGATGAAATCCTCTGAGGTAAAAGATTCCAGACTTAAAATAGTCCCCCATTCGAATCTCTGGGAGGGGACAACTTCGGAAGATGCGATTGGAAAGCTTAGAAAAAGAGTCGAGAACATTTTGAGTGTCGGAGTGTGGAATATCAGAAGTATGAGACAAGTAGGTAAGCTAGGGAACTTGAAAATTGAAACGGATAAGTTAGCATTGGAAATAGTAGGGTTTGACAAAATTCGATGGCCAGAGACGCGGAATTTTTGGAGTGAAGACTTTAAAGTAATTCATACAGAATCAGAGGAAGGAAATTCGGGTGTGGGAATAGTTATGAGAAAAAGAAAGGACACTGTGTAGAAAACTACCTACAAAAAACGAAAAAGTACTCATGGTTAGTTTAGAATCTAAATTAGTAAATACAGTAATAAACAAATATACATGTCCACCTCTAGCTACAGTGAGGAAGAGGTAGAAACGATCTACAAAGATATCGAAGACGTACTTACGATACGTAAAAGGACATAAAAATTTATTAATTATAGGGCAATTTAAATAAAAAAAATCAAGTTATTTAAATTGCCTTTGGGGCATGAACCCGGGTGTCGCCACGAGAAGGTTTGTTACGTTTGCAAATAAATTTTCTGTAACATTCCGCAAATCTCAAAGGCAAGACGTACTTTTATAGCCATCTATAGAATTTATTATGTAGTTTCGATTCAATTCTGTACTTCCACACTTAGTAGTGTTGGCGTTTTATCACCTGATGGCGGTTTTATTTACTTTTTCCATAGTACGGAGATTGTTTCGAAATTATATCATTATAATAGCTTCGATTACTTCATAGGGTTCTTGGAAACTATTTCACTCTGATGAGGCTTAACAAGCCGAAACCGTCGGTCAGTGGATGTTTCCTCCCCTGTGAAGTAATAAACCTAATGTTTTGTTAATGGCTATATAACTACTAGTCCGATTTGTATTTGTCAATAGCTCTTATTCTTTTCATAAGAGTTTGTTTACAGATACATCTTACTTTATATACTATTTCTTATTGCGGACTGCAAATAACTTGTCTTATATATATATATATATATATATATATAATTATGGATTCAAAGGGTTAAATTTGGAGTAGGCAATGCAATTTCAACCACCCTGTATAGTGAAACGAACAAATTATTTACGCGCAAAATTTATTTGATTCATTTAAGGAGAATGGACAAGTATTGGCGTATTTTATAATTAATGATTGAAAGGTTAAAAGTATATAAAGAAAAACAGTTTTTATAAACAAATAGAAACGCATAATTAATTTAATTTATTTTAATTCAACGTGTAAAAGCATTAAAAACCCACTAGGGTAAGAAAAATCATTAATCCCAAGGCAGAAGGTTTTTTGGTAACAAACAAGAACGTCAGTTTTATCTGATACGGTGAAATACGAACTCCAAGAATTTTTGTTTTAAACGGTCTATAATTAAGAACACCTGCATTTTTAAAAAGTTACGTTCTTCGAAATTATCAGCATAATAAAGCTGGTCTTCATAGAAAATAGTTTTCAACCGTCAGTTGCTTCGAATAACAAGCTAACAAAATTCTTAAAGAGCAGGGGAGATGCACGATCGGTAATATGCTACAGACAGAGACAGACAGAAACGCGTTAATATTAAAATCGCACGTACTAATCCACGTGGAGTAAAGATGGGTTGTCAGCAATATCGAGTTTCTACAACTCAAGTGGGGTTTGGAACGCGACATCAAATATGCATAGGACAGAGATAAAAATATTGCAGGCGGAGTTTTATGACGACATAGAGTAGTATCATTGGTTGGAAATGGATAGTTTTACAAACGTACGAACATGCGACAGGTGCAAGTGATTTCGGATAAGATACGGCACGTTCACGGAGCGAGTTTCAGGAATCTTGAAGTCGGTTATTTCAAAATTTGCATAATTGTTATTTGGAAATAAATTTTTCGCGTGAAGTGTGGCCGAGAGGTAGCATTTTTAAAATATAAATACTCTAGGAGAATTAGTAGAGCTCTCTTTGTATTCTCATCGCTTTATGCTACTTTACAACGATAGAACAACGTTATAGTAGAGTTTTTGTGAGTATTAAATATATTCATTATACGGTAAATGCACTGCTAGCAATTGTAACTCGGTAATTGTGGCCTACTAGTTATTAACGTAAGATACGAGTAGTGTAGTGAAAATCAAATTAACAGAGGTCCAATTACTACCATACCAAGCTAGTAAATCAATCAGTAAAAGTATAATATAAGTGAGTTTGTATGCTGTTATGGAATGAAACTTTGAAGCAAGGCGCTTGGTGAATATTGGGGTTATCACCTATGAATATGTGGAGTATCAGAGCGCATAGTCACGAAGCCAAGGAGTTCTGATAATCATCGTCAAAGGGGCGGAGGCCTGAAACATTCTCCAGGTAACTTTTTTTGAAATTTCTGCTATCTGATAAACTTTTGTATTATTTGGTGATGTGTGAGTGAATATTGAAGTTATTTATAGTTATTAACGCAAGATACTTGTACTGGACAATTATTGGAGTTATTTAAATTACTGAAAAAGGGTGTATTGAAAACTTACTAAATTTTATCATGAATATAAATTAGATTGTTAAGGGTAAACGGGTCTATTAATGTTGTATTAGATTTATGCAAGATAAAAGGCATACATTAATAAACTGGGTTATTATGAGCTCACCATACTCCAGTAAATAATAAATTTAGGGTATTATTTGGGGCCCATCAACTCATATTTTTATTAAATGTTTTTGCAAATAATAATTTAAAGCAAGGACTTTAAAACATATCACTTATTGAGTTGTAATTAATGTACCAAACTGTTATACCGGTGAATAATTTCGCTGTAAATAGCGGTAAATAAAAGATTGTATGATTGTTGTATTATTTGGTGATTTTATTGAATGGTGTGCGAGTGGGAAGGAAGAATGATTGCAAATTTAGGTATCCGAAAAGAGGCACAGCTAAGCTAGCCAGGGAACCTGCTGAAGATATTTTGTGAACAGGAAAGTAACAGGTAAGAAATTTTTTTTTTGTGAAATTTTTATTTTTGAAAAGTATTTGATGACACTCGATTCTAAAACTTTAATCCGCGGATCCAAAGCAATCTTAATATATATATATATATATATATATATATATATATATATATATTATATATATATATATATATTGCTATGTATAAACAAGAATTGTAATTATCTCCTCCGACGTTGGGCTGTCTTATTAATGTTGCTATAAATCTCCCTCCAGGAACTTGACTGGATTTTATCTTGAACCTACCATGTCGACCAATAACAAAATTTGGTATGTTACCGCCTTACTCGTTATCAATTTCGTATTCAACTTATAACTCCTCCTTGATTGTTTAAATTATCAAATCACTCCCATTAACTTTAACTTATGACCTCGACTAGCATTTATTTGGAATTATAAAATTCAGTTAATTCGATTCTATATAATGAAACAAATATTATGTACAGTTTTTGTTAATTATTTAAAATACACTTTTCAATTAATTAATGTTGTGAATCTCATTTATTAAAAATCATATACTTTTTACTCAAAACCCAAAGTCACCAAAAAAACCTATTATTTTTATAAAAAAAAAGAAGTGTGGAACGTTCGAAACCTCTTATCATATTACGCACTTTATACAAGTCCTCCTTTTGTTGACTTTTCACATTCATTTTATATTAAGCAAATTCAATATTCAAATAAAAAAAATTAGAAAAATAATGTCTTATAACTAACAATCTAACCTGGTCTATTTTTTTCGCATTGACTCGTCCATAATCAGCTAGTATTTCCCATGCATTAAGCCATCCATTTGAATAAAAAATTATCTTCCCCCAATTCAGGATTATTACATGCCCATTCGAAATATTGTCTATCCACACGCTTAAACCATTGCATTTAAATTATTGCCATTATCCTCTGGACTACCATTATTAACTTATACTTATGCACCCCAATTTATTGTCATCTCATTTAGACTTATTCCTTCTTATCAATTTCCCCAAACTTAGAATTGGATTATCATCCTCCAGCTTCAGAATTGTATTATTCTCCCCCAGGACTCGGAAGCCCTATTATTATTATGTTTTAGTTTAAAATAAATTCACCAAAATCTACTTACGTTTAATCGGCAATCGTAATTTTTATTTTAGCACTTATACAATTTTTCACTTTGAATTATTATTACGTATCACTTTATTTCATAGTGGCGCACCTCGGCCTTTGTTGAGTTGAAAACTGACCTCGTTATCACTGTACCCGTTAATATATCATTGCTCCTACTCCGTCAGTGGGTATGGTCTACAAACTCGTCGCTCATTTTTAACGAATCAAATCTTTGCATGTAAAGTAGTGTCTGATGTAATTTTCTATGCTTTCCAATAATTGTGACCTGGTCGCAGCTGTCTTTGTTATCAAACATGCGGTGTTTTGATAAATCTAATTGCTTTTCCATAAACAACTGATGCAATTCGACTTTTAATTTTCATATCTGCCTGTTATTTACGCAATTTTTAATCACCTTTCTTTATCAAAATTCTTAACTACTTGTACGCATTTACCCTATGCTTCTCGAAGCTCTATTTCTTATCTCCGTATTAGCCTAATTGTTTGGAACTCTTTTGAATGCGTGTTTAATTACACTTTATTATGTTTACATATAAAAATACGCGTGCTTCCTCTGAAAAATATCATTTTCTGCCTTACCTAAATTAACTAAAACTTTATCTACAGGGTATTAAATATTTACTATTTACCTAATGCATGTCTTCCTTGTTTCTACGCTAACTATGCGTCTTCCTATGTTTATTTGCGTCTCTTAAAACTATTTATCCTTTATATACAGGGTGTTGACTGGTTACTATTTACAAACTATCTCCATTTCTCAATTCTTTACTAAATAAATGCAGTTTTCTGCTGCCTATGGTAATTTCTCATTTCTAAACAACCTTTACTATAAAGTACACCCTTAAACAACCCCTTATCACAGCAATATATATATATATATATATATATATATATATATTGTAGTGGTTTTAAAAGGTTAAATTTAACTATAAACAAAGTAATTTGAAACACCCCGTATAAAGGAAACAACCAGAATTTACGTGCGAAATTTATTTCATTTAGTTCAGTTTAATGTAACAAGTATTAACAAAAATTTACAATTAGTGAATAAAATTTAGTGAGGTTCGTAAAAAAAATAAATTTTAGAAGCCAATGCAATTTATTTATTAATTTAATGGAGTTTAATTACGTCTAATACGAATAAAAGCATGAAAAATCAATAAATCCAAGGCGAATAGCCTTCGTTATAACAAACAAATAAATCGGTTGGGTTGAAATACCATGAAAAGAAGCTCCTAGAAATGTGTTAAAACGTCGGTTAATTAAACACCTGCATGTTTCTAAATGTCAGGTTCCCCTTATTTTTATAGATAACAAACAAGTTTCAAAGAATATCGGGTAAACGGTTGGAGGGTTTGCGTAAATGTTAACTAAAAGTTTCCTTAAAATGCAGAAAGATTAGAGGGTCAATGAAATGCTTCCGACTGAGACAGGCAGAGTAACAGTGCATTTCAAAAAGCACGTATTCAGTCCACATGGGGTAAATAGAACGCGGACAGGAATATCGATTATCTACCACTCAAACAAGGTTAGAAGGAAACATATAATATCCATAAGAAAAGGGAAGCGTTAAGATAGGCGGGATTTTGAAGACGTCAATGCATATACTATTGGTCGATATCGTTAGTTTTAAAACAGACAAACACGGGGATTTGAAGTCGGGTTTATTGGAAAATATCGTAACGACGCGCTAAATTTCGGAGATTTCGAAAACGGTTGAAACAAAATTTGAGGAAGTGTTATTTTAAATTAGATTTTTCACGGGAAGAGTGGCCTAGAGGTGGCATTCGGAATCATATAAATACTCGAAGAGAATTAGCATCGCTCTCTCTTTTAACTTCGATCTCTTAGTATTTTCACCGCTTCAGAATACGAGTTTGTAAGTATACATATTTTTAAATTAAATAGTACAGTTTTTGGACTCATAATTTGATACGCGAATAGTGTCGAGTCTAAATTTTAATTTGAGGTGCAACATTTATTTTAAACAAGCTCGGGAAGTAATGTAAATTTAAAATTAAATTAAACGAAAGTACGCAAGTATGAAAGAAGTGGAATTAATTTGGATTTGGAATTGGATGCACCGGGAAAGTAGCACAACTTAAATGGGGTTCTTCTACAAATAGCTAGAGGCGGACGGCAGAGCAGAGCGAACAACTTTACCGCATCGTCAACGGAGTGGAGGTCTTCAAGAAATTCCAGGTAACGCTTTAAAATTGTTGTTATAAACTATGAAACTATGAAAATTGTGTGACGTGTGAGAGTAAATTTTGAAGGGATTTATTTTGCGTATTGAAAATAATACGTATGACTAACTTTATTAAGGTATTTAAATAGAAATCTAAAGGTGTATATAAAGCTTATTAACGTTCCATCAGGAATTTAAAATTGTTATTGTGACGAGTACATGGGTTTGTTTTTTTTTGTTTGTTGTAAGAGTATGCGAAGTACAAAAGCCTACATTATTCATAATTTACTGGGTTATCATGAGCTCACCATACTCCAGAGTATACAAATTTAAAATAAATTATAAATAAAGAACGAAAATAAGGTATTATTCAGGGCCCATTTACTCCGGGTATATTCAATGTGTTTAATATTTTAAATTAAAATCCAGGACAGTACAAAAATAGGATTTATTGAGGTGTAACTTGATCTTTGAAATGTGGATAATCGTGAATTTTATTTGTAAATAGTGTTAAATAAATATTGTATGATGGTTGTATTATTTTGTGGTTTTATTGAGAGTGTGCGTGAACGCATATACAGAGTATGATAGTGAATCTATGTATCCAAGAGGAGACCCAACTGAGCTAACCTGGGAACTGAAGAAGAATTAAGGTGATGAAGAGAGGAATCTGGCTAAGAGATTATTTTTATTTAATTTGTCTATTGTGTGAAATTTATTTTCGATTTTGGAAAATAAATAAAATTTTCGAATGTTTTTGTTACCGAGGCTCGAATGTTTTTTTACTCTGGCAAGTCGATTTAGAAAGGTTACACGGCAATATATATATATATATATATATATATATATATATTGCTGTGAATCCTACAAAAAGCCTCACCAGAGTAAAAAAAAAATATTCGAGCCTCTCGAACTGGGCACCTAGATTTGCTGTGATTCTCGCCCTGTCGAATCTCTTCTGATAGTCTCCTTTTTACTCTTTCCGTCTCGGCTGCTCACCTAGTTAAAACTCTCATCCTCATTCATAAAAAAAAACAGACACATTCCTACCACAAACATCAACGTTAACTCTATTTACATCAATATTCATAATACATTAAAATTTCAAAATTAAATTTCAGCATAAATTTCAGTATAATAAATTTCAAGTTTAAATTTGTCATCATTTTAATTTGCATCCAGAATTAAAGTCCTTGTAGGATGCATACTAATTAAATAAACAAGATCTGCAGACCTGAGTCTGGATAAAAGGGAGCATCTCCCACCCCTTTACGTTAATTAAACAGGTTAGTCTAATTGAGCTCAAAGACAGACCCAAATTTTCATCATAATCAAAAACATAAACCTTAAAATTAAAAATTTGTTGTTTATACAAATTCACTACTGTCTATTTTATCAAACAAATTATAAAAATATCCAACACACACCAAAACATCAAAGTTCGAACAAAATTGTATAATTTACCCGAAGGTTACTGCACTCGTGGCTTCAATGTACATAGCCTTGCTAATTTCACCATTCCAACTGGGTTATGTTTATGGCTTCAGATTCTGAACGCTTTTAAAATTTCTCTACCCCACCATTCGTCTAACAGGTCTCAGGGCTTCTCAGGAACGCATCTATGTATATCTAAATCTTGTTTTGTGGATCCAATCACGTTTACGAATAACATTTGATTATTAACACCCCCGAAAAATAGCACTGAAATTCATAATTCTTTCCCGCTATACCCAAAACTGCCTACTTTTGTTTATTCATTTATCGTTACAAATTTGGATACTTAGTACAGTAATACTCGCAAATATAACTAGACTTTATTACCTTGTATCTTCTTTTCTAAGTGCACTAATGCATAATAACTTGTATCGTAGCACGTAAAGAGCAAACTGTTTTAAAGTATTCAATAATCACAAAATATAAGAGCAAACTGTTTAAAGTATTGAATCAAAATCGAAAATCTAAGAGAGCGAAACTCATATCAGCACGAGTTTATATAAGAGCTTGCTTGCACGTCGGATTTGTCCCGCGACGGCCAGTTTTCAGAATTTCGCATTCTATGTTCCCTTTTCGACAGTCCGGCGCAGCAATTCTACTAAAATTTTGCACTCGTGCCAGTTTAATCTAAGAAATTTTCACACGTCTCGCCACGTGTCTGCGAATAACTAATTAATTTTATCTAGAAATTGTTGTTTCCACCTCTCATATCTGCATCGTATTTCAACCAATCGTAAAGCTAGTGACGCTTCTCAAATCCGGCCTTTTATTATCTGTATCTCTGTTTTACCTGTTTTATCCGTCTCTTTCTACCCTGACCTGAGTGGTACAAATCGATATTCTTTATTATGGGTTATTTGAATCCACGTGGACCCGCGACGTGACTTACTTGAGTTAAATAACCCCTCAACTAGCCTGTCTCGTTAATATAAGCTACGGTTTATCCGACCGTTTCCAATATACGTAGAATCTGCATGTTTATCTATTCCAAACAAATTAAACAGAACGTGACATTTAAAATACGCAAGTGTTCAGTCGTAATACTTCTATGATTTGGATATTCCACGTATTTTAACTTTCTTGATAGATTTGTATGCTAGCAACGCGTCTCATATTTGGTATTATTGGGTTTTTTAAAAGCTTTTATGCATATTATATATTACTAATGATTCAATTAACTCCAATTAAAATAATAATGAATGGCATTGACTTCTACCCCTTAATTTTTAGCGAATACTAATTAAATATTAATTATTATTTGTACACTTTGTTTAATACCCATTACTTAAAAATTGAATTAATTAATATAAATTTTGCACGTAATTTCTATTTGTTTCTTGGAACAATTAAATTAAATACACGTTGAGCATTTTAATTCTGCTTCTTTTTATAGAAAGCGTCTAGTGAATAATTTAAATCCCTTATTTTTAATGAAACGAATAAAATTTTATGCTCCCCGGTTTTAAGAACGCGTATTATCTAATAAAATTCTATACAAACCCTACATTCTAATTGAATGATTTAAATCTTCACACTAGGCATTTAATTACGCGTACTTTTTCCCAAAGCTTCCTTATACACGGTGATTAAAATTATTTGATGTCGTAAATTAATTTTCTACCCTGGTCTAAATTTGAGTAATATATATACCCTATTTCCCTCATATTCAGTAGTATGTAAAGGGGGTTAAGCAACCTGCAGCTACCAAGATCCCCCAACACTTGAATATTTGCTAAATTACTAGTTTTCCAATAAATGCTTTTGCACAATCAATACTAGTTGAAAATATTTCAAAACCAACATCATCAGATTTAAGTGCAATTATTATGTTCGTCAATAGGTTTTCAGTCTTGAAACTGGTTGGACGCGTACCTTCACTTATTTCTATTATGAGCTAGTCTACACCGTTCCCTGAAATTCACACAGCCTAGATACAGTTAGGTTCGCCTTCTGTTGTTTCCTAATTATATTCCCCATTTCACCAAGATTCAGTGGTTTGTAAAGAGGGTTAAGCAGCATGTGGCTGCCAAAGATCCCCCACACTTAGTCATTCGCTGAATTAATAGTTTTTCAGTATCTCCTTTCGCACAATTAACATTAATTGATACTATTGTAAAACCAATACCTGTAGTTGCTTGTATTAATCATCCGATTTAATTACAGTTATTTTTTCGACATTAGGTATTATATCTTCGAATTCGATGGATGCGTGCCTCCATTGTTTTCTATTTTGAGCTAGCCTACACATTTCCCTGAAATTCTCACAGCCTACATCTTTCACTATCTATGTGCAGTAGTCTAACCTAGGTCTACCTCTACTTCTCTTTTTTCCTATCTCTGCTTCTAATATATTCCACACTATTCCCTCTTGCCTTAGTATGTGGCCTACCATCCTATCTCCCCTATTTTTCACTGTTTTCCACATAGTTCTTTCTTCCCCTACCATTTCATGTACCTCTTTGTTCTAACTTTGTCAGTCCTTGGTATCTTCATCATACGTCTGTAGCACCACATTTCTTGTCTGCTTCTCCTATTGCCCAGGCTTCAAAGTCATACAGTGCTGTGCTCCACACATATGTTTTAAGCAATTCTTTCCTTGTTTCTATGTTTGTGATCTTTGAGCACAGTAGTTGCTTTTCTTGTTAAATGTAGCACGACCTTGTGCTAATCTTTGTTTTATATCTTTTGTGCTTTTCCCATCTTGCGTTATTTGACTTCGTAGGTTACAGAAATCCGTAACGTCTTGTAAGTTCTCATTACCGATTTGTATTCCAGTTTTTAATTTATATTCCCTTCCTTTGCATGCCTATACTTTAGTTTTATTTTTGTTAATTTTCATACTGTATTTCTCTGTTAGAACTGTTTCCATTTCATTAAGAGCAGCTTCTAATTCTTCCTTGCTAGATGCTAATACCGCTATATCATCTACAAATCTAAGCATATCAATCTTTTGGCCCTGCATAATAATTCCAAATGTCTTCCTGCATTTCACAGTATTCAATGCCTCTTCGATGTACAAGTTAAAAATTAATGGGGAATAGGGCAAATCCCTGTCTCACTTCTTTCCTAATATTTACTTCTCTACGTTCCTGCTCTAATTCTATGATCACTGTTTGCTCCTTGTATAAGCTATGTGTTATTCCGTCTATCCATAAAACTAATTTCAATCTTTTCAAACATTTCTTTCCATTTTACATTGTCAAATGCTTTTTTTTCAGATACAGCGCTTTCCCCTATTTCTATTGTTTTCTCCATTATCACCCTCAGAGCTAAAATAGTCTACTGATTACTATTACTTCGCTTATCTCTCCAATTCAGATCATCCTTATATGAATAATTTGTATTATGGTTATAGTTTCTATCATCCCTATTCCACTGTTGGTGTCCCTTTTCGTTCTTATCCTGTCCATGGGACCTAATTTCCCTAGCATTGCCCATATTCCCCCTATAATTGTACCAGATTTTATCCTGCACCTCTGCCTTGCGGTTCCCTTCTGATAAATGTAACTCGTTTTTGCTGCCCTTTCGATAGGTATTATCTATGTGCTATAAGAACGCTTCGAGCAATTCAACCGTTTTTATTCCTTGCAAAATAATACCCCTCTGAATATCAGACGTAAAATGAGTTGATAACCAACTTACCAAAGTGTTTCCATCAATGGTCTCAGATAAAAATTCTACTTCCATGGCTAATTTAAGAATGTACTCTGATCGATTACCTGATTTAAATTGACCATACTCAAGCCTATGAAACAACTCACGTTCATCATCTGCAATAAAGTACCGTTGCTTAAATTGCACTTCAAAATTTTTTAAATCAACGATGGGATTTTCACATGCTGCAGCCCACTGAGCTACCAACTCCTCTAAATTTTGTACAACCAAATTTAATTTAGCCGAAAGCAGTACTCCTATTTCTAAAAACAATTTCTTTACCTTTCTTAAAAACTGTATTGGATGCAAACTCCCATTCGTCTGAAATTTAATATTTGACACCCCCTCCCCCCATCTTGCTAAATAATTTTTACTTTCAGACTTAGTAACTACATCCGAGGGTAATAATTGTACACTTATAGGTGCTTTACTTTCTATATTATCCCTAACTGATTCTGCCAACTGTGAAATGCTGTTTTGCATTTTGAGCATGTTATTTATCAAATGCACCATCATTAATTGCAACTCTGATGCTTCATCGGATTCGTTCAAGTTTGCCATTATTTTCCTACTTTCAACCTTTACAAATAACGTATAAATATTTAATTTAAGGTTCGCACCTTCAAACATTTCCTATCCTTATCAATGTACTTATATTACTAACCTGATAATAACCTGTATAAACATTTGTTAGCACTTTTGTAATTGCAGAAAATCAACATATGCCACCAACACTTTATCTGTAAAGACCTATAGTACTTCTTATACTAGCTATTGAAATAAATTTTTAATCTACCACTGCTAAAAGACCTCTACTATTTCTACAACCTATTTGTTATTAACTTTGTCTGTCCATGCTACCATCCTCATACATCTGAAGCACAACATTCCAGAAGGCTTCTATCTCTCTCAGTACTGCTTTTCCTACTGCCCCTATTTCGTAGATGTACTGTGCTGTGCTCCAAACTATGCTTTGAACAGTTTTCTTCTTGTATCTATTTTCCTTGTCTTTTAACATAGCCGCTGTTCTTTCTTGTTTGATGCAGTTCGGTCATCTTCTATTGTTTTACAGTTATATACCCTATTTCCCCGATATTCAGTGGTATGTAAGGGGGGGTAAGCAGCCTTTGGCTGCCAAGTTCCCCCAGCACCTGAACCTTTGTCGAATTGTTTTTCCAATTTATTCTTTCGCACAATCAACATTAGTTGAAAATATTTCACAACCAACACCTGTAGTTGTTTATAATAATCATCAGATTTAAGAGCACTTATTTTTTCGTCATTGGGTTTTACATATTGCGACTGGTTGGACTTATCCCTCAGCTTATTTATATTCTGAGATAGCCTAAACATTTCCCTGATATTCTCACAACAGCCAATGTACAGCTCGATTCCCTTTATTTATTTATTTATAATAAAACATGTGTGAATCACTGACGTGAATAACAATTTGTCAAATACAATAAAAATATGTTTAGAATATACAATTAAAAAAAAAAAATCGCCAAAAAGATGGAAATTACGTTATAAATCTTCAGAGGATAACCTTAAGGAACCAACTGAAGCTAAAAACTCAGGTATTGTGTAGAAAGCATTTTCTAATAAGAACCTTTTTATATATAATTTAAATTGATAAATAGGCAAATCTTTTATGCTAGAATGAAGTGCATTATAAAAAATACAGCCAAAGTAGTTAGAACCATTTCTGCTCCTACTTAGCCTATGGTAAGGTACAACCAATTTTCCCTTGTTGCGAGTGTCAAAGTGATGAATATCAGAGTTGTGTTGATATTGAAAGATTTGTTTTTTGATGTAAAGCAGACATTGTAAAATAAACAGACAAGGCAAAGATAAAATTTTAAATTTTATAAAAGATGCACGGCAGTCATCAAGGAACCCAAGGTTAGACATAATGCGAACAACTCTACGTTGAAGCTTGAAAACCCGAAGGGAGCCGCTACAATGACCCCACACAATTATAGCATATGAAATATGACACTGGAACATGCCATGATAACATGACAGTAGCACATTAGGTGATCTTACCAAAGAGTTTATGAGATAAATAGTTCGGCAAAGTTTTTTGCATAGCAGATCACAGTGGGGTCCCAACTTAATTTGCTATCCAGGGTAATACCGAGAAAACTAGCTGATTGCTCCTTTGAAAAAGAATCCCTTTTTAATGAAAAAATTATTTGTTTGGTTTTATCCCTATTCAGGGCAAGTTTGTTATCATTGAACCATGATTCAGTGAGGCATAAAGATGTTGTACTGTCAGCTACCAGTTGAGCCATATTATCACTCTTATTATATAGAGTGGTATCATCTGCATCAAGGACAACATCACACTTGTCTTTTAGAAAAAAAGGTAAGTCGTTAATAAAGCATAAGAAAAGAAGCGGACCGAGGATGGAACCTTGAGGAACACCAGAAAAAAACCTCACACATGCTGGACAATTTGCCTTTGTAAAAAACCCGTTGAGACCTAGCAGTCAGATATGAAGCAATTAGCTTAATATTATCATCATCAAAATTTAAACCTTTTAATTTGTTAACTAAGAGGGCATGATCAACACAATCGAAAGCCTTAGTCAAATCGCAGAATTTAACGGCAAGATAACTACCCTCCTCAAAAACATCTGAAATTTTATTTACTAATTTGACTAATACATCACTAGTAGATAATTTTTTTCGGAAGCCGAATTGCTCAGCACAAAACAAACTATTATTTTCAAGATAAGAAGTAATTTGAGTATTTAATATACATTCAAAAACTTTTGAAAAAGTGGGTAAAAGAGAAATAGGACGATAGTTCTTAATATCATCAAACATACCCTTTTTATGAACAGGGATCACTTTTGCTTGTTTTAGAATATCGGGGAAAACTGCTTTCTTTATGCAAATATTAAGTAATTTGGTTAGCGGAATAAGAATACTGTTGATAACTGATTTAACTAAAGAGATGTTAATATTAAACAAATCCTTCGATCGGGAATTCCTCATCGCTAAGATAACATCTCGTACGTAGTTGAAAGAAACTTGTTCAAAATGGAAAGAGGGTACCAAACCAGAGAAACAATGTGTATAAGTAGTTGTGGTACTAGTGTTAGTATTAGATAAATTGGATAAGATTTCTGCAACAGAATCAATAAAAGAATAGTTGAAGTCATCAGTTGAGAAACGAGTGTTCATATCATTGGCTCTGTTTTTAGAATCTTTGAAATTATTAATCAAATCCCATTTTCTTTTATATTTATTTTTAGCTCTAAGAATGTAGTTGTCATAGGCATTAAGTTTAGCATTTTTGAGTGCATGACGATAAGCATATTTTAATTTATTAACATGCAGTTTGAGTTCTGCACTAAGAAAAGCATCATAAAATTCAACATGAAGTAAGTAATTATCACGCATCTTTCGTAGGTCATCCGTAAACCAATTGACAACTATTTTGGAACAGTTATTCAATATCCTTAAGTGTTTGATAGGAAAACATAGATCAGCTGCAGAAGCAATTATAGACATAAAGTTAGAAAATTTGTCATTAATGGACAGACTATTATCATCAAGAAAGTTCCAGTTAACTAATTGGAGATGATTAAAAAATTTATATTTCCCATATATTGTATGAGGTCGATAAGATTTATGATAATTAACAACTTTAACATTATCGTTAAGATTTAATTGAGTGGCAAGGCCGAAATGATCAGACAAGCCAGTCTTAACCACTCTACAAGAGAGAGATGGAATATTGGTAAAGATTGTATCAAGACAATGAGAAAGACGAGTAGCTGTTTTATTAACAATGTACAAGCCAAAGGAAAGAAAAAAATCAATCAGTGTTGTAGCTGCTTTCTCAGTAGATTCAAAATGAACATTAAAATCACCACAGACCAAGAGGTGAGACCTAAAATGCAAACCAAGGCGCTTAAATACTCTGTGAAGCGTTTCACAAAATATGTCAATTGATCCCTTATTAGGGGATCTATAAATAGTAATAATAGTAAGATTGATACGATTAAAATGTATTGCACATAATTCAGCATGTAACTCAATTGAGTATTTATTGATTGACTCCAACACATTAGGAGTGGCGTAAAATTTCTCGTCTACAAAAATAGTCACTCCTCCCCAAGAAAATTTAGATCTGACAAAGCAAGATATAGGTACCAAATTATTAATTTTAACAAATTGTAGAGCATCATTCTTTATGTTCACTTCAGTTAAACATAATACGTCACATTTAATTTTATTAGAGATAAAAAATGCTTCCATGTCATTAATTTTATTGCTTAATGATTGAATATTCAAACAAAAAATATTCAAGGTTGAGACCCCTGGAGATTTACGAAGTTTATCCTCATGTATTTTTATTAAAAACTGATTTGTCATAGTTTATTGAAAACCCCTACTCTGAGCCTGATTACTTTTGAATCTAAATGGCTTGACAATCACATGATTACCCCATAAATTATTTGACAATATTTTACTTACATGTAAATTATTTACACCGATTTTAAAAGACATAATTGTTTAATTTTGGTAGTTAATTCAACACAAAATGAAGCTTCAATGCTGTTTTTACTAAGAAATCCCAAGATATCTTCGTTATTAAATTTAGGATGTACTCTAGATACAAAAATAAATCTGGATTTTTCAACTCCTTGAATGTCCGAGTCTGCATTATTACCATAAATTAGTAAGTTCTTATTATTTTTATTGAGGTTTCCTAATTATATGCCCTATTTCACCTAGATTCAGTGGTTTGTGAAGGGGGTTAAACAGCCTGTGGCTGCCAAGGTTCCCCCAACACTTAGACATTTGCCGTATTAATAGTTTTCAAATAAATCCTTTGGCACAATTAACATTAGTTGAGAGTATTGCAAAAACCAATATCTGTAGTTTATAATAATCACCATGTTTAAGTACAGTTATTATTTTTGTCGTTAGTTTTCCATCTTGCGGTTGGTTGAAAGCATACCTCCACTGATTTCTATTCTGAGCTAGCCTACACATTTCCCTGAAATTCTCACAGCCTACATCTTTCACTATCTATGTGCAGTAGTCTAACCTAGGTCTACCTCTACTTCTCTTTTTTCATATCTCTGCTTCTAATATATTCCACACTATTCCTTTGTGCCTTAGTATGTGGCCTACCATCCTATCTCTCCTATTTTTTACTGTTTGCCACATAGTTCTTTCTTCCCCTACCATTTCTAGTACCTATATGTTCTTAACTTTGTCAGTCCATGATATCTTCATCATACGTCTATAGCACCACATTTCAAAGGCTTCTACCTTTTTCTTGTCCGCTTCTCCTACTGCCCAGGCTTCACAGCCATACAGTGCTGTGCTCCACACATATGTTTTAGACAATCTTTTACTTGTTTCTATATTTGTGGTTTTTGAACACAGTAGTTGCTTTTTTCTTGTTAAATGTAGCACGACCTTGTGCTAATCTTTGTTTTATATCTTTTGCGCTTTTCCCATCTTGCGTTATTTGGCTTCCTAGGGAGCAGAAATCCTTAACCTCTTGTAAGTTCTCGTTACCTATTTGTATTCTTGTTTTTGATTTATTTTCCCCTCTTTTGCATACTAGAACTTTAGTTTTATTTTTATTAATTTTCATACCATATCTTTCTGTTAGAACTGTTTCCATTTCATTAAGAGCAGCTTCTAACTCTTCCTTGCTAGATGCTACTATCGCTGTATCATCTGCAAATCTAAGCATATCAATCTTTTGTCCCTGCATGTTAATTCCAAATGTCTTCCTGCATTTGACACTATTCATTGCCTCTTATATGTACAAGTTAAAATTAATGGGGATAAAGCACATCCCTGTCTCACCCCTTTCCTAATATTTACTTTATTTTCTTGCTCTAATTCTATTACCGCTGTTTGCTCTTTGTATAAGCTATGTACTATCCGTCTATCCCTAAAACGTATTCCAATCTTTTTGAGTATTTCGAACATTTTTTTCCATTTTACATTGTCGAATGCTTTTTCCAGATCTACAAACCCTATATATACGCTTTTCCCCTTCTTTATTGTTTCTACATTATCATCATCAGAACTAAAATAGCCTCTCGTGTTCCCGTTTCGCCTAAACCCAAATTGATCTTCTCCCAGTATTTCTTTAGCTCGATTTTCCATTCGTCTTTGTATAATTCTAGTTAATATTTTTGAAACGTGTGCTGTCAAGCTTACTGTTAAAAAATTTTCACATCTATCGGCGCCTCTTTTTCTGGTATAGTTACTATGATGTTTCGTTTGAAATCTTTGGGTATCTCGCCTGTCTCATACATATAGCTTACAAGTCGGAAGAGACGTTCTGTTACTGCTTGTCCAGCAGCTTTTAGACTTTCTGCTTGCACCTTATCTGTACCCTCGCCGTGCTATTTTTCAGACCCTGTAATGCTAATTCAAACTCATCTCTACGTATAGAATATCCCAGGCATCATTTTCAATGTCTGATTCCTGTTCTAATGCTGTTAATTCCTTTCTGAATATAAATTCCCTATATATTACTGCCATCTAGCTACTTTCTCTACATTTTCTATAATGACGTTTCCTCCCGCGTCCCTTATATTTTTGCTGTACGGTTTTATATCCCTAAAATTAATTCTAATTAGTTTGTATGCTTCATCTGTCTTTCCTACTTGCATCTTAGTTTGTACCTCTTTGCACTTTTCATCAATTCATTGTTCTTTATCTTTCCTGCATTTTCGAATAATTTCCCATTTTATGGCTTTGTATCTCTGTTTCCTGTTTCGTCTGATCTATTTTGGATTTTCGTCTTTCTTCTATTAAATTTAGAATATCCTTTGCTATCCATGGTTTCTTATTTTCTTTTTGTGTATACCCTAGAATATCCCTGGCCGCCATGTCTAAGCCGGGTTTAATGTTATTCCATTCTGTTTCTGCTTCCTTAGTATCATCTTCCATGTGTATCTTCTTCTAGCATGATGTTGAAATAATGTATTTGTGATGGTTAAGTTGTTCTTGTCGCAAAACTCTACCAGCCTATTTCCTCTTTCATTTCTCGTGCCTAAACCAAATAAACCTACTATCGCTCCTTTCCTACCCTCACCTACCACTGCATTAAAATCCTCCGTAATTATTAAATTTTCATGTCCTTTTACGTATCTTAGTGTGTCTTCGATATCTTGGTAAATCGCCTCTACCTCTTCCTCACTGTAGCTAGAGGTGGCCATGTACACTTATAATATTACTGTATTTACTGGTTTACATTCAAATCTAACCATGGGTATTCTTTCGTTCTTTTGTAAGTAGTTTTCTACACGGCGTCGTATCTTTTTTCGCATAACTATCCGCACACCCGAATTTCCTTCCTCTGCTCCTGTATGAATTACCCTGAAGTCTCCACTCCAAAAATCCTCCACCTCTGACCAGTGGACTTCGCTAATTCCTACTATGTCTAGCACTAACCTATTCGTTTCGAGTTTCATGTTCCTCTAGCTTTCCTACTTGTTTCATACTTCTGACATTTATTACACTTTTATTGGTGATAGTTTATATGGTCGGTAAAGCAGTTAACAAAGTATTACACTTTAGATGGTGAAACATTTATATGGTGATAGATAGTTCCTAAAAGCCTGTAATACAGTTACCAAAGTTCATAAGATACATCGCGCAAGCGCAATGAATAAGGCGGGTGACGCCTCTAGCGGAGGAAAGCGCAAACCTTTTACAGATTTTGGCACGGCCATCCACCATGACGTCACCGATAATTTATATTGCGCCATAATCGGAAATATAAAAATTAAACAGTGAAAGATAGAATCGAATAATTTTAACAAACAAATTACTCACATAAGATATCCGGCTTTTCCCAGGTACGCCTATCATCCTTCCGGGGTCGATAATGAAGGTATTGCTCCGGGCTCCGGTGGTGTTGGCTGAGCATGGACATCCGGTCGTGGGCTACTCCAGGGGTCGTATCAGTCCTAAATGTAGTGGAACGACAAGAATAGGTTAATTAGGGAAAGACAAACAAAGATAAGCAAGACAAGGGAATCTACATAGTAAGAGAAGATATGATACCCGGCACGACTATTTCACTTGATAGTTTTAGGCAAACAGCCACGATTCAGCACGTCACCAAAACCTCTCACCAGTCCTTTTCTAGTATTGGTCTACCCCTCTAGGGATATGCACACTGCGCAAGCTCACTACTATGACGTATCGGAAGCACCGCCTAGTCTATTTAAAATTCCCGCGCACCGCATATTTGAAATTATGGCGCGAAACTCCCGTACACCAAAAACTAACCTAAAACAATGTTTAAGTGGCAATGGCACGTAACACATTCCACGCTCCGACTCGCAGAATGTTCACAGATCCTTTTCTGTTCTTTCGGATCACATCCCCGAAGTAGTCTCCTCCCGGATATTTGAATGGGGGACTATTTTACCTCCGGAATTTTTTACCCCAGAGGATGCCAACATGTTTAACAATTTGTGTATGCAGTGTACTTGGGAGGTAATGTGGTGGTTTCCCGTTGCCTTCAACATCAGGCGTCGCCGTGGATCAATGTAGTAGCGTACGGATCCCAGGTCGGTTCAAATCCGACACGCGACTGCTTGAAAATGGCAGGTGAGCATTTTTCACAAAATACGCCCTCGTTCGGATGAGAGTTAAATGGAGGTCCGTGTGAGTGTTGTCACGCGTTAAAGATCCTACCTTGCCTGAACGGCAGGGTTCGGCAAAATTCTAAATTTCAGGCAACAAAAAACTCGCCTCCTGGCCCATGTAGTACCTACAGGTGGAGCATTGGTAATGTAAATGAACTGCCTTCAACATTACATGTGATTTTCCAATGCTCCACCCGAAGGTACTACATTGGCCAGGAAGCGAGTTTTTTTACCTGGAAAATTTGAATTTTGCCGAATCCTGCTGTTCCAAGCAAGGTAGGATCTTTAACGTGCGTGACAACACTCACACACGGGACCTCCATTTTACCTCTCATCCGAACGAGGGTGTATTTTTGCGAAAAATGCTCGCCTAACATTTTTCAAGCGGACCGTGTCGGGATTCGAACCCAGGACCTTGGGCGTAATAGTCACACACATACCACTACGCCACGGAGCCGCCTAGACTGCCTTCAACATCGCAATAGTGTCTTAGAATGTCATACCGATCCCTATGGTCTCTGCCAATCTAAGTACCGAAAAAGCTGCTGCCCTCTTTCGAGGACCTGCCTTAGTCTGGTTCCTCACTAAAGACCCCACTAATTTGGTTAAACCTATAGTTCAGCTCTTTAGCTCATTGAAATGCGCAAGCCATTCACCTGTTCTAGTAATTTAGAACGTCGTCAAGGTGCAGGTCCATTCAGAATGGATACACAGGAGTAGAAAAAATAATTTAATTGAAGCGATTCACACACACGTTTTAAAACTTTACCTCTTCTAATTGTAACGCTAGCTTAATACAAGAACTAGTTTGCTACAATTCTTTTACGCGTATCATTCTTGAACCTATTAAGGCTTATTATCTATATTAAAATACAAATAATCCTTATTTACACAAATTGGTAACTGTGACTTAATTGTACTCAATCAAATAAAATGAAGTCGTATGTGCGTTTGCACTCCATTTTATACACGTTTTTTAAATACTTCTAAATCTAAAAAAGCTCCAGCGACTAGTTTTTAAACTGACTAACAGCACAATGCAATTAAAAATGAACGTGCTATACTTCTTTCTGTATTAAACAGGTATCTTGCGAACTATTTTATAAAATCACACACCAACTTAAAACTTTATTACGGTTTTGTACACAATAAAGGAACAGGGCGATTGTAAATTAAGGTGCAGCTGGTGCTTTAGGCACGTAGCTGGGATCATCAGTTTTACACTCTTCCTTCCAATTGTCAGGCACCACGTCCTTGGTTAACTGAATCAGTTTTTGCAAAGGACAAAACTTTTCACAATTCGGAATTTGTAGCACTTGTGGCCTACCATCCGTACTGTTTCTCAATAAAACCTAAAAGCTTTAAAATTAAGTTAAGCAATTCAAAATCATATCTTTACCTGAACGCCGTATTCGTTAGTAACTGTATCTCGTGATAGTTCCAAAATGGCATTGATTGCAAACCCTGGAATTTGAGGATGCCATATTTGTAAAGCGCTCAGTAAATTGACTACAGTTGAATCATGGCCAATGTATAGAAATGCTTTACGGTCCTTAGGTTTTAATGTTCCTTTGGCTGCATTTTCCCAGTCGCTTATGATTTTTTTGAGAAAGACACCTACGAAAATAAAAAAAATTACTTTTAGGTAGGTGAAGAACCGAGTTCTGTAACTGCACGTACAACTTGGAAATGCAATGTACCTTACTTTTTCTCGATGTTATAAAAAAAGTAATTGCACGACAAAGTATAAGAAATACTTCGGAACAGCTTGCATCGACCTTTAAGGTTGCGGAGGCTGCATGATATTTGAAATCACAGGGTAAGAGAAATGTTTAGAGAATATCTAAATGTTAAAATTTAAATATCAAGACACTTGTTTACACAACTGTAAAATAACTTAGAGAAACTGTAGCAATTTTATTTTCCACCTAATATATATATATCTGTATAATCAATCCTTTTATTAAATATTAAATAATATAATACATTATAATGTTATCCAATCCACTTAATTTAATAACATCGATTGTCCAATAAAGAACAAGTATTTAGTTCATGTTAAAAGTTAAATTCTACGGAGACAATATAAAAGCTTTTGTTTGGTATCCTTCTTAAAGCCCCCTCTACTCAATAACTGCAAGGTAACTTTGTTACTGGGCAGCAACAAGCTCGGCCGGCACTTCTAACACAGCTGGGGTTCAAGCAGGTCGAAAGTTGTTCTTAGGAGCGATGTCCGTCATTGATTTTTGCTGTTGGAAGCGTGCACGATGGAAGATTGCACGTGTATGCTATCTTCATAAATTGTTTTGGATGGTCCATTTTTGTGTTGAAACCAGTCGTGAAGAACGATGAAGTTTTTGTTAAAAAGACCATTAGGAACAGTAAGTGAATTTGTTTCTATAACAATATTAATTAAAATTTTCAGTGTAACTTTGGGAATAATTTATTTTAAAATATATTGTAACGTAAATTATAAATATGCAACTTTTCTGAATGGTATTCATGCGAAATTAAATGAAAACAATTCTATTCTTGTATAATATGGAATCACATATATAATTTATTCAAGTTAATTACAAACAACATTTGCTTTCTTGTGGTGTGAATTACGCCTGGAACATCTGTAAATTGAAACGCAGATAATGGAAGCCAAGTGACGTGTTTTTCAGTATGCAGCGCAGCTGTTTGTTTGGAATGGAATTTTCCGTTGTTAATACATGCATCAGCTTTCAAGCAAGTATTTAGGTGCAATTTGGAGTTCTGGTATGTACAAAAATTATATTCGTATGTTGTTTGAACTGTCGACGTAGTAACGAGATAAATTTTACTTTAACCGACTTGTGTTAACTTTGAACAGGTCAAGGACAGACCTCAATTATATTTTTCGTAGTTATACGATATGAATCTGTAATTTGTTCCTACAAATTCTTTTATTAACTCAATGAAACATCAGAAGATGTCACTACTAATTAGATAAAGTAAATTCTTAAAACTTTGAACCTTTAGAAATTAACTTTCTACATTTGATATTTTATGAACAATTATCTGTAATTATCTACTGTGAAATTAAGGTAAATTTACCATAATTAACTCTTTCTATAAATAAGCAATTTTATGCTTTGTCAATCTGTTATATAAACTTCATTAAATAGTAATTGGTACGGAAATATTCAGTACCATTGTAATTAACTCTTTCTAATTTAAATTAACTTATAAAGGAAGACATATTTTTTGTAGAAAATTACTTTATTGGATACCAAAAAGAATAGATTCTTATTTTCGGACTAAAGACTATCTTTTATTTAAGAGGAATGAAAGTCGATTCTGATTGTATTTAATTATTTTTGAGTTTGAATGCACAAACAGTGCTTTTCTTTGTTTAATTTGTTCACAGGTGCAATGGAGGATTGCTAAGGTCAAGGTCGAGCCATAAGGTAAGATACTTTAAAGATTAGGAGGTCTTTAAAAATTATATAGCGGTTATAGGAGAAAGGTTTCCGCATTAGCCTTGTACAAGGGACTTGTATTAGGTCTTCTCAGTATAAAAAAATACGGTGGCGCCTTATTTTCATTGTTAGTGGTTGCAATTACACCCCGACCCACAGCTCATTCTCTACCCAGAGCATATAGTTCGACTAGCCGCTTTGCCTTTGAGATTTCCTCAACTTAGAGCCACCTTCCATCTTAATTTGCCGTGGGCTCCATTTCTAATTATCGGAATTTCTCGTTAAACTAAATCGGAATTCAAAAGGCTTCAAAACAAAAGTTAAAACACGATAAGAGAAATTTGACTAAATATGTATATTAATACTCAGTTATTACAATTCCAAGGGCATGTATAAGATATACGACGCTTGTGTCATTAACATTGTAGACATCGCTATATATTTTAACATGATATAATTCATATATTTAATAAATGTACACGAGAAAATTTCTATAGAGAAATCAAAATACATAATCTCTGTTTAAAAACTCAAAATTTAACTTAATGCGAGAGTAAATCAAAAAGTGATCATAATTGTAATAATGTCATGTAACAAATGCACATGAAATAAAAGTTCAAGTAATAAACCTTTTTACCATAAGAAGTTTCATGAAGTTCCGAATGTTTACATATTTTTAGGTTATGTATTGGAGAATTATATTTGAAATCATTTAAGATAAGTAAAATGTAATTAATAATCAAAACAAAATATTTGTAGTGACAAAGACAAATTTAAACAGAGGTTAGACCTCTTTATTTTAACAGAAAAACGATAAGGTAAAAGTTTTAATCTCATACCTGTAGTATCAGTAACTGAACTAATAGTAATAGTTACTTAATTTATAGGAATCCTTCATATCCAGGAAACTGAGACATCCTGCATTGGTGGATCTCCTAGTGTAGGTACAAAACAGCATGTGGTCGACTTCAAATGTTGTCTTTAACAGACTTCTGTTCCATAAATTAAACTTGTAGATATCTTTCAATAAGATAATAACTGAGCGGCAATATGTAAAGTAGAAGGAAACGAAATATAAAATTCTTGTGATGAGAGTATTTATTTTACAGCATCTGGTTGTGCAAATGCACGAGCAACTTTTCCATGTAGAAATCTGAATGAGAGAACAAGTCACCGTAACATCGGTAACCAAAAGACAGGTAATCGGAACATAGGTAACCGGAGCACCCTAGAAAATTCAGTTGTGTTACAAAAGTGAAAATTTAACACGAGGTGTAAAGGAAAATTAATCCATTAATAACTTACCATCTGTATAATTATTTGATGGGTTAAACGAATAAACAACTTCTTTATCCTTCATACTAAACATCTAAAATTATATTTAAATGTTAATTTAGGATTTATGATTAGAAAATTTACATACCAGGTAAGCACATGAGTCAAGGTAGAAGTTCATATCAAAAATGGCCAACAGTGCCAGATAAGCAATCAGATATCAAAAGAGAAATGAAAATTTGACACTTCAAATAAATTATTTTCGGCGATCTTCGGGATGGACGATCTCTAGCGATTATTCTCAATAATACAGAATTAGAACCACACCAGTTGTGCTTTTGGAATAAACACTTCAGAAATAACCAATAGGAAAATTTCATATAGATATAATTATTTGTACTATGTAACAAATTAGGAACTTGTGGATTAAAACTAATAATCCAGGATTGTACGAGATAAATTCTTATAGAAAATATATTATATAATAAGAATAATTTTATATTTAAATGTAGATATAAGCATTTATATGCTACTAGTGCCAAGCACAATGTAACGTGCTAAAATATAGGCAAAAAGGCATGTTACAGCAATAAGCTAATTTAACTAGTTGGTATTTCCAAGCATAATATGACATCACATACGTCAGAAATATAATAGGGAGCTGTAGTAAATAGACAAAATTGGATTCAACGTGACATCCAGTTCAGTAAGGCCGAGTTAAGACTTCGACTGGCGCAGATTACGAGTTCAACACGTGAGCTTGGTATTCTCAACATTAAGAAGTTGGATATTATAATGAAATGTACCAGTTCGTTTGGGAAGCAAAAACATTCGTTTAGTACGTGACAGCAACAGACCCAGGATCACTTCTAAATTATTATCGATGAAAGTTAGATTGTTGGAGTTCAACCGTGCACGTAATTTAAATTCGGTCCATAACTTAGTAAGTATACAAAGTGGCACGTTTCAAATAAACAATAATTAAAACCCTTCACCACAAAAAAAAATTTAAAACATTTACTGTGTGGTCATCATCAGTAGAGCAAAATCAATAAGTAAAAAATGTTCCGAAACACTTCTGAACATATTCTCCTCACTGCATAGACTGAAGTGAACCTTTCCAACATATAATACACCAACGTTACTTTGAACACATTGCTACGTGCATTGACATAGCCTAGGAAAAAAACCAAAGAAAAGAAATGGACCGGGCTCAATCGGCAAGTGGGCAAGGTATTATACCTACAACAAAAATTAGGAGAGGACAGAAATAAAAAAGAAAAATTACACACACTCATTCATACTCAAAACACAACATATCAACAAAAGTAACCTATAATTAAACACAATATGTACACGCAATAAATAATTACACACTAAATCTAAAAAAAATATCAACCAAAAGAACACATCATTTTTTTTAAATGGTGAGCTGCCGGTTTTAGGTTACTCCCTAGATTGAGTTTCAACAAAAAAAAATTAAGCGAAATTACCCGCTAAAACCAACAGCTCTAAATTAGCATGGTAAATCTAATCTAAGTATATACATCTAATGGCAACAACATTTTCAAAGGTGCCAGCAAGCCTTCAAATCATTTTCACTTTAATAAGATTGTAACGTGCATTTTTAATAGCTTAACATTTTACGCTTTTTCCCAATTAGTAAACACATTTCTGTAACTACTATTTTTATATTTGATACTTATTAACTCCTTAGGCGAGTGCATCGTATTATAATGAGTGGATTGCATCGTCCTTGTCTTGCCGTTCGTATAAATTTTGTTGCTTATGTGAATATACAAGTCTAGATAAGAGACGATAAGAAGTTGTGATGGAACGAGTTGAATAAACAGATGATCAGTCGTAGTTCGTTCTTGGTTCCTATATATTAATTACGTGGAAAAGACTGTTTCTTTTTGCTTTGACAAGAGTGAGAATTAATGCGGGATGAATTTCGAATTGTTCCTGAACAAGCGCGGCACGATTTTAGTTGTCTTTCTTGTGAAATAAAAGTCGTATATTAACTGTAGCAGTGTGTAGTTCTAATTCCTTTTTGAAGGAAGTATGCTATATATGTAACGTGTTTGGTTGACCACAAGTGTTGTGGTAAGGTCATTGACGGACGGTTTTCGTGATGCGCGTTGCTCTACTAATTGGTTCTTTTGGTTGCTTTTCTGTTGTAAGTAAAAGTGATAGAACTTGTCGTGCGTTTTACGGAACATTGACTTAGTGATACGCGTTGCTTTACTAATTGTGTTTTTTTAGTTGATTTGTCTTTTTATATTTGAACTGTGTGTGCGATCTAGTTTTCGTGGTCCTTTTGTTATCAGAGTAGTGCATACTTTGGATTATCCAAATACAGTTTTAAGCTTGAGTGCTTCAAAAACAAATGATACAGTTGTAGCAGGTTTAGTAGAAAAAGGTTGCTTCTTATAAACAGGTATCTCATTCACTTGTAAAGACAGTTGATACTGTGGTTTCTGAATTTTCTAACCCCAACGAATCTATAATAGATCGTTGTTTGCGCAAATTTTCGTTATTCAAAAGCATTAGATTTTTCTTTGTTACCATAGGTAGCAAATAAAACACCTCGCGTTACTGTTAGTTTAATGCATTACATCGTGCCTTGAAAGCTTGATTCTAAATTTTTATTACCATTTCTTTTTTTTTGATTTGCGTTACAAAAGATTTCGAAATTATTGTCTCAGGAAATAGAGTTAACAAGAATTTATCAATGCTACATAGTTCCATCAGCATGATAATGTCTGCTGCAAACGCCAGTGAAATACATAGGTGTGATTAGTGTAAAGTGTAAGAAATTCCATCAACACCCTCACAGTCAAGGGTGAAGTGCTTCGTTAGTGCAGGACATCGTGAATCTCACACTTCCGTTGCAAGGAAACGTTGCTGAAGGACTTTTGTAAGTTGAACTATTTCCTACTTGTTATTACTTTAAATATCTATCCGTTGCTTTACCATATCTTTGTCGTTCTGATACCTTTTACAATAGACTTGCCTGCTATTAAGAAAAAAAAAAGAAAGAAAAAAAAGAAATCAATCCTACTGAATTACTCATATCTATTGTGTCTTACCTATTTATCTTTTGTTAACATTTTATCTGATTTATGTTTAATTGGTGTGTGAGGAAACGTTTCTGCTACTCCCCAATATTACCTCACTTTGTAATAAAAAATTTTATAATGCTTTTATCGTGATTATATTATATAGATTATCCAAACAGTTTTTTCTTACATTCTACAAAGTACTGAATAATTTAGACTTATCATTGCTGCTATGCTAATTCTTTTCTTTATTTCAGGTTTGCTTAACTATTTTTTTTCTTGCAGGTATTATCACTAACTCCTTACAGCCGCGTACATTGTATGTTGGTCTGCTTTCTACAACCCCCCCTAATCTCCGATTGAGCCCGGTCATTTCTTTGGTTTTCTTTGTGTTACGCACGGCTACGAGCCAATGTAGCAAGATGTTACACTCTTAGTTATTTAAAGCAAATAGTAATGCATTCATATAGTGTCAATAAATCTCAAACTAATTCACTAATTGTCGTCTAAACGGATTAAATTTAGAAATGCATGAGCTTGAACGGAAATCCCAACCGATATGGCCCCAATCGTAAATGATGGAGAAAGAAAACATTCACCCTCGAAGTTGCTGACGTCGGGGTCGAGTCACTAGCTGGTCCATGGCAACGAATAGATCAGTCTAAACCCAGAAAGAACGCACTTGGCCTCCCATTACAGCAAGGGACGACTATTCATCGTGGCTTTAAGGCCACTGGAAGAAGCTAGAGCAATTACCGGTAAAAATTAATTTAATTTCGACAAAAACTACAATTTTCTAAAAACTCCAAATACTTACTACGCCGTATTGCGTGCGCGAAATTTCATAACAAAAAACAGAAACAACCAAAAATTTCTACACGTGTCTCCGTTGTGTAGATTGGAAAGCAAATAAAATCAATTTCGTTCAGCCAGTGACCAGAATTCAAAGTAATATTTCTATTCAGAATTAATCTGGAAAAACACAGTTTACATTGGGATAATACGCAGCTTTAATTCGACGAATTCTTCCGATGGAAAACACAAGAAGCAATTATCGGATACTTGGAAAACGTTATCGACTATCTGAGTATAGCATAAACGTAAGTTAGGGAATTCTGGAAAGTAGAATTTATTCTTAATTAGCGGAACTATTTACCAAGTAAAATATTCAGGATATTTAATTTATCGAATAAAGTTTCGTTTTAGAAGCAAAGTGGATCTTAGTTGAAAATTATTAGCCAGCGTATTTCTTTTTATGAGTCGGCGCTTTTATTTAACCGTGTACATGGAATTTAGATAAACGGATAATTAATTAGCAAAGGATTTGAGTTGAAAATTATTGTAAATAAAATAACCAATTATTACCAAAAATAAACGTAATAAATTCCCTCCGGCAAAATTAAAAGGTCGGGGTAGGGAAGCAAAATAATGACAGTGGGCAGGGCCAACAAAAAAAACCCAAAGAGAAAAAGAAAGGAAAAAAATTCGCTTGCGAACTACAAGAAAATTTGTTACCAGACCAAAGAAACCAAAAAAAAGAACCCCCCAACAAAACACATAAAAACTTTTATCTGGCTCGAAGTCCAAGAATAGAAGAAAGAGAAAGAAAGGGAAAAAGGAAGGAAAGACGGGTAATACACAATCTAGGAGGACTAACATGGAACGGCCTGGACACTGAAAAAGTCGTTGGAGGACGGATATTTCTTGTGAAGAAACATTACAGTCTTCAACCTCAACAGAAGTAAAGGAACGGGGAAGAAAACCCAACAGTGCCAGCCAGAAGAGGACCCAAAGGTCAAGTCTCAAGCAAACAAAGGAACAATAAGGGAGAACGAGAGGAAGAGAGGAGCAACGCTGGGAAAAGGAATGATGTACTCTGAAGTGCGGTAGTCGAAACCGAAGAACTGAAGAAAAGAAAGGCTAACTAGTTATTAAGTCAACTAAGTCGTATTTTCCTAAGGAAAAAAGAGGAACTAGAAAGCACCTACCACAGGAGCAGATGGACGAAACACAATCGGTATAGGGACCGACAGCAAGGAAGACCAGCGAAAGAAAAAAGGAGAGGAATGTTGAATGGAAGGAACGAAGAAAAGCAAAAAAAAAGAAAAAAACCAAAAAGAGTAACACCAACACCAAGTACAAAACCCAAAAAAACCCTAAAAATTGTAGAAAAAAAAATAAAACAGAATCCCAGTGTAGTTATGTATGAGTAGGCATGTGCGTGCATGTGTGTGTATGTGTGTGTGTATGTCTGTGTGTGTGTGTGTGTGGGTGGGTGTGTGTTAGACCGCTGTAGTCGCTTCTTACGACAGGCAGGTCATACCATAGGACTATTCTATTCCCGGACCCACACAGGGGCAAAAGCAAGAAAACGAAAGAAAACCTAGCAAGACACGCAAGTAAATAACAAAATTGTAAAGTCCAGAAATCAAAACCTAAGGAAAGCAAAGTCGGCATAAGAAATGGGCACGACGACTAGATATTGAGCATAAGACGTTTGCGCCGCCAGAAGGAGAATAAAACAAGATCAAGGACATTAGGGTTTCGCCGAAATATGTCCTCAGGTTCGGAAGGAGCATAGACTAATGTCTGCCTCTTTTGGACAGTTTTCCGTAAAACAGGGACATCAGGGAATGTAGTAGTTTTAGCACGCGATATAGGAGATGGCAAGGGTAGTTTAGGAAACTCGAAACGAGTTAAGGAAGAAAGTTGTTTGTTGTTAGGATTGGAGGTAAGAAAATCAATGGTAGAAAAGAAAACATCGTGGGTTGTCAGAATATCTACAGTAGAAAGAGAAAAAGTATTGGCTGTACGAGAATCAACCTTACGAAGAGAAACACAAGCGGAGCACACTTCAGTTACATTAACTAGAGGATTAGAAGTAGATAAAATTTCAACGACATTAGCTAGAGGACTAGAAGTATTACAGTTAAGAAAAAAAACAGCATTGGCTTTACGAATATCCATCCTAGGAAAAGGAGCAGAATCCGATAACACTTCAACTATATTATATAAAGGAACAGAATCAAGTAGAACTTCGTCAATGTTAGATAAAGGAGTAGAATGAAGTTCATCAACATAAAAGAAAGGAACGGCACCAGACAGAATTTCATCACCCTTACAAGAATAAACAGCATCGGGAGGAACTTCATCCATACTAGATAAGGAAGCAGAATCAGGTCGACCTTCGTCAACATTAGATAACAGAACATCAGCTAGGATTTCGCCAATCTTAGCTAAAAGAACAAAAGTAAGTAGCATTTTGTCAGCATGAGAAAAATGAGTAAAAGTAGGTAACGAAACAGAATCAGGTAAAACTTTAAGGACAACAGCAACAGGCATCACAGCTACGGGTTCACTAACTTCCACAGGACCTTCATTGACCAAATTAAAAGTTATCGTCAATTTAGCTACAGCTGTTATTGTAGGTACGACAGGAATTTCTTGAGTAGAACAATTTAAGAACTTAAGAACATGTAAAATTTTGACAAAAACGGCAACAGGCATTAATGATACAGGTCCATGGCCTTCAACAGGACCTTCGCTGACTAAATTAGGAATTATTGTCACATATGTGTGCTTGCAGACCCGACAGAAATTTCTTGAGTAGAACAATTTAAGAAAGCGGGAATAAACTCTTGAAAAGCTATCTGCAAGTCACTAATTCAAAGCATGGGTTGTAATGGTGGTGGAGGCACAGTTTGGGGTGAGAGTGAATAAGTAGGGCAAGCAGAAAGAGGAGTAGAAAAGTATGTAGAACTAGAAACGGAGGGAATTTTGTTCAACACTGTATTTGCTGAAGAAGGGTAGGTTTTGATTGTAGGAGCCAGTTGACCTGGACGAGGCACAGAAGAGAACGTAGAGTGAGAAGCAGAAGAAATTAGACAGCTAAAGGTGAGGGCAGAATTTAAAGGATTATTTCAATAACGATTGGTAGTAGGATGACAGTTTGGACAGTTGCGGCGAGAAACTCCCTTATATCCGATTAAGAAAGAAAACAAAATCGAAAGTTAAGAAGATCAAAACCACCCAGTAAATAAAGAAAAGAAATAAATACAAGTTCGAGCATAAGGGACGAAAACATAAGTAGTATCAGACCGATAAATGCGGGTAACGTAGGAACTTAGGCACTAACAATACAAAAAAAAATCGGAGTAAAAATTAATAAAACGAACTCGGAGCCAAAACTAACTAAAATAAAATAGGAGCCAAAGTCACATGAAACAAAATAGCAGCAAAAGAAAATTAACGAAAACCAAATCGCAGCAGAAATTAACTAAACAAAATCGTAGTCACGTTGGGCGCCAGAAATTTATGCTACGTGCATTGACGTAGCCTAGAAAAAAAACAAAGAAAATAAATGGACTGGGCTCAATCGGCGAGTGGGCGGGGTATTATACCTACAATAAACATTAGGAGAGGACAGAAATAAAGAAAGAAAAATTACACACACTCATTCATACTCAAAACACAACATATCAACAAAAGAAACCTATAATTAAACACAATATGTACACCTAATAAATAATTACACACTAAATCCAAAAAGAAATCAACCAAATGAACAAATCATTTTTTAAATGGGAGCTGCCAGTTTTAGGTTACTCACTAGATTGAGTTTCAACAAAAAAAAGAAATTAGGCGAAACTACCCCTCTAAAACTAAGTATATACATCTAATGGTAACAACATTTTCAAACGTGCTAGCAAGCCTTCAAATCATTTTCACTGTAGTAAGTTGTACACTCTTAGTTATTTAAAGCAAATAGTAATGCATTCATATAGTGTCAATAAATCTCAAATTTACTAATTGTCGTCTAAACTGATTAAATTTAGGAATGCATGAGCTTAAACCGAAAATCCCAACCGATATGGTTGCAATCGTAAATGATGGACAAAGAAAATACTCACCCTCGAAGTTGCTGACATCGGGGTTGAGTCACTAGCTGGTCCGCGGCAACGAGTAGGTGAGTCTACACCCAGAAAGAACGCACTTGGCCTCCCATTACAGCAAGGGACAACCTTTGATCGTGGCTGTAAGGCCACCGGAAGAAGCTAGAGCAATTACCAGTAAAAATTAATTTAATTTCGACGAAAAATACAATTTTCTAAAAACCCTAAATACTGACCACGCCGTATTGCGTGCGCAAAATTTTCATAACGAAACGGAAACAATCCAAATTTCTACACGTGTCTCCATTGTGTAGATTGGAAAGCAAATCAAATCAATTTCGTTCAGCCAGTGACCAGAGTTCAAAGTAATATTTCTATTCAGAATTAAATTAGAAAAACACAGTTTATATTGGGACAATATGCAGCTTTAATTCGTCGAATTCTTCCGACGGAAAACACATAAAAAGCAATTATCGAATACTTGGAACACGTTATCGACTATCTGAGCATAGTGTAAAATTCACGTTAGGGAATTCTGGAAAGTAGAATCTATTCTTAATTAGCAGAAGTATATACCTCGTAAAATATACAGGCTATTTAATTTATCAAATAAAGTTTCGTTTTAGAAACAGTGGATTTTAGTTGAAAATTATTTGCCAGCGTATTTCTTTTTAATTATGAATCGACGATTTTATTTAACCGAAGACATGAAATTTAGATAAACGGATAATTAATTAGCAAAAGATTTGAGTTGAAAATAATTGTAAATAAAATAACCAATTATTGCCGAAAATGAACGTAACAGCATATGAGGATTTCATCTTACCGCATGGGTTAGCGATTTATCTCTACAGCAATAAGTCAATTTACTAAGAATATGTGAAGCACGCCAATGCCTTATTAAAACAACTATTAGGGGATTGTTAATAAAAATCTCCATCGACGAAGCATGTTCTAAACTGTTAAGAACTGTAGATTGGAACAATTCCACAATCTAATAGTGAAGAAGTTGTGTTGCTTTGAATTTGTCTTAACAGATCGTGGAGACTTCCTACTATAAACTTAGTGAGAGCTCTGTAGTTGATAAGTGAATGATTATCTATTTGTATTGTTTGTTACAGTATTCCGTGCAGACAAGAAAGAAAGCAGCTAAGTGGAGAAAATCGCTTAAACCAAATACCCCAACAAAACCAAGGACTAAATGGTAGAATCGAACTCCAAAACAATTAGAGTTCGAACTAGCTCAAAAACGTTATAAAGTGGGGGATATCGAAAGAAAAAAATTGGAAAACTCTGTAAAAAAACTAAATCATCAACATAGTCTCAAAAGAATATTTACAAACATCAAAAACACATTTACGTAATCGTTCGGTATAACGTGATGTACACAAAGCGTCAATTTACATATAGTACAGTATAAACCTACACATTTTAAAATATCAAGAATAAAATCTTATTATCTAAATGCAAGAATACTTACAACATGTTCCAGCCCTAAATATGTACAAGAAATTAAAAAAATAATACAGTAACATCTGCTTTAGGAAGCGCATCAATAACATAACATTCAATTTTAAATAACCAGTTGTTGACGTTAACATTAATTTACACGGAAAAGTAAACAGTAGAAAGTACTCCAACGCAAGCTTTAAGAATAATGTACATAATCCTTTGTGTTGTGAGCATATATTTGGTAATGTATACTCTGCAATTTATTGCAGAATCAACCAAAAAGCAACGCAAATAAAGCAAACAGAAAAATTCACTGTACCTTGAGCTATCGGCTTCTTTCTGGTACCATCTTAGGATGAGGAAATACAGTTGCATTTGTCTACGGCTGGGTGCTAGAACCAACAACTTAACTATACTGGCATAAAATGCTAGCACTGTAACTACATCTGTTATTGCAGACACAACAGGAATTTCTACGAATATCACGCCCCTACATACTAAACACCTACTAATAAGAACCAAATTTCTTCTGTCCTTAGCTGCTGCAACGATGATCAAAAAGATCCTACGTATTCACTTCCACCTCAGACCATGTCTCTTCCACCACTGAAACCCATACTTCTAATTAGTGACACAGGTACCAACTCAAGAGTTTGTTCCTGCTTTCTTAAATGATTCTACCCAAGAAATTTCAATAACAGATGTAGCTGAAGTGACGATAACGTCTAATACTGTCAGAGAGGTCCTGTTGAAGTTAATGAACCTGTATCTATGCCTGTTGCTGTTGTTGTCAAAGTTTCACCTCGTCCTGTTTCTTTATCTGCTGTAGTCGAGGAAGCAGTTCTTATTGTTCCTACTCCTTGATCTATTGTTGATAAAGTCTTCCTAATTCTGCTCCCTTTTCTAATATTGACACAGTTCTTCTTGATTATACTTCCTTACCTAACGTTGCTGAGGTTCTTCTAGATTCTGCTCTTTTATGTTATGTGGACGAAATTCTGATTGATCCTGCTCCTTTATTTAACATAGCTGAAGTGTTCTCTGATTCTGATCCTTTTTTGTAATGTTGATACTCTTACAGCCAAGGCTGTTCCCTTTTCGAATGTTGATTTTCTTATAAACAGTACTAAAAACAACCGGTTTTCTTCCTTGACGTATACTGAGTTTCCTAAACCACAACCACCATTACTACTTCTACCATCATCACCACTTCCTCAACCGCGTGCTTCAACTACCACAACACCTGTTGTTCCTGTTTTGCGGAAAGCTGCCCACTCAATACTACCTCCTGTTCCGGTAACTCAACCAACGAAACTGGTTAACAAAAGAAATAATAGACAGAAAATATTCTGTACTGATTCAAAACCTGAAGATGTCAGTCGGCATAATTCTAATGTTCTTGATCTCACTTCGTTTTCCTTCTGGCCCCATTTCGAGTCCCATGCACCCACAATTTCTATGCTGACCCTGCCCTTTGTTAGGACTTGATTTTTGGACTTCTTGTTTTCTGGTTTTCTAAATAATTTTCTTGTATTGATTAGTCTTCTTTAATTTATTGGTCTTGTTCTCTTCTTATAATTCCACTTGCACACTACTCACCCAACCATGTGCGGGTCCGGATTAGAATAATCCGAAGGTAAGACCTGTCTGTCGTAAGAGACTAAAGCGATCCAACACATAATTCACATATGCACGCACGCATGCTCGCTCACTCACTCACTCACATACACACTTCGTGCATACACATTTCTGCTTGGTCTTCTTTGTTTGGTCCTTTTCTTGCAGTTTTGGTGCTGCTTTCTTATGGTTTTTAGTTTTAGTATACTTCTCCGTTCCTTTTGATCCACTTTCCTTTCCCTATCCTTCTGGTGATTTTCTTACTGTTCGTCCTCATATGGGCTTTATGAAACTTTCCGATCCACTTTCTGTGGTAGGCGTTTTCTCATTTTTTTCTTTTCTTCAGGAGTCATAACTTAGTGGACTTTCTGCTAGTTATTCTTTTCTTCGGTTCTTCGTTTAATACGATTCTTTATTACCATAGCTTGAAGTACCTCATTCTTTTCTATCCAGCATTCTAGTTGTTTCCTTGCTTACTTTCAGGTTAGTCAGTTATTGTCTTTTTTGGCTTGTGCTGTTGGTTTTCCTCCTAGTTCCTTTTCTTACTTTTAGTTTTTGGAGAGAATCCAACTTCTTTTCTTGAGGTTGAAAACTTTACTGTTTCTGTACTAGAGATATCCATCCTCGGACGACTTTTTGCAGTGATAGGCCTTTCTATCTTTGTCCTCGATGATTGCTACCTTCTACTTTTCCTTTTCCTATATCCTTTATACTTCTTGATTTGGTCCGGTATACTGGTTTTTCGAGCCGGATAAAAACTCTTTAGTAAATTTTTTATTAGTGTTTCTTAAGCGAATTTTCTTTTTGTCCATCCTATTAGTGCATATTGCACATTCAAGCCAGATATAAGTTTTTTTTTGGTTCTTCGCTTTTCTTTGAGTTTTCTCAAACGAATTTTCTTTTGCTTTATATGTTAGTACTGTACTGCCTGCTTTGATATTTATGCTTCCTACTCTAATCTTTTGATTTTGCTATTGGGGGGGGATTTGTTACAGTAACTTTTTGAAATAGACAATTCTGCAATAATTGGCAACTACCTTAATTAAAAACGCTAATCTAAACCCATGTTATTCTCAAATTCTACCAGCTTGACAAACTCAATAAATACTTATTAAACCGTTTATAAATTCGTCGAAATGTTGGCAAGTCGTAAAACCACTTCTAACTAGAAGCCCGCTTTTTCAACTACCTGTAACATATTCTAATTGCTGCTCATTACTTTCAATAGTATATTCGTTAAAACAAGCAAGCATTTGCTTTTCCTAAACACTTTAATATTTTTTCGTTCCTTGAAATACGCGTTCGTTATTTCCAATAATGTATTCTATGAAAACATGTTCGGAAACAACTGCCTTGTATAAAAGCTTTGTAATATTTGCAGGCATTCGAACTCGCTCAAGTTTTATGAGTAATAAAATCGTTCCTACTAATTAAGTCATTTTAGGTGTTCTCGTAGCGTGGATCGATAACACAAACCTCTATTCTTTCCTAAAAGTTATGCAAATGGCTGTCTTTGGTCATGTGCTTGGTTGCATAAATCACTTAGATGTTTTAAAATATATTTTGCTTTGCCATGTGAACAACAAAATTCAATGAACTTAATTATCGTATTTTGCCTTATTTAGTGTTTGCATTTTAGGAACGTTTCACCGTTGTCTGGAGTATATTTTTGGTTGCTTTCGCAAAATATATTTTACACAAATATCAGTGGGAATGGTTCTTCGTTACGTACACCCATTGTTCTCAAAGTTGTATAAATACAAGTTCAACTTTTGAAAGCCCTCTGTGACTTATCCAACTCTTCTGTATACAATTATAATCCTATACAACGTCCTCTGAGCATTGTAGTCGCGATTTTAAACATATAAGCGATTTGTGCAACCAGGCACACGGCAAAAGACAGCCATTTGCCTAACTTTTAGCAAAAATTGAGGTTTGTATTATTATCGATCCACGCTACGAGAATACCCGGAATGATTTAATTACTAGGAACGATTTTATTACCCATAAAACGAGCGAACTCTAACGCCTGCAAATATAACGAAGCTTTTATACAAAGCAGTGGTTTTCAAACATGTTTTCATAGAATATAGAATTGGAATTAACGAGCGCGTATTTCAAGGAATGAGAAAATACTAACGTGTTTAGAAGAAGCAAATGTTTGCTTTTTTTAACGAACTTACTATTAGAAATAATAAGCAGTGGTTAAAATGTGTCACAGGAAACTGATAGGGCGAACTTTTAGCTTTTAGAAGTGGTTTTACGACCAGCAAACATTTCAAAGAATTTATGAACGGTTTAATAAGAATTTATTAAGCTTGTCAAGCTTGTAAAATTCGAGAATACCGTGGGTTTCGATTAGCTTTTTAATTAAGCTAGTTGTCGATTACTGCAGAATCGCTCTATTTCAAAAAGTTACCGTAACATGTTTAATGCATAACTTGGTTGAAAAGTTAAACTTGATTGCATAAGCAATTAAGGAGAAAAATAAGGGATTTGAAAATTGTAATACGTCAACCAACATTTTAAAGATTAATCATTAAATTCAGACGAAAAATTGCCCTCTAACTAAAAAAAAAAAGAATTCAATGCTTCCGTTTGTTTTCCTTGAAGAAAAATAACATTTCATAAAGTAATATTGAAGACACCACTACTAGCAAAGGTTTAAGATATTTTTTCTTGAACTTTTGAACCTTGAATGTACCCTTAGAAAATTTCTCAGAGCAGGGTTATGATAATGGCGTAAACATGTTAGGAGAAAATATTCACCTTCAGAAACTTATTATAAATGAAAATTCTAAAGCATTTTGAATGATTTATTAACGTACCTAATAAATTCTAAAAGCTATTAGTCGTTTACTTTAAAAAAAACAAATTTTAAAAATGTTTACTTACAATTACTTCCTTATAGCTTAATATAGACAGGTGTCATTTGATTCGAATTGAATCCTTTTTAATACTTAATTTTCATTTATGAACCTTTACGTTACTTACTGTTAGGAAGGCTACGATTGGTTTTCGGCGATAGCATGACCGTCATAAACTAATGGGAATTGAGTTGTTACCACAATCTGCGAAAAATCATTAGAAATGAATCACTGGAAAGATCAGTGACTAATTCTAGGTGGATAGCCTTGGTGGCGAAGCAAATGAAAATAGAAATATATGACTTGGAAGTTTTAGCACCCCAGCCTTTGCGATCCTTAATATGAAATGGACCAGCATAGTCAATGCCAACTACATGAAATGTTGGTGATGCATTGACTCGATCAGTTGGAACATTTCCCATAATGGGTTTAGTTAATTTAGAAAAAAATCGAAAACAGCGGAAATACTTATGGACAACAACCTTTGCAAGATGTGACCAGCCATTATCCAATATCGTTCTCGCACGTGTGAAAGAAGCAGTTGAACACCACTGTACAACAGACGAGTGTGTTCACGTATAAGAAGAAGCTGAGCAAATCTATGTTTTGCTGAAATCAAAATTCGATGTGTTTTCTCAAAAAAGAACTGAAAATTTTGAAAACGACCTCCGACGCGTATTACACCATCAGAGTCGAGAAAAGGTGTTAAGCTTGAAACTAAGCTTGGCTTTAGAGTGGGAATGCCTTTCTGTAGACTTTTTATTTCTTCCGGAAAGGACTCTAATTGAGATGTTTTAACCAAGCAAGTATGAGAAAAGGAAATCTCTTTACACGTGAGAGGACCTAGGTTCCTCTGTGAAAGGAGTTTACGACCAATTACGCAAAAACCGCACACAGTATGCAATAATCCTTTCGAGCCTTGTCAAAGTAGAATTTTTGTCCCATGGGAAAGGTTCGACCTGACGCTCATGATGACAGTGTAAAGTACTCTTTAAATCTGGTAGATTGGAAATACGATCTACGAAAATAGTCCATGAATTGTCAGATTCATGCAAGCAGGAAGGACCACTCCACCATAGACTACATTCTAACAACTGAGCAGATGAAACTTCTCTTGAAAGTATATCGGAAGGATTTGTTTTAGTAGGTACATGCTGCCATATGGCTAGATGTCGCTAATGGACGTATTTTTATTGACTAAAGAATCGAATGTGTCCCTATATTCGAGCCAGTTTTCTAGATTCCCAGAATAGCGCGGTAAATTTATTGCCGGAAGTTTAATGAAATGCGAACTGTGCGATTCTGAATGATTTGATCGCAAACTTGAAGAACGAGATGGTCCACGAAATTCGGGTAAGTCGGAATTATTGGCTTTTTCTAGAATCATTGATGCAACAGAAGTAATTCTAAAGAAAGACTTTTCAAAGAAAATGTATTGTTCTTCATGAACCGGGTCGTCTGAAATAGCAATTATTTGCTCATGAATATCTTTGAAGGACTGCAATGATGGTTTTGAAATGACCAAGCAATCATTCAATTCCATGATTAATTCTCTTGTAACTGACTCAGGATTAGAGTCGAAAGTATTTTTGAAGCCATTTACATAATTGATAAAGCGGGTAAGTTTGCCTTTAATAATTTCACGTTCTCGTACGAGCAACTCCATGTTTTAATATTGTACTGAAATCTGTTAATAATTACATAAAGGTCTCTGTACAAATATACGAAGGATTAAAGAAAATCAGTTGTAAGTTCACAACTGTACTAAAGAATAATACCCGTTAACGGTATTTTAATTACTATCTTCAAAATAACTAGAATAAATAGGATAATAATATGAAATTGCTATCAGTGTAAAACAACAACACCATTTGAAATGTAATAAAATGTTATGCAGGAACACTAGAAAATTTTTTATTGTCATAAAATCTGTAATAATTATTGATAACTACCTAACGTTGTTGAACGAGGTAAATTTTAATTATGAAATGTAGGCAACTTGTTTAGATATACCAGTAAAGCAAAGTTTTATCTAAAAATGTTTAGCGCAGGTATTGGCATAAAAATCAATATTGAATTTTAGGAGTAAAACAGTAAAGGAAGGGATGTTTTATAATACCTGAAATTTTGTCGTAAACGAGTTGAAGCGTCTTGTTTATTTGAAGCTGTGTTGAACCTTGAATTTGTGCCTGCAGGCGTTGAATATACGTACAGTTTTGGAATGCAAGTAGTTTTTTTTAAATGGAGCTGTCCAAATAGGCTAGAATCCGGCTGGAATCAAAAGAACCATATGGTTGGGATGTTTGTATATTTGTACATCTTCAAAGCGAGTCTGCTGCACGTCTATTCGTTGTAGTGTAACTCTTAGGACCAACTTAACAATAAAACTGAAAACTTGTTTCGTGCTAAGATAGAAATGTAAAGAATAGTTTAACGTGGAATGCATTTATTATAACTGAATATAATTGAAGATTTAAGTAAAATACATTAGAATTAATGAGTATAAGCTGTCACGAGCTGACCCCTCAGAAATCTTTGTTACGTGCCAAATTGGCACTAAACATTGTCTTAGCTTAATTTTTATGTGCGGAAGTTTTCGCGCCTTAAAATTTAAAAGACTTGGCGTGTATTTTCGTCACGCCAGAGGGCGTTTGCGCGAGATCGCGCGGGAACTTCGCGCCGACGCGTGAAAGAACAAAAGTGGGGAGTTTCCGAAAGACGCTTAGGAAACGGGGCTTTTTGCCTCTGACCTTCGTGAAGAGCGGTTTTGTCAGGTATCGTATCGTGCCTTATCTTTATTTATGTAGATCTCCTTGCCTGATTATCTTTGTTTGTCGCCCTTATACCTGTTCCTGCCCTTTCCCTACATAGGTAGAGGTAATTTGTAGCCGTTGGCCGAACCGCATTCCACGCCGGAGCACCATCTTTAATCACTCCGGAGTGGAGCCCTGAGATCCAGTCGAAGCCATTTGGATGGACGTTAGGCGTACCCTCCGTTAATTGCCTTAAAAGGGCCATCAGTAGCCCTGATGGACTTCAACAGAAGCCAACTTTAACTCAGTAACATATTCATGTGAGTATTTCGCTGTTATAAACTATTGTTTCAAAATTCGCATATTTTCCGTCAATGGCGTATTTAATTTGTTAATGGTGACGTCATTGACAGATGGGCGCGCCAAAATCTGTACAAAGATTAGCGTTACCAACTGCCCGTGGTGTCTAGTAAACCGCACTTGCGGTGTTGTATTTACGACTTTTAAATTGTAAGATCTTAAACGTGAATAAATTCTGGAAACAAAGCACACAACAAAACATCAGCACCTTCCGCCACAAAAGAAGTTTTTGGCACAAACGCGAAGTAACTTCACATCGTAGTAGTTCTATAAATCCCCAAAAATAACCTTCATATACTCTTGAAGTTAATTTCCATTAAATTAAAATCTAATAGTGCAATACTTTATTTAAAATCTGTCTTAGAATCTTATGTGACTATCTTATGAAAGTAATGGCAAATTCAAACTTAATATAAACTCTGAAATATTTTAAGAACCCTTAAAGGTTTAGTAAAAGTTACGTATAGATTGTACTCAGATCTGACTATAATAATTTATATCAATTATCATATTTGTCATTAATATAGTGTAATAATTTGTACAAATCCCATCTTCAGCCAAAATAAGACATAGAACTGATTTTTGTTACGTCAATTGTAAAGAACTGGAAACAAGAGAATAATCCTTATTTAGATAGATGTACATACGTTACTTTCTTCAGACCTTTTTATTAATTCATTAACAGAGTATTAAAAAGTAATCTTATGGTAAAATTTGCACGTATAAAACTATACATTCAACTACTCTACTAAACCTTATAGAATATGCAAAATAAGTAGTGCATATTAATGAGTTTAAATTCTTATACCATATTATGTACCCTCGTTTTTATTGCTATATTCACATGCTTCTTGCTCAGACGCGAATTGTGATCTGGTAAATATTGATATATACTTTTTCTTTCAAAGATAATATTGTTTAAATATAATAATCTCACCCTTTGTGCTATAGGTGTGTATAGTCGTTACTAAAGTTCCTACGTTCTCTTTGGTGCCACTGTCTTGCTTATGTAAAATCTTTGAGTTTAGTGGCGCCTGACATTTCCATACTACTAGGAACCCCCCCCCCCCCTGTTAGTCTCATCCCGCTGAAGTAGAGTTCGAGTTGGTCCGGAGGTCTCCAGAAGTACTTACGGTTAGTACGAATAAAACAACATCCATGGTTAAACTTCTAAGAGAAATTTAGGTGGTTCGGTTGTTACGTTCATTTTCGGCATTAACTGGTTATTTTATTTACAATAATTTTCAACTCAAATCCTTTGCTAATTAATTATCCGTTTATTTAAATTCCATGTCTACGGTTAAATAAAAGCACCGATTCATAATTAAAAAGAAATACGCTGGCTAATAATTTTCAACTAAAATCCACTTTGCTTCTAAAATGAAACTTTATTCGATAAATTAAATATCCTGTATATTTTACTTGATAAATACTTCCGCTAATTAAAAATAAATTCTAGTTCCCAGAATTCCCTAACGTAAAGTTTACGCAATACTCAGTCGATAACGTGCTCCAAGTATCCGATAATTGCTTCTTATGTGTTTTCTGTCAGAAGAATTCATCGAATTAAAGCTGTGTATTATCCCAATATAAACTGTGTTTTTCAGGTTAATTCTGAATAGAAATATTACTTTGAAATCTGGTCACTGGTTGAATGAAATTGATTTTATTTGCTTTCCAATCTACACATCGGAGACACGTCAAAATTAAATTAATATTTACTGGTAATTGCTCTAGCTTTTTCAGGAGGCCTTAAAGCCCCGCTGAATGGTCGTCCCTTGCTTTAATGGGAGGCCAAGTGCGTTCTTTCTGGGTGTAGGCCCACCTACTTGTTGCTGTGGACCAGCTAGTGACTCAACCCCAACATCAGCAACTTCGGGGGTATGCGTTTTCTTTCTCCATTATTTACAATTGCGCCCATATCGGTTGGGATTTCCGGTTTAAGCTCATGCATTCCTAAATTTAATCCGTTTAGACTACAACTAGTGAATTAGTTTAAGATTTATCGACACTATATGAATGCATTACTATTTGCTTTAAATAACTAAGAGTGTACAACTTATTAAAGTGAACATGATTTGAAGGCTTGCTGGCACATTTGAAAATGTTGTTGCCATTAGATACATATACTTAGTTTTAGATTTTCCATGCTGATTTAGAGCTGTTGGTTTTAGAGGGGTAATTTCCCTTAATTTCTTTTTTTGTTGAAGCTCAATCTAGAGAGCAACCTAAAACCGGCAGCTCACCATTTAAAAAAAAAATTTGTGCTTTTGGTTGACATTTTTTTTTATAGATTTAGTGTGTAATTATTTACTGCGTGTAGATACTGTGTTTAATTATAGGTTTCTTTTGTTGATATGTTGTGTTTTGAGTATTAATGAGTGTGTAATTTTTCTTTCTTTATTTCAGGCCTCCCTTAAATTTTGTTGTAGGTATAATAACCCGCCCACTCGCCGATTGAGCCCGGTCAATTTCTTTTTTTTTGTTTTTTCTAGGCTACGTCAATGCACGTAGCACGGTTCTTGTCTTACCCCAATCCCTATCAACATTTAGTACAACAACTTCACTGTTAGTGCTTTATCTTTGCTGTTTCACCCAAGGCAGTACAAATAAAGTAGATTGTGTTTGGCCTCATTTTAATAAAAATAGGTGAATCACGCATCATCTTGTAAAATAGTCACAGTCTTCCATAGGTTTCTCCCAGAGAATGGAATGAGAATTGAGTATTAATGATCCTGGTATTACCATAAGGCGAGCGTACGTAGATACTGATTCCGACCGTAATCAATAAGTTTTTAATTGTAGATTTAATTATTTTTATGTGATGTATCATCTCTTTATGAATATTGCAACATGTCAATTTGCCGTCGCCTTGCCATGTTACACTGAGGTCCCACTTCTTTCCTTATACAAGTATTTCTTCATTTTAATTTTAAATTAATACCGTTTACAATCACAAGTTAGTTTTGATTTGTGTAACATTTCCCTTTAGTATTATAAAATAATACACTAAATACGTTGATCTTTAGTTTTAATTTAATCATCCTCCTCTAGTATAAATAATTATGATCAGATGTAATTTTCTAATTGGTAAACCTATGAATTATGTCCATAAATACACAACTGGTGTATACATGAATCTGTCATTTAGGATGATTTTCATGTTTGTCCCACACTCAAAATGTGTGGTTATCTTCAAATCAGAATAAATTTTCGTGCTTTTGATTTCTGACCGTCTTCTACTGCACATGCCGTTTCCCGATAAAGATGTCCTTTCAAAGGCCAAGATGTCGTACCTGGTAAATAAAAAGTGTATTTTCTTTTTTCTTGTTAATACACAAAAATACCGCTTAAGAATATTAGTATAATGCATATGAACAAAGTCTACCTAAATTACCCGTTCAAAATGAGCATGAATGATAAGTTGATTACAGATAAAACTTTCAGACGGTTCCTTGTGGCGTATTACAATACTTCGTTTTTGTAACACGTTTATTTTTTAGGATCCTCCGGTGATATAGCCTCTGGTGGCATATCCTGCGATGATATATCCTCCGGTGATATATTCTCTAGTAAAATATTCTTTGGTGAAGTATCTTCCGGTGATATATCCTCCGGTAAAATATTCTCTGATGGAGTATCTAATTATCTACGCTAGGCTATCTAAGCCTGATGCATAAATTCTATTACCTACAAATCTTATCTAATATCGTACAAGAATTCATGTTGCCGTTTATTTACCTTTTAAAATAAATTGAATGCTCCGTTAACAAAACATGGTTGTGGAACAAAACGACTGGCTCTTACAAATTTGAAGTTTGGGGTTAACAACCAAAATAAATAACGATGGTGTTCGTCTCAACAAACCGTAAGAAGATTCTGAACATGCCGTAAGCTCAATACTTAAGTATACGTTTCTTTCATACATCATGAATACAGGTATGAGTTTCGTCTTATTTACTTTTGTGACTGAACAATGTGCATGTGTTACATTTTAAATTTTAAATATCTAGAAAAAATGCATGTAAAATATAAAGTCATAATTTTACTTACCAATTACCTTAACTAATTTAATATTACCTTCGCTTTTCTGGTATAACCTTGCAAGTGTAAACATAAAAAAGCTTTATTGAAACCTTTTTGTGGATTTTGAAGGCTATGTTCAATTTAAATGTTTAATTCAAATTCTCTTAACTAATATTAAATACAACAAAGCGTATTTATGATTTCTTTTTACTTAGCACGTTAACTAGAAATTGTGTCTAAGTACAATAATAAATTTAGATTTTCTAACATCTTATCTGGTAGTGTTTAAGATAATTTTAAAATTATGAGAGCGTAGCTAAATATACTACACTTAGTGATTTTATCACATGAAAATTTGGTTATAAGCAAATAAGGGTATATATTTAGTTTTTTTATTAATGTTATTAACTAAACGTGTTACATGCCAAAATTGGCATTTTAAGTTTCTAATTTGCGAGTGAATTTGCGCCAATATTTTAAAAGACTTGTGCGTGCATTTCCGCCACTTTAGATAGTTGCGCAGACGCGGAGTGGAAGTAAGTGGCGATTTCCGTCACGTCATGGACTAGTCAGCGAAACGTCGAACCGAGTGGGTTATCTGTGTGCCTTTTATCTTGTCTTTTCTGTTTTAGGTAATGTAGGTTCCTTTGTCGTATCTCTGCCCTGTATCGTTCCTCACCTTATTCCTGTTGTTCCGCTACAAACAAGAAGAGAAGACAAATTAATCTGGTTTCGACGAGAGGGCGAAGGACGACCCACGCCCAACAACGCCCAACCAACAACGAGATCCTGACGCGAGAGTAGCTGCAATGCCGTGACGAGTTCCACAGTTTACGTGAGTACATTTATCTTTTGTTTGCATGTGATAATAATTTGAGGCGTAATAATGACGTAACCCCTTATTGCGCAATATTGCGCACGTATTTATTATGTTACCAACTGTCATAGTGGCTCATAAATTACGCGTCGAGACTTTAACAGTATACCTTAGAATATAGAAAGCTAGAGTATAATAATGGCGCCTCAACGGTTGTGTTGAAATTTGTTTTCATTTCTTGTATACCTTATAACGTATTAGTTTTAGATATATCTGTAATAATTGGGTCTTATTCACTCAAAAATAAAAAATTTTAAATTTTGAATATCTTTGAAATAGAAAAATATAAGTTGGTAACATTGTAAGTTGCCATGACAACCATCTTAAGTGAAATGACATGGAAACAGTTGATATGTCAATCTGATATTGACAGCCATATTGGTTATTGGTTATACCTTTCATAAATGTATTGCTAACTCAATTAATTTACATCTTACCTTATAACAATTAGTGTGTTATTGCTGTAAATTCTCTTAAATAATTACCTTATCTAATTTACCATAAATCTGAAGTGTTTGCCTTTTAAATGTGTTTGGCAGATTTCCTTAATATCAGTTCTATGTGGAAGCATATGCTTTTGGATTAAATAATTCGTTTCGTAAGTACCTTTATATAAATAATTAACGTCATGCTTTATTCCTTATTCTGTATGGAAATTTTTTGTTTGATACTATATTAAATGTAATTATATACCTGTTTTTTTTGTTTAACTTATTAAAAGTGTTGCTTAAATAATTTATAGATTATCTTAGTCGGATATGATTCTAAAAGTGTTTCCTTAGTAATTTAAATAATCAACTATAACTTACAAATTCCTTTTAAAGAAAATTTTGCTTTCAAATACAGCTGAGTTCTTAGTATATCTTTTACTTTCTAAAACGCTATAGTAACTTGATTTTGTTATATCTGCTCCCTTAAACACTACAATAATGAAGTTGTTGTTAACGTTTTGTATTTAAGCTCATTTACGATGGTTGTTGATAAATCCCGCGATATCACAAGAATATTTTAATAATTTGGAATACTGTTTTTTCTATACATGTATCGTAGAATATTGCTTTTGTGTAGCGAGTATGATTTTGTTTTGATAGCATATTTTTTAGATATATCGATATTCCAACGCAGCATTTTAAGATCTATTTGGTCTAGGCGAGATTTTCCTTCCAAGTTGGTCGCTCAGCAGTATGTTAGTCTAGACAAGACTCATCAAGAGTTGGTCGCTCAGCATTACATAAGTCTAGATGAGGCTCGGGGTAAGTTTGTCGTTCTAACAATTTTCGAATCATTTTTTTGAGAATGATGTTGAAGTTTTTCTTTATTAGTCTAGGTGAAGCTCAAAGGAGGGCTTGTCATCCTAGTCAGTATATGCGTTATAAGATATCTTTCTGTTCTTCAACAATTCTATCAGTAAATCGAGTTTTAATTACTGTTATCTCTTCATATATCGATTCAAACCACACTAGGTGGCATAAAATTATTTTTAAGATCGCTTAAGCTTTGCGTACATCCAAAATTTTTCACGTTTCATTTCTTTAATGGTTTATCTAATGTTTTTTGTCCCTGCTGTGAGTTGGCTAGCTTTATTCAGCCATTTTTTCTTTTTATACAGCATTTACCTTTTACACGTTTAACTTATTTACCTTAAACTAGCTATCTTTTTGCTACTTGTCGACTTTTCCTTGAATTTATTGTTGGTCATATATCGGTTTATTGTCTAGATTCCCTAGTATAACTGTGTCGCTTCATTTAATTAATCCTCGCACCTTTTCTACACATCGTTTAATTTTGTGGTGATTATCGTAACTTTGGTTGCAATAACTCATTGGATTTTTATGATTGGTTTTAGCTGATGTTTTGAGTGGATGCTTTTTTCTTTGGACTCACATAGGAAACGCGGCCTATGCCATTGCAAGAAATAGTCCATATTCGCAGTTGCAAAAAACTAGGAGTTTCTATTCCATGCGTTTATCTTCTGAATTATTACAGTTGCCCACTGTATCTTTTATCATTACTTGTTTTCTTTTTCTATTAAATTATCAGAACATATAAACATTTTTTGGTTGTTTTTTATTGAACTTCGTGGTGAGGTGCTATCGCTTTTTATTGATACTGTTACGTGCCAATTTGGCACTAGACATTACTTAGTTTAATTTTGATGTGCGTTAGTTTCGCGCCTTAAATTTGAAAGACTTGGCGTGTATTTCCGTTACGTCAGAGTGCGTTTGTGCCAGATCGCGCTGACGGGAGTAGGAAAAAGAGTGGGGAAGTTTCCGGGGGAGACGCTGAACGTAGCCTTTTGCCTTTGAACTTCCAGAAGAGTGGTTGGGTTTAGGTATCATATCGTATCGTTATCTTTATTTATGTAGATTTCCTTGCCTTATCTGATTGTCGTCCCTATTACCTGTTCCTTATTCGTTCCCAGCTAATCGGAGCAGTCACCATCTTTAAATACTTCAGAAGGGGGCTCCAGCAATTCCGAAGGACACTAGGCGCACCGTCCGTAAACTATCTTGAAGGGGGCTCCTAGCAACTCTGTAGGAAGCTGGACCTATTCATGTGAGTATTAACTTTTCACGATCTGTTTGCGAATTTGATATTTATTCCGTAATTGCGCAATTACGGAATAAATATCAAATTCGCAAACAGATCGTGAAAAGTTAATACTCACATGAATAGGTCCAGCTTCCTACAGAGTTGCTAGGAGCCCCCTTCAAGATAGTTTACGGACGGTGCGCCTAGTGTCCTTCGGAATTGCTGGAGCCCCCTTCTGAAGTATTTAAAGATGGTGACTGCTCCGATTAGCTGGGAACGAATAAGGAACAGGTAATAGGGACGACAATCAGATAAGGCAAGGAAATCTACATAAATAAAGATAACGATACGATACGATACCTAAACCCAACCACTCTTCTGGAAGTTCAAAGGCAAAAGGCCACGTTCAGCGTCTCCCCCGGAAACTTCCCCTCTTTTTCCTACTCCCGTCAGCGCAATCTGGCGCAAACGCACTCTGACGTAACGGAAATACACGCCAAGTCTTTCAAATTTAAGGCGCGAAACTAACGCACATCAAAATTAAACTAAGGAATGTCTAGTGCCAAATTGGCACGTAACAATACCTTATCGAATTCTCGGTTGTTTTTAGCATATTGGGACAGTGTGTCCGTATTTATCTGCTTATTGTTGGGCATTTTTGTGTGTTTTGGCGTTACCGTTTTTAAAAATTACCTTGTAACAGTTGGTTTTTTGTGTGAAGGTATCTGTGGGGATACTTTTAGGTGTTGTTTCAACTTTTGTCAGATTTTCTTATCGTAGTGGATGCACTCGATAGAAAATAATTGTACTAGTTCTCATTACGAGTCTAGTAATTTTTTAACTTATGATGTACCTTAACTTGTCTGATTAATATAGCAGGTGGTCCTTCAGATCGACCCGTGCTTAATAGGGACAACTCTCTACCTTCTCTCGGACGCTTGTCCAAAAACTCTACTTTTTCTTATCCTGCTGTCTCCGTTTCCGCCTTATCTTTCATTCGGTAGACCTGTTCTTGTCCCGGAACACCCGTCTACCACATAAGAGTGATTTTCCCTCACTCCGAGCTACTGACCACATTGGCTGGTTGAGTAGTGCTTTGCTATCCACCTTTTCTGTCTCTTTTGCTCAATGCAAGCCCTTCCTCTATTCTCTTCTACCTGGAAATGCCTCTTATGCATTTCAAAATGCCTATCTCCCTCTTTTTACCTTTCCTATTTCTACTGCCTTTTCATTTCTGTTAGTCACCGTGTGGTTGCGCGGAGGGTTTTCACAGACACCCGGACCAAATCTCTGGAAATCTTTCGTGAGGTCATGCGGTGCCGCTGTCAGCACACACGGCCGCTAACAGTGCATCATGTATGTATGAGTGTGTGAATGTGTGGGTGCATGAATCTATATGTATTGACATATATCGTGTGGATATCTTACCGATATCAATTAACGTCGGGTGCAGGAATGCACCCAAATGCCTTTTCCGGTCCCTCGTACCGTTTTTCATAAACGGGCCTGTTTCACAGGTCGCTCTTTTTAGGGAGTACGAGTACTTTTCCCTATATAACGGCTCCAAGGAGCCACTCTTTTGTGTATCTTTGGGATAGACGATGAAACGGCTTGGTGAGCTGGGGAATTCTACGCTATATCTTTAGTGTATGTAGTCGTAGCATGCCTTAGCGTGCTGGGACGTTTCGAATCCATCTATTGTTATCTAGTTTTATCTTAATATCTATCTTACCTATTATCTTTGATAATAACTTGAGATTTTGCTTTATCTTTTTGGTTTGGTATTTACGATCAGACGTAGGAATTATTTTTTGAATATTGAGTGAAGAAGCTAGCCTAATGGTAGCCATGCAATTTGTTAGGTTAGTAATGTAAGAAATTAGTAAGATGGTACTGTTGGTAAATTTGTTGACTCACAACCACGTCATAAACAAGTTTTGATGTGTGTGGTTTATTAAACCAGAGTACCAGTACCTAAAAATTTGCTAAAGTGCATAGTAACTTGCTCTTTTGAACATTTTGAAATTTTGGCATTTTCTTGCCAAAGAAGAAACAGTCTAGATGCAACCCTCATGTGTGCCTGCACTTAGAAAACTGTAATGTTAGCTTTAGTTATAGATTTAAGTTAGGCGACTTGTCAATTTATTCTAGTTTTAGTAATGTTTCATGCTCCCGACAAATTTGTGCTGTCGATTATAACTGCGCCACATTAAAGACTCGTGTGTGCATTTTAAATGTAGTTCAAAAAACAATGGGGCTACACATTCCGTTTCCTGGTAATCCGGAAGATGTGTTATCGGTTGGAAAAACCAGGTGGCGCCTAAAATAAACATTTTCTAGAATTTAAGTTAGGGTTTATGTAGGTTCGTGGGGATCTAGATTTTAAGCTTTTACCATGCTAACAGTCATTTTCTTTTTTTAAGTTTTTTCTTTTATGGCTTTGTCGTGATTGTTACGTGCCAAAATTGGCATTGTAAGTTTCTAATTTGCGAGTGAATTTGCGCCAATATTTTAAAAGACTTGTGCGTGCATTTCCGTCATTTTAGATAGTTGCGTCGGCGCCAGAAATTGCGCAGACGCGGAGTGGAAGTACGTGGTAATTTCCGTCACGTTATGGACTAGTCAGCGAAACTTCGAACCAAGTGGGTTATCACTGTGCCTTTTATCTTGTCTTTTCTCTTTTAGGTATTATAGGTTCCTTTGTTGTATCTCTGCCCTGTATCGTTCCTCACCTTATTCCTGTTGTTCCACTACAAACAAGAGAGAAGACAAATTAATCTGGTTTCGACGAGAGGGCGAATGACGACCCACGCCCAACAACGCCCAACCAACAACGAGATCTTGATGCAAGAGTACATTTATCTTTTCTTTGCATGTGATAATAATTTGAGGCGTAATAATGACGTAACCCCTTATTGCGCAATATTACGCACGTATTTATTATGTTACCAACTGTCGTAGTGGCTCTTATAAATTACGCGCCGGGACTTTAACAGTATACCTTTGAATAGAACCCTAGATTATAATAAACGTCAATATATAAGTAGTATTAAGGTATTTTCTTTTGTCATGTTCTAAATTTCATCCCTACAACTTGTCTGGGTAAAATTTAACTTTGTTTTCAAAATCTCTAAGAGTAAAAACCCCTGAGATATAGTCTTTTGCAATCTACCGCAGCCGCAAACAGTCGATGCTAACCCCACCAGAGTTTTGAATACACTCTGTTGTACACCCATTCCTACCTGTAAAAAGGAAGGGTGCAATATACTACGAGGCATTGTACATTTCTCACAATTAAGTGTAATTATTGCCAAAGATTATGCGCATTTACTCTAATTAAGATATAATAATTTACACCCCAAAATTAGATTAAAAACAATATTGTCTTAAATCTGCATCTAGAGCTATATATTTAAACGTGTCTGAAATAAGCAGCTTAACTTACCACCTTTCAATCTATTCATTTTTGTGTTGTACGCATTAAGAATAAAACTCAAAACAGTTGCATCATAAAGACCATTTGGATAAAATTTGTGCGTCCATGGAGGTAGAACTAAATCATACGCTTCCTAAAATATACAAATTACTTTTGGTTGTTAAAGAAAAAAAGGATACCTCTGCCATCAACGTAGTGTACACATCTTGTGCATCTAGAAAATTCTTAATTGATTGGCCAGAGTTATATTCAAGCTCACGAAAGATCTGCGCATGCTCGGCCAACTTCCGTTGAATTTCTGGTAGTTTTAAGACTCGTTCCTGCTCAATGTTGTATTGGGGACACTCTTTCCTAACCAATAGCAGCTAAAACAGAAGTAGAAAGTGTAGTAGCATAATATTTACGTAAGATAAAATTAAACGTACACTGTCTTCATCCAAAGGTTCTGATTGGCTTGCGATGGGTTGCCAGTTGAGTGGTCCCCATTTTTGATCACGATCAGGTTCCCATAAGCCTGCATTGATACATTGTGCCGATATCTTTGTCCTGTCTACGTCTGTGGTTTGGACGTAATAAATATCAGGGCTGTAGTGTTTACCAAGAAATGTTCCATAACGTAAGCGTAGGTATTTTCCATGGTTGTAAAGGTCCAGTTTGCCTTTCTGAATAAAAAATTGTGTAGAAGATTATATTGAAAGAATTAAAGATCAGTAAAATTACATGTGATTTGGGTATGTTATGAGTGATATAAAACCTTTGGTTGTTACGTGCCAAAAAATTTTGGCACTAAACATTCATATAGTTTTAATATGCGGAAATTTCGCGCCATAATTTTAAAAGACTTGTTGCGCGTATTTCCGTTACTTTTAGAAGTGCGTTGCGCGAGACTTCGAGCCGACGCGTGTGGCGGGAGAAGAAAGTGGGAAATTTCCGGAAGACGCTTAAAGACTGACCTTTGAAGCGTGAATAAGAGTGGTCGGTCTGGTATCGTATCGTATCTTTTTATTATGTAGATCCCTTTTTCTTTTTTATCTTTGATTATCGTTCCTTATAAACCAGTTCCTGTCGTTACCCCTACATAGGAAGAAGACCAGCGAATTTGGACGCAACCTGGCCTAACAGCAGCCCACGACCCGAGATATATTAGCGAATTCACGGAGCCCCGCAGCCGCCATCATGAAATAATCCTAAGGGAAGCCACGAGCCGCCACCAGGAAGAAATTCTGAAGGAAGCTTCACCTATTCACGTAAGTACCCCCTAGGGCCTGTTTAAAAATGGTATACTTCGTAAATTACGTGCCATAATTTGCATATTGTGAGACGTCATTGACAATTAGGCGCTAATTTCCACATCATGCAATATCGTTACCAACTGTCTTTTGTGTCGCTTGTGCGGCATCGACGGAACTATAATATGGTACACAACTAGTCACCATAATGCAATAAACAAAGCCAAAATTTTAAAATAAAATTTATCCTAATGCATTTTTTCGCTTTGTGGTGAAACTTAAAACCTATACTGATTGAAAGTCTTATACAATTTTTAAATTTTATACACATAGATGACGCGCGACGTTGTGATTTAATTCTTCAATAGTAATAAATTTTGATTTTTCGCCATGGCAAAACTTTAAAAAACATATGTTAAATGCAATAACAAAATTAAGATAGCTCACTAGGAGACAAAAGTGGACATGTACATAATGAATAAATTATAATAAACAAAACAATTAGTTATTGCTTCAAACATGTACCTTTTTTTAGCAATAGCGAAACAGAGCACGTTTATTGATAGCGGCCGTTCAAACGCAGAGTGATAGTTGACTGTATGATTGCGGCCGTCTAATACGGAATACGAAAGTCGACTGTGTTCATGTCTTCTCCATGGCGGGTGATAAGAGGTTCTTGCACAGGCGAAGGACAGCTAAGTTTATCGATATCGAGGCACTTACGATAGGCGTAGTGATTGAAGCAATTACACGGTATATGCAATGTCATTTGAAATATACCGGGCGGAGATAAATAATCAACAAATTCCAAACGCCATAACAAATTAAAGAGGCAACTTATCTACCATATAAACGAAATAACATATATTAAACAACATTGTGATGAATTGAAAATTTTGTACAAACCATAAGCTTTACAGAAATAGATGGAGCCCACGTGTATTTTACGTTTCCAATAAAAATTACAAACTTAAGACTACGCAGCTGCTGCTACTTGCCATTATCGTTCAACCAGAAAAATCTTTTAAACCGGTATCAAATTGTTGTATTATCAAATTTTGATAACTTTCTTACTTTCAAAAATCATCGAGTGTAAAGCTTAAAACGTTATATTACGTGCTAGTTTGTTACATGCCGAAATTTGGCATATAAACATTTCTATAAGTTCCTAATTTGTAAGTGATTTCGCGCCAATAATTTTAAAAGACTTGTGCGTGCATTTCCGTCCCTTTAGATAGTTGCGTTTGCGTAAAGGATTGCGCAGACGCGGAGTGTGCAGGAAGTGTGGTATTTTCCGTCACGTGGAGACTACTCAGCTAGACGTCGAGCCTAGTGGTTTATTTTTGTGCCGTTTCTTGTCTTCTTTTTCAGGGAATGTAAGTTTCCTTCCTTTTATCTACCTAATTATCGTACCTTTACCTGTATTTCTGTCGTCCCTCTACACACGGAAGAAGAAGACGAATTAAATTTGGATTCAACCGGGGGCAGAAGGATGACCCACGCCCTCAATGCTCCCCGACGCCAGCTGCCGCCAAAATAGCCGTAATGCTGTGAGAAGTCCTACAGTTTACGTGAGCACCTTTTGTTATCCCTTATAATTAAAATAAACATTTTTTGTATGTGATAATAATTTGATCGAAGGTATGATGTAACCGTTTATTGCGCAATAATTTGCAATTATTTATTGTTACCAACGGTCGTAGTGGCTCTCATACATTGCCGCCGGGACTTTAATAAGTATACCTTGAGTGTAGACTATAGTGTAACAGTGACGCATCCAACGTTTTTTTTCTGATTGAAAAAAATTTGTTTTCTTCTTGTCTATATCTTATAATGTATTGGTTTAAATATACCTGTAGTTTTTTCACTTAAAAATAAAAATTTTTAATTTTCAATAACTTAGAAAATATAAGTTGGTAACACTGTAGTTACTATTGAAATGACATGAAAACAGTTGCTATATTAATTTGACATGGGTAGCCATATTGGCTATTGTGTATACCTTTTATTAATGTATTGCTAATCCAATTAATTCTCGTAACTTTATAAAAATAGTATGTTTGTAATTTAAATTCTTTTAGATAATAATACAGTTTAATTTAGCACGAAGCTGGAACCTATATCTTTTAAAAGTGTCTATCAAACCATCACAACCTAACTTCACCAGCTGGTTTCTGGACTATTAATTTCTTATGTAAGTACCCTAGCTATAAATAAATACCTCAATTTACCATTCTTTGTGAGTAAAAATCTCCTTAAAAATACATTAGAGTCAATTAAACAACCACTGTAAACTTTAGATTTTCTTTACTATTTTGGGGCAAATTTTTAATAGCTGCCGTTTAGATAACTTATATAATATCGTACTTTTCTATGATTTTAAGTGTCTCTTTATAATTTAAATAATCAATTGTAAGTTACAATTACCTCTATAAAGAAAATTTCTTCCCGAAATATAGATTTTGTAACTAATTTAGTTTTAGTATATCTTTAGCATGGACAGACAAAGATAATAACAAATAGGTTATAGAAATAGTAAGGGAACAAGGATATCTGGGGAAAAAGATAAGAGAAATAGAAGGGCAGATTACGTTCTAAGGCATTTTTGGGGAATAGTATGGGATATATTACAAGCAGAGATAGGAAAAAAGAAGTAGATGTAGACCTAGATCAGATAGTTATAGATGCAGACTGTGCAAATTTCAGGGAAATATGTAGGTTAGTTCAGAATAGGAAACAATGATGGTACGCGTCTAACCAGTTCCAGGACTGAAGACCTAATGATGATGATATCTTTACCTTCTAAAAACGTTATAGTAACTTGATTTTGTTATACCTATTTCCTTAAACACTATATTACAATGAATATCGCCCATCTCAAGTCATCGGAATTAATTTACAAAATTCAATCGAGATACATCCAAGCCGCATCTAACCAAAATGATAGATGTTTGCAACTCAAGGCTATACTGGCTCAAGAAGCTAAAGGTTCACCTATTGCGCGTGTTCTCGTCTCTGATCTGCCTCAAAACACCTTAGAAATAAAACAATCCCTTGACGATATCACTAATATAGTAAATAGAATTGATCCAGAACCAAGTGAAATCAAACTTAAGCGTGTTATATTGTTACATGCCAAATTGTCATAAAGTTGGAAAGGGGGAGGGCATGAACAAACGAAGTAAGTCTGCCCCTAGGAGTAAACTATACCGCGGCTCGGCTGGTTAGTCGCGATGGGCGTGGGTCGAAGGGGAGGGGATTGGAAATAATATTATATTGCCGTTAGTCTTAGGTCAGGGTAATATGAGGGCACCACCCTTATCTTATTCGAGTTCCGCCTAAAATGGCACGGATTCCTAGTCCTTCAGAGAAGCCTACAAGATGAGGGAAAACTCGACTTCTTCAGACAAGAACCCGGATAAGTCCTACCTGGCCGTGAGAATGTTTAATTCCACAATTGTGCCAAGCTGATTGCAGTTCCCGGTCTTCGTACTTTATATGCACTCTACTTCCGGTTGAAATATCTAAGGTAGTGAGTCGGTCTTACCTATAAATTCCTTAGGTAACTAAGGTTTCCACAAAACTATCTATATAAAAAAATAAAGGTAACTGAATTCCTGTTAACAAATAAATATGACTTGTCAAAATTTAGTTGCATGGATTAATTATAACTATACAGAGATTATGCAAAACACGGTTCTTCTGATTTAAGCACTCACATGCGTTAATTTATTAATAAGTCACTTCTCCTTAAATATCTTATTTATTAAATGACTAACTTGGATTTAATTACGGTCAACAGTATGGATAAATATATATATATTGACATCGAGCAAGTTCTTAACTTTTGCCCTAGAGGATCCTCGCGCTAATCGAATTATACACTACTAACTAGATAATTGAAATTAAATCAAGGCGTAACTTTAAAATTTCATTTCATACGCTACAAGAAGTAACGTCGAACAATGTATAAACAGTTTGGTATTTAAATAAAACAAATTACTCACAGTTTACTGGTATAGCTACCACAGGAATTCAGCCCGCGGTTCCTCTGATGTTTTTGGTTGGTGCGTCGAAGTTCCAGGATAGCGGCATCAGCAAGCGGCTCTTTTTAATTCAGCAATGAAGTCAGTGATATGTGCGGAAAACTGAATTTGGGTACGATCACACGAAGAATATGTTCATCCCACTAATAAATACTAATTGGATGAGTCACTAACCACGACCACCTTTATAAAACAATCTAAGCTCACTCGAAACTCACTACTAGCTAAAACATTAAACTAAACGTAAAACTAATTCCGTATTTAATAAGTCAGTGTTTGTTGGGTGGGGTTTACACTATATTACATCCGCGGCTCTCCACGAATTATCAATTTTCGAAATCTCTAATCCGTCCTATATAAAATAAAATAGGATCGTTCCGGTTATAACAAAACCTATGTTGTCACGCGCTACAAATCCTTCAAAACTATTGAAGAGTGTTAATTGCGTTCAAAGAAAACTGACCTTCAACACGCATTACTAAGTTAGTCGCGCCCGTGACTTAGTTTCACTTCTCGTCTCGTGATCAACTACCGAGCCTTCACATCTTATTCCTTTGAGTACCCAACGAACACTGCTCGTCGCATAATTTTTATTCACCATTTCAGATCATCCCTTTACTCTTCTAGTAAATGAACGGGGGTGTAACGGTGTTGCCAACTAACGCTAGTGTACAATATCATGCCTGTACCATGAAGCAGGCACGTGATACATGCTTTGTCCCTTGCGGCTAATTCTTGGAAGCACCTAACATCTGCCGTTGCAGGAATGCGAACGTCAAAGCTTGTCTATACAAAACGGGTTGTTAAGGAACGAATATACATGAATAGAACGACTGCTTAAATGTGGATTCTTTAAAATGATTCATATACCTGATGGGGTTTTCGACAACCGGACTTACTAAGAATACGCTAAACTAATTTAGAACTACCAACCCTTGGTTTTCCCCTTGAGAATTAGAATGTAATTTCCTTACCTTTCTAAAATATGGATTCTAAAATGAAAGTATGCGAAATGGTTAATTTGTATTTACAAAGATAAAAACCGCAGGTTACAATATCACGAATAGCTCACGTTAAGCAGCGGATAGAATTGTGTATATTTAACAATGAACAAGCGGACCAAACTAAACAAACTTTCTTATCGCACATTCTCTTAGTCGAACGAACAGTTCTTGACAGGCTTAACCTAGATGTAGACATAGATGTACCTACAGCCTTGTCGAACCTTGTAATTTCTCAAGCTCCATCATTGGGGAAATCCATACCTGTCTATAAATGGGGTTTAACTTTCCAGGGCTTTGACTCCCAAATTTCATTAATGTCTTTCCTTGATAGAATAAACGATTTCAGAATCTCGCGAAATTGTACTGATCAAGATTTATTTGTTTCAGCGGGTGAAATATTCTCTGGTTCTGCCTTAATTTGATATAGAAATATAAGAAATCAAATTTCTACCTGGGAAGAATTAGTTACGTGTTTAAAACGAGATTTTCTACCGCATGGTTATATTACCGATCTCTGGAACGAAATAAGAAACCGAACCCAGGGACCCGATGAAAACGTAATCTCTTTTATTACCTCAATGGAAGCTTTTAGCAGACTAGATAAAAACCATCAGAATTTGAAATTATTGACCAGTTGCGTAGGAATTTGAATCCATATTTTTCCGAACGTTTAGCGTTACAACACATTTCTTCTTTACCTCAGTTAAAGATTTATGTCGCTCGCTCCAAGAAGTAAAATTGCGTGTCGAAAAATACGTCCCCCCCCCCCAGAAAAACAATCTGGTCTATTAGAACCTGATCTGGCATGTCAAACTCAACCTACACGTAAAGTGTCAACCATTAATCTTCCTTCTACCTCTTCAAATAACCCACTTACCTGTTGGAATTGTAAAAAAAAGTGGACATAGCTATAGCGTTTGCACATACCCCAAAAATATTTTTTGTAGGTCGCACCAATACCTATAAATCTAAGTGAACAAATTGTAATTCTAACCTATCGGGAAACTTTCGCGGAGATATTCCTAACCGGGACGTGAATATCTCAAGGAATCAAAATCGTCCTCAACACCAACTATTCAACACACCCAGACGCCAATAAATCTAAAGCATAAAACTACCTCTAACGTTATACCTTTGCATAATATATCTAAGAATAATCTCGCTACCTTAAATTTACAAAACAACTTGCCTCCATTATCAGAATTATGTCATACTACCCCGTCAGAGTGGTAAAGTTGGCTGCAAACCGTTAATTCCTTTTACCATAAAAAGTCTGCTGCCTTACAACTTGGGCGGCTCCTGAGTAGTGGTATGTGTGACCTACTACGCCCAAGGTCCCGGGTTCGAATCCGACACGGTCCGCTTGAAAAATGTTAGGCGAGCATTTTCAAAAATAACCCTCGCTCGGATGAGAGGTAAAATGGAGGTCCCTTGTGAGTGTTGTCACGCACGTTAAAATCCTACCTTGCTTGGAACAGCAAGGGTTCGCAAAATTCCAAATTCTCCAGGTAAAAAAACTCGCTTCCTGGCCAATGTAGTACCTTCGTGGAGCATTGGAAAATCGCATGTAATGCCTTACAACTTGGCGGCTCCGTGGCGTAGTGGTAGTGTGTGACTATACCCAAGGTCCCAGTTCGAATCGATCGGTCCGCTTGAAAAATGTTAGGCGAGCATTTTCACAAAATACACCCTCGTTCGGATGAGAGGTAAAATGAGGTCCCGTGTGTGAGTGTTGTCACGCCGTTAAAGATCCTACCTTGCTTGGAACAGCAAGGGTTCGCAAAATTCCAAATTTTCCAGGTAAAAAAAAAAACTCGCTTCCTGGCCAATGTAGTACCTTCGGGTGGAGCATTGGAAAATCAAATGTAATGCCTTACAACTTGTTAAAAAAACTCTTGATATCCGTCCTCATTTACCTATCTCGATTGGTTCCTTAAACGTAATAGCTTTACTGGACACAGGTTGCTCATGTTCCCTTATAAATAACAAAGGCCTACAGCAATTATCTAAACAAAACATTAAAATTCAAGTTGTCGCCAAAAAAACTTCCATAAATTTAGCTGACGATAATCAAATATATGTAACGGGTTCCTTAAATTAAAAATTCGAGTATGAATCACTTGAACATGACGTTCCATTTTTGATTGTGTGCTGCATTAGCTACCATTTTACTGGAGTAGATTTCTGTAAACTTTTAATTTATCGCTCTACTTTCAAGATTCTTCTTGGCAAACTTCCCTAAAACAAATTCCTGTGCGTCTGCAGGAATATCTAATAAAATTTCTCTTACCGATTCCCAAAATGCAATTCTTAACTCTACAATCGACAAATTTCGTAAACTAAATACCTCTGAACTTGGTTGCGTTACTACTCACACAATTATCTCTACAGGTGATGCGCCTCCTTTTAAGCAACGTCAATATTCGCTATCGCCTGCATTACAAAAACATTTGCATCCGAAATAGATAAAATGCTATAATCTGGTGTTATCTCTCCCTCAAATTCGCCATGGATGTCTTCCGTGTTATTAGTCCACAAGAAAAATAACGAATGACGTGTTTGTTTTGACGACAGAAAACTCAATGCTGTAACTGTGTCGGACGCCTACCCTCTACCTCGAACTGATTCGATTTTAGGCCGGTTTCGAAACGTTAAATTTATCTCATCTATCGATCTTAGACAAGCTTTTTATCAGATACCTCTTGACCTATCTTCTCGTTCAAAAACTGCTTTTTGTGTTCCAAGCCGAGGTCTTTTTAAATATAATTTTTTGCTATTTGGTTTCTGTAATGCACCACAAACTTTACAGCGTACTATGGATCAAACGTTAGGTCCTATCTTACACCAAGAACGTGTCTTTGTATTTTTAGATGATATATTAGTTATCTCAAGTTCCTTTGACGAGCATATTGCTACACTGAATGATGTTGCGGAGCGCCTAAATGCAGCAGGTTTTAAGATAAATTGGGAGAAATGTCAATTTTGCTGTTCTTCCCTTACATTTCTTGGTTTTATTATCGATCGAACTGATCTACGAGCAGGTCCTGCTAAACTTGACGCTATTACTAAATTCAAAACACCCAAAACTGTTACCGAAATTAAACGTTTAATAGGAATGATTAGTTATTATCGCATCTTTTTACCCAACCTTTCAACTATATCTACAGCAATTACCGCTTTTAATTAAAAACAAAAAGAAATCCCAATCTATTGAATGGAATTTAGAAGCTCAACAGGCTTTCGAACAAATTAAAACGTTAATCACTTCAGCACCTATCTTAATCTCTCCCAATTTCGATGAAAACTTTTATATACAAACCGGTGGCTCACTTACTGGCTTATGTGCAATGTTGTTTCAGGTGAGCAATGGATTAGAACACCCTATCGCTTATGCAAGTCGTGCCTTAACTTCTGTTGAACAAAAATACTCAGCTACCGAACGCGAATTATTGGGGGTTATCTTTGGCATTGAAAAATTTAGAGGATATGTTGAAGGTACACATTTCACAGTAATTACTGATTGTGCAGCCCTCACATTGTTAAATAACTTAAAACAACCCGCAGGTCGTTTGGCAAGATGGTACTTTTGGTAAATTTGTTGATTCACAACCATGTCATGGACAAATTTTGATGTGTATTGTTTATTAAACCAGAGTACCAGTACCTAAAAATTTGCTAGAGTGTAGAGTAACTCAGTCTTTTGAACATTTTGAAATTTGGGCATTTTTTTTTCCAACGAAGAAACAGTCTAGATGCAATGCTCATGTGCGTCTGCACTTAGAAAACTGTAATGTTAGCTTTAGTTTAGTATATAGATTAGGCGACTTGTCGCATTTGTTTTAGTTTAAGTAGTGTTTCATGCTCCCCGACAAATTTGTGCTGTCGATTATAACTGCGCCACATTAAAGACTCGTGTGTGCACTTATAAATGTAGTCAAAGACAATAGGGCTACACATTCCGTTTCCTGGTAATCCGGAACGACGTGTTAACGGTCGGAAAAAACCAGGTGGCGCCTAAAATAAACATTTTGTAGAATTTAAGTTAGATTTATGTAGGTTAGTTAGGATTTAGATTTTAAGCTGTTACCGTGCTTTAGTTTTTTCTTTTATGGCTTTGTCGCGATTGTTACATGCCGAAATTCGGCATTTTAACATTTCTATAAGTTCCAATAATTTTAAAAGACTTGTGCGTGCATTTCCGTCCTTTAGATAGTTGCGCTTGCGCAAAGGATTGCGCAGACGCGGAGAGTGCAAGAAGTGTGGTATTTTCCGTCACGTGGAGACTACTCAGCTAGACGTCGAGCCTAGTGGTTTATTTTTGGGCCGTTTCTTGTCTTCTTTTTCAGGAAATGTAGGTTCCCTTCCTTTTATCTACCTAATTATCGTACCTTTACCTGTATTTCTGTCGTCCCTCTACACACGGAAGAAGAAGACGAATTAAATTTGCATTCAACCAGGGGCAGAAGGATGACCCACGCCCTCAATGCTCCCCGACGCCAGCTGCCGCCAAAATAGCCGTAATGCTGTGAGAAGTCCTACAGTTTACGTGAGTACCTTTTGTTTTCCCTTATAATTAAAATAAACATTTTTTGTATGTGATAATAATTTGATCAAAGGTATGACGTAACCGTTTATTGCGCAATATTTTGCAATTATTTATCATTGTTACCAACGGTCGTAGTGGCTCTCATACATTGCCGCCGGGACTCTAAAAAGTATACCTATAGTGTAACAAGTTAAAGCCATACGTCAATAAAAACCCTTCCCAGACTAGCTCGATTATTTGTCATTAAAGTTGAAATATTAAAAAACAACAGCTAGATTTAATTAAGCGTTAAATTAATACCCAACTTTCCGTAAATAAAAGATTAAATTATTTACAAATTTTATCTTTTAAAATATAAAACCCTCAGCTCTCAATCAAGTGCACATCATATAATCCCGAAATTTACCTTGACTCATAATTGTGCGAGCGCTTAGAAAACTCTTAATATTCAAATCTCAGAGTTTAATTAATTTAATGCACAAAACGCCATCCCAATGTGTACGTGACGATTCTGGTACAAGAGTTGATTTAAATAAAGCCTTAATACGCAAAGAAATCTCTAAAATTGATTAAGATTACCTTGTATTTTATGAAAAATACATTACTTTCATCTAATTACGGCTTGCTACGTACATCGACATAGCCTGAAATATAAAAACAAGAATGACCGGGCTCAATCGGCAAGTGGGCGGGGCATTACCAGTATAAAAGTAAAGAATAGGTCTGAAATAAAAGCACACATTAATTTAGAACAAAAGAACCATGTAACAGAAAAACGTTTAATTAGGCAACATGTTACATCAAAAACAGGAGAACCCACTTAATAAAAACTCTACCCCTTTCCTTTGTCACACCCTTCAAAAGAATTTCTATAGTATAAAATAAAGGGTATGACGGCAACATTATTTAATACCTTCCTAAATTCCACACTACTAATTTAGATGGTAACGTCTCCCATGTCTATGAATCCCGAAAAATTTACACGAAAAACTAACTAGGATATACAAAAAAAATTAAGTCGATACAAACCAGCAAAAGAAATGAACTGAGGGTTGCTATTTAACGCTCCACAAGTATACTATATGGACAAATTATTATTAGTAGGGATCACAGAAGTTCAGTGGTCAGAGGTGGGGGATTTTTGGAGAGTAGACTTCAGGGTAATTCATACAGGATCAGAGGACTGCAAGTGAACTGAAGGATTTTTGTGGTGGAACCACCCGGCGCACCGGCAGGTATTTATACGCTTGCACCTGCAAGGATTTCTAGAACGTAAGTGTTGACCTTTATTTTAATCTGATAATTTGTATAAATTTGTGCGCTAGCACGTGCTGTAATCGGTTCGCATTAAGAGGTGTTTAATTGGGCGTATTATAAAACATTATAAACATTGTTAAGTTGGCTTTTTATTACGAGCGGTACGACGTGTGAAGTAATTTCAGTTTGTATTTCAACAGTTAATAATAAATGTTATATTGCCCTCGGCCTGTTGTATATTTGCTAACCTGAACCCCTAAGAACAATTGAAAGTATCAAGTCTTTCTTCGTGCTCGACACGGATTGACATCTACAGTAGGTTAACTCAGAATAGGCAGCAATGGAGTTACACGTCTAACTAGTTCTAGGACTGAAGACCTAATGATTAGAATAAACATCAAAACAGCCTTGTACTAAAAATTAAATTAGCAAAAACAATCATTTGTGCAATAAGATCAATTCGTAAATTGGTAATTTAATTCTTAAGGTTTACAGCATGTCCAAGATAAGAATGAACAGCATGAGGATCTCGAAAACTGTAAAAGTTACAAAGACGGCTAAATTACAAAAAAATTGTGCAATTTGGGGGATCGATAAAAATGCTGTTGAGAAATCACAAAATTGGACTTAGTTCCGGATACTACTGTAAGGCAAATTGAGATAATCTGTGTGAAAATTTATTGTAGGACTGTTCCAAAACGGAGACAAATAAAATTTGCCAATACTTAATTTTTACCCTGTATAAACATATAAGCGTGTTAAAAGATACCATTTAAGAATGAAGCTCAATTTTTAAATTCGTGAAAATAAAAGTATTCATTCATTAATCCGTGTGTAAATATTATTTTCCTGCAAATGAAAGTTTTAATGCATTTATTGCAGACTGAAAAGACCATGAAACGTGTTAATTCAAATCCGTTTGTAAATAATAATTCCTGCGAAAAATAATTTAAAGCACGTTTCATTTACCATACAACAAGTTTTATTGCTCATGCAGACTGAAAAACGGTCACACCCACTTTAAGAGCACTAAAAATAATTTCATGTTAAGATATCTTCTTTAAGATATGCAAAGATAAAATCCGTACTTTGCTAAAATGCGAATTCACTTACCTTATTAAATACAAAAACAAATATGACATTTCTTCGTGAAGTGTTCTCAAAGCTATTTACGTTAACAAAATAATTATTTTCTATCATGAATACAGGTTAAATTCGTCGAACGTGGTTATACCGAAAGACCATAAAACAGGTAAGATAAGAGTTAAGAGCTATAATTATTACATGGGCTTGAGAAAGAGAGAGAGAGAGAGAGAGAGAGAGAGAGAGAGAGAGAGAGAGAGAGAACGCTAACCAACAATTGGTTAAAAAAGGTGTGGGACTTTTTACGATTGCCATAAATTATTTTATACTGACAGCTCATTAAACAGATAAAGCCCGAAATCTAGAAGGAACGATGACATATTAAGATTATTTCTTATATAAAGACTGAAATGAATTAGAACGGGGATCTTTCATTCTTTGGGCATCCAACATGTAAATTATAAGATTTATAATTCATTCTTTCGGCATTTCACATAGTACAACGATTTATTGCTTCAATATAAATAATATTAGTGCAAGATTTTAATTGATTTTAATCTATTAAAAATAAATGAACTTTCAAAGACGTATACTTAGATGGATTAAAATTAATCAAAATGGAGCTCTACAAATATAGAACCAGGAATTTTTCAATGCAGTTAAATCCAATGGAACTTTTTATAAGAAAAAACAGGTGGTCATAAAGATAAATATCGATAAGAATATAACGATCCAAATCACAAGTATAACTTTTTTTTTGTAAACCAAGGAGATATTTGAGTATTATTAAGTAGATTAAGCTAGAGTAAGTCCTATTTTGCGTATAAAAATCATTTGTCAATGGATAGTTTGGTTCAGCAATTTTGAAGTCAGAGCTCGAAGTGTTTCGGCCCTTTAGCAAATTTTTGCTCAAGGTCATTGATCAACTATGGTGAAAGACGGGGTAACACAAGTATATTTAAATTATCCAGAAAATTGTTTAAGTAAATTTTGCGATACATTTGATGTTTTGGGGTTCTCTAATTATTAACAAGGATTAGGTGATGACGGTTTTAATACATAACTAACGTTAAGATAATTTTACTTTCTAAACTTAAGCTGCAAATTGTATTTATAAGCATTATTTATATCTGTGTGAGTAAGTAGTGTAAGTGTAATTTAGATAATGTGTGTAAAAGAAAAATGTTTTTGAATGTATAGGGAATTGTTCATAAATGTTTCTGAGATTTCTTTGTTTCATTTCATTTTCGTAAAATCCACAACATATTTATCGCCGAGCTAGCTAAAGAAGGAAAAGGGCATAAACTCACATTTTCTATTAAACAAGCATCTATTTGCATCCTTATGTTGGTCAGGGCGACTGTACCCAAATATTCACAGCAATAAATAAATAAATAAATAAATAAATAAATATATATATATATATATATATATGATAGATAACAGCAAAATACCTACTCTGGTTATTTGTCCCCAACCATCAGGATAAAATGTAGTATTAATATATGGATCCTTTGGATATGTACTAGTTGGTGTTCGTATACCATGACGAAAAACCTAAAAATAAATAAGCAAGCTTTGAATATGTTATGTAAATATGCAATATATATATATATATATATATATATATAGGTAGTTAATTACACGATTCAAATTTGTAAATTTCCCAATTGTCGTCATCGGTCTCGGTGGCGTAATTGGTAAACGCATGGTTCCGGCAAAACCAGGATACAGGTTCAAGTCCTATCCAAGACCTTATATTTTCCATCTTTCAATTACTAACTCGATTTGAAATGACAAAACAATTGCATTAATCTAAGCTCTGTGGAGCTACAGACTTGAAGTCTACCAGAATCTACAGTTTTTTGTTAGAAAAACTGCTATCGTTGATATACTAACAAATTCAGCGCCATTATAATAAGTGGGAAATTTTGAATACACTTTTGAAGCTCATGATAATCAGAATTTTATAGTTTTTTGACTATGGTCTATAGATATGGTCTTCTAGCCAGATCCTACATTATTATACTTTTTAACCATTTCATATGGCTTGATTTACAATATTTTTAGGAGATATCGTCAAGTTACGAAAAGGACAAGTAGTTATTAAACCTGAATGTTCTCAGATTGGAAAATTAAAATTTTTAAAATAGCGTTATTTTGAAGAGTTTTTTGTCTTCATTGTATTTCATAATTTACATTTTTTTATGTAAGTTACGTTTAAAACATCACTTCATATTCATTGTACCATCGTAATTATTAAATTACAGTATGTTTACTGCATACATCAAATATCATCTTCGCAAAACAACAGCTCGCGACTTAAATCAAAAAAACATTTCAAGATCGAATTTATGAATGACCGAATTTAATAAACGCTTCCATATATATACAAAGTTATCTATTTCTAGAATATAGCAGTTTTTGCGCGATTCCATTTTCAGTAATATGCGCCAATCTTACGAAATTTTCTGAGCAATCCTCATTAGCGTTCAAAATTGTTGAGTTTTATTACTTCGTTATTTCGTTCCAGTTATTAGTAACTGCGTTGCTCGTCTTTGTTTAACACCCAAGGTTATTGTGGCGTCGCATACTAATGCGATAAATAATCAATTTTTATCAGTCATTTTAAGGATTTGATGAGGTTTTTCAATGTTCCAGCCGCCTCTTGCAATAAACGTTTATCTATTAATGAGATATTTGCGAAATTGACGTATTTCTAATTACCATGATTCATCCTATCTGTATTCTTAATATTCTAGATTATTCATTATTTGAAATGGCTTTATGTAATACATAGGGTAATTAATTTAAGCTTTAATGGGTTTATAATGGAAATTAGTTGCATTTTATAGGAAATATTTGCTTTCACGGTAAAACGTGTTTCAAGATTATAGGGTTTTTAACACAAGATTTGTTGTAGTTTTTGTGCTTACAAAAGCTAATTAATAAGTGAAAATAAATGGCTTTGAATTTATCTAAAAATGATCGATTTGCATTCGCATTGAATGTGTTTTTACGGTATCTTAGAATTAATTATTTTTACATATACAGCTTACGTTGTTTGCTATTTATTTACAATACGCTTATATCATACAGGGTGATTATTTATACACGCACAATTGCATTTTTCGCTCGTACATTTTAATGAATAAAACTACACTTGTATTATACATGATGTAACCATTAATTTACGGAAATTTCTATTTTTCCAAATTCTATTATATTTTTGTATGGGATTTATTTTTAGAATTTGGGTTTCAATAACCTCTTGTCAACCTCACGTCAATATTTATTGCTGTGATATGCGCGTCACGATTGGGCGTACCATATTTATATGCTGTGATATGCCCTATTTTAGGATTATCGAGCCCCTACGATGGGAGCCATATTTATTACTGTGATATTCGTTTTATTGCTGTGCTATCCGCCCCATTTGATATGAAGTATTAATTTAGGATATTACCCCGACTAGCTTACTGAATAAATCTTATTCAAATAAAGCAATCCTAGAACACACAATATAATAATTGATAATATTTACAATACTCAAAATTTTCCTTTTTGTACAAAATATCTACATATACCAGATTTATGCTTTTCTGAAAGCCAGCAAAAATATCTTTTACTTACAATCAGGAACCTTCGAACGTTCCAAGATACCTTCCCTTGTTTTCATATTTTTAAGTGATTTTTTGATGACTCTTACAAATATACAATGTATAGCAAATATTAAATTGAAAACAGTCTTTCAATAATAAAGTGTATTAAAATTGCTAACCTGGAATGGGTTCTGGAGTTCCATCCTAGTCTATGATCTGCATCCCCTTGCTGTGTTCGCTTTGCTTATTGGTATTTTTTGTTTGCGTTAAAACATCAACAAAATGTTGTCCCCATATAAGAATCGCCTCCCATAAATCGCTTCCAATTAAAGTCGTACCAAATTAAAGTACGTCCAAAATTCAAGTATCGCCTCCAATTAAAATACGTCCTAAATTAAACTACATCCAAAATTAAACGTCCCAAATTAGATTATGTCCAAAATTAGAATATGTCCAAATTGAAATATGTCCAAATTAAAATGTGTCCAAATTAGAACGTCCCAAGTCAGAATGTGTCCAAATTAGAATATCACCAAATTAAAAGCCGTCTATCTATAGATCGGCTTATATTTCGTTGCACAAAATTCTCGCACTTTTAAATCTCATTTGTTCCATTTTTACTTCACTAATTACATAGTTTTTAACACCTTCGAGCATAGTTGTTGCAGAGCTAAATATAGACTAAAATGTCGTTCAGTTTCTATCGTATATATAAGCCTTTCCTCCAACAGTTTTTCATTGGCGTGTTTACAATCAAGGCTGGTACTTTTCCTTATCTGGCAGAACTGGGAATTTTTACAAATTACCTAGTTTAAATCTTCGACGAATGCTCTGTTCATCACGTCCGCATTCAGCATATTGCAGTATTATCCTAGGATTTCCAACTTTTGGCTTTTCATTAACTCACGTATTCTATGTTTGTTAATTTATCATATAATTGAACCACCTGGTGTTTATTCGTTTGCCACAGAATGTTGGTTTTCTGAACAAATGTGTTCTTCTCTAGTCACGTAACGATTTTCTAATAATGAATTATTTACGATGCGTTTACGTTGATATTTTCGACGCAATTGTTAAATATTTGGAATGCCAATTTATCTATGTTTCCCGGTAATTTAATTTTGATGCAATTTGTTGCGTTTTAAAATCTTATCTTTACTTGTAGACTATACTTAAACATCTTTATGTTCTCCTGCATTCAATTACATATCTTTTACATTCAGTGTCCTCTTAATTGACATTATGTAGAATAACCGATTTACTCTTATAATTTCTAGAATTATTTGATTTTCTTAAAGTTAAACTTGCTTATATTTATCCTACAACCCCTATGACTTAATTTACCCTTATTCGAAACGCACGTACTAATCCACGTGGAATGATGAGAAGCTGTCAGCAATATCGATTTTCTATAACTCAAGTGGGGTTTGGAACGCGACAGCAAATAAGCATAAGGCAGAGATAAAAATAGTACAGGCGGGGTTTCATGACGACACAAAATAGTATCATTGGTTGGGAACGGATAGTTCCACAAACGTACGAACATGCGACAAGTGGGAGCGATTTCGGATCATACGGCGCGTCCACGAGGTGAATTTCAGGAATCTTCAAGTCGGTTATATCAAAATTTGCAGAATTGTTATTTGAAAATAAGTTTTTCGCGTGAAGTGTGTCCTGGTTGTAGAATTTTGAAAAATATAAATACTCTAGGACAAGTAGGAAGGCTCTCTGTGTATTTTCATCGCTTTATACTACTTACAACAATAGATCGACGTTATAGTAGAGTTCTTGTGAGTATTAAAAATATTCATAATACAGTAAATGTAGTGCTAGCACTTGTAACTTGGTAGTTGAGGCCTTATAGTTATTAACGTGAGATAGTGTAGTGAATTAAATTAACCGAGGTCCAACTACTACCATACCAAGCTAGTTAATCAATAAACAGAAGTATAATATACGTGAGTTTGTATGCTGTCGTGGAATTGTAATTTGAAGCAAGGCGCTTGGCGAATTTATTGGGGTTATCATCTATGAATATGTGGAGTATCAGAGCGCATAGTCACGAAGCCAAGGGGTTCTGGTGAGCATCGTCGAAGGGATGGAGGCCTGAAGCATTCTCCAGGTAACTTATTTGAAATTTCTGTTATCTGATAAACTTTTGTATTATTTGGTGATGTGTGAGTGAATATTGGGGTTATTTGTGGTTATATAACGTATCGGAAAAGATACGTGTACTGGACAATTACTGGGGTTATTTAAAATTTTTGAAAAAGGGTGTATTTAAAACTTACTAAATTTTATTATGAATATAAATTGGATTGTTAAGGGTAAACGGGTCTATTAATTTTGTATTAATTTATGCATTTGTTGACACTGGCGATGTCAAAACCCTAAGCACCTGACCACAGCAATATATATATATATATATATATATATATATATATATTGTTGTGATACTGTAGCAATACCCCTATGCGCCCTTTTTCTGAATTAAAAAGCTAAACATTTTTAATCTCTCAATTTTTATTTTTAATATAATTTTAATTGCGTCGGCTAGCTCAGTTTTTAAATTACACACGGAGCTTGCGACAATACGACAAACAAAGCCTTTAAACCTACCATCTACCTCTTCTAACTGTTTTAATCTTTAAACCAAAACACCATTAAGCACAAATTATTATAATGTTCTCAAAAATATTTACAACGTATGAAATGGTTAAAATTCTTTAACTAAAATTTTCTTCTAATAACTGAATTAGAAAATTTAATATTATCATTCCCAAAGATGATCAAAAAAGCCAGCAAAATCACTATTATTATTAATTATCAACTGAAGCCTGATGAATGTTCATTTAACCTCTTTTTCTATTTACGTAATTTACAACGTATACTCAAAAAATTAAATCTTGCCGACCCCTCACATAAATTATTATAAAAGCAATTTTTAAAGTATTTAAATTAGTAATATTTAATTAAATGTTAAATCTTAAGTTATTCAGTTTAGCAAAGTGCAATGAAATATCCACAAATAAAATAATCAAATAATAAACATTCAGATTGGCTAACCTGTTGTTTTTCAGCTTAAATCAGTCTCTGGTCCAACCGTTTTCGGTATTGTGTGCATCCCTCATAGCATCGCCTTAAATACACTAGTGTGCTGCATTAAATTCCTTGACCATTAATCATTGAAGTAAATGCTTGTTGCATTTCCTCATTTGTTCCAGTAACAATCGCTTCAGCATTTATTTAAACTTGTTCCCGTATTTATGTAGACTGGACTCCAGTAATTATTTAAATTTGTCTCTCCTAATCGTTTAGAGCTATCGCCTATAATCATTTAGACTTGTCTCCAGTGATTCTTTAGAGTCGTTTTTCTATTTAACAAGAAAACGACAAACCCATCAATTTTCCATATTCAGCGGTATTATTTAACACTTCACAATTACTTACTTTACGTAGATATTTTCGTTTTCAGAGACGTGAACTATACTTTACTTCATGATGAACTGATGTTTACAAATCTGGTCATATTTAAATGCGCCGTCTATCTATTGACAAGCGCAAAGTTCGTTGTTTGTATAAACTTTCATACCAGGTTTTCGGATATCCCATGGTATTATTGTTGTATATTAACATCAACGCGTTCGTCTTGTCACGTACGATTTCAAGTTAATAGCATTGATTCGCTTGAATTTTCATACTTCTAGATAAGTATACCATTGTTTGTTCAAATGAATTTGGTGAACTTTGATTTTTAATTACCATGCCTTGCTTGTTTCCAATAAATCAGGTGTTGATTTTAATTCTCTAGTCACGTAGACGAATACAATTTATGCATTAAATTGCGTTTGCTATCCTACAAATTATTAAACCTGCTTGTTTTAATTGGGATTCTTGATGTAATAATGTTGCGTTATCCACGCGTGTCGCGTTTCAGTTTGCAATTATGTTATTTAACGACTTGTGGATTTGTTTTATTCAAATAAATTTTTCATTAACTGAATTAATTATGATTATTATTTATATACAGAGCGTTGTGATTTACTTTCCAGTCTAATCATTGTCTTTCTTGTTTTCGTCAGAAAACAATGTCGTTTTCTGAGCCCTTATGTATTTTATGTGGAGTGCGCTATACTATTGATCCTAACTACCCCTAAATGACCCTATTAACACAGCAATATATATATATATATATATATATATATATTGTTGTGGATTTAAAAGAGTAAATAGGTGTATGCAATAAAATTTCAGCAACCATGTATATAGAAAAGAGCAAATTATTTAGGTGCCAAATTAATTTAATTCATATAGTGAAAACGGACGAGTATTAAGGTATTTTTATATTTAGTAATTGGAATGTTAGAATTACATAAAGGAAGAAAGCTTCAAAGCATATAAAAGTTCAAGGATGCGCATAATTAATCATAATTTCTTTTAATCAAACGTACGAAAGCAAATACGGGAGCGTGCTTGCTTAAGAAAAGCAATAATTTCTAAGGCAAATATATTCGTTTTAAAAGCCAACACATTTACACAGATACTAAGAAGCAGAAAATCGAGGAATTGTTATTTTCAAACGGTCGATAATTACAAGAAACACCTGTTGGTTAAATGTTACGTTCAGAGAATTTAAACGTACGTTAATATAGAATTCCATAGAAATTGTTTTCAATGGTCAATTTGTACAAACAGCTATAGTAACAAATATCTTAAGGAGCGAGTGGAATGAACAATCGGTAATATACAACAGATAGAGACAAATATAAATGAAGCGTTGGATTGAAAGTCACGTAAGATATACACGTGGAGTTGATGAAGGACGTCGACAATATCGATTTTCTGTAACTCAAGTGGGGTTTGAAAGGAGACGACGAACATGCATAGAACAAAGATGAATAGCGGTTAGGCGGAGCATTGTGACGACGGAGAATTCTGTTATTGGTTGAGAGCCAACAGTTTTCGAAAAGAACGCACACGGGAAGGTAGAAAACGAATTCTAGGTAAGCAGCATGTAGCACTGGAGAAATTTTTCCGAATTTAGCGACGGTTACGCTCAAAATTTTAAGAAGCCGATTTGGAAAATAAGCTTTTGGAATGAAACGGGTCCGATAGGGGGATTGAATAATAATATAAATACCCGAGCGTAAATATTAAAGCTCTCTTCTCCTTTACTTCCATCAAGTTCTGAACACGGGTTCAGATCCACATGATAGTAAAGCTTTTGATTAGAATTTGTGTGTGTAGTAAAGTTAAATTTAATATCTTAGTTGAAAGTATAAAACTGTAGTAGCGGACCTCAAGTTATTGACGTGATGCACGAGTTAGTGCGTATTTAAATAAAAGGTCCGGCTATTACGACAAAATTATTAAATGGATGCATGATATATTGGGGTAAGCAGAACTGGAAATCAATTTTGTATGGGTGATATATCTAGTATGAAATGGTATTGTGAGACGAAGCGAATATCTTGCGGAAATATTAGATGGTAGAGATCTGTGAATCCGGCAATCAGAAAGTAGTAGATGGAAACAACGACGAGGGGTTGCTGGTAGCCATCTCCTGCAGAAATGAAGAGTGAAGGTGTGTGTCGCCAGGTAATTAATATGAAATTTCTGTTTTTATATAAACCTTTGTGGGATTTTTGTGTTGTGTGGTTGACTTTTTGGTGGCATATTTATTGTTTAAAAAACTTGTTTAAAAAGATACATATATAGGACAATTTAATGATTTTGAGTATTGAAAAATGGTTTATTTAGGATATAGTAAAAATTTATTCAGGCTATAAATTGTTTTGTGAAGGGTAAACGGGTCTGTAAATTTGTTTTCACTAATGCAAGGTTTAAAAGGCATATACAAACAAAACTGAGTTATAATGAGCTCACAATACACCAGTGTTAAGTCAAATTAGGGTTACATGTGGGGCCCATCTACTCATATCTAATCGTTTTGTTTAAAATCATTTTAAAAATCAAAGAATTTAATATATTCAATAAATTGAGCTGGTAATTATTGTACCACATTGTTTGGACTTGTGTAAATATATTTTATCTGTTAATATGTGTAAATAAAAGGTTGTATGGTTGTCGTATTATTTTGGTAATTTTATTTGATGGTGTGTGAGTGTGAAAGAAGTATGTACGTAAAAATAGGTATTCAAGAAGAGGCCGATTGCTGAGCTAGCCAGGGAAGCAGAGGAATTCGAAGGCCTCCTAATAAAAGGGTAAGGAATTTTTTAAAAAAAATTTTTAAAATTTTATTTTGGCCCAAAGAGGGGCACGAATTTTACTGACTTCCATGGCAATATATATATATATATATATATATATATATATTATAGTGGTTTTTATATGGTTAAAAATAAAAATAAACGTAGCAATTTCAAAACACCCTGTATAAAGGAACAAACAGAAATTACGTGCGAAATTTATATTAATTAATTCAATTTTTAAGTAACGGGTATTAATCAAACTGTACAAATAATAATTAATATTTAATAGCTTTGCTAAAAATTAAATGGTAGAAGTCAATGCCATTCATTATTAATTTTAATTAGAGTTAATTGAACAATTATTGATATATAATAAGCATAAAAGCCTGTATTTACCCAAGGTGAAACGCGTTATAACAAACGGCTAAAAGGAGGGTTAAAATACCATGAAACGAAGCTCGGAGAATTGTATTTTAAACGTTCATTAGGAGCAAACACCTGCAAACTTTTAAATGTCACGTTCTTATAATTTGTATAGATAACAAGCCAAGATTCTACGTATATTGGAAACGGGTAAAAGTTTTAGCACAAAATACAAAACGATTTATTTAAAAGTCACGTCGCTAGTCCACGTGTATGTTAGACAGCCGATAGTCAAGAATATCGATTTGTACCACTCAGACCAGATTAGAAAGGGACGGATAAAACGCATAAGTAAAAACAACAATAGGAAAGGAGGGATTTGTAAAGCGTCACTAGGTCTACGATTGGTTGAAATGTTTAGTCTAGTTTGAAACGAACAAGAGCTTAGTGTAGCGTATTATTCGGGAAATTTTATAACGATGTATTAAAATTCGTGGAGTGAAAATGGGGTTGAGTGCAAATTTGTGAGAACGTGTTGTTGTAGATAGGATTTCGGATGAAAGGAGGCCAGGAGGTGGCACCCTAAGAGTATAAATGATTTTAGAGAACATGGTAGGGCTCCCTTAAGTTTTTGAGCGCTCAAAAGTACATATCGCAGTATCAAGAGTTGTAAGAATTACAAAATCTATTTAATTTATTACAAGGTGATTATCGTAATTAAATACGCGGTTAAGTGTGCCGTAATTATTTTTAATAGAGATATCATCTGTAATTATAAACAACTCGTGTCCCGCTTTAAATAACGTGGTGCGAAGCTTCAACTTAATGAAGAAATAATTTAAATGGAATTTGGAATTGGTTACACCAGGGAGGCCGCGTTTGCAGTTCAATTGAGATGGAGTTTTTCTAGTAACCGCTAGAAACGAGCTGCAGAACAGACAGAAGAAATAGACAGCAACATCCTCAAAGCAGAGATCTACTATAACTTTCCAGGTAACGATTTGAATTGTGACTTTTAAAACTGTGAATATTGGGAGAATGCTAGCGTGAAATTTCAAGGTAGTGTGTATTAATTACGTATTGAACGTAATACGTGTAAAACTTTATTATGGTGGTTAACTGAAAAGTGGAAGGTTTCTATAAAGCTTTTAAACGTTCCATCAGAACATAAAATTTTTTGTAAAGAGTACATGGCTTTGTTTTGTGATTTGTTTTAAAAGTATGCAAATGCATAATTACTGGGTATTCTGAGCTCATCCTACCCCAGAGTTTATTTAAAGTAAAAGACACTAATAATATAAAGAAGGAATTTTAGCGAAGGTATTATTCAAGACCCATTTACTCCGTGTACAATTTCTGTGTTTAATGATTTAAAAGAAATAAAATACTGGACATTATGGAATAAGATTTTTCTGAAGTGTAACGTGATTAATGGAATATGGACATTATTGCATTTCATGTGTAAATAGTTATAAATAAAAGCTTGTATGTTGATTGTATTTGAGGTTTTATTGCTAGAGTGTGTGTATGATTGAGAATATGCGAGTGAATTTAGATACCCAAGAGGAAATCCGAATGAGCTAGCCGGAAGCAGTTGAAGAAGGAAAACGGGTAAGGATAATTTTTTTTGATTAGGTAATTTTGGAAAATTTTGTTTATTGTCGAATATGAAAATTTTATAAAATTTTCGAATATATTTTTGTATCGCAATTTCTTACCCGAGATCCACGGCATAAATTTGACGCCCAATTCGAGGAGGCTCGATTCAAATTAAGGATACACAGTAAAATATGACGGCCCAACGTTGGGGCTCGAATGTTTTTTTTTTATATATATATATTTTATATATATATATATATATATATATATTACTCATATTTAGACCAGGGTAGAAAATTAAATAATCACATCAAATAATTTTAATCACCGTGTATAATGAATATTATTAGATAATACGCGTTATTAAAACCGTGAAGCATAAAAATTTATTAGTTTCAGTAAAAATAAGAGATTTAAATCATGTACAAGACGCTTTATATCAAAAGAAACAGTATTAACAAGCTCTACGTGTAATGTATTTATTCCGAGGAAAGAAACAAATGGAAATTACGTGCAAAATTTATATTAATTAACCCTATTTTAAGTAACCGGTATTAAACAAAGTGTACACATAATAATTAACATTTAATTTGTATTCGCTAAAAATGAAAGGATAGAAGTCAATTTTAATTGGAATTAATTAAACCATTATTAATAATAAGCATAAAAGTCTGTGAAAATCCAGGATTATAATACCAGAAAATAAAGCTCTGAGAATTAATATTATGTTTGAACACCTGCGTAGTTTAAAAGCTCATTCTGCGTAAATTTTGCAGATAATTAATGGTTACAAAGAATCTTGGAGAAACCGGGGCTTAATATTCACGGGAAGGCGCGATACGGGGTTATTTAACCCAGATAGTCCACATGGACTGAATTAATCGATAGTAAGGAATATCAATTTGCACCACTAAGAACAGGTTAGAGAAGGAAAGATAATGTGCGTAAGACAAAGACACTAATAATTAAAGGCGTGATTTGAGCAACGTCACGAGGGTCACGATTGGTTGAAAATAAGATGCAAATATCAGAGGTAGAAACAACAATTTCTGTACAAAATTAATTAGTTATTCTCGGACATGTTTGCGTGCCGTGTGAGAATTTCTGAGATTTTCAACTGGCAAGTGCAAAATTCGTAAAAACCGACGCGCGAGCTACGGAATGGGAAACGAGAATGCGAAATTCTTTAGAATTGTCCATTTTGGGGAACAGACCGACAGACAGGCTAACCGCTATATATACCGAGGTGAATATAAACAAGCTCTCTTACATCCGCGACTTGATTCAATATGTTAAACAGTGCATTTTAGTTTGATAGAATAATTTAAAGTTTGCTCGTATATTTTGGTGATTTAAAACAGTTTGTTATTTACGTGCTAACATGAATGTACTTGAGTGCACTTAGATACAAGGTAATAAAGTTAGTATCACTGTACTAATTAGTCAAAATTTACAACGACAAATGAATACCCATTAGTAGGCAGTTTTGGCGTATATTGGTGAAAGAAGTATGAATTTCTTTGCTATTTTCGGGGTGTTAATGATTAAATGGTTCATAAATGTGTCTGGATCCACAAAACAAGGGTCAGATATACACAGATGAGTTCTGGAAAAGCCCAGAAACAACTTTAAATAAATGGTGATGGAGAAAATTTGAAAAGCGTTGAGAATCAGAAGCCGTAAATATAACCCAGTTGGAATGGTGTGATTAACAAAAGGGACGATGTACATTGAAGCTACGAGTGCAGTAACCTTCAGGTAATTTATACTATTTTGTTTGAACTTTGATATTTTAGTGTGTGTTGAATTACTTTATAATTGATTTACTTTAAATGGACATTAGTGAAATTGTACTAACCATAAAATTTTAATGTTAAGGTGAAATTTGCTTGTTTAAGTAGAAAGGGTATTTAGTATTGATGTTCTGGATTATGATGAAAATTTGGGTATGTCTTTGAGCTCAATTAGACGAACCTGGTTAATTAACGTAAAGGGGTGGTAGATGCTCCCTTTGTACTCAGACTCCGGTCTGCATATATTGTTATATTAATTAGTAGGCATCCTACAAGGACTTTAATTCTGGATGCACTTTAAAATGATAATAAATTTAATTTTGAAATTCTCTGATATTAAAATTTATGCTGAATTTTAATTTTGAAATTTTAATGTAATGTGAATATTGATGTAAATAGAGTTAACGTTGATGTTTGTGGTAGGAATGTGTTTGTTTTTTTTATGAATGAGGAGGTTTATAAAATTAGGTGAGCAGCCGAGGCGAAAAGAGGATCACAGCAATTTATGAAGCCCAATCTGTGGGACTAGTTTTTTTTTTGTTGAAAGGACCCAGTCCCCGCATTCACAGGAGTATATCACAGCAGTATATAGTTGGGGAAAAAGAAATCCAATATTTTTTTGGTAGATGGCTGTAGTGATCGATATCTCGTAAAGTATCGATTAAACAATTTTAGATTTATGCTCGTGGTGTGGTGACATTTCACATTTCACACTAAAAAAATTATTTTCCTGTTTTTTTTGGTTTATTCAGTTGTGAGTTACAGGGTGTTAAAAATGGAAGTCAACAAAGAGAAAATTTAATACATTTTACAGTTTTTCTTGATAAAGACGAAAATGCAAGCTAGGCGGCTGAAATTGTGCATTGTGTTTATGGTCCCGATACTGTAACATTATAATTTGAATAAGGGCCGCTATACTTGTGGCCACGTCCCCAATGCTCCACCCGAAGGTACTACATTGCAATACTGTAACAGCTAATTAAGTGCAATTTTGGTTGCGTCGATTCCTTTCAGGTATTTTTGATGTAAAAAATGCACCTCACACAGACAGGCCCTTTGTCACAAATGTCGATAAAATCACAGAAATAATCGAAGTTGAGCGGCATGTTAGTAGTCGTAGCATCGCCGACGAGCTAAAGATCGACCATAAAACAGTTTTAAACCATTTGCACACAGCTGGATTGAAAAAGAAGCTAGATGTTTGGTGCCACACTAATTAACACCAAAAAACATGATGGATCAAATTTCCATCTGCGAAGCTTTGGCCAAAACGGAATGAAATCGACCCATTTCTTAAAGGGATGGCGACTGGGAATGAGAAATTGGGTAACATACTACAATATTGTGTGAAAACGTTCATGGCCAAAGCACGGTCAAGTAGCTCAAATGGTGGCCAAACCAGGACTAACGGCCAGAAAGGTTCTGCTGTGCATTTGGTGGGACTGGAAAGAAATTATATATTATGAATTGCTTCCATATAGCCAAACACTAAGTTCGGATCTGTACTGTCAACAACCGGACCGTTTGAAGCTAGCGATTGACCAGAAACGGCCAACAGAAGAGGTGTTGTGTTCCGTCAGAACAACGCCAGGCCACACATGCCTGTAGTGACCCGCCAGAAACTCCGAGAGCGTGGTTGGGAAGTTTTAATGCATCCACCATATAGTCCAGACCTGGCACCAAGCGATTACCACCTTTTTCTCACATTGCAAAACTTCCTGAGTGATAAGAAATTGGCATCAAGAGAAGATTGTGAAAATCGATTGCTAGAGTTTTTCACCAATAAGGACCAAGACTTCTATGAGAGAGACATTATGGAACTGCTTTTAAAATGGCAACAAATTATAGAACAAAACGGTGCATATTTGGCCCAAATAGGACAATCCTAAACATGTTAAATAAAGTCTTGAAGTTCACACAAAAACAATGGATTTCGTTTTCCCCAACCTTCATTTTTCTATCTTAACTACTATATTTCTTATAAAGAGTAACATATAAAATATAATACTTACAAAATGAAGCAGCTTTAACTCTCTAGGACGTTCCTGACCAAGAACGTCACCTCCAAACTTAAATAAAATGGACAATATGCAAATTAATGTTAACTCCATGGTTGCTATGCAAACACTATATGTTAATTTTATACACAGTGTTATAGGTTATCTTAAATGTTGTAATCGTTATATAATAACATACACAAGAGCAATCTTTAAAATAACACAAGACCTTTCAGTCTTACAAAATATTAATGAATTGAGATAAATTAAACCAGGATAATAGTGTTGTTTATTTAGAATACATAAAAGAATCCAATTCAACACAATACTGATAACTAATTGATCATTCTAACCTCAGTCTAGACGTTAGCAGGTCAATTGATATTAACCCATATATCATCGTTAGAAATTTGGTTGTGTAAAATAGCTTTATCAAATTTCTTTTTATGTATAGATGACCAAGATTATCATAAATAAAAGCAGTTTTCTTGCAAATAGAATGTTTTTCTGTTCTGAACAGACCCGCACCTCGAAAAAGTTCTGGAATACTAGAAAGGCTTTAGTGTTTCAGTAAGCTAAAGAGCTGAACTAACCAAATTAGTGGGGCCTTTTATGAGGAACCAAACACAGGCAGGTCCCCGAAAGAGGGCAGCAGCTATTTCGGTACTTAGAGTGGCAGAGGCCATAAGGGTCGATATGGTATTCTAAGACATACTACTGCAATGTTGAAGACTATGGGAAACCATCTAATTACATCTCACATACATAGTACATTTTCTGGAGTTAAAATAGTCCCCATTTGGATCTCCCAGAGAGGACTACTTCGGAAGATGTGATTGGGCAATTTGACTTCGAGAAACTAAAAGATAAGGATACCCAAAAAAGATTTGGGAAAAAGTCAAACAAATTGTTGAAAGAAATTGGGAAATTTTGTGATAGTAATGAAGTACAAGCAGAATGGAATAACATTTATCAAGCTTAGGCATGGCGGTTAGTGATATTCTGGGGGTATAAAAAAGAAGATAAGAAACCATGGATAACAAAGTGTATAGACAAAATAAAAGTAAAGTAAGCAAAGAAAATCGCCTGCACCAAATACCGCAACAAAAAATGAATCCAAAGAATGTTCTGCTAGCTAAAAGTCGTAGAGTGGGGTGGGTTGTAACGCTATTCCATGCCGACAAGAAAAGAAAATTGTCCGCACCGAATACCACAACAAAACAAGGGGAATCCAAAGAATTAATGTCGTACTAGCTGAAAAGCTCGTAGAGTGGAGTGGGTCACACAGAAACAAAATAAGAAACCTCAGGAAATAGATTTATTACAAATCTTTAGTTAAAAAAAACATGATATCAAAAGGAATATTTACAAAAACCAAAATGAACATTTACGTAACGTCCTGTTAACTAGAAGAGCTAAGTCGGTGTATCCGTCCAGATCTCTGATTCTCGCTATATGCTATTTAATAATTTCTGTCAACACATTTGTCGAGTGGTTCAGTATAAAACGGATATACACTTTCTTAGCCATTGCGTCATAAATGCCTATCACCCACTTACTGGTCACTGCCAAGCCTCTATGGTACTTTCGTTTTGCAAGTACACACTCGTCAATTTGTACAACATTGTGTATGCCTTTCAGTTTAAACAAGTCTGCGTCATGTAGTAACTGCCACGAGAATACATCATGTATGTGGCGTAGGAGCTGCACTATGGTTGCTGGAACACATCCTAGCGAACTGAATAAACAATCACTGCGTATACTGCATGTCCAGTGCCACATTATGTACAGTACGTCTCGTATTTTCATACGCATATCCTCAAAAACGGATCCTTCCGTCACTGCATACTGTACCTTGCATCGTTTACAATAGAAGAAGGGATGTAATGCCACCTGGTGTCGTTGTCGTAGTATACAGAACTACGACATTGCCTGGTCAAACACTTCTTTGTTCGTTTAATTAATGATGCATGCTGCATGCACTGTAAGATAGTTCCATTATCCGCACTACATAATGCCATGAGCTGCTCGACATTGTTGATATCCATGGCGATAATGTTCAACAATAACACCAAACTAAGTAATAACGGTAACAACAAAACAGTTACAATAATAACAGTACAGTAACAGTAGCAATATCAAAGCCTAGAGTTAACGACACTGGTAAATTACTTAACTAAAATGAAATGAACTCGATAAATGTCAAACCATAGGTCAACGAACGCTTGGATCGCATAGGTGTACGCGCCGCCGTTCGGGGCTCCCCGCTTCCCCCTATCCGCGACGGACTTTGATGTTATCGCGCTAGCAGTCAGTCCCGAGCAAGCGAGAGTTCTGTATGGACCGCGCGGCAATAAACTCAATTATTATCATGCTTGATACATGTCAAACTGGCCATGCATCATTTTTAGGTTTAGATATAATTTGTAAGTCAATTGCCGCGATTTTCGAATTAATAGGGTAACTTCCGTCGTCGCGGACAGTCGCGTCTGCGCAGAAGGAATGCGGACGTGCGCGGGTGGGAAAGCGAGCATTAAGCGACGAGACGTGGTCTAGGTGTCTATGAAAACTCCCAGCGCGACCACACTGTGGCTAACGGAAATGAAAAGGCGATAGACATATAAGAAGGTAAAAAGAGGGAGGTAGGCATTTTTGGAATGTGTTAGTGACTTCCAGGAAGAAGAGAGTAGAAGAAGGGCTCGCGTTGAGCAATAGCGATAGAAAAAGGTGGATAGAAAAGCACTACTCCAACCAGCCAATGTGGTCAGTAGTCCGGAGTGAGGAAAAATCACTCTTATGTGGTAGACAGGTGTTCCGGGACAAGAACAGGCCTACCAAAGGAAGAATAAGGCGGAAACGGAGACAGCAGGATAAAAAAAAAGTATAAAGTTTTGGACAAGCGTCCTAAAGAAGGTAGAGAGTTGTCCCTGTTAAACGCAGATTGGTCAGAGGGGCCACCTGCTGTGTTAATCAGACAAATTAAGACACATAACTTAAAAAATTACTAGACTCTCGATGAGAACTAGTACGATCATCTTCCTAACGAGCGCATTCACTGCGATAAGAAGATCAGACAAGAAGTTGAAACAACCAACTTAAAAATACCATTGCAGAAACCTTCACACAAAAAAACAACTATTCCAGGATAATTTTCAGAAACGATAATGCCATAAACACACAGGAATACTTAACTATAAGTAGTTAGATGAAGATACAAACATACTTTCCCAACGTGGGGCGTCATTGTTACATTTAAGCGGCATATTTATATGCGTTTTTCACACTTTAGGCGTGGCTCTAACGCCATTGTTATAACCTCTACAGATCACGCTTTACCCGGTAATGCAATCGCTGTCTAAGTCAATTTTTACATGCACATTCTAGATAAAATCAAGTTTCTTACGTGATGTGTATCTCAAAACCTCATCAGAGTCCAGCACGTGGTTTTTGGGTTTGGTTACGCCATGTTGAATATCAAATTTGCTATCCATCCCGTAACTTTTGTTGCACTCGTAGGAGGTTGAAGGAAATAAGTACCGGGTACGATAAAGGCAAGGTACAGGAAAGAAAAAACGTAACTACACTCCACTACTAGTTGCTTGGTTCATGTCTCGTAGCTTAATGTCCACTTTTCCACTCGCGCACATTCGCATTCCTTCTGCGCAGACGCAACTGTCCGCGACGACAGAAGTTAGCGTATTAATTCGAAAATACGCGGCAATTGTCTTACAACTTATATCTAAACCTAAATATGATACATAGCCAGTTTGGCATGTAACACGCTCTCGTCTGCTACAATGACTCACACAGGTCAAACTCCACTTCCTTCAATCCATATCCCCCTACTCTCGTCCTAGATAACAATCAATAAGTGAGTGTTGTGCTCCCAGAAGCCAAGTTTGGGGTAAGTGTATTTAAACAATTTCTCTCTGTGTCGTCCGTATATGACAAACCTCTATAACCCCTATTTTACAGTCCATTACAACACCTCTCAGTTGCCCTCATAAATTCCGTTGGCAACAACAATAGGCGCTCGCAATGTTATTTGTTACGCCAATCTGCTACACACAAGCTTGTTCTGGCTACTTTATCTGGTAAGTAATAGTAACTTCGTTGCACTTTATTTTAAAGCTAAAAAATTAGGTTCATTAATACAGAGTTAAGGACTTTTTTTAGAATTCGGAAAAATCCCGCTTGAATACTGTGTTACGTTCATTTTCGGAAAATTAATTGGTTAGTTTATGTACAATAATTTCTACCTCAAATCCCTTTCGCGTGTTTCAAATTGTATTGCAATTAATAATAAATATCCTATAAATTTTACTTGATAAATGTTTCTGCTCATTAAAAAAATAAATATCCTTTCTAAGAATTCCTTAACGTGGAATTTACGCCATAATTAGATAGGCGAGAACGTCTTTCCAAGCATTCAATAATTAATGCTGGCGTGTTTTCCCTTTCGAAAAAAATTCGTCGAAATTATTTCAATTTATTTCCTTAACAACAAGATTACATTGAGCTCTGTTCTTAGCTAAACAAATTTAATATTCACTTTCTGTTCGAATAGCAACACAAAACATTGGTCCTATTTTGCTTCGTCCCGTTTTTCGTCATGGAAATGTTGTGCACGCAATGCGGCGTGGTAAGTATTTAGGGTTTTTATAAAACGGTACTTTTCAGTTTCAATAAATTAATTTATTGTTCGTAATTATTCTAGCTTCCTACGAGGGACATACTAATCCCTTGAGTTGCCGCTTCTTGTTGTAATGGGAGGCCAAACGCGTTCATCCTGGGCGTAGGCCCACCTATTCGCTGACGTGGACCAGCTACTGACTCAACCCCGACGTCAGCAACTCGATGGTGTTTTTTTGTTTTCTCTCGCTACTTTGGAACCAGATCGCCTGGGATTTTACCATTCCAGTATCATGCATTTTCAAATTTAATTGATCTACACAAAAATTATTGCCCTATTTTGGTATTTATTGGCATTATATTAATGGACTACTATGTTTATAAATAACTAAAAATACACTACTTGTTAACGTAAAAATGGTTTAAAAACTTGCTGGCATGTGTGAAAACGTTGTTGCCATTTATTTGTAAATAAAGGTTAAGTTTATATTTACGATGATCTAGAGCCGTGGTTTTTAGGGTAGCGTTTGGTTCTTTTTTACTAAATAATGTCAGGTGGTAATTACCTAAAAAAATACAGCTCGCCATTTTCATGAGTAATTTTTTTTTGGCTGTTTGGGGGTTTCTCATGATGTATATGTAAATTGGGGACATTGATTTTTTTGTTGGGTTTGAAAATATGTGTTCTGTAAATATTTTGTTTAATTATAAGTTCTCTTTTTTTGTATGTTTTGGTCTGTGAATGAGTGAGTGTATATAAATTTCTCTGTATTTATTTCAGGTTTCTCTTTAATTTGTCTATAGGTATAAAACCCCGCCCACTCACTGATTGAGCCCGGTCATACTTTTTCTTTTGCTTTGGTTTTTTTATAGGTTACGTCAATGTACGTAACAAATTATTGGCGCCCAACGTGAAGCTCGATTTTTTTTGTAATTAATTTCTGCTGCGATTTTATTTAGTTCATTTTGCTCCGATTTTTTTGTGTGTATTATTGTTAGTGCCTAAGTTCCTACATGACCCGCATTTTTCTCGGCCTGATATTACTTATGTTTCGGCCCTTACGTTCAATATTATTGGTTGGCTTATTTCAGATTATCGGTCTTGTGTTTTCGCCAATAATCCTAGTCCATTGAAAACGCTGGCACCCAAGATTTTTCGTTTTCTTCCTTCCCTCTATGTATATTTTGTTCTCCCCACCAAGTCTAGAGTTAGTTTTTTTCCTAAGATTTTTTTTCTTGTATTATACATTCCTATCCTATTTTGTTGTTTCGCTCCTATTAGTGTTCCCGAAGTTTATCCGTCGGATATATTTAATTGTCTTGTATTCGCAACAATTTTTTTTTCTTTTGAGCTTCTACCGAGTTACGGTTAGTCTTTATTTAGTTACTTCCTCCCAATTTCTTTTTTTATTATTACTAAAAATGACTTCTTTTTCGGCTTCCCACCAAGGTCTTTCTGTGTGGGAGTGGAACTTGAAATTTTCTGGTGTCCCGAAAACTCTTACTGTACATTATTTTTTGAGACGAGTCGAAAAACTCCGACGAACCCACTATGTATCGGAACTTGCAGTTATTTGAGTGAGTCGAATGCGTTACTTTGGTATTGTGGTTTTCGGTATAGGTTTTCTGACTGAAAGCCATTGTCTAATTTACTGATTCAACATTTTGAACTCCCAAATTTTGCTTATAAGTTGGCTACTAATGAGGAAAATACTTTTGGCTCACATGACCGAGTTGTTACGATTTCTCCGACGCCTACGAGTAAATCCGATACTTCTTCCGTACGTTTTACTGTTTTTCCTCTTTGTTCTACGTCTACTCGTCAGGTCGTATGCTTTAATTGCGAAAAAGCTGGTCATGTTTCGACACGTTGTACTCGTCCTCAAGTCCTCCATTGTTATGGTTGCGGATATAAGGGAGTTTCTCGCCGCAACTGTCCATACTGTCATCGTACTACTAATAGGTCTTCGAAGCATACTTCCCATTCTGTTCTAAGCTCTAGGAGCCAAACTTCTGCTTCTAATTCTACGTTCTTCTCTGTACCTCATCCAGGTCCTCCTGCTACTACTAGCAAAACCTACTCTTCTTCAGTCAATATAACTTCAAACAAAATTTCTTCCGTCTCTAGTTCTACATTTTTTCTACCCCCTTCTTCTTCTGGCCCTACTTATTCACTCTCACCCCAGACTGTGCCCCCACCACCATTACAACCGATGCTTCAAATTGGTGACTTGCAGCTAGCTTCTCAAGAGTTTGTTCCCGCTTTCCTAAACGATTCTACCAAAGCATTCTCTGTTGTGTCTGCAAGCACAAAGGTCGCTGAAATGACCATAACTTCTAATTCAGTCTGCAAAGGTCCTGTTGAAGTTCACGAACCTGTATCTTTAATGCCTCTTCCCGTTTTTGTCAAAATTTTCACCTGTTCCTGCTTTCCTAAATGCTTCGACTCAAGAAATTCCTCTTGTGCCGGCAATCACAGCCGTAGCTGAAGTGAAGATAATTTCTAGTATGATAGAGAAAGTCCTGTTGAAGTTAGGGAACCCGTAGCTGTGATGTATGTTGCTGTTGTCGTTAAAGTTTTACCTGATCCTGTTTCGTTACCTACTCCTACTCATTTTTCTCATGCTGACAAAATGCTACTTACTTCTGTTCTTTTAAATAAGGATGGTGACATCCTAGCTGATGTTCTGTTATCTAATACTGACGAACTTCTACCTGGTTCTGCTCTTTTTCCTAGGGTTGATATTCCTACAGCCAATGCTGCTTTCTCTCCTAACTGTGATACTTCTACTCCTGTACATAACGTCAATGAAATTTTATCTACTTCTGTCCCGTTCTCTAAGGTAACTGAAGTATGTTCCGCTTGTGTTTCTTTTCGTCAGGTTGGTTCTCGTACAGCCAATACTTTTTCTTTTTCCACCGTTGATATTCTGACCACCCATCCTAACAATAAACAACGTCCTTCTATGACGCGTTTTGAGTTTTTTAAATTACCCTTGCCACCTCCTAAACCTAGTGCTATAACTACTACACCCTCTGCTATTCCTATTTGGCAGAAAACTGCCCAAAAGAGGCAGACTTTATTCTATGCTCCTTCCAAACCTGAGGACATAAGTCGGCGAAACCCTAATGACCTTAATCTGATTTCATTTTCCTCCTGGCGGCGTAAACGCCTTATGCCCAATACCTAGTACTCGTGCCCCCGATACTTATGACGACTTTGCTCTCCTTTGGACATGATTTTTGGATATTGCGATTTCAGTTTACTTCCCGGATTTACTAGGGTTTCTTTCGTTTGCTTTTTCACCCGTGTGGGTCCGAGTAATGCTGAATATACTCAGATTGGAGATTCTGAAGGAAGAATGAACTCTGTATCTGTACAAGAACTAGCTCCAGTTCCTAATGTCCACATTAGAGACTCCGAAAAAGAAGTTTTAACTCCCAAAACTAACGAAATGCAATCAGACACTCCTGAATCACAAGTCGAATTAAACAATTCTCAAAACGTTCAACCTAGTCTACGTAGAAGTTGTAGAACAAGAAAACTACCTTCTCACCTCAAAGAATACGTGTTATAATTTATAGGCAGGGATGAATGTGATATAATTATGATCTAGTTGCCTGATGTTTATAGACATTTACTTTCCTATCTGTCATTAGCTTTAATGTGTTTACTCTAATTAACTGCTTATTAAAACGTTAAGAGGTTCTCCATTTCATTACAATATGCTTATAATGAATGTGTTTACATTAAAATTTTTACTTGTTTGAAGTTTTTTGCCACCTGCAAAGTGTACTACATTAATTCAAGGCCAATGTTTAGTTTAATAATGTACTAAAACCTATCCGTTTAATTACTTCAGTGATCCTGCCACTGAAATCTACTCACGATTTTAAGATTTTTGTATAATTTATGTTTCATAGTATATCAAATTTTCTGTTATATAAAATTCATGAATAACACGCTGGAATGTTAGGTGCTGCTTATTGATTCTTTTTGTATGGGGTCGAAAATACATGGCAATCGCATTAACAAAACGTTTGTATGTGCTTTCAGTTATTTTGTAGCTGCAAGAAATTGCTTTCTAAAACCTGCTAATAGAATAAGTGACACTACATACCTGCTTCTTACTTCATAAATTGATTGGCATAAAAATCATTTCTCTGGCTTGTCCTTGTAGTATTTGCCACTTAGAGCCATATGTTTTCTTCAGAAGAGCCCTCATTCTTGCACTGCGTTAATATTTTCTTTGCATGGCTACACAATTTAACCTAACAATTTTATCCTCCCAACAGTGAATGCTCTTGACGTACTATACAAAACAATACAATAACAAAACGACGTTATTTAGTTCACAAATTTATAGCAGAAAATGAAATACATAACACACAAAGCATAAAAAGCTTAAGTTTAAGTAAATAACAGAATATCAAACAAACATAACCTGGGCTACGTTCTCAAGACAGCGTCTCACGGCAGTAATGCCGTGGCTGCAATAGTTAGATTACTTTTAAAATAGATATTAAAAAACACAAATTAGATTATTATTATTAAAAACACAAATTACTTAACACACATATCAGAACAGTCTGCAGTAGTTTTAGCAACAACTGTTCTGATATGTGTGTTAAGTGATGTGTTTTTTAATAATAATATCTATTTCTAACAGTAACCTAACCTACCATTGCAGCCACAGCATTACTGCCGCGAGACGCTCGTACTTTATGAAGGTAGAAGATACACTATGCTACCTCCGTGACGGGTGTAGACATTTGCAAGCTAATTTCTGATTGGTTAATCGCAAAACTCGTCACCGCCAATGGTGTCTGACCTATTATTATAGGCTGGAGGTCCGTACATTGAAAATACCTAATTATATATAAGGAGCTCTTCCAAACCGATTTTTATATTATGCACATAATGACAAGCTTTTTAAAGTGAAATATCTTTACTCATTTTAAGTATAAACATAATATTTTTAATGTAAAATAAACGTAACAAAATTGTCAATTAAAAATAATCCTCTAATTCAGCTGAAGTTACAGCGTTTATTTGGAGTGAGTCTTCATATGAAAATCGATATAGTCTTTCTTGGTAGTTGTAAAGTGGCACAAATTGCACACGTAACAATTTGCTCCAAAATGCAACCGCGTATGTTCCTTGTAATGATCCGAATTTTGAGTTATATATTTACAGAATTTGCAAGAGTACACGGTCTCTCCAACGTGGTGCTTTACATGAACCTTGATCCGAATTTTAGAAATAGTACCATATCGGCAAAAATTGCAACTAAAAATCTTTTCGCCTTGCTGATCCTTAATGGTCGTATATCCTGTCCTTTTTTTCTTTTTAGGCTTCGACACTTGAGGTTTTTCAACTTCCTGGACAAGCTTAGAAACGTCAAGTTTTTGGACCGTGTCAACGATGGCTTCTGATTCATGTTTGACAGTACCCCCGGCATCTGCCGATTGATTGATATGACTTGTAACATTTGCCTCGTCTTCCACTACTTCGACAGTGACATTGTCATCAGTAGGCGGATTCGTTTCTACAGGCGTTTCCGATTCTCCCCGCATAACCCTGTTTATATAATCAAAAATTCCATACGTTCCGAAATTATCTTCATTATCAATTCCTAAGGTGCTTTGAAACCGCAAGTACTCTTGCTTAAAATCACAGGCTAGATTGAGAGTGGTTTCACAATGCGTGCAAAGAACACAATCGTCAGCTATGTTCTGCAAAAATAGTGTAACACCTGCAGTTTGAGAAATATATTTACCTCGATCATGGGAAGAGAAAACGTTAATCGCTCTTTGAACGTTTTAGAATCAGTTACGCTTTGATATTCAGATTTTATTTCGTTTAAGCAAAGGTGACATATCATTCCTGTCATATTAGCTAAATATTAGAACGTGCCTGACACCTTAAGATCGTAATTTTAATTGTACATAACCTAGAAAATAAAATACCGTAAGATGAAGTGAAACACAAAACACATAAAATCCTAAACTAACTGCATTTATGTAAGAATGACCATACCTTAATAAAATATTGATAAATATTCTCGTAATTAAATAATACAAATGTTTAAAATTTATTTATCTTATTAAAATTTACAGTGGAAACACACTCACGCTAACTAAATAAATATAGATAAATAAATTTGATAACCTGATAAGGTGATCTATTGAAGGCCGATATTCGCTAATCTCAATTCGTGTAAATAGCAAACTGGCGCTAGGAAACGAATTTTGATATCAAAATCGTATTGCTTTAGAAATACCAAGGTGACCTAAAATTACTTACTATGATTGTGAGTGTTACAGCAAATAGTTTTTGAAAAAATAAAGAGTAAATGTTTTTTGAGTAATACAGGCGAGAAAATGCGTATTTGGTTTGTAGTTGAACTGTTACGAACTTACGATTGGTGTTGTACGTTAATTAAATGTTAAAATATAAATTACCGAGTTTTAGGCAACCGAGTATACAGATTTCCAGTGGCCGATTCTACAAATTGATAGATTTTTAACCGGGTTATCCAAAAGTCCCGCAACCCTAAAATATTTTTTCTAGACCGCATTTTCTGGAAAAACTTTTTATACAAAATATTTAGGATTGTCCTCCAGCTATCTGGTTGTGCCCTAAAAGTTGACCTTGACAATGACCTTGAAGGTCAAATCGTTGTCAAGTCCACTTTTTCAAATAGACACCCCTATTTTTTATTGCGAATTCGGAAAGAGCACAAAATTTTATAAATGACATTGACCTTGGCCATGACCTTGAAGACAATTACGGTCAATTAAGAAAAAGTATTTCCAATATTTTAGGTTTTCTGGAAAAAATTTTTACAAATGCTCAAGAGTGTGCTCTACCTAACTGTTTGTGTCCTTGAAGTTGACCTTGACAGTGACCTTGAAGTTCAAATCGTTTTTAGAACAATTTTTCAAATAGAAACCCGTATCTTTCATTGCGGGTTCGGAAAGAGCACAGAATTTTATAAATGACCTGAACCTAGGCCTGACCTTGAGATGACCTTGAAGACAATTGAGATCAATTAAAAAAAGTGTTTCCAATATTTTAGGTGGTCTGGAGAATTTTTTTACCTATGCCCAAGATTGTGCTCCACCTATCTGTTGATGACCTTGACCGTGACCTTGAAGATCGAATCGTTTTTAGGTCAATTTTTCACATAGAAGCCCCTGTTTTTATTGCGGATTCGGAAAGAGCACAAAATTGCCAAATTACCATGGCCTTAGTAGTGACCTTCAAAGTCATTGCAAGGTCATGGTCAAGGTCAAGGTCGTTTATAAAACTTTGTGCTCTTTCCAAATCCGCAATAAAAAATAGGGGTGTCTATTCGAAAAAGTGAACTTGACAACGATTTGACCTTCAAGGTCTTTGTCAAGGTCAACTTTAAGGCCACAACCAGATAGCTGGAGGACAATCCTAAATATTTTGTACCAAAAGTTTTTCCAGAAAATGCGGTCTAGAAAAAATATTTCAGGGTTGCGGGACTTTTGGATAACCCGGTATAATTCCAACAATTCATTTTATTTTATAAAAAAAAAAACTTTCTTACTTTCCTCAAACAATCAACACAACCATCGTATAATAAATTAGCCTTATTACACCCCCGCCGGTGCGGTACGCGAGTCACTACAGTCAGTTGGTAGCAATGTTAAATAATTGTAAAAATGACGCGCAAATAAAGCATTACATCACGCAATTATATAAAATTACTCCAACACATAAAAAACCACAAGTACTTACATAAATTGCAAGGCTTCTCGCAGTATTTCCATGATAGCGGCAGCGGGGCTCCGTGGATCTTTCGGTCGAATCCAAATCCCGTTTGTCTTCTTTCTATTTGTAGAGGGGTGGCAGGAACTGGTTTAAGGAACGATAATCAAAGATAAGACAAAAGGAACCTACATAACAAAAAAAGACACGATAAGACACAAAGGTAACTACATTCCTTGGCCTCTCGATCACTAGTCCAGACACGTATATCGCGCAAACGCACTGTCTAAAGTGACGGAAATTCGCGCACGTCTTTTTAAGTCCTTGGCGCGAAATTCTTACAAATTAAAACTTGAATTGGAAATGTTTAGTGCCGAATTTTCGGCACGTAACAGCCTATTAACCCATATGATCTCACTGTACTCATTTGGGTATAGCTTAAGAATGCTATTTGTAAAGATGATACACTTGGCACCACTGCATGGTCCACGTTTCACAATATTGCGCAATAGTATATATTATGACACAATTACGTGGCAAATTGTATCAAATACCAAACACGTATACAATGATACAATTCTTATTTTAAAATGTTAATAAGCAAAGTACTCACTTAAAACGCGCCTTGTAGTTAAATGTCAGGGCCATTTCCTTGTTGTTCTTTCAGGGAGTGGGTTGCGTTACGCCATTGTTGATCCAGATTTACGTCTCTCCTATTTCGTCGTTCGTAGCGGTACGATAGGATACAGGTAGAGGTAACGATAAAAGGTAGAGAGAAGATAGAGGGGCCTACGTCTAAAAAGAGAAAAGACAACAAACACGACACAGGTAGACGTTGCCCACTTCAAGGTCTCGTGGCTAATAATGATGTCGTGTCGCACACCGCGCACTTGCGCTATTCACTCCGCGACTACGTCTTCTTTTGCGCAAACGCAACTATCCAAAATGAAGAAAGTTTTACAAGTTTATTTTAAAATATTGGCGCGATTTTACTCACATATTTAACAATGTACATTTCCAAATTTGGAATGTAACAGAGACACCTGGCGCCTAAAATTTACTATGTGCCACATTATAAATATCAGTAGCATTTATCAAATGAAGTTTCAAGACACAGCGGGAGAAGTCTTTTGTGACGTTTTGTGATTCACCCGTTTGTTTCGTGAAAAAAATCATACACACCGTGATATTCCTAAACAATTAAATTCTCGAATATAATTCTGACCTGTAACCATAGACTTTAATCGCATTTAGCCAAGTGCTATGATTCTACTGAAAAGTTTTCTCGCTTGATAACGTAATTAATTAGATTGTATTATTTATTCAGTCTCATGTGTACGACATACAAGTGAGAATGGAAGCATATATTACGGGGTCCAGATGCAGTGTTTGTCACGTGCAATATGTGCCCATTGATGTACCGTGGGAATTAATAACTGAAGCAGTAAATGGATTCCGAGTTTGTCTGCGAAGAAAATTCCAACGACCTGTTCCGTCAGATGATGGAACTGTACAACAGCATATATGAGAATGTACGCTCCTAGTACGTTTTCGACACCGCTACCGCCGAAGGATCTGACCAACCGGACGCCGTCTCCCCTCTCACCCCCTTCCACCTATATGGAAATTCGTTCACCATTCGCATCAGACGATGAAGCCGACAAAGACCGAAAGCCAAAAAAGCACTACAACGAGTCCAGCAGCAACCAAAGGCGGGTTTGATACGTTGAAGAGGCGAAGCCATCATAAAAGAAAATAATTACAAAACTTCCGCCTGTTTTAGTGCCAGCCACGCCGACTCCTACCAGCAAACGTTTCGAATCCATCAAGAAAGTACAATAGGACATGAAGCTTGACACTGAAAATAAGACGCCACGAAGAAACCCTGCTTATCACCAACAATTATTTTGAAGAACAAGGCAGAGTGGTATCAGGTCTGCCAGGTCATCATGAACAAGAGATATAGCTTCGCCAAAGCGAAGAATATCCAGCACGGCATTAGCATGCAAGCGACCAGCATCGGCGAATTACGAGGTATCACGAGGATGCTACCCGAAGGTAAGTTACCTTCCCATTCATACATGTTACAGGAAGAAAAGTCACTAAAAGCAGTACCTCGAGAACTTCCTACGGATCTCCCAAAAGAGGAGATTAAAGAAAATCTTATCCAGCAAGGTCTTCCAGTGTAGAAGATCACAATGATGACGGGAGTGAGCGCCGCAGCATGCCGCTGTTCCTGGTTCAGCTGGGAAGCAAAGGGATCTTCGACGTCGTCCAGATCTGCTGCCTACAAGTCCATGTCAAATCCACGAGAAGACAGCCCACAACGAGCCATTGTCCTCAACTGCCGAAGGTTGCACGACGCGTAGAATTGTTACCATGCTCCACATCACTGCGTCAAGTGCGATGAGATCCAGTATAGAGCCATCTGCAAGAAACCCAAGGACGTCCCAACGAAGGATGCGCCGTCTTTCCCAAGCCAATACCAGCCAAGTAGCCCAGACCACCAGCGACAAGTCCACCTGCAGTCAAAGTAAGTCCCGCAGTGTCATTCCACAGGACATCTGTAGTCGCTTCCGCCCAGCTAAGCTGTTTCCACGGACACCACTTTTAGCCGCCTCCGTCGCCAAGCATGAGCTGGAAATTGGACAGCTGGTGGCTTTTCTGTCTTCTGTGGACTTGAGGAAAATCACCGAGTTCATCAAGATCACTGAAGCCACAGGGAAAACCCTAACAGCGTTATTCAGCGGTCACCCACGCAGGCGGCTTCGTGATTAGTTGGTATGCGTGTGACTACTAAACCCAAGGTCATGGGTTCAAATCCCGTCACGGTCTGCTTGAAAAATGTTAAGCGAGCATTTTTCACAAAAATACGCCGTCGTTCGTACGTGAGGTAAAATGTAGATCCCGTGTGTTGTCACTTGGAACAGCAAGGGTTCGGCAAAATATAAAATTTCCAGATAAAAAAATGGCTTACTGGATAATGTAGTACCTTAGGATTGAGTATTGGAAAATCAAATGTAGTGTGTGTGTGTGTGTGTGTGTGAGGCGTGCGTGTGTGGGTGTGCGTGTTCTGTGTGTGCGTGCGTGCGCGTGTGTATGTGTAGTGTCTCCCAGACATCATAGCTATATTTAAATGGTAAGTAAATTTATGGCTAACAAAAGAAAACCTTTATTTCTACAGATACAGTTCTGGAACGCCAACAGGGCTCCTAGCGAAGAAACTCCAGCTCCTAAAATTTGCAGAGGTTCAACTTGAAGATCGTGATGGTGAATGAGATTCACTTCAAGGAAGCCAATAAGCCAAGTATGGCAAACTATGCTTGCAACAAGACCAACAGACAGGACCTAAGAGGAGGTGGAACTTGTTATACTTTCGGACATTTGTTATACTATTGCGCAATTGTTATAGTTTTACGCGGTATAATTCCCGCTATATTGTAATTTAAACCGACCACGCTTTAAGAGTGATGCAACCGCTATTTAAGTCAATTCGCAAGCACAATTTAAATCAAAACAAATTACTTACGTGGTGACATCGCGGAACTTAAATCTCAGGGCACAACGGTGAATTGCCGGTTCAGTTCAATCACGCCATGTTGAATCAGATTACCATCCGTCCTTCCTGTAACTTCTGTATTCGTAGAGGAATGGCAGGAATTAAGGTACCAGGTACAATAAAAGATAAAGGTAGAAGGAACCTACATACCTAAAAAGAAAAGACACCACACCACGATAGTTGTTGCTTCGTCGAGGGCTCGTAACTTAATGGCGTCTTTTTACACCACGCGCGCACTCCGCCTCACTTTTGCGCAGACGCGACTGTCAGGGACGACGGAAGTTGGCGTATTCATTTAAAAATACGAGGTAATTTATTTACAAATTAAATCTAACGTGATGCATGCCAATTCGCATGTAACAAACAGCCACTGCATGGTCAACGTGAGATCTACTGCAAATCACCGCCGTGGAGGTGAAAACGTCCGAAGGTATGATACGTTTTGTTTCAGGATACAACCCGTGTTACATTTTTATTACATCTGTTACACTTTTATTCGAAAGTTTATAGATAGGTAATACAGTTAACAAAGTATTACACTTAGATGGTGGTACATTTAAATGACGATAGATGGTTCTTAAAAGCCGGTAATACAATTACCAAAGTTCATAAGATACATCGCGCAGCGCAATGATTAAAAAGCAATGCTACGCCCTGGCGGAGGAAAACGCAAACCTTTTACAGATTTGGTGCGCGGCCCCCACCATGACGTCAGCAATAATATTACGCCATAATCGGAAACATAAAAATTAAATAAACAATTAACAAAAGTTCATATTCATGAACCATTTAAACGGTATTACTCACCCCGGAAATCCGACATTCTCCAGGTACGCCTATCATCCTTCCGGGTCGAAAATGAAGATATTGCTCCGATGTTGCTGGTAGAGCTTGGACATCCAATTTATCTCGGGGTCGTGGGCTGCTCCAGGGTCATCTCCGTTTCCTATATGTAGTGGAACGACAGGAATAGGTTAATTAAGGAACGACAAAACAAGATAATCAAGATAAGGAAATCTACATAATAAGATAAAACACGACACCCGGCACGACTCGTTCACTTGAAGGTAGAAAGAAAACAGCCACGATTCCAGGGCGTCACGGAAACACGACCCCACTCTTTGTCTAGTATTGCCATACCCCTATAGGGATATGCACACTACGCAAACTCACTACTAAGACGTATCGGAAGCTCCGCCTAGTCTATTTAAAAAGTTCCCGCGTATTTGAAAATTATGGCGGGAAACTTCCGTACATTAAAAACTAAACTTAACAATGTTAAAGTGCAATGGCACGTGACACCCGCCAGCCAAATCTATCCAACAAGTGGATCTGGACATCATTCTACACAGCAACAATACTGGCAGAAGACTTCAACGCGAAACATCCGACTGGAGCAGAAGAACCACCAATCATAACGGAAGAAACCTGCGGAACGACGCGGATAACAGGCAAGCGGCAGTCGAAGTACAGTTGGACCCAACCCACTACTGCCACACCAGAGGGAGACCTCACATCTTGGATATCGCCATCGTCAAGGACCTAGCGTTGCCAGTCCAGCTAACCCAGTCCACGAACTGTACTCAGACTACTATCAAGTGTAGGCCAAGATTTCACCGAGGAGGAGAGACCAAAAGAAAACCACCTACTGGGCAGCATTCACGAACCGCCAGCAGATCCAATACCTCAACTAAATGGACGAAGTGAATGCAGCAGTGGAGCTACTAACCGGAACTATCCGTTCATTCCTGAAAGAGCCGACCAAAACAACGATAGTACGCAGCCAGAACAGGCAGATTCCAAACGACATCAGGCAGCTCATCAGGGAGAAGAACCGTGCCAAGACGGACTACCAGCATTCTCTCGAAGAAGACGACTATTTCTGGAGGATGGTCAAGATTTTGAAGAAGGCAGCACCGATGCCGCCAAACCACGCAGAGAATGGCATAACCTACACAGTTAAGACAAGGCCGAAGCCTTTGCAGACCATTTAGAATGACAGTTCACTCTTAACTACCTCGAAGCGGACCTGGACCGTGCATTTGCATTTCCAATGCTCCACCCGAAGGTACTACATTGGCCAGGAGGCAAGTTTTTTGTTGCCTGGAAATTAAGAATTTTGCCAACCCTTGCCGTTCCAGGCAAGGTAGGGATGTTTAACGTGCGTGGCAACACTCACACACGGGACCTCCATTTAACCTCTCATCCGAACGAGGGCATAATTTTTGTGAAAAATGCTCATCTGCCATTTTTCAAGCTGTTGGCCGTGTCAGGATTCGAACCTAGGACCTTAGGATCCGTAGTCTTACGCTTACTACATTGATCCACGGCGACGTCAGCGGACCTGGACCGAGTGGAAAATGTCAGCAGAGCAGTTACTGCCTAGAAGAAGAGGAAGACGACCAGCACCTGCCGCACGTGATACCTCATGAGTTGGAGGAACTCGTCAGAAGAGTGAAGATCCGGAAAGCTCCAGGTCCCGGCGGCACCCTAGTCAAAGCCGTCAAACTACGTCCAGAAAGATCGAAAGCCGTGCTATTCAGCATATTTAATGCCATACTACATCTGAGTCATATCCCTGTACCCTGAAAGTGTGCAGACGTAATTTTGTTACAGAGGCCTGGGCATGTTTGCGATCCTCCTGCAGAACTACAGTCTCATCATCGAATTCGTTACTGATGGATTCAACACAACACAGTCAACTGGCATTATCCTACTTAATGTCTCCAAGGCCTTCAATCGAGTGCGGGATCAGGGACTGCTCTACAAGCTGCTGGTGTTGGATATCCACCAAGAACTAGTAAGACTCATTGCGTCGTTTCTGGACCAAAGACGATCCCAAGTGAAGATATACAGCTCCAGTTCCTCGGCCGACAGATAGAAGCCGGCGAACCACAGGGCTCGCTCCTCTCGCCATTGCTATACTTGCAACATGCCGAAGACCAGCAACACCCACCTGTCTCTCTACGACAACCACACCGTCGTAGTTACTAAGTCTTTAGCCTCTTGGTTATTGACAAGAATACTTCAAGATGCCATCACCGCGTTGGAGAAATAGTTCCGAACATGGCTGATCAGCGTCAACCCAGACAATAGCACCACCGTGTTCTTAACGAAGAGGGACGCTCCAACCAGACAAGGACGTCGTGATCTTCAACGAGACCATCCCATAGAAGACTTAGACAAATTACTTGAGGGTAACCATCACCTGGGGAGCCCACATCGCCAGCAGCATTTCCAAAGCCAACACAGCAATGGCTAGCCTGTATCTGCTATTCAACAGAAGCCAACAAAATCAGACCTACAGGACTGTCAGCAGACTGACCCTCACCAACGCATCGGCACCGTGTAGTTGCACAGCCAAGTTACAACCAAAGACCCTTCACATGGTACTCAACGTCCATTGGTGCGTGAGGAACGATCAAATCCACTTCAACGTGAACATCTCAACGATCGTGAAATTCATCAAAGCAGCTGCAAGGAAGACCGATGGAATTGCTCTTCACGACAACACTCTCATCCGGACATCAGTGGACTACGACAAGATCGTACTGATGAAGTACAAAAGACAGTAGTTTTAGATTAGCTTAGTTTAATCTGTAAAATGATATAAGTAATGACAGCATAAATAGCCCGCTTTTTCAGCTAGAAAAGTATTGAAATATCCCAAGTCCCAGTTCTTTTCCAATTAGTTATATTCAAAATGTAATATTTTAAAGTAACAACATTAGATTGCAAAACGTTAATTTTAACTTTATAATACACTCAAATTTGGGCATTATTGAAATGTTAATTTTTACTGTACAATATTTTACACTGAATAAAATCAAATATTCTCAAATTTACACGAGATTAAATTCCCTAGGGAGTCAAATGCGTATTTAATTTTTTAAATAACACTTTCCCCGAGATTATCCTGATCCCCGTGCGTCGACAATCTCGTGAAGATGGTTGTCGGTATCTCTCCTATAGACTTAGTGTCGATATTTTATAGAACGGTAAAGGAATGAAAGGAAATTGGACCATTTCGGAGACTGTCCGATCTCCACGAAAACAGGTATACATTCGAGGAAGGCCGGTAGTCTTTTTTGTTTCAACACACCGATTTCCACGTCCTCTCTGCAAGATAGGTTAATCTCTGTTGCACAGTGGTGGACACAGCTGCCTTATGAAGCATGAGAAATGCAATCTTGCAGTTTCCCAAACCACAAACCATAAGTCAATGTCCGGACGTACTTGAAAACCAAAACTTTGTGTGGTTTACACGTGATGCTTATTTTTAACATATTAATACTGGAGAGTTCCCCGTGCGAGGTTTAAAAATCCCTTGAACCGAAATAATGCAATGAAAGTAAGCTCTTTAAAAAAGCGCAACAATTAAGAGTACAGATTGATATCCAAAAAAGAATTTGTAAAAGTCACATTTGGCATTTTTATCAATAACACATGACTCTGTTAAGTTTTGGAAATTACAATTATAGCAGAAATTGTGTCAAATTTAATATTGGTACAGTATTCTGCAAATTTAATCATCGTTTTATGCTCAGATTTTCCTCATGTATTCTTAAATTTATATGTCATTAGTAGAAGACTTCAATGCGAAACATCCGACTGGAACAGAAAAACCACCAATCAGAACGGAAGAAACCTGCGGAACGACGCGGATAACAGGCAAGCGGCAGTCGAAGTACCATTGAATCCAACCCACTACTGCCACACCAGAGGGAGGCCTGACATCTTGGATATCGCCATCGTCAAGGACCTAGCGTTGCCAGTCCAGCTAACGCAGTCCACGAACTGGACTCAGACCACTATCAAGTGTAGGCCAAGATTTCATCGAGAAGGAGGAGAGACCAAAAAAAACACCTGCTGGGCAACCTTCACGAACCGCCAGCAGATCCAATACCAGCAGTGGAGCTACTAACCGGAACTATCCGTTCATTCCTGGAGGAGGCGACCAAGATAACAATAGTACGCAGCCAGCACAGGCAGATTCCAAATGACATCAGACAGCTCATCAGGGAGAAGAACCGTGCCAAGACAGACTATCAGCATTTTCTCGAAGAAGACTACTATTTCTGGAGGATGATCAAGATTCTGAAGAAGTCAGCACCGATGCCGCCAAACCACGCAGAGAATGAAATGACCTACAAAGGTGAGACAAGGCCAAAGCTTTTGCAGACCATTTGGAACGACAGTTCACCCTGAACTACGTCGAAGCGGACCTGGATTGACTGGAAAACGTCAACAGAGCAGTTAGAGACTACCAAGACGAAAACGACCAGCACTTGCCGCACGTGATACCTCACGAGTTGGAGGAACTCATCAGAAGAACGAAGATCCTGAAAGCTCCAGGTCCCGGCGGCATTCCAGTCAAAGCCGTCAAACTACTTCCAGCAAGAGCAAAAGCCGTGTTATTTGGCATATTTAATGCCATACTACATCTGTGTCATTTCCCCGTACCCTGGAAGTGCGCAGATGTAATTTTGTACAGAAGTCTGGGCAGGTTTGCGACCCTCCTGCAGAACTACCGTTCCATCAACCTCGTGGAATTCGTTACTGATGGATTCAACACAACGCAGTCATCCGGCATTATCCTCCTTAATGTTTCCAAGGCCTTCGATCGAGTGCTGTATCAGGGACTCCTCTACAAGCTGCTAGTGTTGGATATCCACCAAGAACTAGTAAGATCCATCGCAGCGTTTCTGGACCAAAGACGACCCCAAGCGAAAATAAACAGCTCCCGTTCCTCAGCCAACAGATAGAAGCCGACTTACCTTACATGTGATTTTCCAATGCTCCACCTGAAGGTACTACACTGGCCAGGAAGCGAGTTTTTTTTAACCTGGAAAATTTGTAATTTTGCCGAACCCTTGCTGTTCCAAGCAAGGTAGGGATCTTTAACGTGCGCGACAACACTCATACACGAGACCTCCATTTTACCTCTCATCCGAACGAGGGTGTATTTTTGTGAAAAATGCTCACCTAACATTTTTCAAGCGAACCGTGTCGGGATTCAAACCCGGGACCTTGGGCGTAGTAGTCACACACATACCAACTATGCCACGGAGCCGCCTGAAGTCGACTTACCGCAAAGCTCGCTCCTCTCACCGTTGCTGTACTTGCTGTTCACTTGCAACATACCGAAGCCCAGCAACACCCACCTGTCTCTCTACGACAACGACATCGCCATAGTCACTAGGTCTTTAGCACCTTGGTTATTGACAAGAATACTTCCGGATGCCGTCACCGTCTTGAAAAAATAGTTCCGAACATGGCTGATCAGCGTCAACCCAGACAAGAGCACCACCGTGTTCTTTACGAAGAGGAAGACGCTCCAACCAGACAAGGACGTCGTGATCTTCAATGAGACCATCCCATGGAAAACTCAGGCAAAGTACTTGAGGGTAACCATCACCTGGGGAGCCCACAACGGCAGCAGCACTTCCAGAGCCAAAATAGCAACGGCTAGTCTGCATTTGCTATTCAACAGAAGCCAACAAAATTAGACTCTACAGGACTGTCAGCAGGCCAACCCTCACCTACGCATCGACACTGTGTGGTTGCACAGCCAAGTCCCCACCGAAGACCCTTCACATGGTACTCAACGTCCCTTAGTGCACGAGGAACGAAGAAATCCACTTCAACGTGAACATCCCAATGATCGTGGAATTCATCAAAGCAGCTGCAAGGAAGACCGATGGAATTGCTCTTAATGACACCTCTCTCATCCGGACAGCAGTGGACTGCGACAAGATCGTACTGATGAAGTACGAAAGACAGTAGTTTTAGATTAGCTTAGTTTAATCTGTAAAATGATACAACTAATGAGAGCATAAATAACCCGCTTTTTCAGCTAGATAAGTATTGAAATATCCCAAGTCACAGTTCTTATCCAATTAGTTATATTCAAAATGTAATATTTTAACGTAACAACATTGGATTACGAAACGTTAATTTCGACTTTATAATACACTCAAATTTGGGCGTTATTGAAACGTTAATTTCTACCGTATAATATTTTACAACAAATAAAATCAAATATTCTGAAATTTACACGGGATTAAATTCCCCAGGGAGTCAAATGCGTCTTTAATTTTAAAGATAACACTTACCTCGAGGTAATCCTGATTCCCGTGCGTCGACAATCTCGTGGAGATGGTTGTCGGTATCTCTCCTATAGACTTAGTATAGATATTTTATAGAACGGTAAAGGAATGAAAGGAAATTGGACCATTTCGCAGACTGTCCTATCTCCACAAAAACAGGTCTACATTCGAGGAAGACCGGTAGTAAAGTCTTTTTTGTTTCGACACACCGATTTCCACGTCCTCTCTCCAAGATAGGTTAATCTCTGATGTACAGTGGTGGCACGGCTGCCTTATTAAGCATGAGAAATGCAATCTTGCGGTTTCCCAAACCACAAACCATAAGTCAATGTCCGAACTTACGTGAGAACCAAAACTTTGTATTGTTTACAAGTGATGCTTATTTTTAACATATTAACACTGGAGAGTTCCCCGAGCGAGGTTTAAAAATCCTTTGAACCTAAATAATGCAATAAAAGATTAAGCTCTTTAAAGAAGCGCAACAATTAAGAGTACAGATGGATACTCACAAAAGAATATGTAAAAGTCACATTTGGCATTTTTATATAATATATGACCTTGTTAAGTTTTGGATTACAATTATAGCAGAAATCGAGTCAAATTTAATATTGGTACAGTATTCTGCAATTTTTAGTCATCGTTTATGCTCAGATTTTTCTCATGTATTCCAAATTTATGTCATTAGTAGAATTAATTCAAATACAAAACTGCAATTATATTCTCAATTCAAATATTTATTACAATATCCCTAAATTTTAACGAGCCGAGCCACACATTCAAGTTATAATATTCAACAACAACATCGGTTTTAATTCAGTATTTAATGTATATCTACTTAAGTACAGTACATTTACTTTTAAATACAACTTTATTATATAAAAATCAAAGATATTCCAACAATTTGGTATATTGCGATAAAAAATATTAAATATAAAAAATATCACTTGGAATAGATTTCCTAAAACTACTCGTAGATTAACTGCTACCTAGGAGCACTTCTTTCTAATTCCTCTATGACTTGTATCAATCTCTGCCTTGTTTTTTTGTTATTTTGACAAGCGCAACTCACAAGACCGAAAAGATGTTTAGAAGAATATTCCTAAAATAAACAATTACAATTAGCCGACAAATAAGCACGCAATTTACAGAATGTTCTCGCAACCATTTTTCCAGTTCAATATCTGGAAGATAATAAGCTTTTACATAATTTTCGACGTATTCTCGATGTGGTACAGGTCTAAGCGATGATATTTTTTCAAATTTCGTTAAGAATTGTGTAAAATCGAGCTGCATGAGAGCACGGCCTCCGTTTGTGCACTTTTTAGCATCCGAGAATCTAAAACGAACTTCAAAACAACATAGTTGTTAAGTTATAACATACCCTTGAACAAAAGTGTGTGTAATAATGTGTGCGATACCTTCCCATAAAATTTTTAAAATCTCTAATGTTAAAGGCACTTTTAAACACACATCCTCTAATCGCATAACAAAAATTTGAACCTCCTAAAAATAAGTTTGCAATAAGAGAATGTTAGAACATCATGAACATACCCTGAGTAGCACATCTATGTATGAGTTGTGTTGGGACATTACATCTCTAACTTCCCAGTTGATCTTTGACATTGAAATAAGAATCTGTCGAAGGTCGAAAGCTTTGGCTGCTACACACATATATATCGGTCTGCGCATATCCGTTACACAAGCGATTGTCTGAAATAAGCGGTAATATTAAATCTTGTAAATTAAAATAATGAAATATAATACTAATTTAAAATCACGTGTATTTTTTTAGCTTCGATCAATACTATACGAAAGGAACATGATTTCATTCAGTGTTACAAAATGTTAAATGTATTTAACATATTTTTCTAGGAGCTCAGTGATCCTTTCAATTCTTAGGCCTATCCTATATCCTAATTTTCATTGGAACTTGAATTTTTACTTTATTATATTTTGCAATATATAAAATCAAATATTCTCAAATTTATACGGGGTTAAATTTCCGGGGGCATCAAATGCGCCTCAAATTGTAAAAGCTACACTTGCCCCGTGGTTGTGCTAAGACCAGTGTGTCTGTAATCTCAAGGGGGTAGCATCCAGATGTTCCTTTGTTTGCTTGATTGCAGCTCTTTATATATCGACGACGTGCCGGTATGTTGTATAACGATAAAAGGAAATGGATCACTTTGCCGACTGTCCAAACTCAACAAACACGTCTACACTCAAGGAAGACATCTTTTCACAAAACATCGTACCGTCTCCAAGATAGGTAAATGTTCTGATGCACATTGATGGGCACGGCTGCTTTGTTAAGCATGAGAAATACAATCTTGTGGTTTCCCAAACCACAAATCAATGTCTAGACTAATGTGAGAACCAAATTTAGCATGGTTATCACGCAACGCTAATTTTGAACATAATAATACTGGAGAATTCCCCGTGCAGAGTTTAAAAATCCCCTATAATACAATAAAAGGTTGAAAGCTTTTTTAAAAAGGCACAACAATCACCTTAAAGCTTCAAAAAGAATACAGTCTCCTTGTATAAGAGCTTACATTCACGAAAAACTTAAATTTGTCTATAGGTGCAATCTGGTTTTTGAAATGTAGCAATATTTGCGATATAAGAAAACGGAAATAAGCAGTCACCCGATTTTAAGGCTTACTCAACTTGTTACGTTCATTTTCGGAAATAATTGGTTAGTTCATATACAATAATTTTTAACTCAAATCCCTTTCGCATGTTTAAAATTGTATTTCAATTAATAATAAATATCCTATATATTTTTAATCTATCTGCTCATTAAAAAAATAAATATCCTTTCTAAGAATTCCTTAACGTGGAATTTACGCCATAATTAGATAGGCGAGAACGTCTTTCCAAGTATCCAATAATTAATGCAGGTGTTTTTCCTTTCGAAAGAATTCGTCGAAATTATTTCAATAAACTTGGGTGTTCGCGCCGCAGGAATAAGACGCCAGATAGCTATGAGCTGGATGATGCTGGTAGCTTTGGAGTCTTGTCTCGACGTTCTGTTCTGGGTTACAGCCTGCACCTCGGGGTTGTATTTGTACATTATAATCGCGTCGCTTGGGTTTGACGTAACTACAAAAATAACAATATGAAATTAGTAGTCAAATGTCAATTTTGAGAACACGCAGTTTTAATTTATCGCTACCAATTTTTATGGTTTGTGTTCCACGGGTTTTCAACGGGTGTGCCAGCCGAAGATTGCTGTCCTGTTTCCTGGAGCAGTTTGTCAAGCAAGGCCACAGGTAAGTACTAGCAATCCTAGACTTGTAGTTATTTGTAACGTTGATTTCTTGGGGTACACATTCTCCACGCTATCGAAGGCCGCTATTATACAGAACATTGATGCTTTAGGGGGATATTGTACGCACCGCATCCCGCACCCCAATAAAAGTTTGATCCTAATCGAACCGGATACAAAAAACAATCTGAAACTGCATTAGGTACTGGCATAATTCATAAGTTTCCGCATTGCGCTTCTTATCCGCTTCTTAACAAACATACTTGATTTATTGTTACCGGCGCTATAACTGCCATCATGCCCAGAGGTGCACGCGCATCTAATAAAGAAACCGCAATTCTTCAAACGAGTAAACGGACTGAAGAGGAGGCTCGTTTAGCTTTCTTGGAGTCAAAGTTTGCGTCGTATGTTAGTTACGCACAAAAGCTAGTTGCTGCTATTCCAGAAAAACAAGACACGGTACAGATAGAAAGTTTTTTGTCCAAATCTTTGCATGTTATCGGACTACGCAGCGAGTTTATGACGTTAGCGGATGAAATCAATAGTTTATCAATGCGCTTAATTGAAGAGTTTGAACCTGAATTTGAAACCGTGTGGTCATTTACGGAAATGTGCAGCTCTATTCAGTCTGCAAGGGAACGCTTTTTGTCAATGAAACAAATTGATAAACCGGAGATTGGGCATGATACCAAACGCAAAGAAAATTACTTTAAGTTGCCTCGCATTTCGCTAGCCCCTTTTTCTGGAAATAATTTGGCCGATTGGCCTTTATTTATTCAAAACTTTAACATTTTAATACATGAGAATGAACATCTATCTAATACGAAACGAATTCAGTACTTGTTATCCGTATTAGTTGGTAAAGCAAAAAATATTTGTCATTTTATAACACCAACACCTGAAAACTATTTACCGTTATACAACGCCTTAATTGCAAAATATCAAGATAATCGAGCTTTAGCATCTGCTTTTCTTGATCAACTGCTTGAACTCAAACCAATTAGTAACTCAACGTCAAAATCTCTTGAGTACTTTGTAGATAAGTTTACATCTGTTTACCAAGCCTTGGGTCAGTTAAAAATTTGTGACTTAAAGGAATTTATGTTTGTCCATATTGGATTAAAGAAGTTAGATTCTGATACTGTTAAATCCTTCGAAAATGGGCACCGAAAAGCTGGTGATATGCCAACTTACGACGAATTTGTAACCTTTTTACGTGAACAGGTGAAGGTTTTAGAATGCACATCCAAAACTGAGTCTAAATCTACGCAGATACAATCGCATTCGAAGTTACAAGGTGGTTCTAAAATTACTCATTCTTTTGTAACCACGGGCAATAAGTTATCAAAACTGTGACTTGTGCCTTTTGTAGTAAGTCGAATCATGTGCACTTGTACCAGTGTGCTGATTTAAAAAAATTAGTGGCTAAGGATCGTTATGCCTTTATAAAATCGAACCATGCTTGTATAAACTGTTTAAGCCTGTCGCACTCTAGTTATACATGCAATTCACAAAATGTATGTAAAACATGCCACAAAAGCATCATACATTATTACATTTTGATGCTCTACCTGGTGATGGAAATTCTTTGGCTAGTAATGAGTTAAATTTCAACGCATCGCATTCAAACTCTACCGCATTATGTAATGTTGTACCGCCTTCAAATGACAATAACTCACACGTCACGAATGACACTGTGACGTTAACATCGCATTCTCGCAGTAAAACCTTGAAAGCAATCTCGCCAATGAACAATGTTTTATTATCGACGGCGCAAGTTTTCGCTCGAACCAACAACAATCCAAGAAAGCTTATCAGATGCTTGATTGATTGTGCATCGCAACATAATTTAATCTCTATAACGTGTTGTGAACAGCTGAATCTGTCCATAACTCCGTTAAATAATTCTGTGATTAAAGGTGTTGGCATGAGCTCCCGTCCTATACGTGGGTACGCCACTCTTACTATAGAATCACGTATTCATCCGCATACCTATAACATCCAAGTTTTAGTAATTGATTGTATTACCGATAATTTACCTGCTCAATACATTGATTCATCACATATGACACAGCTTAACAAAATGCCATTAGCTGATAGTCATTGGAATGTTCCTGGACAAATTGATTTAGTTCTGGGAGCACAGCTGTTTCCGTTCTTATTGTTAGACGGTCCTATTGATACTCCTACCAACGCGCCTTCTTTATTGAAGACTACTCTTGGGCATGTAATAATGGGTCAAATACCTATTACCGCTCCAGAACAACAGCATGATTTTACATCTACCACATACTGCGCATTAAATAATAATGATTTGCAAGAATGTTTACAAAAGTTTTGGGAACTTGAAGAAGTTCCTACTACTCGCTTCTACAGTCCACGAGAAACCGCGTGTGAAAATGATTTCATAAAAAATATGTCGCGTGAAAGTGACGGTCGTTACACTGTTGCTTTACCTCTCACTGGAGATGAACACAATTTAGGTAACTCTCGGGGAGTAGCACCCAAACGCTTAATCTATCTTGAACGTAAATTTAAATTGAATCCAGACTTTCGCAAAGCTTATAACGAAGTTATAGACGAATATATTAAAAATCGCTATTTGGTAGAGGTTCCACCAGAGTTGGACAACGATCAGGGGTACTTTATACCTCATCACGCTGTTATAAAACCAGATAAAAGGACTACCAAGGTAAGGATTGTTTTAGATGCAAGTGCAAAAACCCATTCAGGGTTATCACTTAATGACGTCCTGTACCCTGGGCCGAATTTACAAGCTGATTTATTTAAACTTTTATTAAATTTTCGCCTTTTTCCAGTCGCCATTACAGCGGATATTCGACAAATGTATTTGCAAATTGGTGTTATTAAGGAACACCATCAATACCAAAGGATATTATTTCGCTTTGATAGTAACGAGAGCATTCGCTCGTTCAAATTCACTCGTGTTCCTTTCGGATTAAAATGCAGTCCATTTCTTGCTATGCGCACTGTCAAGCAGCTCGCCGCAGATGAAAGATACAGATACCCGGATGCTGCTTGGATGGCAGAGTCAGAGTTTTACATGGACGATTTAGTGTCGTCTGTATTAAATACTGAAGAAGCAGTGAAGTTATCGCACCAGCTGATAGCTTTATTTACGGCCGGAGGGTTCGATTTGGTTAAGTGGGCTAGCAATTCACTCGAACTGCTTAGCACCCTACCTTTATCGAGTTGTACACCTGTGAATTTTACCGACGGTAGTAACCAAAGATTCTAGGTCTGTCATGGGATCCTAGAAACGACGCCTTTACTTTCAAACCGCAGAAATCTCAACCGCATCATGCACCAAACGAATAATCTTGTCTTGTGTTGCAAGATTATTTGATATATTAGTTGGTCTCGCCTGTAATTTTATACGCCAAATTGCTAATAAAAGATCTCTGGAATGCAAACCTTGGATGGGATGATGTACCTCCTAAGCATATAACTGAATATTACTTCATGCTTGTATCTGAACTTCCATTACTAAAGAATGCAGTTATCCCACGTCATTTAAAGGTCGCTAATGATTGTACTGTAAACATAGTTGCATTCTGTGACGCAAGTTTAAAAGCCTTTGGTTGTGCAGTCTACTTGCATGTAACAGATTCAGATGGTCATATTTTAATACGCCTCGCTTGTTCAAAATCAAGGGTTTCTCCTATAAAATAGTGACTTTAGCTCGCCTGGAGCTTTGCACTGCAGTTCTACTATCCACATTGGTAAGAAACGTGTATGATATATATAATTCACGTTATCCCATAGAAAACTTATACGCATTTTCAGATTCTACGATAGCCTTATCGTGGATTCATTCTTCTCCTCATCGTTGGTCTACATTTGTCGCTAATAGAGTGGCTAAAGTTCAAAGCAACTTAGACCCTAAGCACTTTTACCATATCGCTGGGATAGAAAACCCCAGTGACTGCCTATCTCGAGGCATGTTGCCCTCCCAACTGTTGTCGCATGATCTTTGGTGGAATGGTCCATCATGCATGTCGTTACCTCCTCATATGTGGCCCATTAAACAGTTTTCCGCTTCGCCAAATGAAGAAATTCCGGAATTATGTTCAAGAAATTTAGCTATTATTGTTCCCGAGCTTCCGGTATTGTATGAGAGGGCACAAGCTGTGTCCTCGTGGTCCAAACTTTACGCATTATTGTATATGTGTTACGTTTTGTAAAATTGTTAAGCTTTCTTTTAGAATTGACGCTGATGATCTAAATGTAGCAGAACAGTATTTAATACATGCGCTACAACTAGTGCAATTTTCAGAGCTGATGGAAAGTTTAAAAAGGGCACTGTGCCTTTATACATAAGAAATTTAAACCCTTCTTAGATGAAGTGGGTCTTATTCAGTGGGTGGTCGTTTATCACGATCGGGATTGCCTTTTGCCGCTTGTCATCCACTGCTGTTACGAAAAGAGATCATATAATAAATTTATTAATTGACCACTACCACCGCATTAATTGTCACACAGGTGCTAATCTTCTTAATTCGCTTATTAAACAAAAATATTGGATTATTTCTGCAAGAGATATTATAAGATCAAGGATTAGATTATGCAATTTTGTTTTCGAGTGAATCCAACACACCCCACGCCAATGATGGCAGACTTACCATCATGCCGTGTGCAGCAAACCAAAGCGTTTACGCACACTGGTGTGGATTACGCTGGCCCTATCAATATTACGCTTTCCCGCAGAAGAGGGCAGCGCTCTCAAAAAGCGTATCTCTGTATATTTGTTTGTTTGACTACTAAAGCTGTCCATATAGAGCTAGTCTCGAATTTGTCGACCGAAACTTTTTTGGACGCATTCAAGCGCTTTTTGTCACGTCGCGGTCCAGTTTCCTGTATGTATTCTGACAATGGTACAAATTTTATAGGAGCCAAGTCCAAATTAAATGAAATCTATGATTTGATTACATCTTCAAAATTTCAAACTGCTTTAAATCTTGAATTCAATAATCGACGCATCTCCTGGAAAATGAGTCCACCCCAGGCTCCACATTTTGGTGGAATTTGGGAATCTCGGTAAAATCTTTTAAAACGCATCTGTACCGCATTGTCGGTGGTCATTTACTCACATATGAGGAACTTTTGACTGTGCTGATCCAAATTGAGGCACTTCTAAATTCAAGGCCCCTTTGCGTGTTGTCGGAGGATCCTTATCTGGAAGTGTTAACTCCAGCACATTTTTAATGCAAACTCCCTACAATATTTACCCGCTTACGATATGTCAAAAGAGCATTTGACAGTGAGGGATCGTAAACGCTTACTAGATTCGTTAGTTCAATCATTTTGGCGCAAATGGAGGATTGAGTACTTGCACACATTACAGGTTAGAAAAAAGTGGTGCACGCCCGATAATCCTGTAACGGTCGGAACCGTTGTTATTCTAATGCAAGATGGCGTTCGACCATTAAGTTGGCCTTTAGGTATTATTGAAGAAGTGTACCCTGGGGCTGATGGAGTTATTCGCGTGGCTTTGGTTAAAACCAGAACTACTAAACTTAAACGCCCGGTAGTAAAATTATGCCCAATACCTAATCAATAATCTCACAATCGGGATTGTTTAGTTATTTAGCTTAATTTATTACACAATACTAGTTTTTCTTTTCTTTATATACTTATTTCTTTTGTTTTCAATTTTTTTTCACAACTTGAGTTAATTGAAAGTTCTACATACTTTCAAAGCGGGGAGAATGTTCGCGCCGCAGGAATAAGACGCCAGATAGCTATGAGCTGGATGATGCTGGTAGCTTTGGAGTCTTGTCTCGACGTTCTGTTCTGGGTTACAGTCTGCACCTCGGGGTTGTATTTGTACATTATAATCGCGTCGCTTGGGTTTGACGTAACTACAAAAATAACAATATGAAATTAGTAGTCAAATGTCAATTTTGAGAACACGCAGTTTTAATTTATCGCTACCAATTTTTATAGGTTTGTGTTCCACGGGTTTTCAACGGGTGTGCCAGCCGAAGATTGCTGTCCTGTTTCCTGGAGCAGTTTGTCAAGCAAGGCCACAGGTAAGTACTAGCAATCCTAGACTTGTAGTTATTTGTAACGTTGATTTCTTGGGGTACACATTCTCCACGCTATCAAAGGCCGCTATTATACAGAACATTGATGCTTTAGGGGGATATTGTACGCACCGCATCCCGCACCCCCATTGGGTTTTCCTGTTTTATTTTCTTAACAAAATTACTGTGAGCTTTGGTGCTTTAGCTAAACAAATTTAATATTCACTTTCTGTTCGAATAGCAACAAGAAAACATCCGTCCTGTTTTGCTTCGTTCCGTTTTTCTTTATGCGAATTGCTGGCACGCATTATAGCGTGCTTCCTACGGGAGACACGTTAATCCCTTGAGCTGTCATTTCTTCTGGTAATGGGAGACCAAACGCGTTCTTCCTGGGCGTAGGCCTACCTACTCGCTGACGTGGATCAGCGACTGACTCAACCTCGACGTCAGCAACTCGAGGGTGAGTTTTTCTTTGTATTCGCTACTTACTTTGGAACCAGAACGCCTGGGATTTTACCGTTCAAATATCAGGCATTTCCAAATTTAATTCTTATAGACGAACATTATTGAACTATTTTGGTATTTACTGTTCTTATATTAATGCTTTGCTATTTGTTTTTAATTAACTAAAAATATACTACTTATTAATATAAAAATGGTTTAAAACTTGCTGGCATGTGTGGACACGTTGTTGCCATTATATTTGTAAATATAGGTTAAGTTTATATTTACGATGATCTAGAGCCGTGGTTTTTAGGGTTGCGTTTGGTTGTTTTTTACTAAATAATGTCAGGGGGTAATTACCTAAAAACTAGCGCTCGCCATTTTCACAAGTGATTTTTTTTTTAATGTTTGGGGGTTTCTCATAATGTATATGAAAATTGGGGACATTGACTTTTTTTGTTGGGTTTGAGAATACTGTGTTCTGTAAATATTTTGTTTAATTATAAGTTTTTTTCTTTTCCTTAGTATGTTTTGTTCCGAGTGTGAATGAGTGAGTGTATATATTTTTGTTCTCTATTTTTTTCAGGCTTTCCTTTACGTGCTTATACGTATAATACCCGCCCACTCGCCGACTGAGCCCGGTCATACTTACTTCATCTTTTTTTTTGTTTTTTATAGGTTACGTCAATGTATGTAACATAAAATATTGACGCTCTGGCGTGGGGCTGCAATTTTTTGTAATTAATTTCTGCTGCGATTTTATTTAGTTAATATTGCTCCGATTTTTTCTGTGTTCTACATGACCCGCATTTTCACGGCCTGATGCTACTTACGTTTTCTTCCATTACGTTCGGACTAGTAATTATTTATTTCTTGTGTGGGTTCGATCTTCTTGAATTTTGATTTTGTTCTCTTCCGTGATTGCTAATATTATTGGGGAGTTAATTTCAGATTATTGAACTTGTGTTTTCGCCTATAATCCGAGTCCATTGAAAACGCTGGCGCCCAAGATTCTTCTTTTTTCTTCCGTCCCGCTCTGTATATTTTGTTCTCCCCGTCACGTCTAAAGTTAGTATTTTCTTTCTTCAATTTTTCTTTTATTCTACAGCCCTATTATAAATTTTATTTTGTTATTTTGCTTCCATTGGTGTTCCCGAAGTTTTCCGTCGAATATGTTTTAGACTGCCCTGCATTCGCAATAATTTTTCTTTTGAGCTTTTATCGAGTTACAGTTAGCCTTTATTTAGTTACTTTCTACCCATTTCTTTCTTGTTCGTATTCAAAATGACTTCTTTTTCGGCTTCCTACCAAGGTCTTCCAGTGTGAGAGTGGAATTTGAAATTTTCTGATAATCCAAATACTCTTACCGTACATGATTTTTTGGAACGAGTCAAAAAAACTCCGACGAGCTCCACCGAACTGCAGTTATTTGAGTCTGCAGTGGAATTATTCGAGGCTAAAGCTTTACTTTGGTATCGTGGTTTTCGGCATAGGTTTTTGATTGGAAGTCGTTGTCCGAGTTACTGATTCAACATTTTGAACACCCGAATTTTACTTATAAGTTTGCTACTACTGAGGAAAAATACTATTGCTTCACATAACCGAGTTGTTAAGATTTCTCCAACGCTTACGAGTAGATCCAATACTTCTTTCGTACGTTCTACTGTCTTCTTCCTACTTCTACTCCTACTCGTCAGGTCGTGTGCTTTAATTGCGAAAAACCTGGTCATGTTTCGACCCGTTGTACTCGTCCTAAAGTACTCCATTGCCATGGTTGCGGATATAAGGGAGTTTCTCGCCGCAACTCTCCGAACTGTCATCCTACTACGAATAGTTTCGCCAATAATCCTTCAAATTTTGCCCTCACGTCTAGTTGCCTAACATCTGCTACTTCTCATTCTACGTTCTCTTCGATACTTCATTTAGGTCCTCCCGATACTACTATCAAAACGTACTCTTCTTCGGCAAATATAGCTTCTAACAAAATTTCCTCCGTTTCTAGTTCTGCCTCCTATTCTACTCCTTCTTCTGCCCGTCCTACTTATACACTCTCACCCCAAAATGTGCCTCCACCACGCTTACAACCCATGCTTCCAATTAGTGACTTGCAGCTTCGGACATGATTTTTGGATATGGCAATTTCGGTTTACTTCCCGGTTTTACTGGGGTTTCCTTCATTTGCTTTCCTTTTTTTCTTTCACCCGTGTGGGTCCGGGAATAGAATAGTCCCACGGTACGACCTGCCTGTCGTAAGAGGCAACTACAGCGGTCAAACACATACATACGCACACTTTATACACGCATAACACATACACACACACTTCCTACACACACACACCCCCCCTCACACTTATACACACACGCACGCACAGGCCCACACTTACTCATACATAACTACACTGGGATTGTTTTATTTTCTTTTGTACGATTTTAGTTTTGTTTTTGGGTTTTATACTTGGTGTTGGTATTATTCTTTTTTTTGGTTTTTCTTTTTTTTTCTCTCGTTCCTTTCGTTCCACTTTCCTTTCCCTATCATGTTGCTGGTCTTCTTTGCCGTTGGTCCCTGGACCGATTGTGTTTCGTCCATCCGCTCCTGTGGTAGGTGCTTTCTAGTCCGTCTTTCTTTCTTCGGAAATCACGACTCAGTCGACTTTAGGACTAGTCAGCATTTCTCTTCTTCGGTTTTCGTTCGTTGCGATTCTTTGGTACCACAGTGTGTAGTACGCCGTTTCTTTTACTAGCACTCTTCCTCTGTTCCTCTCGTTCTCCCTTGTCCTTTTTTTCTTACTTGAGGTTTGACACCTTTGTCATTATGGTTGACACTGTTGGTTCTCTTCCTCGTTCCGGTCCTTCTTTTGAGATTGATAACCTTTCCTGTTTCTTTTTGAGATACATCCGTCCTCCGACGACTTTTTCAGTGTCCATGCCATTCCATTTTTGTCCTCGATGATTGTTACCTTACCTTTTCCTATGTCCTTTTCATTTTTGGTTTTAGTCCAGTTCCTTGGCTGTCGAGCCGGATGAAAATTCTTTTTAGTTTTTTTGAAGTGTTTTCTATAGTTTTTTTTTGTAACGAATTTTCTTTTAGTTTCCAAGCGAATTTTTTTTGTTGATCCTACCCACTCCCATTATTTTGCTTCCCGACCACGACCCGTTAATTTTGCTGGGGGATTTGTCACGTTCATTTTCGGAAATAATTAATCAATTAATAATAAATATCCGATATATTTTACTTGATAAATCTTTCTGCTCATTAAAATAAATATCCTTTGTAATAATTCCTTAACGTGGAATTTACGCGATAATTAGACAGGCGTCTTTTCAAGTATTCAATAATTAATGCTGCTGTGTTTTCCCTTTTTAAAGAATTCGGCGAAATTATTTCAATAAATTCGTGTTTTCCTGTTTTATTTTCTTAACAAGATTACTGCGAGTTTTGGTGCTTTAGCTAAACAAATTTAATATTCACTTTCTGTTCGAATAGCAACAAGAAAACATCCGTCCTGTTTTGCTTCGTTCCGTTTTTCTTTATGCGAATTGCTGGCACGCATTATAGCGTGCTTCCTGCGGGGGATACGTTAATCCCTTGAGCTGTCGTTTCTTCTGGTAATGGGAGACCAAACGCGTTCTTCCTGGGCGTAGGCCTACCTACTCGCTGACGTGGACCAGCGACTGACTCAACCTCGACGTCAGGGTGAGTTTTCGTTGTTTTCGCTACTTACTTTGGAACCAGAACGCCTTTAATTTAACCGTTCAAATATCAGGCATTTCCAAATTTAATTCTTGTAGACGAAAATTATTGAACTATTTTGGTATTTACTGTTCTTATATTAATGCTTTGCTATTTGTTTTTAATTAACTAAAAATATACTACTTATTAATGTGAAAATGGTTTAAAGACTTGCTGGCATGTGTGAACACGTTGTTGCCATTAGGTTAAGTTTATATTTACGATGATCTAGAGCCGTGGTTTTTAGGGTTGCGTTTGGTTCTTTTTTAATAAATAATGTCAGGGGGTAATTACCTAGACTGCCGCTCGCCATTTTCACGAGTAATTTTTTTTTTGAATGTTTGGGGGTTTCTTATAATGTATATGTAAATTGGGGACTGACTTTTTTTGTTGGGTTTGAGAATACTGTGTTCTGTAAATATTTTGTTTAAGTTTTTTCTTTTCCTTTGTATGTTTTGTTCCGAGTGTGAATGAGTGAGTGTACATATTTTTTTTTCTCTATTTTTTCAGACTTTCCTCTACGTGCTTATACGTATATTACTCCGCTCACTCGCCGACTGAGCCTGGTCATACGTACTTCATTCTTTTTTTTTGTTTTTTTATAGGTTACGTCAATGTACGTAACAAACTAACCATGCACAGGTCTTGTTTGCCGTCACACCGACTGCACAAATTTAGCCGGGAACACGAGACTCCATACTTATAATTAACACAACTCACTCTGTAAATCTAAGTAAAAAGTTTATTTTCACAATCACATACGAAGGCTTACAAATTTATATTCATATCTTTGAAGATATTATCTTAAGCTAAACAAATTTTTGCTGGCTCTCTAGTGTAATTTCTCTGTTGATATATGAACTACAAGATAAAAACGACAAACTCTACGACGTTGGAATATTAAAGACCTAAAACCATTTTCGTCTGTCCCTATCAAGTACTATATACTAACTCTCTGTTCTGTAAATGAAGTAGATGGGATTACTGATGAATAGATATTTCATTAAATTTAATTGACGAGAAAAATGGCGGCTTGTGTTACCATAGGCTTATTTTATAACAAAGATGTGGAATCAATTTCTCTAGTCATTAAGTCGACATGACTAAGTTTAGTATCTATATGAAACCTATTACGTTTTATGGGTGCAAACGTCAAATGCCAAATTTTACATAACCCTTTTACTTAGTTAAATGTTAAGATTATTGTCCGTGATAAGCTATGATAGCTTTTTAAAACAACTGAATAATTAACTGATCACCCCAAAAAATTACAAAAATAGGACCAACTACTTTTGAACAAAATATCAAATAATCTGTTTGAAGCAGCTAATAATAACCCGATTGATAAGGTACGATTCAGCAGTGACTTCTAAAGAATCCAGTACTTGGTTAAGTGCACTTCGATTTGCTTCTCTAGGCACAATTCTAGATGATGACTCGTTTAAGAGTATCTGTTGACTTCCATCTAGGTGCAACCGTCTGCATAGAACATACATGGAAATGTGGTGCTTTAGTTACTAAAAAAAAGAGTTCACGGCTTGAGTTGCAAATTTAGCGTGCCGTCATTCTCATCACCATTCAATTAATGACTTGCTAAAATTTCATCAATTTTAGAGCCATTGGGCATTAGTGGTAACGATGGCAAAACACAGGCAAAATGTCCTTAATACCATGGAGGTAAAGCTATGTGGGATTTCATTTGCATAGACATGCACCTCCACACATTTTAGCTACATTGACAACATTTGAAGTCGCTGCTTTAAATCAAGAGCATTGTTGTAAAATACAACTAGCCATCTGTTCATCTACCAAATTGCTCATTCGGGATATTATGGTTTACCCAAGCATTAATACTTTAGACCCATATTTAATCAATGTAAAGCAGTGTGCTGTGTATTCATGTTAGTTGAAATATATGTCAAAGTGAAGTGCGAAATAATTTGTTGTTTAATTAATGCTCTTATGAAATAATAATAAACTAAAGTTGAACCAGTGATGGAAATGCAACCCAAAAACCCTGCCTTTGAGGGGTCACTAAATTAAAATAAATTTAGTGCGCTACTGTGTCAGTAGATAGTTAGTTCTACTACAAGCATAATAAGAAACAAATTCCAAAACATTGGAAATATAGTTATTTATTATACAAGGGAAAAAGTACTAGATTTTAGCTCGAGGTGTGTGTTTGTCTCCCGGCAGCGGAGGGAGACAAACACCGAGAGCTAAAATCTACATTTTTACCAGCGTATAATACACTATTTTTTCTGTGACTGGCAAAACAATGATTTAATATTTAAAAAATATTACCAATTATATTAAAGTCAAAAATCAATCTATGTCAAATTTGAAGTTTCAAACAGGTAGGCTGATGTACTTATAGGGACAGTTAGATCTGCGTTGCTAAGGAAACCTTTAAAGTAATCAAATATCTGTCAATTTAATTTTGCAGTGGTTACAAAAATTGCGAACTTAAGTTGTTTATATCGATTGTTTTGAATATTCAAAATTCAAAATGGACAGTACTGATTCAGAAGTTTCTCTTACTCCACGGAATTGGTAGAGGCAGCGAAAGTAGCATCAATAAAATTATTGCCAGCTAAATCACGAAAATTTACGAAACTGCGTATTCAAGATTCATGGAATGGAAGGCGAAAAAGACATGTAGTTCTTACTCGGAGACGGTGTTATTGGTTTATTTTTCGGAACTAGCGCAACAACAAAAGCCATCAACAGTGTGGTCGAATTATTCAATGATAAAAAGTATGTTACAAGTCAATAATAACGTAGACATTTCAAAATATTGCAAACTAATTACGTTTCTGAAACAAAATGGGAAAGGTTACATGCCCAAAAATCTGCAATATTTACAGTACACATATTAGTGATTTTTAAATAATGCTCCTGATGAAGTTTATTTATTGGTCAAGGTTGTTGTTGTATTTGGGATTGCAGGAGCCTGTCGAATATGTGAAATTAGCCAGGTAACATTAGATGATATTGAAGACGTGGGAACGTCATTAATTGTGAAACTTAAGCAAACAAAGAATGATGTAAATAGGAGATTTATAGTTACTGAAGAATATATTAAATTTTACAGAATGTACATGGCACTTCGTCCAGCAGCAGCAAAGGATCGCCGCCTGTTTTATGCATATCGCAATGGGAAATGCGTCAATCAAGTTGTGGGTAGAAATCAGTTTTATAAGGTACCTGAAATAGTAGCCAATTTTCTTCGACTTAAAAATGCTAAGTCATATACAGGTCATGCATTTCGAAGATCGTCTGCTACACTTTTAGTTGAATCTGGGGGAGACTTGATGACACTAAAGAAACATGGTGGTTGGAAGTCATCAATGGTCGCTGAAGGGTATGTTGATGAATCGATAGTGCACAAGACAGAAATAGCTAAGAAACTGTTTAGTTTGTGTGGCAGTGCATCAGCTGAAACAGAATCCAATTTGCGAACAAGTACATCAACGGCAGTTGTGTCAGTGGCACAAAATATTATTTCAAATCAAGAAAATTCCACTGTAGCAGACATTCCTAATTGTTCAAAAACATGTCTTTCAGGCAATGTACATTTAATAACTGTACTTTTAACATTAAGGAAACGTAACTTATACATAATAAAATATTCTAAAATTAAATATCTTCGTGTTCTTACTTATTTGCACTTACCAGGAAAAAGTACTCATTTTTCCCGGGAAAAAGTAATTTTATATAAAGTGACATTTTGTTACCTGTCAAGAAATATTAAATGTCACATTTTTTTCCCGTCGCAGAAAAAATTATATTTTCAGTCCGGTTTCCATTGAAACATTCCGAGTTTTTGGACCAAATACATTAGGTTTTATTTGCAGCGTTGGCAATAATAAATTGTCGCATGAGTACATCGACATTCTATTTGTATTGTTGATAACTGATTTAAAAGTACATGAATCGGGAAAACTAACTAAATTTTTTTAAACAAAATGTTATCGATGTTGCTAAAATCGAAAGATGTTTTCAATGACAAAACAAGTTTCTCAAAACGTAATAAGCACTGGCGCTTTAATCAACACTTAGCATTTAGTGGTAAGAACATTTTAACGCAGATTTTTATTCTAAACGGTTTTAAAAATAGTTCATATTGGAAGACTTGTGAAAACTTTATGGTATGTGGTAGAACTAGCATCTTTCTAGTTATTTTTATAATGTTACTTGTTTTTTAAGAGTAAAATGTAAACACATGGTCTTACTCTGTAATAATTATTGGCTATGGATAGTGAAAGCTGGTAAATATCAAATAAAATTACCAAGAAATCCAGTATGTTGGTTAATTTCTAATGTAAATAAATAAATTTCATGCTCGACACACAAGATATCAAATTTCATGCAGAGTGTACCAGATTCCAGACTCAATACACCAGAGTCCGCGACCAGTACACCAGCTTCGCCAAAGATAGACATTTTAAGCAATATTTTAATAAAGCAATTGCCCATTTACGATTGTTTTTAATTAATTTTATTCTAATGTAATGATGTGCAGATTTTGTAACACTAAACACAACTCAGATTAATTTCTTCTGCATATACATGTATATATATATATATATATATATATATATATATATATATATATATATATATATATATATAAATATATATATATATATATATTGCCGTGAAACTTACTTAAAATCTCGCCCACGCTTGGGCCCACGTAAAAATTTTCAAAAAAAAAAAAAATTTCTTACCCTTTATTTTGGACACCTTCGTATTTCCGCTCTCACCCTGGCTAGCTCAGCAATCGGCCTCTTCTTGAATATCTACCATTTTAAGTACATACCTTTCTCGCACACACACAGTCAAATGAAATTACCAAAATAATTCAACAACCATACAACCTTTTATTTACACGAAACCCTCGTCGTTGTGTCCATCTACTACGATGATGCCTGGATCCACAGATCCCCACCATCCAAATCTCCGCTACCACTACTGTTCTTCTCCCCAGATATTAGCTTTGTCAGAAACGTAACATTCCATACCAAATATTTCATGCATACAAATTACGCTTTCAGCTTTGCTTACCCCAAATATCATCCCTTTTAATCCCATTTAATAGCTTCTTTGTAGTAACGGTCCCTTTTATCTAAACAAACACCAACTCGTGCAATATCACTTTTATAACCTTTTGCGGTACGTTACTACAGCTTTCATAATTTCTAAACAGGATGTTATATGCAACTTTACTGAACACACGAAAATTAATAACCGTAAGAGCATTTACTACTAGTATGTTGTAGATCTAAACACGTATTCAGATCTAAATGGAAAGAAAGAGAGCTTTAATATCTTTGTTCGTGTATTTATATCCTTTTCAAACCCCCCCAGTGGAACCTATTTCACTTAAAAAGCTTATTTTCGAAGCTGCTTCTTAAAATTTTGAACGTAACAAACACTGACTTCTCAAAAATCCCACTTTCGTCGTGCTGTTACATAGAATTTTGTTTACTACCTTAACCGACGCGCTCTTCTTGAAAACTGCTAGCCATCAACCAATGATATAATTTTCCCTCGTCACAGCGCTCCACCTACCCGCTATCCATCTCCGTTCCATGCATGTTTGTTGTCTCCTTTAGAACCCCTCTTAAGTTACAGAAAATCGATATTGTATCTGGCCTTCACATTTCCCCGTGTATTTAGTACGTGACTCGTATCCTAACGCTTTATTATACATTTCTCTATCCGCCTTACGTTATCGATCGTTTATTCCACTAACTCTTCAAGGCATTTGATATTTAAAGCAGTTGGTCAAATCGACCATTGCAAACAATTTCATTGGAATTCTTTCTTAACGTTTATTTAAGTTCCCTGAACGTAACATTTAATCAAAAGGTGTTTCTTCGAAACAACCGACCGTTTAAAATAACAATTCTCAATTTCTTCCCTTCTTAGCATTTGTATAAACGAACGTTGGCTTTTAAAATGGAGACATTTGCGTTTGAAATTATTGATTTTCTATGCATGCAAACTCCCTTTTTGCTTCCATGCGTTTGATTTAAAATTTTTATAATTATTTATGCGTATCCTTGAGCTTTTATGTACTCAAAACCTCTCTTCCCTTATGCAATTTTAACATTCCAATCTAACTATAGAAAAATACCTTAATAATCGTCCGTTTCCACTATATAAATTAATTAATTTGGCGCGTAAATAATTTGCTCCTGTTTCTATATACACAGTGTTTAAAATTTTATTGCCTACACCTATTTAACCTCTAAATCCACAACAATATATATATATATATATATATTGCTGTGATAAGGGGTTGTTTAAGGGTGTACTTGATAGTAAAGGTCGTTTAAGAATTAGAAATTACAATAGGAAGCAGAAAACTGCATTTATTTAGTAAAGAATTGAGAAATGGAGATAGTTTGTAAATAGTAAGCAGTCAACACCCCGTATATAAAGTATAAATAGTTTTAAGCGACGCAAATAGACACAGGAAGACGCATAGTTAGCGTAGGAATAAGGAAGACATGCATTAAGTAAATAGTAAATATTTAATACCCTGTAGATACAGTTTTAGTTAATTTAGGCAATGCAAATAATGATATTTTTCAGTGGAAGCACGAGTATTTATAAGTAAACATAATAAAGTGTAATTAGACACGCATTCAAAAAAGTTCCAAACAATTAGATTAATACGGAGATAAGAAATAGAGCTTCGAGAAGCATAATGTGAATGCGTACAAATAGTTAATAACTGTGATAAAGAGGGGTGATTAAAAATTGCGTAAATAACAGGCAGATATGAAAATTAAAAGTCGAATTGCATCAGTTGTTTATGGAAAAGCAATTAGATTCGTCAAAACACCGCATGTTTGATAACAAGCACCTGCGAGCAGGCCACAATTATTTGAAAGCATAGAAAATTACATCAGAAACTACTTTGAATTCAAAGATTTGATTCGTTAAAATGAGCGACGAGTTTGTAGACCATACCCACTGACGGAGTAGGAGAGCAATGATATATTAACAGGCACAGTGATAACGAACTCGGTTTTCAACTCAACAAAGGCCGAAGTGCGCCACTCTGAGACAAAGTGAGATACGTAATAATTTAAAGTGAAAAATTGTATAAGTGCTAAAATGAAAATTACGATTGCCGATTAAACGGTTCTGAAGCCGGGGAGAAAAAAATACAATTCTAAGTCCGGGGAAAATAAACTACGATTTCCGAGTCCGGAGGATGATAATCCAATTCTAAGTTTGGGGAAATTGATAAGAAAGAATAAGTCTGAATGAGATGACAATAAATTGGGGTGCATAAGTATAAGTTAATAATGGTAGTCCAGAGGGTGATGGCAATAATTTAAATGCAATGGTTCAAGCGTGTGGATAGACAATATTTCGAATGGACATGTAATAATCCTGAATTGGGGGAAGATAATTTTTATTCAAATGGATGGCTTAATGCATGGGAAATATTAGCTGATTATGGATGCGTCAATGCGAAGAAAATAGACCAGGTCAGATTTTTAGTTATAAGACATTATTTTTCTATTTTTTTTATTTGAATATTGAATTTGCTTAATATAAATGAATGTGAAAAGTCAACAAAACAGAGGACTTGCATACGTATAAAGTGCGTAATATGATAAGAGGTTTCAAACGTTCCACACTTCTTTTTTTAATAAAAATAATAGGTTTTTTTGGTGACTTTGAGTTTTGAATAAAAAGTATATGATTTCTGATAAATGAGATTTAAAACATTAATTAATTGAAAAGTGTATTTTAAATAATTTACAAAAACTGTACATAATATTTGTTTCATTATATAGAATCGAATTAATTTCATTTATAATTCCAAATAAATGCTAGTCGAAGTCATAAGTTAAAGTTAATGGGAGTGATTTGATAATTTAAACAATCAAGGAGGAGTTATAAGTTGAATACGAAATTGATAACAAGTAAGGCGGTAACGTATCAAATTTTGTTATTGGTCGACAAGGTAGGTTCAAGATAAAATCCAGTAAAGTTTCTGGAGGGAGCTTACAGCAATATTAATAAGGCGGCGCAACGTCGGAGATAGATAATAACAATTCTTGTTTATACATAGCAATATATATTATCGTGTAGGTTATATGTAAAAATGGATAGATAAGTTAAAAAAGTAATTTTGTAAGGACCTTGTATATAGAAAACAAGAATATATTATTTACGCTTCAAATTAATTAGTGTTGACCTTAAAACAAACGTATAATAGCATACATTTGCATCAATGAATCGTCATTTTAAAGTTGCATAGTGTGGAAGCTTTGCAGTGCATAAAAACTCAAGAATAACGCGAGGACAATTAGTTTTAATATTCTAAGGTTGTAAATCGAGCATATCAAATAATAGGGGGAAAGCTTTTGGTTACAGAGTATAAAATCAATAATTTAAGCGTGTTTTTAATTCCATATAAGTAACGTGTAGTACAAAAAGCTTTGCAGTATATAAAATCGATAATGTAAACGCGTATACTCATTTAACTAACAAAGCGTCCGTTAAAAACAAATTTCTAGGAAGTCTACAGGCTAAACAACTTTGGAAAATAGAATTTCAAACTGGCAAACAATTCATAGAAAGGACTTTCAGACAAATAAACAAATCGAGAAATCATAATGTACGTTGAAACAATTCTTTAGAAATGTGAGCTAACGACCGAAGCGAAGGTTGAGAAACATCAGGTGCTTTTAAAACAAAGCGGAGACAATATAAGTAGCACAGGGTAGAGGAGGATGAATGATAACAGACGTTGTATAAAACAGCCGTTTAAAGCACGCGATAATTTGTAGAGGCTAACAATATTGATTTTAAGTTGCTATAGTGGGATTTTAACAAAGACAGAAAATATGGGGTAGACGAGGATAATAGAATTGGAAGATAGACCTACAACGGGGGAAATGTGTTTGATTGTGATTGGAGTGAGAAACTTTTCTCCGAGTAATGCGACCATTAAACACGCTAATCAGTATTTCGGACTAAATCTACGATGGGGTGAGGAAATTCTTAGTTTTCAAAGATCGTCGTGTTTTGAATTTTAAGAATCGGTTAAGGTGGAGGTGTATTTCGGTGAAAATAGGTTACAGGGGGTAGGCTTGGAGGCTAAATAAATACACTAGGAGACGTAGCGAGGCTCCCTCTTATTTCTTCTGTTCGCTTCAGACCTGCATGGTGTAACATCTAAGCTGAAAATGTGTAAATTGGGTGATAGTGCAGTCCATTTAGTTAAATTACAAGTGTAAAACCACGAGTAGGTGCTATTTCATAAATGGGGCTGTAAGTTTAAATACGTATGAAGAACAAGAGATGTTACAAAGGTAAGCGAGCCAAGTTATTTTTCAGAACGAGGGTGATGGTTGTATGGTATATTCAGAAGACGACTAACATATTTGGTCAATTATATGGGTAGCTGTACTGAAGAAGTCTACTTAGAATTGAATGAACGAGTGGAAATGAGTTTGCTGTACATGTAGCAGAGGGAAGTTTGTTGTAATTCAACGACGAGAATTTGGTGGACGACGTCTACAGAGGTGATGATTCAAGAGTATACACCAGGTAAAGAAATTTGTTTTCTTTGTTATTGTTTGAATATTTGTGCTGGTATTTTGTGTTAGAGTGATTTGACGTATTTGGTGAATATTCTATGAACATAAAATTTATTTTGAGGGTAATATGAAAAAGACAATTTGATTTTATTATTTGAAGGTATAAATACATGACGTATAATTTTGATGTAAAGAGTAAACGGGTCTTTAGAGTGGTTTAAAACAAAATGCAATTTATTTATGCATTCAGAGTAAGAAGGTTTATACTGAGCTCACCATAGACCAGGGTAAATTTCCATTTTTGGGTTTCAAGATAGGTCCAACTACTTGAACTGAATATAAAGAAGTGAAATAAATTAAATTTAGGAAATTTAGAAGAATTTAATTGTTGATATTGTGAAAATTTATGGAGATATTTTATATCCATTTTGTAAGCATTGAGCTGGTGTGACGTAAATTTTTGATTTGTATGAATAAAAAGGTTGTATGTTTTGTTGAATTATTTGGTTGGTAATTTTTTTATTGGTAGTTTAAGTGACAGAGAGTATGTATAGAATGGGTAAGTATCTCTGAAGAAGCTGGAAGCAGAGCTAGCCGTGGTATACTGATTTGGGGGAGCTTTTCAAGAGATTTTGGATTTATTTTTTTTTAAATTTCGTAGGTTTTAACTCTATTTTCAATAAAACTTCACAGTAATTTATGACAGCCCAACGGTAGGGCTCGATAATAGGGTTTGATTCCAGGATAAACAGTGCAATATATATATAAATGTTCTAATCTTTTCAAATGGTCTTCGATTCTTAATAAACACTTCCTATTTTCAACATTTATCTATAAACAAACAACAAAAACTGCAGTTTCACTTAACCTTAAAATCTTTTAGACACACCAGGTTTCATTTTATAAAATACATACAACCGATTATCGCCAAAATGTGGTATATTACTCAACTGAATAAAAACTTAGTAATGTATTTAGGACAAAACCAAGTATAATAATAATAGAAACCAGAAGTACATAAACTATCATGCCTATAAAATACCTGCTAAAAATGCATTATTGACCTTGATGTACCTGTGGGCGTACTTTCACGATACATGAACAACGCTGTGTTGTACCTACCTAGTTTTGAATAGGAAATTCAATCTTGGATTATTCATTGATGCTGAACCACTGTGCCACGGCACTTTTGTGTGCCTCCAAATTCGTGAAGTATGCCCCCAAATTTTAGAAATGCGAACAATAAAAATTATTTTATACTTACTTTTAGACTTCTTTTATTATTAGTGGGCCGCCAAATTTTAAAATTGTTAAAAGTGTACCGTAACAAAAAGAAGGTTGAGAAGCACTGCTATAATCAATGACTAAGTCGTAGGATTAAAAATAGTCTAACCAAATAAAAAACAAAGTTCGTAACAACAATAAAACATTTATTAAACAAAACACAAAGTCATACGTTTAATTTATACCCACATAAAATAAAACCTCCAGAATTCATAGTAACCTCTGGATGTGTTCTTTCAGGCAAGATCTGATAACTTCTCATAAAATTATTTGATAATTTAACAGCAATAAAATCAGTTCTATTTTTCAAATAAAAATATAAATCTTGTAGGGGTTCTCGTATTAAATTAAAAACAACTAAACTACCACTGGCTTTTAGAAAAGGCACTAATTCTTTAACAATATTTAATGGATGTTCCTTAGCTACAACAACAACAGAATTGACTTTATTTTGTAATAAACGACATGCTCGTTCATTCTCAATTTGCCAAAATGGCCGTTTCGAAGGCACGTCTTCGTTTAATTTAAGTCGCTTAGGGCTACTTTCCAAGTCAAGTGGTTCTTCAGAATAACTGTCAGGGTTTTGGTAAAAACACCTTAGAACAGAATAAATATTAACGTGTACACATCTACCTAAATGTTCTTTAGGAAACTGCATTGCTATAACGGCATTTTTTTGACATTCGTTCCCCGGATGCATGTGTATTAAATGGCCAGATGTATTAGCACCAATTGAATTTAAAATAGCAGCTGGTAATAAGCCTGATGTTCCACTATCGTATAATAGGAAACAACCATCTGATTGAATATTTGCATACGTTAAAATCTGGGATAAATCATCTACTCTTACTCCTTGTATTACAGCAGGATCTTGTCGATAAAACGTCTGTGCTAAAAGCCGAATAGTTGGTTTTCGTATTTGTATATATTCAAAATATTTCCTTTGCTTCTTTTTAACATATTTTTCTTGGCTATACTCGGTTTTAGAACTAAATGTTCTAGAATTATCAATTAACTTTTGCACTATGTCACTGGAACTACCGACCTGATCCCGTAGTTCTTCAATTTCTGTTCTTGTGAGGTTTTGGGAATTTCCATCATCGATTATATTACGATTATCATTTCCAGATTCCTCATATTTAATACTGTTATTGGTAGTTGCGTCCGAAACATCTAATGTATATCTACGTTTACTTCCAGGAATTAAAACCAAACGAAAAGTTTTGTAATACTTTTGACCTACTGCACTACCGAGTTCTACAACATCCTTACCCAGTGTAATAACACCATTTTGTTTAATTTTATGTAATTTGGTAAAATCCTGCCGTTGTACAATTATAAAATCGCCCACTTCAATTACATGTTCGTTGAGATAATCCTGCATGCTTTTATTAGAGGTTAGGTAAGACTAGATATAAACAACGCACTAACTGGAATAACACCAATAAGTCGTTTAGATGAAATGGTTAATACTAATTAAATTAAGTGCCACTGAAATTATATTGCATGAAAAACAGTGAAAATTTGTAATATGAAAAATATTGGAAACAAAGTTTGAGGTTATTTGTAAATGTCAACTCTACCGCCAACGTGTCACAATTACCTAAACTGGAATAATTCCTGTTTAAAGCAATATATAAAATATACACTGACACAACATATCAGAGATACACAATTAAGAAAATAATACTGTATATCATTTTCTTACACTGTGAAAGTTTCTAAGCATATAAATTGGAACCTCTTCACTTTGAATTAATTAAAATTTTTTAAGGCTTATTCTGTTTCAAGATATGCAGTACTATCATTTGAACTGGTACACAAATATAGGTATAATCTACAAAACTTGTTTTTAAAACCTAGGTGTAGTGCAAAAATGTATGTCTGCTTGAAAATGCAATACTTTCAGTTAAAAAGAAAGACAGTAGTTATAGTTTTTTGTAGATTTTAGAAAATTAAATAAATGACAGAAAACCGCTTATCCTATTCCATAGTCTTCCATTTTAGATGTCTGGTGATGCTAAATACATGTCACCGTTAATATTAAAAGCAGTCTATTTTCAGATTCCACATAGTACAAAATCGTAAATATACCGCCTTTACTATGTCTAATAGAGAACTTTTTGCGTTTGCACGTTTTCCGATGGGACTTTCAAACTCACCAAATACACAGTCGAGACATAGACGCAGTGCTAGTATCAGAATTTTTATTTAAATCTTACACATGTTAATTACGGAAGAAAGAACTAATACAATTTACCATGACAAATTAACATAAAAACAGAAAACAAATTAACACTAAAAGCATATGACAAAGCAGCATTAGGAAACAGTTTGTATTTTATTATTTGGATGACGTCTAGTTACCAATTCATTTGAAAATCATTTAGAAATATTTATCAGATTCTCGAAAGCCGGTTTAACTTTAAGTAATGATAAATGTCAATTTCGCAAACAGGAATTTCTTTTCAAACCAATTCTTGTTTCTTGTCCATTTTCAATTACGCCAGGCCTTTCCTGGGAACTTTTAGCTTTGAAATTGGGTTTCCAGCTTTATCGGGGGTTACGATAGCAGTGTGGGAATCCATCTCCAATGTCAGTCCCTCCTGTTAGAGGACCAGGAGATCTTAATGCTAAAGCTTCCCGGGGATTTTTAATTAGGGGGCGGGGTCTTTTATTATTTCACAGAGGTGTCAGAATTGGGCATCATAAAAGTGCCGTGGAACCTTAACAAAAATTCGTGTCCTTTCGTTTGAGCCAACATAAAATTTTCAAAAAAATTAATTCTAAATTCAAAAAAATTCTTACCCTACGTCTTGGACGCCTTATTTCTGCTCACCCTGGCTAGCTCAGCAATCGGCTTCTTCTTGAATATCTACCATTTTAAGTACATACCTTTCTCACATACACACAGTCAAATGAAATTACCAAACACATAATACAACAACCATACAACCTTTTATTTACACCTATAAATAAGTTTCCATTATTCATAAAATATTTACACCTCGGTACAGACAGTTTGTTACAACTGTTACCAGCTCAATCATTACATACTTTAAAGTCCTTGGTTTCAGTATATTTTAACAAATTCTATATAATACGAGTAGATGGGCCCCGCATGCAACCCTAGTTTGACTATATTCTGATATATTTTGAGCTCATTATAACTCAGTTTCTGTAAATGCTTTTTAAACCTTGCATGAAAAACAAATTTTAAGACCCGTTTACTCCTTGCAACAACAATTTATAGCATGAATAAACCTTTATATATCATCAATAAACCCTTTTTTAATAATCAAAATTAATTGTCCCGTACATATACCTCTTTAAACAAGTTCTATGGTAATAAATACGCCACCGATAAGTCAAAACACACAAACACAACAAATATCAACACAAATGTTTATACAAAAACAGGAATTTAAGTTTCGTTACCTGGACTTGCCTTCGTTCCTCGTCACCACTGAAGATGGTTACCAGAAACCCTCGTCGTTGTGTCCATCTACAGCAATGATGCCTAGATCCACAGATCTCCAGCATCCAAATCTCCGCTACCACTACTATTCTTCTCCCCAGATATTAGCTTTGTCTCAAACATAACATTCCATACCAAATATATTTCATGCATACAAGTTACGCTTTAGGCTTCGCTTATCCAAATATCATCCCTTCATTTAATAGCTTCGTTGTAGTAACGGCACCTTTTATCTAAACAATAGCACTAATTCGTGCAATATCACTTTTACAACCTTTTGCGGTACGTTACTACAGCTTTCATAATTTCTAAACAGAATGTTATATGCAACTTTACTGAACACACAATAATTAATAACCGTAAGAGCATTTACTATTATTACGTTGCAGATCTAAGCACGGTCTCAGATCTAAATGGAAAGAGAGTTTTAATATTTTTCTTCGTGTATTTATATGATTTTCAAACCCCCTGTGGAACCTATTTCACTTGAAAAGTTTATTTTCGAAGCTGCTTCTACTAATTCCGAACGTAACAAACTCTAACTTCTGAAAAAATCCCCCTTTCATCGTGCTGTTACATAGAATTTTGTTTACTACCTTAACGGACGCGCTCTTCTTGAAAACTGCTAGCCATCAACCAATGATAGAATTTTCCCTCGTCATAGCGCTCCACCTATCCGCTATCTATCTCCGTTCCACGTACATTTGTTGTCTCCTTTAGAACCCCTCTTAAGTTACAGAAAATCGACATCGTAGTCGTCCTTCGCATTTAACCATGTATTTCGTACGTGACTTGTACCCAACGCTTTCTTTACCTGCTTCTCTGTCTGTCTTACATTATCGATCGTTTATTCCACTCCGTCTTCAAGGCACTTGTTATTTTAGCAGCTTATACAAATCGACCGTTACAAACAAATTTCTATAGAATTTTGTGCTAACGTTCGTTTAAAATTCCATGAACTTGACATTTAACAACAGGTGTTTCTTGAAACAACCGACCGTTTAAAATAACAATTCTTGATTTAACCATTCTTAATATTTGTATAAACGAACGTTGGCTTTTAAAATGGAAACATTTGTGTTTAAAATTATTGATTTTCTATACATGCAAGCTCCCTTTTTGCTTGCACGCGTTGGATTTAAATTATTATAATTACGCATGCGTATCCTTGAGTTTTTATGTACTCTAAAGCTTTCTTTCCTTCTGCAATTTTAACATTGCAATTTATATATAGAAAATTACCTTAATAACCGTCTGTTTTTCAATATATAAATTAATTAATCTGGCGCGTAAATAATTTGCTCCTGTTTCTATATACACAGTTGCTAAAATTTTCTTGTCTACCCTTATTTAACCTTTAATTCCACAACTATATATATATATATATATATATATATATATATATATTGCTGTTATTTTATTTAAGGTTAACAAGCACTTGTAAAAATGTTAATTTATAATTTTGTTTGCCTCAACTAGCTGATTCAATTAAATAAAGCACTTCTACAATACACAGTATAATGATTAAATATTTACAACCTTTTTAAATATCTTCTCCCCTTTTTAAATTATATACATCTGTCAGATTTTTTAGAAAATCAAGCCAGCAAAACGAGTTTTTTATTACATTTAGAGACCTATCGAAACGTTTCAAGATGTCTATTACTTTTCACAAATTTATACAAGAAACCCCAATTTGTCGGCTCTTACACTTTGAATTATTATTGAGATAAAAACATTTTTAGAAATAAATCAAATCAAAATATCTAACCTAAAGTGGTTCAGTAGGTGTTCTGCATTCCCAAGAATTGGAGTCGACATCCAGCCAAATTAGTATCCAAATCGTTATTGGTGAGATTATTCCAATGAAAGGTTTTTCATTTTCGTAATAGAATATTTACCATTTTCAGAGATTATCAAATTGCTTGAACAGGCAGCATTCTCCAGAGTCTCTTATCCGAAATTGTATTTAAGATCGTAATTGACAGGAATCGTAACAAGATCTTTATTAGGATAGTTATATCGATTGCAATTTAAGATTGTAATTAAAAGTGGTGATTAAAAGTGGTGATTAAGATGGTAATCAAAAGCCGTCTTTAGAAATACGGCTCGCTTGCACAATTTCACACTCTTTAATTTTCACTTTAATTTAATTTACTATTCACGTAAATATTTAGCACTTTCAAGTATAGTGACTGCCCAGTTTCTGAAGTATACTAACTCGATATTCAATTGTCATGATATTTATAGGATCGGCGCCTTTTGTTTGCGATTCGTTGACTTCACGTGCTGGGCGAGCCAAGTGTCTTATCTCTTGTTATTTTGGGAAACTTTACCAATTGTTTAGTTCAATTGCATGAAACGATGCTAAGAAAGTCACGTAATTCATTATAATACCTCACATTTAATTCAGAAATCCCAGGAATCTTCGTTCAACAAATCACGTACTATTGTTGTTGGCCTTATTCTAATCTGAATGGAATAAATTTGGTGTTTGTTTATTTCCTAATAAATTGGATTTTTGAACAAATGTGATACTTTTAGATCACGTACGCTTTTAAATAATGCATAATTTCTGCGTGTGATATTATTAACGCACTTTTTGAATATTTATCTAGTCAAATTATGCAGGTTTTTCACTGATTTAATTTCATTGCGTTTCGTTACATTTTTAAATTCTTATCTTTGCTCGTATCTACCCTTGGATATGCGTTTTAATCGTCTGCACTGCTATATACAGTGTGCTCTCAACTATAATATTTATAATGACCTAGTTGCTCCTCTAATATCTGTAATTATGTACTTTTGTCACTTGGGAGTTTCTTTTGTTTATTGTACGACCTCTATGACTTAACCTACCCCTAAATTAACCCTATAATTACAGCAATATATATATATATATATATTGCTGTGAAATGTAGAAAAAGCCTCGCCAGTTTCCTGGAATAAAATCACAAAAATTTTATTTTGAACTCAAGCCTCACTTTTGGACGCTACGATTTGCTGTGATTTTCTTCTAATAATCGCCTCTTTACTCTTTCCGCCTCGGCTGCTCACCTAGTTAAAACTTTCATCCTCATTCATAAAAAAAAACAAACACATTCCTACCACAAACATCAACGTTAACTCTATTTACCTCAATATTCACAATACATTAAAATTTCAAAATTAAAATTCAGTATAAATTTCAGTATCATAAAATTTCAAGTTTAAATTTGTCATCATTTTAATTTGCATCCAGAATTAAAGTCCTTGTAGGATGCCTACTAATCTGAATGGTACAAATCGATATTCTGTATTATCGGTTATCTAAACTACACGTGGACTCGCGACGTGACTTACTCGAGTTAAATAACCCCACATCTAACCTTCCCGTTAATATAAGCTACGGTTTATCCAACCGTTTGCAATATACACAGAATCTGCATGTTTATCCAAACAAATTAAACTGAAATTGACTTTTAAAAATACGCAGGTGTGTGAACGTTTTAACATAATTCTCAGAGTTTTATTTCGTGGTATTTTAACCTTGGATTTTCACAGGCTTTTATGCTTATTATACCTTAATAATCGTTCAATTAACTCCAATTAAAATAATAATGAATGGCATTGACTTCTACCCTTTAATTTTTAGTGAATACAAATTAAATATTAATTATTATTTGTACATTTTGTTTAATACTCGTTACTTAAAACTTGAATTAATTAATATAAATTTTGCACGTAATTTCTATTTGTTTCTTTACTTGGAATAATTAAATTACATACAAGTTGAGCATTTTAATTCTGCTTCTTTTTATAGAAAGCGTCTAGTGAATAATTTAAATCCCTTATTTTTAATGAAACAAATAAATTTTTATGCTCCACGGTTTTAATAAAGCATATTATCTAATAAAATATATATATATATATATATATATATATATATATATATATACATATATACATATATATTAGCTTAATCCCAAATTAGGTTAGGTAATTGTGCAACAAAATTGAAATATAAAAACACTGTTTTTGTAAGAGAAAAATGCCAATTAACTAAGTATGTAATAACATACATAAAAAGTAAACAAACGCTATTCAAAAATGGCAGTCTTAATAATTTAGATAAACATTACAAGCTCCATTGAATGTCACCACCACATAAGATAAAAAGCTACTAGATTCAATGTTGCCAAGTTGCACTTTCTTCCCAAAAGTCGCTAAAAATTAAAAAAAAATTTATTTTTTATTACATTACTTTAGTGAAAAACCTTTTCCTAGAAAACAATTTTCATAGATATTTCTTACAAGTTAAATTAGAGGTTAATTATGGACGACGTTAATATCAACAAGCACGTGTACTAGGGCGCCATTACTATGTTTCCCGCGTTCATATTATTGCGCAATGGTTTAATATAACGTATAATTACGCGGCAAATTACGCGCCATTTGTATCAAATACCAAACACCTTTAAAAGCGATACAATGGTCAAAGTTTCAGCACAATCTAAATAAAGCGGATACTCACGTGTATTTCTTAACATCTCAGGATCCTTGTTGTTTTTGGTGTGGGTAGGCTACTCCATTGTTGAGTCAGATTCCAATCCGTCCATCCTCTTTTCACCTCGTAGCGGAATGATAGGAACAACCAGGTATCAGAAACCATAAGGCAAGATAAGATAGGAGGGAACCTACATCCTAAAAAGGGAAGACACCAACACAAACCCCAGATAGATGTCCTCGGCTTGAGGTCTCGTAGCTTAAATGACGTCTCATCACACCGCGCGCACTTGCGTCATTCACTCCGCGCAGGCGTGACTCGGGGACGACGGAAATTGACCAGTTTATTTAAAAATATTCGCGGGAATTTATTTACATATTTAACAATGTACAAAGCCAAATTTTGGCACGTAACAGATGATGCATCAGCAAATTCGAGAATAAAGCTACTGGAGTGGACCAGATCTCGTCATTTATTCTGAATGATTGCACCTCTGCTTTTGGGTGCCCTTTGTCTTGCATTTTCAACCTTTCACTTAAAACCGCCATCTTTCTATCAGTCTGGAAAACTCCTGTAATTTGCCCTATCTTAAAAAAGGGGATCCAAACAATGTTACCAACTATAGGTCCATATCTATATTATCTAATTGTGCACAAGCCTTTGAATTGGTTCTGCATAACAAAATATTTACTTTTGTTTCACGCTTTATATCACCAAATCAGCATGGTTTCTCTAATAAAAAACCACTACTTCTAACCTAGTTCTTATTACACAATACATCTCAGAGTGTCTGGATGCTAGCGGACAAGTCAGCGTTATATATGCAGATATTTCGAAGACTTTTGATCGTTCAGATTATGCTATTTGAATATTTAAATTAAGAACATATGGCTTTAGCAACCTATTCCTTCAGGCCTATGCGTTCACAAGCTATAAATCACGGAGTTAATGTCCTAGGGTTCGTGGGAAACTATAAGCTTGAAAATTAGTAGAAATTAAAATTAAGGATGTTATATGCCAAAATTGGACATTTACACTTTTTAATTTGTGAGTGAATTCCCACCATTATTTTTAAAAATAGACTTGTTAAATTTCCGTCATTTCGGACAGTTGCGTTTGCGCAAAAGAATGCGCAGACGCGGAGTGGCGGAAGTGCGCGTTTTGGGACATGACGATTATTAGCCAACGAGACGTCGAACAGTGAGGTTTACCTGTGTCGTTTTTTTCTTGTCTTTTCTCTTTTAGGATGTAGGTTTCCCTTTATCTCTTGCCCTATCGTATCTCTACCTTCACCTTATTCTTTCGTCCTACCTACGAACAAAGAAGAGGGAAGACGATAAATCTAAAGTCAACGATGGTCTAATGAATCCCACGCCCATCGAGATCCATGAAAATCAGCACGGCTCCTGCATAAGGATGTCCGCAGAATCATGAAACGTTCCACATTTTTAGGTGAGTGTTTTTTATCTTTTTTGGGGTGCATCTTGTATCACTGTAAACATTTTTGGTATGTGATACAATTTCGCAAATTATGACGTAATACCTTTATTGCGTAATATTGTGGACGTGGAGCGTATCAGTGTCGCCAACTGTAGTAATGGCTCATAACAGTTGTGCGGGACTATAACAAGAATGAGAAAAAAGCTTTTCCATGCTGGATTTAAAAACCTCCTAAACCTAATTATTAAAATAAAATTTGGTGGAGCTAAAACAGCGAAACATATGTGAGGAGTATGGCGATTATTGCATTTTTAATATTCGACAGAAAAGTATGTAAATAATTTACTTGTTGGTTTAATGATCGTTTTAAAATAACGTGGTTTATGTCCCACTTCGACTGCACTAAGGCGCTACAAGATACGAATAGAATGTCTTTGTAATCCTGTGTATATCAACTTTTATTTTACCTAAGCGGTTCTCATATAGTCTTACAGTTTAAAACGCGAATTCTTACATTTTAAAGTTCATAAATACATCGCGCAAGCGCGGAAAGAGCGACGCCACGGGCGGTTGGTAGCGCTAATCTTTTTACAGATTTCGGCGCGCTCATCTGTCAATGACGTCACCAATGCACAAATTTAATACGCAATTATCGGAAAACATAAATTTAAGACAATAGTTGTACGGCAAAATACTCACATGAATATGTCCCTGGGTTAAAGTTGGCTTCTGTTGAAGTCCATCAGGGCTACTGAGGGCCCTTTTTAAGGCAATTAACGGGGGGTACGCCTACGTCCATCCAAATAGCTTCAAAGGGATCTCAGGGCTCCACTCCGGAGGGATTAAAGATGGTGCTTGCTCCAGTGCTGTTGGCGGAGCATGGACATCCGGCTCGTTCTTGGGTCGTGGATTACTCCAAGGTCGTATCAGATTTCTATATGTAGCGGAACGATAAGGAATAGGTTAATTAGGGAAAGACAAACACAGATAAGCAAGGGAAATCTACATAATAAGAATAAAGATACGATACCAGTCACGACCGCCCTTCTCGATGTTCAAAGGCAAAAAAGCCACGTTAAAGCGTCTCACGGAAACACTTCTTCCACTTTTGTTCTTTCACGCGTCGGCGCAAAGTTCCCGCGCGATCTCGCACAAACGCCCTCTGGCGTGACGGAAATATACCAGTCTTTTAAATTTAAAGGCGCGAAAATTTCCGCACATAAAAATTAAGCTAAGACAATGTTTAGTGCCACTTTGGCACGTAACAATAGCTCAAATTGAAACGTATCAAAGCATACGGTCTGTTTGTTTAAAGAGCTTTGCGAAACCTTCCTCTTTAAGGATAAAGCCTGCAAAATGCTACAGTTCTTAGTAATTCCTACTAAAAAAATTTATATGCATGTCTGTAGGCAACAAACAATAATATCTAGTAACATTTCAATACAAAATTACCTACCTGACTAAAAAATTGCTGCAATATTATTTTGTTGTTAGGTGGTATAAGATACTCCATATAACCTTGCAAAAATTCATATTGCTTTGATAAAAATACCAAACTTTCCATAGCAGCTACCCGTTTTGCAAGACCATACAAATGTTCCGATGCATTCAGATCTACAATACCAGACAGTACAGGTTTCTGTACTCTACCATCAGTTACTTGAGACTCAAATTCCTCTATGAGACTATCAGCAATCCTTTTTAAAGTACCATTTAATTTTAAGGTATATAAATTAGCCCCAGACACTGTCTAAGTATTTGCATTAAAAAAAATTATAAAAGTTAAAAATACTTACTAAATCGGAAGCAAAAAAGTTATGGACAGTATACATATAAAATTCAAACAACTGAGTCATACTCATTATAATATCAAAAGCAACTGGTCGTAACAACCTTGACATCTGTAAATATTTTCCTAATTGTCGGATTACTGAGAGGGTTGTGTTTGTTAAAACGGGAGATTTTAAGCTGAGCTTTTCCTTTTTCTCAGTGGGTTTTATCCTGCATTATTAGGTATAAAAAATATAACAGCATTAATTCTTACCGTAGCTGAGTATCGTTAGCATATTCCTCAACGTAATCTTGTTTGAGCTCCTCAGATTCATCTTCGCTTTCATCTGAGAAATACCCTGATGGTTCATCACCTACCGCTACTAATATATCTTCTTCGATCAGTGTTTCATCAAAACTCATATCGAACGGTGTTCCATGATTAGCATATCGTAAAAAATAATTTCCTACAAATTGCAGCATTAAAACAGTACTTGTATACAAAAGCATACCGATAACACTACTGCCATCTTGTGAATTATTGGACGAATCTGGCGAATTTGAGGAATGTAATTTTGTTTTGTAATTTTTTAATGCATGACGTAAAGATTTAAATTCTTGTACTTGCAATATTTCAAACGATTGTTTAACAGGACATATTTCCCAGCTTTCGTTTTCAAGAAATATACGAAGTTCATCCAAACGATGTGCATGATAGTTTTTAAAATAGTTAATACTTTGTTTTCGTATTGACTCTTGAAGTTCTTCAGATTTACTTGAACAAAACTCTTCGCCAACTTCCATTAACCTACAATTTACTGGTACTGTAAACAACATTTGTCTAGTGACATGTGCTACATGTGCAAACAAATGAAGTGTTATCGACGCAAAGCCTGTTTTTTATTTTAAGACAATGGAATCATAATGTGGTAATGTCATAAATATCCAGAGTAATGGAAAATTGGAACAAATATGAATCAAGCATGCAAGCCTATATGACATACATTTAAAAACTAACGTTTCTTTAACTAAACCAATCGGTTACAAAGTTATAATTTCAATCAATCACTGGCACAATGGGATATCTATATACTTCTAGGCCTAATGATACTGAGCTTAATTTCCAGATATGGAAATGTACATAATGCAACATGCCTTTTTGCCTATATTTTAGCATGTTACATTGTGCTTGGCACTATTAGCATATACATGCTTATATCTACATTTACATATAAAATTACTCTCTTTATTATAATATATTTTCTATAAGAATTTATCTCGCACAATCCTGGATTATTAGTTTTAATCCACAAGTTCCTAATTTGTTACATAGTACAAATAATTATATCTATATGAAATTTTCCTATTGGTTAGTTCTGAAGTGTTTATTCCAAAAGCACAACTGGTGTGGTTCTAATTCTGTATTGTTGAGAATAATCGCTAGAGATCGTCCATCCCAAAGATGGCCGAAAATAATTTATTTGAAGTGTCAAATTTTCATTTCTTTTTTGATATCTGATTGCTTATCTAGCACAGTTGGCCATTTTTGATTTGAACTTCTAGCTTGCCTCACGTGCTTACCTGGTATGTAAATTTTCTAATCATAAATCCTAAATTAACATTAAAATATAATTTTAGCTGTTATGTATGAAAGATAAAGAAGTTGTTTATTCCTTTAACCCATCAAATAATTATACAGATGGTAAGTTATTAATGGATTAATTTTCCTTTGCACCTCGTGTTAAATTTTCACTTTTGTAACGCAACTGAATTTTCTAGGGTGCTCCGGTTACCTATGTTCCGACTACCTGTGTTTTGGTTACCGATGTTACGGCGACTTGCTCTCTCATTCAGATTTATACATGGAAAAGTTGCTCGTGCATTCGCACAACCAGATGATGTAAAATAAATACTCTCATCAACAGAATTTTATATTTCGTTTGCGTCTACTTTACATATTGCCGCTCAGTTATTATCTTATTGAAAAATATCTACAGGTTTAATTTATGGAACAGAAGTCTGTTAAAGACAACATTTGAAGTCGACCACATGCTGTTTTGTACCTACACTAGGAGATCCACCAATGCAGGATGTCTCAGTTTCCTGGATATGAAGGATTTCTATAAATTAAGTAACTATTAGTATAAGTTTCAATTGCTGATACTACAGGTATGAGATAAAAACTTTTACCTTATCGTTTTTCTGTTAAAATAAACAGGCCTAACCTCTATTTAAATTTGTCTTTGTCACTACAAATATTTTGTTTTGATTATTAATTACATTTTACTTATCTTAAATGATTTCAAATATAATTCTCTAATACATAACCTAAAAATATGTAAACATTCGGAACTTCATGAAGTTTCTTATGGTAAAAAAAGGTTTATTACTTGAATTTTCATTTCATTTGCAATTTGTTACATGACATTATTACAATTATCACTTTTTGATTTTCTCTCGCATTAAGTTAAATTTTGAGTTTTTAAACAGAGATTATTTATTTTGATTTCTCTATAGAAATTTTCTCGTGTACATTTATTAAATATATGAATTATATCATGTTCAAATATACAGCGATGTCTACAATGTTAACGACACAAGCGTATATCTTATACATGCTTTTGGAATTGTAATAACTGAGTATTAATATACATATTTAGTCAAATTTCTCTTATCGTGTTTTAACTTTTGTTTCTCTAAGTTATTTTAGAGTTGTGTAAACAAGTGTCTTGATATTTAAATTTTAACATTCAGATATTCTCTAAACATTCCTCTTACCCTGTGATTTCAAATCTCATGCAGCCTCCGCAACCTTAAAAGTCGATGCAAGCTGTGCCGAAGTATTTCTTATACTTCGTCGTGCAATTACTCTTTTTATAACATTACAGTGGTTTTATTAAGAGAGCTTGCAAAAATAATTAGACAACGGGCAATTTAAAACCTTCATCGTAGCATATTTTATTAGGCTTACGAACCCAGGTCTATTCATAGTAACTTTTATTGAAGACCAACGACGGGCAGTTCAGAGCATATTTATCAGCGCCCAAACTTGAGCTCCTTAAAATATTCTATCACAGCAATATATATTATATATATATATATATATATATATATATATATATATATCTGTGGTATGGGATGAATGGGTTTAACCTCTCCAGCGTCAACCGATTTTCAAAAAAACAAAATTTTATAAAAATATTCCTTTCCCGGATTCTTCTGCTGCAACAGAATCTCTTCAGCAGCTTTCCTGGCTAGCTCAGCTGTGCCTCTTCATGGATACCTAAATTTTAATCATCCTTCCTTCCCATTCACACACCATTCAATAAAATCACAAAATAATACAACAATCATACCATTTTTATTTACCGCTATTTACAAAAATTATTCACAGATATGTACATTTCGGTACTCTAGTTACAACTCAATAAGTGCGATTTTTGTAAAGTCCTTGTTTTAAATTTTAATTGTAAACACATTTAATACAACAGGAGTAAATGGGCCCCCAAATAATTTCCTATATTTATTATTACACACTGGAGTATGGTGAGCTCATAATAACCCAGTTTATTAATGTATGCTTTTCACCTAGCATAAAATTACTACAAAATTAATAACCCATGTACCCTTAACAATCTAATTTAAATTCGTAATGAAATTTAGTATACTTTACATACACCTTTTTCTTTTAATATTTAAAATACCCTCATAATAGTCAAGTACACGTATCTTTTCCAGTACGTTAAAAAAACCATAAGTAACCCCCAAAGTTCACTCACACGTCACCAATAATTCCAACAGTTTATCAAATAACAACAATTCAAATGAGTTACCTGGAAAATGCTTCAAGGCTCCATCTCCGTCTATGATTCTGTCCTCGAAATCCCTTGGCCTCTCATCTATGCGCTCTGATCCACCAGATATTTATAGATGATAAACTGAGCTCCGTGCTACCAATTACCATACCATCCCAGCATCCAAATTCACGTATATTAGACTTGTGTTTATTGCTTTATTAATTTACTAGCTTGACATGGTATTGGTTGGACCTCAATTAATTTAAATCACTCACCACTATTCGCGTTAATAATTATAAGGCCCCCCAATAACAAGTTATAAGAGCTAGTACTACCTTACTGTTACAAATAAATTTTAATACTCACAAAACTCTACTATAATGTCGGTTTATTGTTATACGTAGTTAAAGCGATGCGAAAATCAAGAGTAGTAAAGAGAGACTTAATAACTTCCATCCCGTATTTATACGGTTCAAAATGTCACCTCCAGGACTCACTTATCGCGAAATACTCAACTTAAATAATTTTTCTGCAAATTTTGGATATAACCGCCTCAAAGCTCCTAGAATTTTACCTCGTGAACTTGCCGTATCATCCGAACAACCGCATTCACCTGTCGCGTGTTCGTCTGTTTATCAACTACTCGTTTCAGCCAATGATACAGTCCTGTGTCATCATAAAACTCCGCCTGTAATATTGTTATATCCGTCTTATGCATATTGAATGTCGCGTTCCAACCCCACTTGAGTGGTAGAAAATCGATATTGCTGACCGCGTCTTATGGACTCCACGTGGGTTGAATTCGTGCGTTTGAAATCGAATGCTTTTATACCCGTCCCTATCTGTGGCATCTTATTGATCGTGCATCCCTTCCGCTCTTTAAGAAATTCTTGTTAGCTTTTATGCGAAGCCACTGACGGTTGAACAATATATTCTATGAAACCCGCCTTATTATGTTCACAAATACACAGAAAATGACCTTTCAAACATGCAGGTGTTCTTTATTGATCGTTTAAAATAACAATTCTCGGAGCTAATATTTCATAAACCACGTGTAAATAAAAATGAAAGCTAATTATCTTTACAACAAGAACGAATACACATCAATTAAGTGAGTTCGTGGAACGCGATAAGACAGGTACTTACTATAAGTCAGATAAGATAAGACGTTGTAATAAATAGCCTACAAAGATAACAAAAGTGATAACGAATGAGTATTTTACATTTATTCATACAAAAGACATCAATTAAGAGACTACTTTTACGATCGCAATAAATTAAACCGACACCCAATTAAGTTAAAAAAAAACACGTATGATGAATGAAATTACAGTTAATTATTACCTCATGCGATGAGTCAGACCTACTGGAAACATGTAGAAATTCGAGAAGCTGTCACGTATTCAAGATTTTATTATATAAAATTAGAAAGGAAGATTCATTTACCAATAGTTAGTGGAGCATTACGAATTGATTGGTAATAAAATACGCTTGGTGTGTAAAAGACAAACTGTAATGAACGTTAAATTTTCGCGCAAGGGCAAGTCAGTTATATTTATTAACAACAATGGATTTGAAACTTAAAAAACAATACTTCAACACAGAAAATTTTATTCAGAGAAGATGAAAATATAAAATGGAACAATGAATTTCTGAGGCTTTTACGAGTAAAACTATTTTCTAAACGGAATAAATTGTAGATGGAATTTTAATCAACCAAGTATCAATTACTACAATTTAAGGGTCCAGAAATGCAAGTATAATTTGTTTAAATCCTTATGGAGACAGTTTATACTATAATTAAGTTAAGTTTGCATAAGATTCTGGCATAGGAGATAATTTTATTTTTATACAATTTAGAGGTCAAATTTCAAGGTGGTTTGACCCATATAAAAGGTTTTTTGTGTAAATAGTAGATTAGTAGTAGGTGAAGAGGTTGTAAGCAAGGCTCTATTGACCTCTAACTACAGTGCAAACTACTACAATTGTTTCTCGGTACACTCATCTTCCGAGTAGGCATTATTCAGGTAAGTTGACACCCAAACACCTTATTAGCTATAAAAACTGTAAAAGTGTTAAAATTGTATATCCCTAAAAGTTACTTGTGTTTCTAGAGCCCACCCTGTACCACTAAAGTTAGCTGGTGCACTATTTTCCTGTTATATCACTTCGCCTTTGTAGAGTAAAATTAGTTCATGTACTTAACATCAAATCAGTAGGTAATAATGCGTCTACCCTAAGTAACAGCTAGAGACAGTCCTAGAGTCTGGCCAAAATTAAAATAACATTCAAAACCTAACAAGGCGAATAGATTTTTATTACTTTAAGTAGCACCACAATATTCAAAGAGGCATAAATCTAATTTTTACCAAGTTGTCAGTTTTATGATGCGTTTAACAAACAGATTCAGTACACGATTAACAAACAGAGTCAGTACACGATGATATGATGCAATAAACAGTTAGATTTCATTAAAATTGTAGCCAGCGGCTAGTGCATAACATTTTCTTTTGAAACACAACTGTCATAAATATTCACAATAGAAAAAAGTAAGGTTAAATGTTGTGTTGGTATTTGATTTAGTGAACTTTTCTCTTCAAACCGGACTCTCAGGTATTTCTCTGTCTACACTCATATTAATAAATAGCAACAAAACTAAAATAAACCCTTTCTTACTTTTCTTGTAATTTAACATTGTTACGTGTTAAGTGAATATACTCCTAACATGCTTTTACAATTATTGGATAACCAGTTTCCATTTCGGTATTTCCTAAACCTATTATTTTTTGTGTTAAAGTAAAGTAATCCCCGTTTCATGGATACAGTCTTGAGTAGGTTATAAATTATTAGTTACATTGTAGACTTATTAGAATAATTTACCAAGTATAAATATGTTAAGAAACTCTCAGCGATTTTTTTATTATTTTCGGGAATGCACTGTAAACATGCACTATCAAGGTATCAGGTTCTCTATTTCAATTGGTTGTAGGACATGAGCCAATTTGAAAGAGTCAATTCTGAGAGTTAAGCAACATGGTGTTGAAACGAATGCGGTGATTTACGAGAGCCAAAAAGAGATCACTTCAGTTTGGGATGTGACGAAGAACGGTTATGCATTTGGGAGTGACGTTTTCATTGGCATCGATTGGCATCATTAATGTAGTGCTTTATCGTACCTCTCCTTTAGGGCGCTACAACTGTTATGGGCTAGCACGAAATAAAAAAAATCTATAGAAAACAGGACCCCACTGAAACCCCTGAGATGAGCTCGTCGCCGCAGGACTCATCGGTGAGCGATGTAATTTTAAGATGTGTGTAGAAAATTTGCAGTATTCAAACCTTAATACTGTAAGCAAAAAAAATTTTTACCTTCGTGAATATCAGATAACAAATTGCACCCTTATATATCCTAAACCCTTACCTGATATCACAAGGTCGAGAATTTCTTATTAACAATGAAAGCCCAAGGTAAATTTGGATGGAAAACGGCTTGAGGAAAAGAAAAACTCTTTAGACATAAACGGCTAGTAGAGCTAGAGTGTTAGCTCTGGGTAGATCATGAGCTTGGGTCATGGGTTGTCAAATGACCAAAAATATAAATATTGAGCGCCACCGTATTTTTCAATACAACAACCTACAAAAATTATCTGTGCTTGTATTAGGGGAATGCGGAAACCTTCTATCAACACCACTAATATAGCCATAAAACCTGAATTTCACTTTTTTAAAACACTTGCCATAATCTCAATTACCAGATGTCATACAGATGTCTCGACTCAACCTGTAAACAAACAAATGCACAACATGCACATCGTTTGTGTCCTCAAAAATATTTACCAAAAATAATATAATAGAATTTACGTTCCAAAAATGTACACTCTGGGTATTTGTTATCAGTAGACACAATGTCTGCTCGTTGAACGACCTATAAGTTTTACTTGTATTTTGAATAATAAAAGAGTTATGCAAAAATGGATTCTATTTGATTAAATTCTTTGATTTGTTTTAATATAATCTTTTTCTACTATTAATTTTATAGAACAGAAAATCAATAAGATTTTGTATTAAAAAAAACATAATAATCTCTAAATGGAATACTTCATAATAAATTTTCTAAAAAGTTTGAGCTTTCTTAATAATTCATATTACGTACTTTAATCTTTAGCCATCAGTAGTACTACGTTGACCTCACAATCAAATTTAATTACTTAAGTTCTGATAAAATAGCATGTTTCAACATAGAGTTAGTTTTACTTAATATATATAACAAGAATTCATCATGTTGATTAAGAGTCAAAGTACATGACCACAAAATTATTAAATAAATTTTTAAACTAGCGTAAAATTGGACAGCTGAATATTTTTTTTTGACATTATATGTCACTAACAACTTTTTCAGTTTAGTTAGCGTTATCTGTTTGTGAAATAATTATGATAAGCAAACAGCGTAGCCATCTTTAAAATTTATGCAAGGTTACAAATTTATTACGGAATTCTTTCTTTCACTAAACAATTTTTAAGTTACTTTATTCTAGATAAAGTTTCAACCTTGTATTTTCATATTACGATTAAATAACTATAAATGTGATTAAATGCTAAATATCACTCACGTGTGGAAGTACAGTACAACCAAAAAAATCTAACTATGACCTCAGCTGTGGGATATTCCATTAACATCTGCGTTCTGCGATGCACAAACAGGAAACACATGAATACGGACAAATTTATCGCTGGAACTATGAGAATTCTTCTGAATAAAACATTATTTAACGAAACCAATTCCTCCTTAATTACATCTTACAAAATTTAGTAATCCAAATCCCAAACTAAATTTTCTTTTCAGCATTAAATATTCTTTGAAATTAACTGCATGATATTAACTGTATCCAACATATTTTCTAGATATTACTTCCGAGATATTGCACTAAGAGGAAAATATTAATAAAATTTATTTACTTGATTATACCAACAGTTTTAACGATGAGGGGGAGCTTCTATCTCCTTTGGCCTGCAGGAATCAACTGAACTGCTTTAGGTGGAACACAAAAATGAAAACCATCACGCTAAAGCCGCTAGGAACTACCTTCAGACACGAAGATTCAATCAGTTATATCTTTTCTTTCGGACGGTGTTACAGGCCACGTGCCTGGATACAACCATCTTGACCTTTCTGTGCCGCTGATAGCAGCTTACCTGTTCAGACGCTGATAGAAAAGTGACACAAAATGACAACTCGACGAAGCTTATTAACAAAATTTAGACCTCAGGCGTAAAAAAGTCTATATGCTATTATAACTTTTATGAATTATTTTTACTGTATGGAAATTTACAAATTATATTTTTATATTATTGCTGTATTATTTTAGATTAATAAGCAAAGTGTAACTACGTAAAAAAAATACGTTACAATATTTAATTAAGAGGGTACGTAATGATTGGCACTACGGTGGGCGCCAATTATTATGTTCCAGGTCTGGGCGCCTATTAATACGTACCCTCATAATTAATTAAATGGCAAGGTTCAAATACTGCAATTTTCTATACACAAATTTCAAAATTATAACACCAGTCCTGTGGTGATGAGTTCATATCAAGAGTTTCAGTGGTGGTGTGGGTTCCTGTACATGTTTTTGACATGGTGCTGACCGATAGCAGTTGTAACTCCCAAAAGCAAAGGTATGGAAGGTAAACGGACAAGAAATTTGAGCACTACGTTAATGGCAGCCACAAAAGTGGCATTCTAAAGTAAATACTGATTGCGCCTAAAGACATTATTGTAAATATGTGTTTTTTTCCTTAAGTGTTAGTAGGTTCTATTTCAAATGAGCTCGTTATTGGTAAAGTAGGTAAGATTCTTGCTATATTTATATATTTTTATTGTTATTAATTACAGTGCTTAAGTGCCGCTTAGTTTATCTAAATTATATGGCAATATCTAAGGGGTTATATTAGCGTAGGTCTTTTATTTACAAAACACTCTTCAGTGTGATTGATGCTTAGATATAATTAATATTTAATATTAGTACATGAGGAGTGAAGAAGTCAGATGTTCGTCTCTAAATCAGCAATTTAATATTGTTTGACATTTAAATTCATAGACATAATATTTTACATATGCTTTTGTGTTTAATTATCCTTTCAGGTACAGATGTTCTACAACAGGCAAATTGGGCTGTGTGCCTTGTTGCTTCGTTCTAAATTGTATAGCACGGCATTCGTTTTCTTTCTCTTAATTTCCCTTCCGTTGTTACACGTAATTTGAGCGAGTATTCCGTTACTGATTTCGTTTTTTTTACTAGCCCACTCGTCCTATGTGTAATAAACATAATAAAAATATAAAAATAATAATAGCAATGTGCATATAAGATGTTCAATTAACATTTATGTTTACTCTTACTTTTAAACAATCTATAAACATTTATAACATTCCTTTAGAACCTCAATTAATAATTCTGCATTGGGGAAATTCTAAATATCAATATATTGTTACCTGGTTCGTAAGAAACATTTATTGTTGAAGTCAATACATGATACAGAAGAGGTTCTTGATATCATTTAAGGAAAACAAATTATTTTAAACTTAGTCTGATTTAATTAATTAAGTATTTTGTTACAAAAATTTCAACAATCCATTCATCGTCATTTATTTAAGAGAAAAGCTTATGCAAGATACGTACATCGGGTGTATCAAATGACGACAAAAATCATTTCGCCATTAAAATCTTAATGGTTAAGTGATGCATTCAGTCTACATTGAGTTAAGTAAATGTTGTAATTGCCCATATAGTCCACCAGTCTATTATTCTGCTGCTGTATGTTTTGGCATCAATTACATCATCACTGTCATGTATTTTAATTGGAAAGTAAGTTCTCATTTTTGCACACGATCATCTCTATGAAATATCTACCTGATTTCCTTGACCGAAATTGTTGTTACGTACATTGATGTAACCTATTAAAAAACAAAAAAAAAGAATGAAGTATGACCGGGCTCGGTCGGCGAGTGGCTGGGGTAAAGGAAAGCCTGAAAAAAATAGAGAAAAAAAATATATACACTCACTCATTCACACTCGGAACAAAACATACAAAAAAAAAGAACTTATAATTAAACAAAATATTTACAGAACACAGTATTCCCATACCCAATAAAAAAGTCAACGTCCCCAATTTACATATACATTATGAGAAACCCCCAAACTTTCAAAAAATACCCCCTGCCATTATTTATTAAAAAAAGAACCAAACGCAACCCTAAAAACCACGGCTCTAGATCATCGTAAATATAAACTTAACTTATATTTACAAATATAATGGCAACAACGTGTTCACACATGCCAGCAAGTCTTTAAACCATTTTTACATTAATAAGTAGTATATTTTTAGTTATTTAAAAACAAATAGTAAAGCATTAATATAAGAGCAGTACATACCAAAATAGTTCAATAATCTTCATATATATAAGAATTAAATTTGGAAATGCCTGATACTTGAAAGGTAAAGTCCCAGGCATTCTGGTTCCAAAGTCATTAGCGAGAGAATACAAAAAAACTCACCCTCGAGTTGTTGACGTCGGAGTTGAGTCAGTAGCTGGTCCACGCCAGCGAGTAGGTAAACCTACGCCCAGGATGAACGCGTTTAGCCTCCCATTACAAGAAGAAGCGACAACTCAAGGGATTAGCGTGTCCCCCGCAAGAAGCTAGAATAATTACGAACAATAGATTAATTTATTAAAACCGAAAAGTACCGTTATATAAACCCTAAATACTCACCACGCTATAATGCGTGTCAGAAATTCGCATAACGAAAAACGGAACGAAGCAAAGCAGGACGCATGTTTTCGTGTTGCTATTCGAACAGAAAGTGAATATTAAATTTGTTTAGCTAAAGCACAGCGCTCACAGTAATCTTGTTAAGGAAATAAAACAGGAAAATCTGAATTTATTGAAGTAATTTCGACGAATTCTTTCAAAAGGGAAAATACACCAGCATTAATTAGTGAATACTTGGAAAGACGTTCTCGCCTATCTAATTATGGCGTAAATTCCACGTTAAAGAATACTTTGAAAGGATATTTATTTTTTGTAATGAGCAGAAAGATTTATCAAGTAAAATATATAGGATATTTAATATTCATTGCAATACAATTTTAAGCATGCGAAAGGGATTTGAGTTAAAAATTATTGTATATGAACTAAGCAATTATTTCCGAAAATGAATGTAACAAATCCCCCTCCAGCAAAATTAAAGGGTCGAGGACGGGAAGTAAAATAATGGGAGTGGGTAAGACCAACAAAAAAATTCGCTTGGAAACTACAAGAAAACTCGTTGCAAAAAAACTAAAGAAAACAGTCCAAAAAAACTAAAAAGAATTTTCATTCGGCTCGACAAACCAAGGAACCACACCAAAACCAAAAATGAAAAGGACATATGAAAAGGAAAGGTAACAATCATCAATGACAAAGATGGAATGGCATGGACAATGATAAAGTCGTCGGGGGACGGATGTATCTCAAAAAGGAACAGGAAAAGTAATCAACCTCAAAAGAAGAACCGGAACGAGGAAGAGAACCAACAGTGCAAACCAAAATGACAAAGGTGTCAAACCTCAAGTAAGAAAAAAAGGGGCAACAAGGGAGAACGAGAGGAAGAGCGCTGGTAAAAGAAACGACGTACTACACACTGTGGTACCAAAGAATCGCAATGAACGAAAACCGAAGAAGAGAAATGCTGACTAGTCCTAAAGTCGGCTGAGTCATGATTTCCAAAGAAAGAAAGCCGGACTAGAAAGTACCTACCATTGTATGTAACATTTTTGCACCATTTTACACCAGTTTGTTACGCTTCAAATTGCTTAACAAATTATGTTAGGGTTTTTCTAATCATTAACTTAGGTATATTACACATAATTGTGTAAAATACTTTTAGAATCTAGGATATTTATGCATATTATTGTGGTCTAGTTCCCGGCGAAGTTAGGGAACTGGTTTTTTTTTAAATGTATTTTTGCAGTTGACATTTCACACAGTTTGAAAAGATATGTTATCTTGACCAATCAGAATGCGGAATGTAGTAGGGATGATGTGAGCAAAGTGTTGTAACAACAGACATGTCTTGACGATCGTATCGTTAACTAAATGTAGCAGTAGTGTCTATAAATATAGTGGCAAAGTTTACCCATCCATCACTTGATCCATCACGTCCAGCTTTGTCCTGTTGCTTTAAATTGTAGGTAGCATGTGACATCACTGCCAATACAGAATAGAGCAGACGTCGAGAGAACCCACACGTATAAGACAACCCTGAGGAGATTAAGAACAATATCAGTAGTATTCCAGCTTGTTGTTATGCTGTAATTAGACGTAAACGAACCCTTAATTAATCTACATTGTAATTTGGAATATGAATTCACATGTTTGTAAATTCTGTAAAACATTACGTCCTCTAGGCGAGCCACGATTAACTACTGTATCTTTTGTTTGTTTGTATTGTAATCGATTAAAAAAACAGCACAAAATATCAAACTATATAATTATACAAAACACACATGCAAATATAAAATCAAATAACTGCAGTTTTAAGTGATTCGCAAAGTTCATACTGCGTTTTGTTAAATCGTAGTTTAAAGTAGCATTCCATACAAAATCCAAATGGCTCATAACGTTCTCAAAGCTCACTAAAACTTTTGAGTCTGATTTGTCAACCGATGATATTAAACCATACAAATTGGTTGGTGGTTCCCTCTATCTGAGCAATAAAAAATTCCACTGGCATTCTCAAGAAATTCAAAATCGTCAGATAAAAACTCAGAGTAAAATTTGAACTTGTCTTTATTATGAGTCAACATGTTTGATGTTGATACGTTTGTAGCGGTGTAAAAGACATGCTTAAACATACGATTTCCATTCTCGGCACAAATGCTAACTAATGTTCCTGATAAACACAAAGGCATCAGTTGAAATGGAATGTGTATTGTTTCTATCGTTGGAGAAAAATCGTACTCGTTTTTTAATTTAACTACAGCAATATCATAAAAATATTTTTTCTTGTAATTTATAAGTATAGACTTAAATTTGGGATGAACAAAAATGTCTATGATGCAATTAGTCGTGTCATTAATGCTGTTATATGGTGTACTTCTGCCCATAGACACTTCAGCTAAACATTCATCAACGTGCTCTGCTATAATACGACGATCACTTGGTAAACAGTGCGCTGCTAATACAAGCCAAGAGGGTCCAATCAAACCACCTCCACAATAAATACTGGATTTATTTTGTCTTCTAAAAACTAATTATTTACGGTTGTACATAAACTGAGCTTACCTGCATACAAATCAGTTAAAACGTGTGCAAAAAATGGGAAATCAATTCCTGAGACTGTATAATCATCAATGCTACAATTATTAATCGTTGTATATATGCCTTTTATTACACTCACTAATAAAATCAGATTTTGCAACAACATTTATAACGGAACATTTTCACAACTTGTCTAAATTAACAAGCCTCCTTTGTGCTTAGTTGACAAATAGCTGTGCAAAGCTTAGTTATCAATAATGATGTTTTTCGCGTCTGTAGTTTACAACTAAGTTCTGGATTATTATAGACAATACGGGGACGTTTTACAACACATGACCGGCTACAACAAAAAAGAATTGGAACTTATAAGTAAAATTCCAACCTGTTCTGGTTGATGAAAGCTCCCCCATACTGGTCACTTTCCCTACAAAACCGGTATCTGATGTCCACATTAATTGCGTTCGAGTACCTGTCCAATCACTGACAGTTTTTTTGAATACGGTTCCATAACTTGTCGTACCTGTCGCATGCACTTAGATCAAGTTTTTCGAGGCTGCTGGCAGGTGTTTGGTAATCCGATTGAGACCCCAGTTTCCTGGATCTGGCATTGAGTACCTTATAAATTATTAGTTATATTGTAGGATTAGAATGGTTTAAAGTATAAATACGTTAAGATACTCTCAAGGTTTTTATTGTTCTCGGGAATGTATTGTGAACACACACTATCAAAGTGTCTAGTTTCTCTATTGCAATTGGTGGTAGGACATTGGCCAACTCTAATGGGCAAATCCCGGCAGAAATAAACATTGAAAAGTTGGAGGTGATTTACACAAACCAAAAATGATCACTTCAGTACCAGGAATCAACTGAAATGGTTGTATCTAAGGTATGTTACCATGTGCTCAAGTTCCTCGTCCTTTTACCTCTTTTCGTATCTTTCCCTCAGGATGCTGAAGTAACTTGGATATACGTATTTATGTGTTTGAAGCTTAGCAGCAAGAAAGAGAGACAGTTATACATATAGTTCAATATTCGACTCGCATGGATCAAGATTCTACAAACACCGTGTCCAAGTAGAGCGTGGACTGTTATGAGGGAAAAGAAAAACCACTCAAGCACATAAAAAGCACTTTCTGGAAATAAAGTACTGAATCCTTGAATTGGCATTAGTGCTGACGAATTGTACGGCTAGGAACAAGGGAAACAATCATTAGAAATTATAAGGATTGTCCGATTTTAGTTACAGAGAGACACATTCACGATGTACTTGCAATCAACTGACTTAACATTTGTGTTTTTATTTTTAACTGTGCGGAGTGATAGGTAATGCAAGTTACGCAGAGGAACGATGGTGCGAATGTACGTTTTCATTTATTGCATGGATAACCAATTTCCATTCTCTTATATTTAAAAAGTATATTACTTTTTGTATTAAAAATATAGTAATACCCCAGTTTCCTGAATCCGGCCTTGAGTACCTTATAAATTCTAAGTTACATTGTAGGATTAGAATGGTTTAAAGTATAAATACGTTAAGATACTCTCAAGGTTTTTATTGTTCTCGGGAATGTATTGTGAACACACACTATCGAAGAGTCTAGATTCTCTATTCCAATTGGTGGTAGAACATCGGCCAATTTTAATGGGCCAATCCCGACAGAAATAAATGTTGAAAAGTTGGAAGTGATTTACACAAACCAAAAGTGATCACTTCAGTACCAGGAATTAACTTAAATGATCATGTCTAAGGTATGTTGTCGTGTGCTCAAGTTCCTCGTCCTTGTACCTCTTTTCGTATCTTTCCCTCAGGACGCTAAAATTACTATCGGCCAGTACCACATCAAAAATCTACAGGAAACCGGACACCACTAAAAACCCTAATATAGGCTCGTTACAGAGCACGAACAGCGAGTGTTATAATTTAAAATTTTGTGCATGGAGAATTGCATATACGAACCCTTAATATTGAATTAAGTAAAGGTAGAACACGTAATATAGCGGTGGACTCGTATTTGGAAGGCATTTTATTTTACAATTTTAAGTAATTATGACAAAATTAGTGAGTGGTTTGAAGGTATTTTAGAGAAAGGTAATATATAAGGTGAGAGAATTTAGGAAATCAAAGTAACCGGAATAACCATCTTCCATTAAGGGATAGCTGTGACAAACAGGCACCTCCCATTTATGACAAGAGAAAAAGCCTTTCATGGTAAGTGATTATTGCAACCTAGTTTTTCACTTCATCACTTTTATTATTTTTATTTCAAATTTATACTATTTTTATAATTTCTTTCATAGGAACCAACACCCGCACCACTGTAGTTAGTCAAAGCACCCATAAATTGTTATGGGGTTCCCGCCACTTCAGAGCAAATCAAAATTTATAATTTTAAAATGATATCTAAACAATAACTTAACTGGAATTCCTATATTTTTTATCTACCATTGTTCTTATCATCTGAATACTCGCGTCAAAGTAATTTAAAATTTTATTTAATTCATTTCAAAAGAAACTATTATCATTTCCTCCCATGTGGTTGGTTACTCATTGGGCACGTCTGCAGGTGGCAGATAGGAGAAATCCCAAGATATATGGCCAAGGGATTGGCTACCTACTCTGGGAAGGATCGTGATAAGCTCTTCTTTTTCAGTGACCCAGTGACCTGAGCGGCAATGGACCCACAATATGGTGGAGAGCAAGAGTGCTGATGCAAGATAAAATCCACTCCCTAGCCAAGTGAAAACGATCCCGCAGACCAAACTCCTCAACCCAAGTTGTAGTCTCGTGGCTAATGGGCGTGCACTGAGGTAAACGAAGCCGGTGGGGCAATTTTGCAACACTGTCATACCATACCTTCCCTGCCGTCGTGGTCATGTTCCACAGGCAAAAAAGTGTGGGAGTCTTGGCTTAACAGCCCGGACCAAGAGGAGACAACCTCGTTAAAAATTTCTAAGTCCCGTGGTGTAGGACCTAGCCCAGGGGATGCGTGGCTGGATAGTTGACTAGTCTCAATCGGTCCAAAACTCGAGTAGCAGGGCGACATCCCATTTTATTCACGCCTTCCATGCCAACAGGGGGCACCTGGCATGGTGACCATTTACATCCCCCATACTCGTGCGAACAATCATGAATAATATTGGTACCACTAGTAAAACTGAACCTGAAAAGGTGGAACCAGAAACGGGGGACCCCTCAGGTAACCAAAATGTATCGATGCAGGCACTGGACTGCAATCAAGAGGCTTTCAAGAGCTCAGTTAGAAAGCTGAGGAAATCCAAGCAAGTCGAATCTGGGACTTGGACGGAGTCAAACCCGTTCACTATGTAAACTGATGGGGGACTGCGATATAGCCCCTATCCAGAAACCTTGGATTTGCAAGGGAAAGGTGCTAGAACTGAGTTCAATCGGTGGGGCATTTGTATATAGTAGATCCACTGATAGACCCAGAACTTGTATACTAATCAACTTAACCAGGGTCAGCACAATAACTGTTTTAGACTGCAGTGCGGCGGAGCCGTTTGGCAGATGTACCCGCCAGGGGGAGTGGTTTTAGTGAGTATGCCGCAAGGAGTGTCCCACATTTTGGCTATAAAAGCTTTCCACTCCACCGGGTTTGGATAACTATCAAAGAAAATTATCATTTCCTTACTACAACGCGATTTAATGACTTACTCGTGTAGATTGAATTTCCTTAGTTTTGTGCGATTTCCTCATATAGTTGGAGCTTGTATATACCGGATGTAACAAAATAAGTGTAAAACATTTCAGGGGGTGATTCCTCATCGTAAAAGAGATAGGATCTTTCATATAAAGAAACTTCATTGGAGCATCCCTTGTTAAGATACAGCCCCTTAAAGGGGGTACATAAAATTTAGTTTTCATTCTTTTTACAAACACTAAAATAGTTACAAAATTGAAATTAAGGTGACATTTTTTTACTATCAAAAATACACTTACTCAATAATTTATTTTGGTTTACCCCATGGTTGTAAGGGGTGGAAAACGCAACCCCTAAAATTTATTTCCAATGTAACTTTTTGTCTTATTTGCCATTTAAAAATTTATTTCCAATAGCGTATTTCATTCTAAACAAAAAATTTCTCTTGAATTTTTTGCCCAAAATTAACCAGTTCGCAGAAAAAAGTATTTTACAAACAACTACAGAGATACATCATCATAACACAAAAATGGGAAACTAATTCATCTAGTAGGCCGCTATTAGTGATAGTGACAATTGAATTGTTATCACGTTGTCAGTTTGTAAATTTTTGAAATTGAATTAATTATTGTGTGTCGTTCTGTTCTTAATTTGGTAGTTTAATAATTCACTTGTTATTAAAATGGCATAGACAAATGCGGAAATGGCTAATATGCTTTATGTTTACGGTCTGTCGCAGGGTAATGGGTTAGAAGCTCGTAGAAGGTATGCTGAAATGTATCCTCAACGGCAGCTTCCTTCGCATAGAATATTTGCCCAACTTCATCAACGATTATGAGAATATGGTTCATTCGAAAAAAGAACACAGGATTGCGGTCGCCATCGAGAAGTTAGAACACCACTGCTTGAAGAAGCAGTACTGAATTTGGTTGAAGAACAACCCACTAGCAGTACTAGAAAGATTGCTTTCGAGTTAAATGTTGATCATATGACTGTATTTCAAATTTTAAAAGAACAACTCTTATACGCCTACCTTCTACAACGAGTACAGGCACTTACCGCGAGATTTTCCGAACAGTCTTGAATTTTCCAATTGGATGCTGGAAATAATTAGAAGACATCATGACTTTCTGAAGACGATCGAATTCACAGACAAATGTACTTTTTCTCGGGACAAGATTATTAATTTTCATAATAACCACATATGGGCTGATGAAAACCCTCACGCTATTGTCCAAGCTAACCATCAAGAACATTTTTGTCTTAACGTGCGGGTCGTAGTTATTGGGGATTATTTAATTGGCCCTCATTTTCTACCTCCTCAATTAAATGGTGAGGCATGCACTCAATTTTTAAGAGAAGTGCATTCAGTACTGCTGGAGGAAGTTCCTTGTGGTATCAGAAGGGTTATGTTTTTTATTCATGATGGAGCTCCCGCCCATTTTAGTCAAGCGGCACATCAGCATTTAACTCAAACATATCCAAATCATTGGATAGGTCGAGGAGGACCACAAAATTAGCCCGCTCGATCCCCGGATTTGAATCCTCTGGATTTCTCTACTTGGGGCCATTTACAGAGTTTGGTTTATCCTACTCCTGTTCGCGATGTAGAGGACTTAAGAAGCCGCATCATCGATGTGTGCAGGGTAATTAGAGAGACTCCGTGTGGTGCTGCTGGTTTATTGTGAACTGTGCGGTAGTGATGTGGATTTGAATGCGAATACACTTGCCGGTAAGGCAGGAAACGGGAGAGCGTCGACAAGCTTTAAATAATATATAGAATTAATTAGGTAGTAGCAGCGGTAGATGGTGGACGATACCACAAAAACAAAACTGTCTGTAGTTGGTATGGTCTAAAGAAAATTAAATGTTAAGTTGGCATAGTTTATATAAAACTGTTTTATCCAATTCCAGTTGTAACCTACACCGAGATTGTGAAATTCAGAAAATAAAGTATTGTATGTGTTGAAAATTAATTACTTTACTTGTAGTCTGACGAGAAAATCACCTCATATTGGCGCCAACAGGGGCTGGTTTGCGATTAAAATGGTTCAGAAAAACTAGAATTGTCAACTTACATGCGAAACAAAGGTCTAATAATGGATTAAATAAATGAAGATTGCGAAAGTGGTTTAGTTATTACAATCGACCAATAAAGTCAACAACGCTACAGGTTTGTAAAGAATGTGCATGCGTAAAATTTACGAGTGCCGCACATAAGCGTGCATTTATAGTTCGAAGTTCAAGCTAGGGAACAATAACCTTGAAAGTTTTATAGGGTCATGAACCGGATGTTTAGATAGTTGTAAAGATTAAGGAACGTTATTTGTGCGTGAATGACATTTGGTTGAGTTCATTGAATTATAGGGTTAATTGTGGTGGTTTGACATGCAACAGATGAGAATACGGAAAACTGAAAAACTTATAAGAAATTAAAATTAGTTTATTAAATAGGACAATATACGCAACCTAACCTCGAATTATTGTTTGTTTATTATTCGATGTTAGAAGTGTGATAGGTTAAAGAGGTTTTGGAAAATTGATAGTAAGGTACGATTGAAGGTAAAATAAAATACTTATAAGAGTTGTGGTTTTAAAAAAAAACATGAATACTGAGGAATCAAATGAAGCTGCAGGGTTAAATTTGGCTCAATTGCAAACACTTCTGGTACACTTGTCAAAGAATATGATTAGTATGCAAACCAGTATTTTTGAGTTAGCAGAAACAGTCCGCGAAAATGTAGAAAACAAACCAGTAAATGTACAGTTACTACCTAGGGACGTAATAGTACCAAATCCCGAAAGTCAAAATAAGAAATATCTTTCAGCATGGCGTGACTTGGGGGGATCAGAAATAAGATATCGAGCAGACGGTAAAATGCATCCAATGCAATTCTTAAAAAAAAATTGATAAATTATTTAAGAACGCAGGGATTCCGGAAGTAGATAAGGTCAGTCTGACCATGGGTTGTTTAGTAGGGTCGGCAGCAGAATGGGCTACTGCACAAGAAAATTTATTTAACAATTTTCAAACATTTGAAAAATTATTTCGGGAACGATATTGAGATGTAAATCATCAAAGGGACTTGTATTATAAGTTAAAGTATGGACAGTTCCAAGCAGGTAGTCGGGCAGGCTATGTTTTAAGATTGGTTATGGAGGCTGACTTCTTAACAGAAAAGGTGGAGGAGAGGATGCTAGTGGAATGGTTGGGAAAACATTTTTCACAGGAGGTACAGCGGAGTATGTTATTGCAGGGCATTGACTCAATCGATGAATTTGAGAAATTTTTAAGAAAAATTGATGCGACATGAATCAGGAAATAGAATAAATCAAAATCTTAGGGAGCTAAATAACCAAAATGCCAACAATTCTCGTTTTAATCGATATAATAGAGACCACGGTCAAAATAAAAATGAGAATTGGCAGGGTGAGAGGACATACAGGGACAATAATCAATTAGATAGAGGAGTTAATGGAAGGGACGAGAACTGGAAGCGAGAGGAATGGGATCATTCAGTTGGAGCGGAACAGGTTCGTGAAATCAGGTTAATAAAGAAATGCATTATTGAGCCAGATCAGCTGTTAAGTGAAAATGAGGAAGAGCCTTTTCAGTTCGATAAAGTAGTACCCATCATTCAAGGGGTGATACAAGAACAATCAGTTGAAATTTTATTGGATACGGGGAGTCAAGTATCATTACATGTGATTTTCCAATGCTCCACCCGAAAGTACTACATTGGCCAGGAGGCGAGTTTTTTTTACCTGGAAAATTTGGAATTTTGCCGAACCCTTGCTGTTCCAAGCAAGGTAGGGATCTTTAACGTGCGTGACAACACTCACACACGGGACCTCCATTTTACCTCTCATCCGAACGAGGGTGTATTTTTGTGAAAAATGCTCGCCTAACATTTTTCAAGCGGACCGTGTCGGGATTCGAACCCGGGACCTTGGGCGTAGTAGTCACACACATACCACTACGCCACGGAGCCGCCTGGAGTCAAGTATCAGCAATATCTGATACATATTTTAAAACGTTAGGAGGTTAGTGCCTGTATTGCCGGTGTCTAATATATCAGTAGCAGTCGCTATTGGAGGAAAATTAACTCGAATAAGGGAACAAGTTCTTACAATTAAAAAACGAATTCTTACGTTTTAAAAAAGTCGATAAATACATCGCGCAAGCGCGGAATAAGCGACGTCACGGGCGGTTGGTAACGCTAATCTTGTACAGATTTCGACGTGCCCATCTATCAATGACGTCACCAATGCACAAATTTAATACGCCATTATATAAAGTAAATTTACAACAATTAGGTCAGTAAGGTATTCACATAATAGGTCCAGATTTCCACGAAGTACGCCAATCGTCCTTCAGGATAGATAAAGATGGCGTCAGCACGTCCATAAGGGCGGCTGCATGGCCCCTTGAAGGCAATTAATGATGGGGACGGCTCCGGTGCTGTTGACGGAGCATGGACATCCGGCTCGTTCTAGGGTCGTGGGCTGCTCCAAGGTCGTACCAGATTTCTATATGTAGCAGAACGATAGGAACGAGTTAATCAGGCAAAGACAGACAAGATAAGCAAAGGAAATCTACATAATAAAAATAAAGATACGATACCAAGCACGACGACTGCACTCCTCGAAGATTAAAGGCAAACAGCCACGTTTCAGAGACTCACGGAAACTTCTTCACACTTTGTCCCTACTCCACTCGCGTCGCGCGATCTGGCGCAATCGCACTGTGACGTAACGGAAATACGCGCACCGAGTCTTTTGAATTTATGGCGCGAAACTTCCGCACATCAAAATTAACCTAAAACAATGTTTAAGGGCCAATTTGGCACGTAACAAAGTATAGTTGCCCGTAGTATTTAATAATATGGCAGTGGATATCCCTTGTGTGGTAATACCCCATTTAAATCAAAAAGTCATTTTAGGCAGCGATTGGTTAACCCAAGTGAAAGCCGAAATCGATTTCGCCAGTAAAGTGGTTAGGTTAGCTGAATTAGAGAGACGTTTAGATTTTTGTCAGTTAAATGTAATAGAAAATCAGTTACGGATTAATTATATAGAGCGCAAGGAAACGTATCAGAAACATAGATATTCCGATACCGAATTAAAAGCGGCAGCTGAGGCTGCCGAGACCTTTAGTCTGGAAGAGAAAGATAAACTCTACCAGCTATTGAGAACTTATTCCCAAGTGTTTTCAGAAACACCGAGTCTTACCACAATATACGAACATACCATTGAAATGAAAGATAAGATACCTTTTTTTAAAAAGTCTTACCCAATTCCGGTAGCTTACGGGTTTGAAATGAAAGGACAAATTGAGACAATGGTAGCGGATGGTATCATTTCGCCTTGTAAGAAGGAATACGTATCACCACTAGTAACGGTTAAAAAGAAAGATGGCACGATTCGCATCTCTCTAGATGCACGCTTCTTAAATGGTAAAATGGAGGGTGATCATATTACACCACCATTACCGGAAGAACTATTAATGAAATGTAAGCAGGGGCAAATCGAATCTACATTGGATATGACCTCATCATATTGGCAAATTCCTATAAGAGAAAAAAACAGGAAATATACTGGGTTCCTGCACGACGGCATAACGTATTGTTTCAATGTGTTGCCTTTCGGTCTGTCAACGTCAGTTGCAAGTTTTATCCAGTGCATGAAGAGTGTGTTAAAGAGGGAATTTGATGAATTTATTCTAATGTACATTGATGATATTTTAGTTTTCTCCTCCAATCCAGAGGAGCATCTACAGCATTTGGAAACGATATTCAAAAGATTCCAAGAATGCAAACTAACCATCAAATTGAGAAAATCTCATTTTGACAAGTTAGAAAGTGAATTTCTTGGTCATACAATTTCCAAGAAAGGAATGTGTGTACACCCATTACGAATAAAATGTATGCAACAGTTTCCAGTTCCTAAAAATATTAAGGAACTGCGACGGTTTTTAGGATTCGTAAACTACGAACTTCGTTTTTGTGAAAGGCTGGCCGAAAAGTCGGGCCCATTGCTAGAGTTATTGAAAAAAAATGTTCGTTGGGAGTGGAATGAGTTTTACGACGAGACTTTTAAGCAAGTAAAGGAGTTGTTCTTGAAACTAACGTTTATCGCACATCCGGATTTCAATAAAGAGTTTTTTGTGCAGTCCGATAGCTCTGGATGAGCCATTGCAGCAATTTTGTTTCAGATGGGAATTGATGGCAAGCAGATTGTTGCATTTAGCAGTCGTGTGTTACATGGGGCGGAATTAAACTACAAAATTGCTGAAAAAGAGGCGTTAGCCTTTATTTTCGCACTGAAACAGTGGCGAACCTTTGCGTTAGGTCAACGCCTGACTATTATCACTGATCATAAGGCTTTGACATTCTTGTTAACTATGAAGTTAACAACTGGTAAGTTGGCACGATGGGCCTTATATGCCCAGGAATTTAATTTTAAAATTATTTATTGTCAAGGAAAAGAGAACGTAATGTCTGACACGTTATCGCGTTGTATTGGATATAACAAAAAAGCAAATGTTCCCCATTGTAATGGTATTACATTGGAGGTATATTGTCAGCATCTGGCAGTAAAATATAAAGAGCTCAAAAATAATTTTAGAACTATACAAAAGGACCAAGTTGAGGAAAAATGGATAGCCGGCAAATTAGCATTATTACAGAATGAGGCGAGTAAGTTTCAAGAACGAGGAGGATGGTTTCAACAATATAAGGGCATTTTATTCAGGCAAGGTAATGCTGAGTCACCCGGGTAGAAACTCTGTGTACCGCAGACTCAGATAATTGATTTAATTTTGCAGCAACATGTCGAAGGTGGACATTTTGGTTACAAAAAAGTATATGCCCAAATGAAAGATAATTTCTGGTGGCCCAAAATGTATCACAATATCCGTCAGGTTATTCGCACATGTGAAATATGCCAAAGGGCGAAGGTGTGTAAACGTACTGTAGGTACGGTTAACACAGTAACCTCTCAGTATCCAGAAGAACTAATCTGTTTGGACTTAATGGGGTCATTACCTACTTCACGGGGGGGGGGCTATCTTTTGGTTATAGTAGATTCATTTACAAGGTTTGTAAAGTTGTATGCGTTAAAAAGGCCTCAACGAAGGCAATCTTGAACCGGTTAATTAAGGAATATTTTGATAAAGTCCAAATACCTGAAGCCATTTTAACGGATAATGGAACCCAATTCCGCTCCAAGTTGTGGGCTAAGGAACTTGGCCAGAGGAATATCAAAATGAAGTTTACCTCGGTGTATTTTCCTGAGAGGAACAAAACGGAACGAGTCAACAAGGAAATTGGTCGGTTATTACGTTCATATTGTTTTGATAAGCACACGAAGTGGGCTTATTTCATTGAGACGGTGGAAAACCAAGTAAATCGTGCGGTTCATAGTGTGACTGGATTTCCGCCCCTATTATTACAATTTGGGAAAAGGGCAAATAGTGGTATTCATCAGGTGGTGGAATATCCAAAACCTATCGGGGATGAATTATCACCACAGCAGGTGTTATATTTAGCACAAAACCGGATTTTGACTAAAGCGTTAAAATGGAAGCATAAGTTGTTACGTGCCAAAGTGGCCCTTAAACATGTTTTAGGTTAAGTTTGATGTGCGGAGGTTTCGCGCCATAATTTCAAAAGACGCGGCGCGCGGAATTTTAAAAGACTAGGCGCGTACTTCCGTTACGTCCCAGTGCGTTTGCGCAGATCGCCCGACGCTAGAGGGTTGGACGAATAACTTCGCGCCGACGTGTAAAAGACAAAAGAGTGGGGACTAGTTTCCGTGACGCTCTTAAACGTGGCCTTTTTGCCAGTACCTTCGAGTAGAGTGGACGTTTTTTTGGTAATGTATCGTTAGCTATACCTATGTTGTTTCCTTGCTTGCTTATCTTTTGTTTGTCGTCCTTTACCTGTTTTTTCCCGTCATTCCCTGCATAGGTAGGTGCCAATCTGAAGCCACCTAGGCGAACCGTACTGCACGACCCTAGACGAGTCGGATGTCCATGTTCCGCCGAAGCACCGGAGCCGTACCATCTTTAATTACCGCAAAAGGGCCTTGAGTAGCCTGATGGACTTGAAAAGAAGTCAATTTTAACGCAGGGACATATCCATGTGAGTAATTATTGTACTATCTTTTGTCTGAAATTTATGTATTTTTTTCCGATAATTGCGTCGTAATTCGTGCATTGGTGACGTCATTGGAAGTTGGCAACGCGGAATCTGTAATAAGGTTGTCGTTACCATCCGCCAGGGGCGTTGCTCGCTTTATTCATTGCACTTGCGCGATGTGTTTATGAACTTTTGTAACTGTAATTATCGACGTTCTTTAACTGTATTATCGACTTTTAAATTGTAAGAACTATCACTTTTTAAACCGTAAGAAAGTTAGAGAAAACAAACGACCCTACAGCATTTAAAATTGGGGAAAAGGTACTAATACGCACCCATGCACTATCGTCAGCTCTTGAGTCGAGCATTGCCAAATTCTTTCTTGTATATGAAGGGCCATATATGATCAATAAAATAGTGGGTGCAAATTCTTATGAATTAAGGGACGCTCGGGGAATTCTTAATGGCACCCATAATATTAAACATTTGAAGCCTTATTATGCTCCTGTAGTTGATTTGGATTCCTTGGTGTTTTCGCAAAGTAAGAAACTTAATTAGGAAAAAACTGTTCGTATAAATTTAAGAGTGTTTTAGAGGAGTACATTCACAATGTCTCTGCTATGCTGTTGTTTTGCTCATTAAGTGTGTAACAAAAAAAAATTAAGTAGCATAAGATTAGGTTGTAAGTTTGTTAAAAGCTTTACATATACTATGTTACACTTTTAGGGGGGGGGGGGTGATGTGGTGCTGCTGGTTTATTATGAACTGTGCGGTAGTGATGTGGATTTGAATGCGAATACACTTGCCGGTAAGGCAGGAAACGGGAGAGCGTCGACAAGCTTTAAATAACATATAGAATTAATTAGGTAGTAGCAGCGGTAGACGGTGGACGATACCACAAAAACAAAGCTGTCTGTAGTTGGTATGGTCTAAAGAAAATTAAATGTTAAGTTGGCATAGTTTATATAAAACTGTTTTATCCAATTCCAGTTGTAACCTTCACCGAGATTGTGAAATTCAGAAAATAAAGTATTGTATGTGTTGAAAATTAATTACTTTACTTGTAGTCTGACAAGGGGATCACCTCATCTGGAAATATTTGAGTGAATACGTGGCTCGATCCGCCGACGTCTAGACGCATGTGTAACGACTGAAGGTGGACATATTGAACATTTATTATGATTTCTACATGTTGTATGTTTTGTTATTAATAAATTAGTTTTGTTTATTCATCTTTAATAATACTTTGATGCAGGTAGTAACTATAAAATAACAATAATAATCCAGTTGGCATTTATGACGATGTATCTCTGTAGTTGTTTGTAAAATAATTTTTTTCTGCAAACTGGTTAATTTTGGGCAAAAAAATTCAAGAGACATTTTTTGTTAAGAATGAAATAAGCTATTGGAAATAAATTTTTAAATGACAAACAAATAATAAGACAAAAAGTTACATTGGAAATAAATTTTAGGGGTTGCGTTTTCTACCCCTTACAACCATGGGGTAAACCAAAAAATTACTGGTAAGTGTATTTTTGATAGTAAAAGATGTCACCTTGATTTCAATTTTGTAATTTTTAGTGTTTGTAAAAAAAATTAAAAACAAATTTTATGTACCGCCTTTAAGGGGCTGTATCTTAACAAGGGATGCTTCAATGAAGTTTCTTTATATGAAAGATCCTATCTCTTTTACGATGAGGAATCACCCCCTGAAATGTTTTATACTTATTTTGTTACACCCGGTATAATTTGATGTCTGCGTTATGCCTCACTACCAGATCCACTTTCCTTATTTTGTGTTCTAGTAACCTCTGCCTTTCAGCTAGGGTTATCTTAGAATTATCGCAACTGGTCGAAATTAGTAAAAACATAACCAATTTTGACAGATATTCCTGCAAGCACTTATCCTGAACTGGCAGTTAACATTTACCACTTTGTATACAACTGAGGACAACACTAATTTTTAGTATTACAGAATTTGGGCGAGATGGAGGCTTCTCTGTGAAATATATACCTAATTTTTTGAAATGTAACTATATGTAACACTCTTCCATTGGAAAAAAAATTGTCGTTCCTTTGGTTATTTGTGACGTGTGACTTGTTGCATAGGAATAACACAATTTAAGAGATACATTATGATTACCATCAATTAACGAAAAACAATATAAAAATCATGTAAGCACTCGCAATAAACTTAAGCTGTATATACCAACCTATGTACTATACTAAGTACTTGAACAAACTGATCAAACTTATACGACGCTAAATCCCCATTAAGTAGAAACGTTGAAACTTTACTTTGTACATCATGCCATATTTTCAACAGTCCACTCTCTAACTTCTGTTTAACGTATTGCCTATTTAAATTATCTTCTAAATCACTACTGAAATCATTGGCAGTATCATTTTCCAACGGACAATGCCACTTTCTAAGTTGATAATAACTTAAAACTATTTTAAAGAGAGCTTTGCACAGATCTATAAGGCATTGTATAAAAGAATCTTGATTAATACTCTAAAAAAGTTTATAAAAATATGAAACGACATTCAGATTACTTACTAAACATAACTTATCATAAGGTTTCTTCTCGCTGCTATCATTTACCTCTGTAAATTCGCTAGATGTCGCATGAACGCGAATGATATTCAAAGCCGTATTATACACTGCACTAGTATAATGCATGTGTAAATGATCCATTGCTATTTGAGTCTTCCCTAATAACTTATAGGCTCCCTGAAGTTTACTATAGCGAACACTATCGAAATAAAAACATATCTACAAAAAGTAACTACAAACTAGTTTGAGCGGGTTAATACAAACCTGGGCTAAAACTACATCTAATTTTTCTTCGGTATTCTCTAAAGTTTCCTGCAGTTTATTTGTTAAAGCCGCTATGCAAGTGAAATGTCGATATGTGTTTGCCGCAGCTTGACATTCTTGAAGTAATTCGATAGCGCCTGCATAATTTTCTTCGTTAAGCAGTTCTTGTAAACGGTAACCAGTTCGATGCTACAAAATTATAGATTATATACCAGATAATTGGTAAATTTTATTTATAAGTGTATAATCAAATGCAACGTACTACGTTAAAGAAACGTATTCAAATATAGCGATATGCTTAGTAGCTGTGCGTTGGGCATAGAAAATTGTACAATTGCTATTTTAACTCACTAGCGCCTAGCTGGCCCATATGGTCCCACAAAACATGAGTTCAAACTACAAATTGTTACGTTTATTTTTCTACCTAAATTAAATACCCTTTTCCCTGGTTAAGTCATGACCCGTTCGAATAAATTCCATTTCTATTCTTAAATTCTCCCACAATATCCTATATAGTGTACCTGTTCAGTATAAGCCCGCTTAACGTAACTTGAACTCAAATCCACTTTGCTTTTAAAACGAAAATTTATTCGATAAATCAAATAGTCAATACCTTGTTTTAGGTATCCGGTAATTTGCTAAACATTCCGATAACATATAATTGCTTTCTCTTGTGTTTCTCATTTAAAGACTTGTCGAAATAATATACTATTATTTGATAGCGTGTTTTCCAGTTTGCTAATCCCGCTTTCGATAACGCAAAGATTGCAGTTCGAACTCGTGTTATTTGAACACATTTTGAATTTGATTCTTCAGCTTGTGCGTTGAAATACTTTCTACATTATTCGTCACAGTACTTCAAAAGTAATGCACGTTGTTTTGTTCGACGAGTAGGAGGCATCTTGCGTGTATTGGTGAGTTTTCCCGCGCTTACCCATTCTCTTTTTAGCTCTTAGCTGGAGGCCAAATGGGTTCTTTCGTTATGTAGGCCCAACCGTTCGTTGACGTAGACCAACTGCTTTTGTCTGTAGACCGTTGCTGCAGTTTCGGTGGCAGGGCGAATGGATCCTGACTACTGTGGCGTTGCTGTGATGACTCACCCCCGACGGAATGCAAGCTAAGTATCCAGCCACATACAGGTATACAACTTGTTTTCTTTGTGTATATTAAGGGCATATTCCGTATCAGCGTTTGGTGTAGTTACGTGATAAGAAACGTGACACTTTACAACTATTGTTTGTTGCTGCAAATCGATATTATCGCTCTACAGGTGTGATGTTAAAAATGTTTGACAGACACACGCTTATTCTTTGCTACTGATTGGTTTATTTTACAAACGGTATTATGTACAATTTAAAAAGAGTGTTTGACAAAAGCTCTCACACGTTAATTCTTTCCTACTGATTAGTTTATTTTCCAAAAAGTATTAGGTGCAATTTTAAAAACGCTTGACAAAAGCTCTCACACGTTTATTTACTACTGATTAATTTTATGTTGTGTAAAATACGAGATGCGCACTTCGTATCTAAAGTACTAAATTGTTCATATCACCTAATTGTTTGCTTTGAAATAGTAACACTTAATTTATTGCTTTTGCTTGTTTGTACAGAATCCTTTATTTATTTTTATTTGTTAATAGATAATCGTAGACGACATGCTTTTTTTTTGTTTTCTTGGTATGTAGGTGAATCCCCTCACTCTCCACGTTTGATAGTTAGCCTAGTATTTACTTATCTTCTGGCTAAGTCTAGGTACGTAACAAAATGCGCTGTGCTTCAGATTAACTTATTAGTGAATTATTCAAGGGTTGTACTGCAAGCACCTACACTGTGTAATAGCAGTCGTTTACAAGCACATGTATTTCTTTATTTCTGTTTAAAAGTGAAATATTTAAAAGACTTTTTAAAAGTGGCAGAATAAATGGGAATTTACTTTGTGTAAGTACATATTATGCTTGCAACTAACACTTTATTGTCGATTTGACTGTTTTACAAGTGAAATAAAACGTTTAAGTAACTACGTGTGTGCTTACTTTTGTCAAGCTGGTGTTTACTGTTATTCTATACATGCGAAAAGAATCCGTCTCCATTTGGGACCACCAGGTGTTTTGCTACGAAAATTGACTAATGCTATATATTCAATATTTTAGTGGAATTACCTTGCAAGAAGAATTAGATTTAGTTTATGCATGGATACAGAGATCAGTACTCTCTAAATAAAACCGCCAGACAGTCACGTGTTAATAGATGAAGACTGGAGAGAGAGATGAAGGTGGACTAGCGGATAATTTTATTAGCCGGCGGTTGACCGCTGAAACCCAGGCGTGTATTTGTAACAATACAAGAATGGAAAAAATAAAAAATAAACTTGAATGTGATGATTAACTATCTACCTGTACAGATTCCATCAAATATAGCGTACAAAGGACCCTTTCGACAGAACATCTGAAGGAATCTTTAAAAATTGAAAAACCTCCATCCATTTTTAACACGTTTGCATTACGTTAGATAGAAACCAGAAGAAAAAGGGGAAATTAAATTTAAAAGCACAAAATAAATACGGATGTATTCTGTATAGTCTGGTTTCATGAATAGTAGTGTTTATTAAGTATAACAGTTCAATGATTTTGTAGAGAATTCAAACAATAACCATAAAACCACAAAAGCATAAACATATTGTTTTTATAATACATAGTTAAATGTAATTCAGGTCAATAAATTATTTCAAAAGTGCAAAAAAGGAAAACAGATTTCAATATTACGTGTTACAAAGTGGTACACACAAGTGTAAGCATCATCTCTGTTGTGTAAATCACATTATTACAATAGTAAATTCTCATAGCATGGTCATGTCACTTTAAGAAAGCTTTTATAATAATTAAAAAAGTTAAATACCAGTGAAATTATTACCATGCATGTTCCTTGCCATAATTATCCCACAAATAGGAAAGCTTTTTACAATTTTTAGTAAAATTAAGCAACGTTAATATTACACGGACACACGTGTAGTTATAATACAAAATAACCTTCGGACTAGATAATATTAATATCATTACAACACGGACCTTTATTTACTAAAACTCGCAAATATCAGGTTATCAATAATCTCAATAGACAAGCCAAGCATAAATATAATGTAAAACGTTTTCAAAGTATCCAATTGTAAGAGTGTTGAATAGTTATAGTGACATTCATCACATATAGGACATCGCATATTTTTCATGATACCCATAAACTCGATAGAAAGACTGTACCATGACCCCCGAAAATATGAAGAATAGGAGCAATGACGAAAGCTAAACCGCCACTGGAAAACAATGAATTATATTGAAAGCCAGTAGAAAGAAAACGTGAAAGGTTATCATAGATAGAAGAATTGGAAGAATTCCACTGGTTATGAGATAAGCAGTCAGGAGTTCAACATGGTGATCTGCTGATATATCAATGAGAATCCGATATATAACTTGGACAATTTAGCTCCTTGGTAGGAAATAATGTAATCATTTTCCAGTGTAAATTCCTCTTTTAAATTGGCACACAGTTGTAAGTTTAGTAAATATTTATAAATAGTTCTTTTGTTTTGTGGTGGCACGTAATTATGAAACCTGCTTAATCAGACTAAGAGTATAAAACGTCTACCTGCATTAGAGTGTTTACTTAGTTAGATTTACAAAACCTGACCATTGGAGTTTAAGTGCATAAGGTGGAGGACGTGGTTAAATTGTTATAGGAGGTAGGAAAAGGCATAACCAACTGAAAGTGAGTGATTTATGTAATTTCAAATGCTGTGTGCACGATGTTCACAGAAAAATTGTTATGCTACTTGTATTTAAATGAATTTAGGTAACTTTTAAATTTTGCATGTACCTGTTTAAAGGAATAATGATATGATGTTATATTAAAAATAGATTTAGGTGAAGCAGTGAGACTGTTTTCTAGATTGAACATATAGAGTGATCATAACAAGAGCTTCATTCCAACAGGAGGTTGACGTAATTAGGATCCCCAGAGGATTATCACTAGGTTAGACGAGTTGGCAAATTTAAGACATGGGTTGAAAGCCTTTCAACATGTGTTATTGGTAACATACCTTGAAATTGTACCTATTTAATTTTTACATTTTTCCCATTTTCTTTTATTGTTTCTATAGAAACTCACTCCCACATCACTTTAGTTAGCTGCTGTCTTCTAGATTTGCTACGGGAATCCACCCCTTCAAAGCAATTCCAAATTTAATAATTTAATGCTTCCTTCATCCGTAACACACTTGGAAAATTTTCAATGGCGATTTAAAACAGTAAACCAATAATACTTTTCCAAAGGGCGACTATTCAGCATGCAAGCCATATCTCGTGCTGAGTAATTTGAGTCGTTCTTTTCAAACAAGGCAAGAAAAAACCTCAAAATATGCTCTATTCAAAAATTGCTCAAACACTAAGATATCTGCCGATGGACTGAAAGTAGTTTTAGGAATACTAAATGGTTAGTGGTTTCAATGAAGTCCCTTCTAAGCTATGCTGTTGAGAAGCATCTAACGACATGAGAACTGAATTGGGTTATGAAACCATACAAAGGGATGGTTTCTAACAAATTTGTAGATTCCTTCACTACCACTATTGACGTCAATGAGAAATTTGAGAAATTAAGACATAGTGATTTTTTAAAATTACGACTATCTTTCCGTACATTTTAATTTGAAAAATAGTTCGTTGAAATCTAAACGAAACGAAAATTGGAAAAACATTGCACTTAAAAACTGGGATTAAGTTTCGCTACCCTTTTCGATTTAAGCAGTCAAATATACAAGTGCAAAACTTCGCTGAAATTTATTCAAGTATTTATTTAAAAATGTGCAAATAAAACTTAAGTCAAAATATTGTGTTTGAAATTTAAAATCATGCAGAATTTCTCACGTAACAAATGTAGTTTATTTAATGGTTACGTGTTAAATAACTAATTTTAATTAGGACTTGGTGTGGACTGGAATAAAAACTTCTAGTGTTAAGTGGGATAATTCTGGTGTTGAATGAAATAAAGCTCCTCATTTTGGATGTTGAACATGTTAGACAGAAATTTGGTACAAAACAATAGAATGTGAGGTGTATGAGAAGCCTGTTTGAAGGACCAGGTGGGCTGGGAGGCGTCTTTAAGAAGATTCTAATCACGTGCCGATTAGACTTTCTCTTATTGATGTATATGTGTTAGTGAATAAGATAATGTTATAAACCGTGGTAAATGTTTGAAGCTCGAAATAGACGAGAGTCCTTGTTAAAAAATGTAGTTTTCTCTGTAGTTTCGTTGTTATTGTAGGTGTAAATTTAATATTCATAACATACTAGTAAGAGAAATATAGATATGGAGATTAATTTACTGCGAAGGTCAACACATTTTAAGCTTGGATCATGTTGAATAATTTTAGTTTTACCAGTATTTTACTAAACTGATCAGTTGGTACAATAATGGGCTTATTAATGAAAGATTAAATGAAAATGCATGTGGTAACTTATTAAATAGTTTGCATATTTTTTGAGCCTGCTGATTGATGAACCGAGTAAGAAATAGTTTTTTTATTAGTAATAGAATGAAAACTTTGTATATATAACTTTCAGTTTGAATTTGTAAATTTATTGATTTTTAGTAAATCAATTGGCGCTTTTTAACTGAGTCTCCTGTCTTTTTGGGGTAGAATTCTTTTTGTGATTTTATTCCACATAGTTTGGAACAGCACCTACCAAACTTGAGCTGAGCTGACGGGAAATGGCGTTCTAGGTGAGTTTTATCATAATTTATTTCGGGATTCATCGTGTGCTTTGAGATTTCTGCCATATATATATATATATATATATTATACTGTCAAGAAGGGGGTGGGCTTATAAAATGTTTAAATAGGGCTTCAAACGACTTTGCTAGAATGGGGGTATATTTGGTTTTGTTTGAGTATTTTCTTTCAGGTATTTTTGGTTTATAAATTAACAACAACTATTCCACGTTTATAAATTTATAAAGCTTTTGAAACTGCATTGCATTCAACAACATATACCGCCATAGACCAGGCTAAGCTAGTTATAAGTTTGCATTGTATACGTATTTTAATTGTTATGGTTGCACGTATATGAAATTTAATTTGGAGTTAGCGTTTTCAGAACCATTTGAATGTAAAACAAATATCAAAATTGCTTGGTATACTGCACGCTTTTAAAATTTTAAGGAGTTAAGTGATACTCCGTAAAATTTGTAAATCAATTTCAGTTTGAATATGTTTTAACAATTAAAGATTGGTTATGTAATGACAGGACGTTTACTGAATAAGACATAAATGTCTGTTGCGTACAATTTAAAAGCTGAACCATCAAAGTTTGTTAGCTATTTTCAATATTGTAAAAAGTTCAATATACATAAATCACTGGATTACAAACCATCTAGAAAATGAATGTATCTAGAGAAAACAACTGTATTATAAATCAATTATTAATAATTATAAATTACATAGTGTGCGTAGAGATAGTTGCTATGGCAACGAAAACAAAAGAAGACGGAATTTATTTTATAATGGACTTCAAATTTATATTACTGAAAAATAGACGTGTTTTTGTACTGTTATGAGTTTTATTACATTTAAAAGTTACGAGAAAGTTTTGAAAGTCAAGTTGTACCTGGAGATAGCAAATAGTAGCAGTTTTACGGCGAATAAAAGTTAATTAAAGAGGGAGTGCTGGTCTGTACCGTTATTGTTTGAAGACGAAAGCATAGTGGAATTGGAGTTATCTGAGTATTTGTATAACATAAAATTTGTAGAAATATTAGTAGTTTTATAGTCTGGAGATTATCAGTTGCTCGAGTTACTTATTTATTTACAGGAGGTGCCTGCAGCTGGTCACTTGGCTTCAGGACGGCTGGAAGGCGGCGCTTGTATCTGGATTCCAGGTATTAGTATTTAATATCTACGCAGTGCTTTAATCAAATTTATAAAAGTGGAACTAGTGTTTGGGTATACTTTTGGCATTTAAAATTATTTTGAAAAATCCTTGGATATTTGTTTGGGTGTCTAGTTGAGAGGTGTTTGCTTAGGACGGACCCACCCTAGGTAGATTCCGCCACGTGTTTGACGGCCCTGTAAAATATTTAAGTGCAGCAGCCGTGTAAAATATTTAAAGATAAATTGTGTGGCATAACTCAACAAGGCTCTAAAATAAGACAAGGAGTGACAGATAGATATATTACGCCTATCACTAATAAGGTAGGATCACAGTATATATATAACAGATGCAATTATTTGAAGAATGCTTGTGTATTCGGTTGCAATTGTCATAATTGTCCTAAGATAAAAAAAAAGAAAGATCAATCCTGTAATCATGAATAAACAATACAAAATAGGTGGTAATTGATTATAAAAGGGTTCTCTATAACTCAATATATACCAGTATATATAACAGATGGCGCTAACAACGTGAGGCAGAGTAGATTTGTTAGTTGTACGTTGCATATATTCTATTTAAAAGTGAAAATTAATATTGGATTGACGTTTCATATATATTTATTTGACAGTTGTTGAAGGTTTTGAATTTATTGTAGTAGGCTAAGACGTAATTTGATATTCACACTTTGGTCAATTTTAGCGACGGTAAAACATTAGGTGGGGCTCGAATAGGTAAATAACTTCGCAACAAAATATTTGTTCGCCTAAAGGTGGGGCTCGATAGGGCTGATTCAGATTTGCAGAGGTTGTGTAGCTTAGTGGGGCACATCATTGAAGTTTATTTTGAAAATTAAAGGGACATGTCTGATGAGGAGAGAATCACGAGGTCAGGGAAAGTTTATGGAGTTGAGACTGGTGTGAGAGGGCAACCGGTGGTTAAGACTGTAGCAGCAGGGGATGCTAGGGATGAAGCTGGAGGATATGTGGAGCCGGAGGTGATTATTGTGAATTCAGGGGTACATCGGGAGAAAATGAAATTGATAAGGGAAAAGAGAATATGCAGATCCAAGATGTGATGATGGTTTTGTTGGAATTAAAAGGGTCGTTAACTAAGTCGCATGAAGAATTGAGAGGATCATTGTTGGCGAAGTTAGAAATTCACAAGCGGAAGTTAAGGAAAAATTTGATATGATGGAAATGAAAATTGAAGGAATTAATGTATCAATACAGAGCAGTTTGTGTTCATTTAAGGATGAAGTTCTGAAGGACGTAGAGGATAGAGTCCAGGTTGTAGAAGGAAGGTAACAACAGGTTTAAATGAATTAAGGGAAGAGCTGTACATGGTCGAAGTTAGACAGACAGAAAAATTGCAGAATTTAGGTGAAATAGTTCGGATTCAGACGGAGGACAATATTAACTCTAAAAACGAAATTATAGGCAAATTGCGGGCGAGTCAGGAGGTGGCAGAGAAGCTGAGAAGGGATACGACGGTTCTGGGGAATACGGTAAATGGATTGTCTGGTCTTGAAGGAATGTTAGACAGATGAGAGAACAGTTGGTTGAATTGGAAAGGGAAGAGTTGTTTGTGATGCAGGATACCAGTATAGGCTAGGAAAGAGACCTTGCCGAGGTTTGAAGGCAGAAAGAATGAGCAGCCGATGGTCTATCTTAGCAAGTTGGACGAGATGGTAGAGAGTGAGCCTGAGAGGGTGAAGATGCAGATGGTGAGCGTGACATTGGGGGGTTGTGCAGAGAAATGGCACTGTATCGTGAGGAGGCAATATAGTTCGTACGAGGAATTTCGAAGGCTATTCATAGAACAATATTGGGGAAACACGCATCAGGCTAATATTCGAACGGATTTAAACACTGGGAACTATAGGTCATACCAGGGATCGAGAGAAAATTATGTGATTGAAAAGTATAACCAGGCGCAGCACCTGATTCCTAAATTAAGAGAAGATGAAATTATATTATTGTTGTCAAGGCATATGGAGGCGGAAATAACTAGGGCCGTAGCGATACAAAACGTTCGGACTTTAAGAGACTTTTGGAAATGATGCGAAATTATGACGTAGCTAGGACGTTTGAAACGAATACCAGGAAAATAGTGATAATAGGAATTGGGATAGGAATAGGAATAGCACAGACTACCAGAGGACTGGGGTGCAAGGATACAATTATAGGGAGAATGGACAGGACAACTACAGAAAGCAATATCAGGAAATCAAAGGAGAACGAATAATAATTGGGAACAACGTTTTAATAGAGACGATAATTATAGGGGAACAATGACTGGAACAGGACTGATAGGAATGACAGAGGTTTTGGACAGCAAAGAACGAGTTTTGGACAGAGGTGGCAGAGAAAGCGAGCAGAGATCAACGGATCAGGGGAAATACCGACAGGGATTAGAGACCGAGAACGGAGACAGATAGAAACTTGACGATCCAACACGTAACAACAAGAGACACGCGACAGAGATCGGAGGATAGGATAGAGAAAGTGGAGGTCCACGATGAACCCACGGTACAAAAAAACGTCGATTTATTAGTGTTAGGAAGATCAGATTTAGGGACACAGCATAGTATTAGTTTAGTAGGTAAGTTGTTAGATAATAAGTTTGAAAGAAGGCGGGAGTTACCATTTATTCATATTAGTTTAGGGATTCTGTTTACACGGCATTGATAGATCAGGGTCGCAGTTATCGCTGGTGAGAGAGGAAATAGTTTTGAAACATGCAGAATTATTCAAAGGGAAAATTTGTAGGGTTAAGAGTATTAATTTATGGTCTGCGATTAAGAGGAAGTTAACTACGATAGACAAAGTTGTACAGTATCGATTGTATTAGGAAGTACCAGACTAGGTGAAGTAGAGTTTTGGATAGCAAGAGGATTATATTTAGATTTTATTGTAGGGATAGATGTAATTGAGGAATTTGGACTGGTTATAGATGGTAAAGCACGAATGGTAAAGGTATTAAATTTAGAGAAGAAATGGGTGGTGCCTAAGGATAATCGGGATACTAGGGATGAGATAAATACAGATAGTATAGGATCAGGAAAGACTAAGAATAGAATTTATGATGGAATTGATGAGTTACGGTTATGTAATATATTTGAGAAGGTATTTGATGAGGAACAGATAGGATTAATAGGGTGGATATGAAGGAAATGTTATATGAGGTGTTTAATAGACATGCAGGAGTTTTTAGTAATGAGCCTAGGTTTGCGAAGGAGTATACGCATAAGTTAGAGGTCACAGACGAGGGAAGTTTTCGTACTAGGGTATATCCAATACCATTTGCATTAAGGGGTCGAGTAAAAATGAGATTAAAAGATGTTAAAGAGGAATTATTGAATCAGCGAGAACACCCTATATCAATCCGGTAGTGGTTGTGCCTAAATCTGATAATTTAGAATTAAGAATATGTTTAGATGCTAGGAGATTGAATGCGATTACTAAACCACAATTTGAACAACCAAAATCACTAGATAATTTGTTATACAAGGTAAGCGAGATGAAAGTTTTAGCAAACTGGACTTAAAGAATTCTTTTGGCTAATTCCTTTGCATGAGGAAAGTCGGAAGTATACTGGATTTAGCATTGAAGGGAGATTTATCAGTACAGAGTTGTTCCATTTGGTCTTTCAACGTCATCCGCTGCATTAGTTCGAGCCATGCAGAAGTTATTAGATGAGTACGAAGACTTCTGTACGCACTATGTCGATGATATTTTGATTTTTCTAAGAACGAGTTAGAACATTTAGAACATTTAAGAAAAGTGATCCGAAGGTTAGACGAGGAGGTTTGAGGTTGAATTCGAAGAAGTGTGAGTTTTTAAGGACCAGGTAAAGTATTTGGGGTTTGTCGTTGGCAGCGAAGGAATTAGAATTTGTGAAAAACGCTTGGAAGAGTTGAAGAATTTGAAACAGCCAAGAAATTTGAAAGGTTTAAGAGGATTTTAGGTGTATTAAATTATTATCGTCGATTCATACCAAAATATTCGGAGTTGTGCATTCCATTGTTGGAGTTGTTAAAAAGAACGAAAGGTGGAAATGGAACGAGCAAAGGAGCAGGCATTTCGGGAGTTGAAGGCGGTATTTTATAGGAACTGTCATTAAAATATCCCAATTTTACGGATCCATTTATTTTAAGGACAGACGCTTGAGTTTTGCAATAGGGGCTGAGTTGGTGCAGGTTCAAGAAGGAGAGAAGTGCCAATTTGTTTTATTTCGAGGGCTCTGAAAGACTGCGAGACTAGGTATTCGACAGCGGAAAAGAGATGCTGGCAATCGTATATGTTGTGAAGAAGTTAAGATTTTATTTATTGGGTAATAAATTTCTGGTTGAATCGGATAACACAGTGGTCACGTTTCTGAAAAAGAAAGAGTTTTTGAACAGTCGATTGTATAGATGGGCGTTAGTATTGCAGGAATATGATTTTGAGATTAGACATAAACCTGGTAAAGAAAATGTTACGGCTGATTTCTTTAGTAGGAAGGATGAAGGGTTGCTAACGGATAGTAGGAATGGATTTTGATTGCATTGCAAGTGTTTGAAGATCTGGGAAGATGGTCGAATGCCAGATTTCATCGGATGCAAGCACACGAAGAAATAAGGGTGATCAGAGAAAAATTATTCAGAGAGAATTTAGAACAAGACAGAGGTTTTTATATGGTCGAGGGAGTTTTGGTGAAAAGGTTATGGGATGATGAATTATTAGTGTTAACGACACAGGTAGCCGTTGAGCTGATCCAGGAAATTCATACTACGTTTGGTCATATAGGGATTCGTAAGACGTTCTTGATATTTAGGGAAGCTTTCTATGCACGAAACGATAGAAAATTGGTGAAAAATTGCATAAATCTGTGTGAGACGTGTTTGTTAGGAAAGGATAAGAATGTGGTGTTGCAGAATCAAGTTAGATGTATAAGAGCGGAAGGTCCATTAGATATTGTGGCAATGGATTACTTGAGTAATTTGATACCGGTAGGAACGGATATCAGCATATTTTAGTTGTAGTTGATATTTTACAAAGTTTGTGCAGCTTTATCCAGCGAGGAGATGTAATTCTAGGCATGTATTGAGTTCTGTAAGAAAGTTTGTAGAACGAATAGGTAAGATGAATAGGGTATTGTTGGACAATGCAACGTATTTTCGTAATCGAAGGGTTGAAAGTAAATTAAGGAAGGATGGAATAAAGATGACATTCTGTAGTATCAGACATCCTCAAGGAAATCCGTGTGAAAGATATATTCGAGAAGTAATAAAGTTTTTGAGGTTAATAACGCAGGAACAACATGATCGGTGGGTAAGGTATTTACCGCAAATAGAAGAATATATTAATTTTGTACCAAGTTCAGTGACAGGAATGTGTCCTGTGACATTGATGAAGAAGGTGATTCCAGCAAGACCGTGGAGAGCTGAACAAAAGTGGAGGATATAACGGAGTTGTTGCATAAAGCCAAACAACAAGTCGAAACGATACAAAGAAGGGAGTTGGAGAAACGTAACAAGAAAATCAAGAAGCAAGTGGTTTTTCAGTTGGGGATCTTGTTATTGTTAAAAGATTGAGAATGTCAAATTGGGAAAGAAATATTTGTGCCAAGTTGTTATTTCCATACGAATGTCCTTATCGAGTGAGAAGAATTTTTGCAGAAGGAATACTTACGAATTGGAGAATGACAGGGTGAATGTCGGGACGTTTTCATATAGAAAATTTGTATCCATATTTCCATGTGGAAAGTAAAGTATCGCAAGAATAAAATTAACACTGTAAATAATACTAACGAGCTTAAAACTATACAGAATATACAGAAACTAATACTTAATCCTCATACATAAAGAAAAAAAACTATAGTGATTTTAACTAAAATTTAAAATTTCTCAACCATTAAAAGAATTACTTATATCCAGGAAGCAAATTTTCATTTTATTTAAAATCAGTGGGGCCTTATATACTGTCAAGAAGGGGTGGGCTTATAAAATGTTTAAATAGGGCTTCAAACGACTTTGCTAGAATGGGGTATATTTGGTTTTGTTTGAGTATTTTCTTTCAGGTATTTTTGGTTTATAAATTAACAACAACTATTCCACGTTTATAAATTTATAAAGCTTTTGAAACTGCATTGCATTCAACAACATATACCGCCATAGACCAGGCTAAGCTAGTTATAAGTTTGCATTGTATACGTATTTTAATTGTTATGGTTGCACGTATATGAAATTTAATTTGGAGTTAGCGTTTTCAGAACCATTTGAATGTAAAACAAATATCAAAATTGCTTGGTATACTGCACGCTTTTAAAATTTTAAGGAGTTAAGTGATACTCCCGTAAAATTTGTAAATCAATTTCAGTTTGAATATGTTTTAACAATTAAAGATTGGTTATGTAATGACAGGACGTTTACTGAATAAGACATAAATGTCTGTTGCGTACAATTTAAAAGCTGAACCATCAAAGTTTGTTAGCTATTTTCAATATTGTAAAAAGTTCAATATACATAAATCACTGGATTACAAACCATCTAGAAAATGAATGTATCTAGAGAAAACAACTGTATTATAAATCAATTATTAATAATTATAAATTACATAGTGTGCGTAGAGATAGTTGCTATGGCAACGAAAACAAAAGAAGACGGAATTTATTTTATAATGGACTTCAAATTTATATTACTGAAAAATAGACGTGTTTTTGTACTGTTATGAGTTTTATTACATTTAAAAAGTTACGAGAAAGTTTTGAAAGTCAAGTTGTACCTGGAGATAGCAAATAGTAGCAGTTTTACGGCGAATAAAAGTTAATTAAAAGAGGGAGTGCTGGTCTGTACCGTTATTGTTTGAAGACGAAAGCATAGTGGAATTGGAGTTATCTGAGTATTTGTATAACATAAAATTTGTAGAAATATTAGTAGTTTTATAGTCTGGAGATTATCAGTTGCTCGAGTTACTTATTTATTTACAGGAGGTGCCTGCAGCTGGTCACTTGGCTTCAGGACGGCTGGAAGGCGGCGCTTGTATCTGGATTCCAGGTATTAGTATTTAATATCTACGCAGTGCTTTAATCAAATTTATAAAAGTGGAACTAGTGTTTGGGTATACTTTTGGCATTTAAAATTATTTTGAAAAATCCTTGGATATTTGTTTGGGTGTCTAGTTGAGAGGTGTTTGCTTAGGACGGACCCACCCTAGGTAGATTCCGTCACGTGTTTGACGGCCCTGTAAAATATTTAAGTGCAGCAGCCGTGTAAAATATTTAAAGATAAATTGTGTGGCATAACTCAACAAGGCTCTAAAATAAGACAAGGAGTGACAGATAGATATATTACGCCTATCACTAATAAGGTAGGATCACAGTATATATATAACAGATGCAATTATTTGAAGAATGCTTGTGTATTCGGTTGCAATTGTCATAATTGTCCTAAGATTAAAAAAAAGAAAGATCAATCCTGTAATCATGAATAAACAATACAAAATAGGTGGTAATTGATTATAAAAGGGTTCTCTATAACTCAATATATACCAAAATATAACAATATATATATATATATATATATATATATATATATATATATATTACTGTGATTGGGTAGGCTTAGATAGGTGTAAATAGGCTAAGCATTTATGTATTTATAGGTACCCTGTATATAAAAATTAATAATTTATTTAAAACGCTTCAATATAATTAGAGCGGGATAAAATTACATATTATAATGTAGGTTTAATTTGTTTGCGTTAATTTAGTACAAGGACAACAATTAAGATCGATGACAAGGTCGAAAAATGTGTACAAAGGTTATTAGTATTAAAGCTTTTCAGTATAAAAATCCATAATTAAAAGAAAGTACACTTATTAAATACAGCATAAGCTAAAGCAGTCAACGAACGTTACAAGTTTAATATTAAAACAGGCAAGGATTTCATGAAACAAACTTGGAGTAAATAAACGATTCTCGTAAAAGCTAGTATACATTGGGAATATAATTCGAGGTAAATTATGTTAACGGAAAAATGCAAGACTAACAGTCACAGTCTACTAGTTCAAAACAGATCAATAAAATTAGGCAACAGACAAAATTTAATACGTAACAGAGGCAAATGCAAGATATAGGTTGGTTAAAGGACAAAGATTTTCAAGCGCGTGTCAGACGAGTATACTTTAAAAACCAATAAGAGGGACGAAGATGCAATATGTTTGTAGACGGTATCGATTTTTCGAGGCGCACATAAAAGAATGGAGAAATAAACGTGAACAATATAGTAATAGAGTGGCTACAACAAAGACAGAAATCACGGGACAGAAAGAGATAACAAAAACGCAGAAATAACGTAGACACTTTAGGTAGAAAAGGAAGACAAAGCTGAGATGTTATTATGAAAGTGCAAGAGAGACAATTGTATGAACGCGCACAAGAAAGGCATGATTGTATTTGTGTGGCGTCAACAGAAGAGTGGAAATTCAAAGAATATTTGGACGGTTGACGAGTGAAGACATTTTTTCGCGGTAATGAAGTGTTTATGTTGACGATTTCTGAGTTTTAAAAGACCGCTGTGTTTACGTGCTAGTGGATTTTGTAGAATTGAGTGGAGTTGGAAGTTTTACAAGGAGTGGTTAAGAAAAATACAGGCAACTCAAGTCGGGCTGTGGTTATATAAGCGGTGCTGGAGGCGGCATGGGGTCTCTCTTATATTCCAAGTCTACATAAGAACACCCTAGCTTCAAACCACGTGACTAGTGCAGTCCAACTTAAAAATTTACACGTGCTTTGATGCACAAGTGGGTGCAACTTAGTTTTAACGAAGTGCACCGTAGTAAATCATTGTAGTAATTGATGCAGGATGACTTGTAAGTAGCGAATTATTTACAAATTGAATGAGGGTGCTTGTTGCACATTGAGTGGAAGAAGAAGTGATGTTTGGACCTGGAGCAGCAGTCCAGAGGGATTGTTGAGGATTTGGGGTAAACAATGAGTTGGAGATGGGATTGCTGTTCACAATGGAAGGCAGCAACATGGAGTGATCCAGGTACGTGCAGTCAATTTAGAAGATATCTACAGAGGTGGTGATCTGGAAGAAGACTCTCCAGGTAACGAATTTTTTTGGTTGAAACTGTTGTGCTTGTGATGATTTATTTAAACTATTAGTGATTTGAGTTTTATTTTTATGAACCGAAAATTAAATTTATTGACATATGTAAAGGACAATTTTTTTATTATAAATCCGAGAGTGTAAATGCTCGTATAATATTTCACAGATGTAAGAGGTAAACGGGTCTTTTGTATGATTTTAAGTGCAAAAATTTGTGCATACATATAAAAAGGTTTATACTGAGCTCACCATAGACCAGCGGAATATAAATTAAGGTTCTGGGATAGGCCCATCTACTTTAAAATAAAACAATGAATGTACAGGAGCATAAATTCACGGGTATATTTGATTGATGACTTTATTACCAAGTAGGGGTATGAAATGTTTAACGTGGATAAATTTTGTAAATATTGAGATTGTGTGAATTTATTATTTATGTTGTCAGAATAAAGGGTTGTATGTTTTTGTCGAATTATTTTTTATTTTTTTTTATTAATTATAAAGGTTATTGAGAGACTGAGTAGCTGAGGTGAGTATCTCAGAAAAAGCAGTGATCAGAGCATGCCGTGGAATGTCAGTTTGGAAAGCATCTTCAGAAGGTACGCAACTAGAACAATTCGTAATCAAAGCTTGCACTCAAAAAATTTATTTAGGTAAAATTTAGTGGAGTTTTTTTTTTATTTTCAGCAAATGTTATATCAACTCCATAAGGGCACGAATGAATTTTGGAACCATATCAACAGGAGGACAGTGCAATTTTATGTCGACCCAACAGTGGAGCTTCTTCTCAAATACGCCTTCTATGGGAAAACAGAGCAATATATATATATATATATATATATATATATATATATTGCTGTGATAAGGGGTTGTTTAGGGTGTATTGAGTAGTAAGTATGTAAATAGCAAGCATTTAACACCCTGCATATAGCCCGTAATTAACTTTAATCAATGCCAGTAATAGAACGCGTATTCAGCAGAGATATAATCGTACATGTAATTAAACTACGTTGAGAAGTGTTCACTAAGTTATAAAATAAATACGCGGAAGATAAGATAAAACCTAATAAATCCTCATGCAATTACGTTTGTAATAAAGAAGGAACAATAAACGCTTTGATAAGAAAACGCACTTTCAAGGATCAGTTTAAATAAATACGAAAACAGCATTCGTGTTACATCATTTATTTTGTACAATTATCCAGAAGCTTTATCTACACAAAACAACAGACATAAGTTAAAAGTCCGGCCACGATAACAATAGCAAATAACAGCATGATATGAGAACCCAAAAGAGTTTCATTAAAAATCAGCTTGAAAATACTGGAAATATTAAAGACAAACGTGGTTGGTTGCAACAATCTGTAAGACTGCTTCGAAAACCAATCCAAATGTAGTGGGAAAAAGCTATATAACACCCACCGGTGATAAGGCAGCTCAGTCTCAACTTGAAGCACGTCGAATCCACAACACTTTTAACCAAATATGTACGCGTCAGATAAGTAAAATTTATATTATAGTGAAATAGTGCTGTGCAACAATTGCGTTAAGAATACATGAAGAGTTTTTGCCGTTTTTTTTAGAAAACGTGAGTAGAAATTGGGTAATTAATTTAAATTAAATATTTATAATGATATAGGACTTCTAATCTGTGTCGAAAGCAATTCTAATTCTGGTTCTAATTCGAATTCACGAATATAAGAAATTCTAATTCTAATTATGGGACAATTCTAATTCTAATCAGTTCTAAAACAATTATAATCCAAGATACTAAGTCTGGTGTTCAGAAATTCATAATACTAAAGTGATATTTAAGGCGTATCCAGAGAAATATTGAATAAAGCACGAGGTGATTTTTGAAAACAAGAGGTAACCGTACTGAATTATTGGTTCAACATAAGGAGTACAAAGCAGAGCATTGGTATTCGATTGAAGATAATGAGGGAGGTGTTGATCCACTATACGAAACAAATCAGGTCAGACCTACGTAGTTTTAAGGAATCTTTTCTAATTTAAATTTTTATACTAAATATATTTAATTTTTCTAAAACTTGTAAGGAGTCAACAGGATCATTGCATACGTTGAAACTTTTTTTTTGTGACTTTATTTTGAATTAAATCGATATAAAATTTAGGATAAATAATCCATATTATATTATTGATTGAAGGATGTATTTAAAGAATTACGAAAATTGTGAAGTGTAAATATTATTTCCTTTCATTATATGAACGTTGATTAACTTCGTTTTATCAATTCACGCAGATAATCATAAGGGGTGAAAGAAAAATGATCATCGTAACGTTGTGCACTCTGTGTAGATTAAAAAGGGCTAGCAGTGGAATAATAAAAGTAAAAGATTAGATTGAGCGGCGGCGTTCAGTTGGACGTTTAATACATCCGACTGCACAAGCAAATTTATGACGCAAGAACGTAGAGGCGAAAACTACATAATAATATATATATATATATATATATTGCTGTGATAAGGGGTTGTTTAGGGGTGTATTGAGTACCAAGGGTCGCGTAGTAACCATAAATTGCAATAGGAATCAGAAAACTGCATTTATTTATAAGAAAATTAAGTAATTCATACATTATGTAAATAGCAAGCATTTAACACCCTGTATATAGACCGTAATTAGCTTTAAACAATGCAAGTAAGCACATCTTACAACAATAGAACACGTATTTAGCAGAAAATAGGTAATTCTGTATATAGACCGTTATTAATTTTAAGTAAGAATATCATGCAACATAAGTACGCGTATTCAAAAGAAATGATAGTACATATAATTAGACACGCGTTGAGAAGTGTTCTAATTAGTTATAAAACAAATACGAAAATAAAAGACAAAACCTAACAAATCTTTGTGCAAGTACGCTAAAATAATAAACATTTTTGATAAGAAAACGCAGTTGAAAACACGCATAAAAATAGATAAACGAAACGAGCATTGAAGTTACATCATTTATTTTGTTCAATTATTGAAAAGGCGATATCTACACAAAACAACGTATGGTCAAGATAACGAATAATAAGGTATCAAATAAACACCATTACATGGAAAACCAAAGAAATTACATCAGAAACAACTTTGAAATGCAGGGAATATTAAAGGCCTGGTTGGTTGAGATATCTGCAAGACTGTTGAAAACCCAGCCCACATGTAAGTGGGATGAGCCTATATTAACACAGAGCAATGATAACACAAGTCAGTTCACAACTTAGGCAGGGCAAAGCTGCGTCACTGTTAATCAGAAAGTCACGCATAATTTAAATATAATAAAATATCAAGTGTATGTTACAGTGACAATAAGTGCAACGATTACGAAGACTTCTTTTGCTGTTTAACGTGAGTAGAATTTGGGGTAATTTATTTAAACTAAATATTTATAATAATAGGGCTTCGAATTGGTGGTACATTTCTGAACATTTCGAATCTTGATGATAATAATTCGAATTGGTGGTACATTTTTGAATACTTCGAATCTGAGATATAACACTTCGAATGTGTGGAGTATTTCTGAATATTTCAAGTTGCAATAATTCAAGTATGCGTCGACAAGAATAAGTCAAATCTGGGTCAATATAATATTACAATTCGAATCAGCGTCGAATATTATATTTTGGTACAATTCTGGTACAATTTTGAGTTGCGAGATTCAAAGCATATAAAATAAAGAAGCACAAAGTAATTTATGGAAAACGAGGGGTAACTGTACTCAAATACTGGTTCAACAAAGGAGGACAACAAAGGGGTGTTGATGCACAACCCGAACAACAAACATATAGCAGGTCAGATCTATTTAATTTTAAGATATTTTTCTATTTAAATTTCAATACTGAATTTATTCAATTTATATAAAACTTGTAATGAGGTCAACAACAAACATTGCATACGTTAAACTTACGTAATATAGTATAAAGAGGTCTAGAACGTTCCAGGTTTCTTTGGTAAAAAGGAGGTTTTTAGCGACTTTAGATTGAATTCAAAGCATATAAACTTTGGGATAAATGATACATATGATATTGATTGATTGAAGGGTGAATTTAAATATATATCACTTCAAAACTTGTAAATAATATTTCTTTTCATTATATGAAATTAATTGACTTCGTTTTATAAATTCAAACAAATAGGTAATCATAAAGGGGCGGAGAAGAAAAAAATTGATCATCGTAACGTTGTGCACTCTGTGTAGATTGAAAAGGGCTAGCCGTGGCATAATAGTAAAATTAGTAAGATTAAATTTGGTTTGAGAACAGAGCGGTGGAGTTAAGTAAAAACGTCATTACACCGAGTACGGCATTATTATATCAATATATATAATGTATAGATTGACGTGATTAAGAGTCATCAAGAGGTCATATAGCATCATTCCGTGAACACACAAGACTCCAAACATGAGCAAAATAAGAAAAATTTTAAAAGATGCTCAAATTTTGTAAATATTCATTTTCATAGTAGCGTATTTGTAGAATCGCTCAGTATATAGGATTATAAAGGCATAAACCCATGACATGCATCTTTATTGTTAATCACAAGAGAAACGTGTTTTTAGATAGCAATAAATGTATTGCTAATATTTCACGTGTAAAAGGAAGTTGTCTTTCAAAGACCATACCAAAAAGTACTTATTTACTATAAAAGTATTCGACTACAACAAAATGCACAATTGTTGTGAAGGATTTCGTTTGATACTGCCAAGAATTGGTAGTACAAAAGTGCATTCAAATTAAGGTAAGTCATGTGTATAATAATGCTAAACATACGGTTGTATTTTGAAGAAAGCCCATCAGGAAAGCATAATTGCAATTGAAAAATAAGAACGTGTTCATTGAACTTCAAAAAATTCCATTAATAATAAAGGATGAATGAACGTTCAAATTAGAAGCTGTAATAAATTAAAACAATTAATGAAAGTCATAAACCATGTGATAAAGGTCATAAAATGAGGTAAATGATAACAGTAAATCTAAAAGATAAGATAACGCATATAAATGTATTAATTAACAATAGCACGGGGTTTTTTGAACGCCAAGTTATGTGAATGTTGCATCACACTTACAGAGAAGAATCAATGATAACATAGAAACGATGACCAGAGATCGCTGGATTGTTCTAGATGTATGACGTACCACAGGGCTCGATCCTATATAACCAATTAAAAGAGGCAGTTAATGGTCAGTTGTTTAATACTCATTTTAAACACGACAATGCTAGTCTAACATGGAGTAATATCTAGTACTGATGTATTATAGTAGACAGACGACTTTAATTGATGACATTGAAAGTTATTGTCATTCAGAAAAAAGCAAATAAATACAATGGTTTCAAAATTAAAAATAAATGAACAACAATCAATTACTGCAAGATAAAGTTTTAAATTGAATAAAAACATATATGAAACCTGTGTGGATTTAGAGACAAATTTTAAATAACTTGGACGATCTTGGTATATTGACGAGCATAATTTACATGGTAAAACATAAATTATATTGTTTTAAAATTTTTAAAATGACATTTTCTTATTAGTTAATTAATAAGAAATTGTCAATTCCATGTCAAAACATATGCCGTCCTTGAAGAAGGTACTACAACTAGTTCACTAGATAGACAGTTGGCAGAAAAACTTCGCCTTAAAGGAGTCTCTGACCCTCTTACCCTAAGGTGGAAAAACGAGACTTACAGGGTAGAGGAAAATGCACAAAGAGTCCATTTTTCTATCGGACGTAACTATCGCAATACTAAATGCTATAGAAATTAGACCGACTCGCATGGTTGACCAGCTTAACCTACCAGAGCAATGCCTCAAATTTGAAAGTATGAAAAAAGTTGACATCTTCAAGGACTGCATAGCAGATCCTGAACGCGAGTCAAACCAGGTATCTTACTAGATCTTGATGACTAGAAATTGGCAGTTTCACACACAATAAGAAAATGTGATGGAGGACAACCAATGGCAAAATGTAAGCGCAGATGGTCCGTTTTTACAGTGCGTGCAAAAACTTCTGTTGAAGAATGAAAATCTCCACAAGTACATTAAAACCTTCTTTGCTTCTCACTTACAGGGTGCGATTCCCTTGAAAAATATAGTTACAGTGCAAGAAGACCGCCGAGCAAACGAGATAATATACACTGAAACTGTAAGAGTAGGAAATCGGCATCAAACTGTCCTAGTTTGAAAGTATGATGAATTGAAAATTCCAGACAGCAATGAAACGATTAAAATGCGTAAAGTCTGATCCTACTCAGTTGCTGAAGATGGATCGGCAAATTCAACACTATCAAGACAAGGGCCGCATCCGTATGTTATCTAAAGAGAAGATACAACAGCCACACGAAAGGATTTGGTACCTATCAATATGTCCAGTTTCACATCCAAACAAACAAGACAAATTTCAGATTGCGTGGAATGCAACCGCCCCAGTTAACGGAAAATCGTTCAATAGTATGCTTTTCAAAGGAGAAGTCCAACTAACCGCTCTACTCAGGGGCCTCTTGAGATTCCATGAGCGCGAGATTGCCCTTAGGTGATATCAAAGAAATATTCCTACAAGTAAGGGTGAAAGAGGAGAATCAGAAGAAATGCGTTTTCTCAACCAATTCACAATTGATCACATTCGCAACATGTATCAATTCAAGTAGCATGTCGATATCAAAATGGAATAAAAGTTTGGTTGGCCGAGTTAAGCAAATGCAAAACACTTTTAATTTAAAAAAAAGGGAAAAGAGATAAGGATTTATTTTTAGATCTAAGTTTAGAACCAAAAGACAAATTTTTAGAAACAGAAAATTTGTTAAACAATTAAATTTTGCTTTAAGAATGTTTATTCAAGGTCTTTTTGTGTTGCTTTATTCTTGTTAGATAAAAGTAGTGTTTCGTGGATAAATTTCATTAAATGCAATAAAATATAAATCGATTACAAACAGTTACTAGATAGGCATTAAAGTATGGAAAACACTGCTCCATAAAGTTCCTTAATTTTAAACCATCCCAAATTCGCTCGGCAACTTAAAATAATTGAACGACAAGCAAAATTACATTACTTTTCAATACAAGTAATATTTGGTGCAAAATAGTTATTAGTTTCCTTTAATAATAAAAATTTAACCATGTACTAGTAGCAAACACGTTTATTTTTTAAATAAGATTTGTTTTTGACGTACTTTTAAAAATAATCTTCGAATATTTCACCATTATTATTTAATGCAATGAATATAATCGCACAATTTCTAGTAGGTATTCTATAGTTTCAACCCTGTTGTACGGTAGCTCGTAAGACCGGCACAACTGATCTATAAGTTTGAATACGAGGATAACTGTCATAAGTTGTTTTTCTCTGTAAACCGCCGATTTAATTTTTATGAAAAATATTGGTATAAATCAAATATGTTAAATGCACCTTATAATTCCAAGAGCCAAAACCACAAATGTATGATAAACACTTACTAGTGTTTTAATAGTATTTAAACTATTTAATAAATTCTTCACCAATTTCCTTTTACGATAATTTGCTAAAATACTCAAACTAGTACTAAACTGCGTTTCAGCAACATCTAATTCTCTTCTACCAACACGACATAAACCCAACGTATCTTCAAGTTTGTCACGAATTTCAACAATGCGTAAAAACTCCTCATTACATACATTTTGATGCTCTAAAATAAGTTGTAGCACCTTCTTTGAAACAACCTGATGTTGCTGCTTAAGCGTTTTAAAATCTCTTTGTATATCGTTACAATCCAATAGCTCTGGTAATTTCTATAACAAATTTGTTAGTTCTGGTAACGTCCTGTTGTAACTTACGCTTAATTCAAATCTACATATGTCGAAATCTTCGCTCATAGAAAAATAAGCAGCCTGTATACTTTCCAAGATATCCTGATCAGCTGGACGGTCAATTTCAGTGACTGTCTTGCTGTTAATGGAAAGACTTTCAGCTTGAGGGAAATGGTAATTGGCATCTGAGAAACCCATTGAAGGAATTTTAGTATTCTGAAATGCATAAATGTAGAAATGGGTTAAATAAATAGAAAACAACCTGTTTGTGTAAAAGGCTGAATAATCTATGTTTGAATTCGTCCATTATTAAAACTAAAGAAAATATTTAAAATGTTTAAATCATTTCAAATTTATTGTAGTACGTATTTGGAGGCGTTTATTTTCTTTTATAAATTTTTGACGTTCCTAACCTTGAAAATGGCATATTATGTTTAAAAATCGAAAAGGAACTCCCATAACGTTATACCGGGTATCGTTCACTGACTTTCATTGACTACAGATCAACCAGATTTAACATGTTAAAAAAAAAGATAATTGTACTGTTGTGATTGGATTAGTTAATCGAGGTACTATGTCGATATCATAATAAAAATCATTACTCTGATCGTTTTAGTAGATACTTTTTATTCAGTTCAACTATTAGTAAGTAACGAATTAACACCCATTAGTTGGCAGTAAAGAAAAGGTTTATATTAAACAGCTCCAAAGCAGTCTAGAAACCGCTTGGTTGTAATTCAGAAATTGTAACAAATTATATGCCGCAAAACATAATAGTTATTTGACTTAGTTTTGGTAATATTGTTACTTATACAAATTTTGTAATCGCAAAGAATTCAACTATTATTTGATCCGATTGAAAACTACCACAACAAAAAGACATTTACAACAAATAGTATAATTGTCACGTGTTAGTATTTGTTAAACTCGTTACAATAATTTAGCTGTTATAAGTAATCTGATAAATTTTTCGAAAATTTAAGCTAATTAACTAATCAAAGTGATCCCCGCGAAAAGTGTCGTTGTTACCAATCATTACCTTTTATATGATTTTCAAAAAGAACAACAAACCGCAATTGAATATATAATTACTTTTCAAAATAATGTGGGTTTTCTGTAAACTGTTTGTGTAAAAATGCATAATCTGTTCGTTTATGAGCTCAAATATTTAAAGCCTACATGACAATTAGGTAAAAATAAATTGAACAATCCAATGATACCATTTCTTATGAATTACACCTAAAACTTTAAGGAAATACAATAACCTTATTATTTACACATATTTTCCTATAATTGCTTGCGTAAAAGTAAAAGATTAAGTTATATTAATCAGAAAAGTATAGTTAAGTATGAATCACTTTTAGTTGTCTTTATAAATTATATTCAAGCAATAAATTTGACGTTTTTCCTGTTCATTACTATACAAGTGTAGAGTCGACTGTATACCTTTTTTTTTCCTTATAAAAGTCTCGTTATGTTTACAATCATAAAAATAAACTATAACGTTAATGTGAATTTGAATCAAAACGCTATTTTTTAAAATAACTACAACAAATCAGAATATTCAACGCTAAAGTTCTCCAACATGGAAGAGGAGATAACAGTTGTCAATCCTCACATTTGTTGATATTATTGTGCGGTATAACCACACTTTTTACAACGTTAAATTTTTAGCTCTCAAACATAACGATTACGTAACCGAACTAAATAAAACTAAATAAAATTTTTTCGACAACCCTTTTACTATTTTATGCGGTATAAAGTTACCGTAACAACCATAAGAATAACCTTGCGAAAACTCACTATTACAATTAGTGCGTTTACGCTAATTCTGCGGTTAATGGCAATATTCTCCATATTTCCTTTAAGTCAGGTTTAGGTAAACGAGCTTAAAATATTGTTGCGAGCTACTAGTAGGCTGTTACGTGCCATTGCCACTTAAACATTGTTTTAGGTTAGTTTTTGGTGTACGGAAGTTTCGCGGCATATTTCCAAATACGCAGTGCGCGGGAATTTTAAATAGACTAGGCAGTGCTTCCGATACGTCAGAGTAGTGCATTCGCGCAGTGTGTTTATCCCTAGAGGGGTATAGGAATACTAGACAAGGGGTAGAGCAATACTAGACAAAGTGGGGAGAAGTTTTGGTGACGCTCGGAATCGGGGCTGTTTTCCTTTGATCTTAGTCGTGCCGGTAGCGTATCTTATCTTACTATGTAGATTCCCTTGTCTTGCTTATCTTTGTTTTGTCTTTCCTAATTAACCTGTCCTGTCGTTCCACTACATTTAGGACTGATACGACCCTCGGAGCAGCCCACGACCATGATGTCCATGCTCAGCTAACACCACCGGAGCCCGGAGCAATACCTTTATTATCGACCCGGAAGAATGATAGGCGTACCTGGAGAATGTCGGTTTTCGGGGGTGAGTAATACCGTGTTTAAATTGTCCAAGAATTTGATCTTTTGTTAATTGTTTATTTAACCTTTTATATTTCCGGTTATGGCGCAATGTAATTTGTATTGGTGACGTCATGGTAGAGATCGCGCCAAATCTGTAAAAGGTTCGCGCTTTCCGCCGCCAGGGCGTTGCATTGCTTTTTATCCATTGCGCTCGCGCGATGTATCTTATGAACTTTAGTAACTGTTTTACCGACCATATAAACTTTCACCTTTAAAGTGTAATAACAAGGCAACCCATCAAACACACAAAAACGCCGCAAGCACTGTTTATTCTCAATAGACCGGGACGCTTCTAGTAATTACTGGAGGATGAGACATATCTTTAATTCAGGGTATATATAAGGTCGCTTATGAATGTAAGAGTTTAGTGAGTTGTTGCCCAGACGCCGACGAGGCAGCAACTCGCGTATTCCGACCACCGCCTTCGGGCGATCAAAGGTGAGCAGCGGAACGGTGACGTCCTGAGGGAGTTCTCCAGCTATGCGGGGTGCCGAGGAATAGGTACACAAGTGAAGTCGTCAGGGATGCACATCCGTCAGTCCTGTTTAAACGAGCTACCTGACGATGGAGCGGCCTGTGGCGAGTAGCCATCCTGTCTGTCGAAAACCACCCAGGATCCGGAATACTGTGTAGTTAGAGGATAACCAAGGGGAAGATCCGGGAAACTGCTCACTGCACCAAATCAAGAGGATTCCAGGAGCAGGTCTTCTGAAATCCAGACCTACATATATATATATATATATATATATATATATATATATATACATATATATTACTCATATTTAGACCAGAGTCGAAAATTAAATAATCACATCAAATAATTTTTATCACCGTGTAGAAGCTTTGGGAAGAGGTACGCTTTATTAAAACCGTGAAGCATAAAAGGTCAGTCGTTTCATTAAACATAAGAGATTTAAATCATGTACAAGACGCTTTATATCAAAAGAAACAGTATTAAAAAGCTCTGCGTGTAATTTAATTATTCCGAGGAAAGAAACAAATGGAAATTACGTGCAAAATTTATATTAATTAACCCTATTTTAAGTAACCGGTATTAAACAAAGTGTACACATAATAATTAATATTTAACTTGTATTCGCTAAAATGAAAGGATAGAAGTCAATTTTAATTGGAGTTAATTAAACCATTATTAATAATAAGCATAAAAGTCTGTGAAAATCCAAGATTATAATACCAGAAAATAAAGCTCTGAGAATTAATATTATGTTTGAACACCTGCGTAGTTTAAATATCACGTACGGCGAAAATTGTGTAGATAACAAATGGTTTCAGAGAATCTTGTAGAAACCGTCGCATAATAGTTACGAGAAATGCTAAAGGTGGGTTATTTCACACTCCACATGGACTAAAATAATCGATAATAAAGAATATCAATTTGCACCACTAAGAACAGGTTAGATAGAGACAGATAATATGCGCAAGACCGAGACACATATAGTAAAAGGCGTGAGTAGCGCAACGTCGTGGGGTTGCGATTGGTTGAAAGTAAAATGCAAAATTTGAGAGGTAAAAATAACATTTCTTTATAAAAGTCAATTAGTTATTTCCAGACTTTGCGTGCCGTGTTGAAATTTCTGAGATTTAACTGGGGTGAGTACTAAATTCCTAAAAACCGACGCACAGGCTACGGACTGGGAACATAGAATGACGAAATTCTAGAAACTGGCCGTTTTGAGGACTCGACCGACAGACAGGCTAATCGCTATATATATATACCGAGGTGAATATAAACAAGCTCTCTTACATCTGCGACTTGATTCAACGCGTTAAACAGTGTTTTTTTAGTGTGATAGAATAATTTAAAGTTTGCTCTTATATTTTGTTGATGTAAAACAGTTTATTCTGTACGTGCTAACATGAATGTACTTCAGTGCACTTAGATACAAGGTAATAAAATTTCGTATCACTGTACCAATTAGCAAAATTTACAACGACAAATGTATACACAAAAGTAGGCAGTTTTGGCGTATATTGGTGAAAGAAGTATGAATTTCTTTGTTATTTTTCGGGGGTGTTAATAATTAAATGGTTCAAAACGTGTCTGGATCCACGAAACAAGGGTCAGATATACACAGATGAGTTCCGGAAAAGCCCTGAAACAACTTTAAATAAATGGTGATGGAGAAAATTTTAAAAGCGTTGAGAATCAGAAGCTGTAAATATAATCCAGTTGGAATGGTGTGATTAACAAAAGGGACGATGTACATTGAAGCTACGAGTGCTTAACCTTCAGGTAAATTATACTATTTTGTTTGAACTTTGATATTTTTGTGTGTGTTGAATAACTTTATAATTGATTTACTCAAAATGGACAGTAGTGAAATTGTACTAGCAATAAAATTTTAATTTTAAGGTGAAATTTGCTTGTTTAAGTAGAAAGGGGTATTTAGTATTGATGTTCTGGATTATGATGAAAATTTAGGGTATGTCTTTGAGCTCAATTAGACGAACCTGGTTAATTAACGTAAAGGGGTGGTAGATGCTCCCTTTGTACTCAGACTCCGGTCTGCATATATTGTTATATTAATTAGTAGGCATCCTACAAGGACTTGAATTCTGGATGCACATAAAATGATAATAAAATTAATCAGGAAATTCTTTTTAAAACTGAAATTTATGCTGAGTTTTAATTTTGAAATTTTAATGTATTGTGAATATTGATGTAAATAGAGTTAACGTTGATGTTTGTGGTAGGAATGTGTTTTTTTTTTTATGAATGAGGAGGTTTATTAACTAGAGGAGCAGCCGAGGCGATGAACAGAAGAAAGTCAATGGACCAACACAGTTAAGGTAATGAATAGCTTTTTGTAGGATTCACAGCATTCTTGACATCCAATTCGTAGAGGCTCGATTCGAAAAGCGGAGTTCCCGTATTTTGGCGACCACAACGTGAGGGCTCGAGTTCCAAATAAAATTTTTGTTATTTTATTCCAGGAAACTGGCGATCTGAGAGAGAGAGTTTCTGTTTGTGGATAAATTTAAGAGTATTTTAGAGTGTGTGAGAGTGATTTGAACGTATGCAGAGAAAGGAGTGGTTAAGGAGTCAAGGAGTGGAAATTGGAAGTGACGATAGTGCATTGTGTGAGAAAAATTCTAAAATGGAAGAAGCTGGAGGCAGTAGAGATCAGTCGAGGACGGAATCAGGGGATCAAGGAAATGAGTTAATGATGAGAATGTTAGAGGAAATGCGATTAGCTAGAGAAGAATCGAATAGAGCGAGGGAGGAGTCCAACAGAAAATTAGAACTGCTAAGCGATGAATCTAGGGAGGAGTCCAACCGAAAATTAGAGCAGATAAGCGGGAAAATTGAACAAAATACTAAAGAATTTACAGAATTTAAAGATAGTCTTAACCGTGAAACTGGGGGAAGTAGAAAATAGGGTTGAAAGAAATGAGCGTGATATTACAGGTCTTCGACAGGAAATGGGACATTTAAGGTCCGAAGTACGCATTTTCTGTGAAGAAAAGATTAATGTAAAAATGACTGAAGTGACGGACTCATGTAGGGATCAGTTAGGCAGGGTAGAACGCGAAGTTAGTAGTATCAAATACAACATGTCAAATTTAACGGGGGATGGTCCCAGATTTTATACAGGTGGAGTATCATTGGACCAACACATGAAGTTTTATGGCGATAACAGGGTAAATCCACAAATTTTTATTAATAGTGTAAGAAATCTAGTGGGAAATTTATTTGACGAACAGACTAAACTGAATACGATAAAGGCTTTATTAAAGGACAACGCGGAAGCATGGTACAATTTAGTAGGACAGGACATAGACACTTACACGGACTTTGAAGACAGATTTTTAAAGCACTACTGGAGTGACCACAAACAAGACCAGGTACGAGACGACTTAATCACAGGAAATTTAAGGAGAATTTTCAGGAAGTAGGAGCAATATGCTATACGCAAGTATAGCATAGCAAAGCAACTGAACCCACCACTGACGGACCGACAAATTATTAAGTATTTATCACGACACTTCGAGGTAGAAATAAGACAGCACGTAGCACTACAGAACATAGTGGACAGAGAAATGTTTTTGGAATACTTGCAGAGGTACGACGACGTAAGTAGTGGACGACCTCGGGATAATAGGGAAAGACAGATCAACACAGTTAGGTTTGACAATAGACGGGACAACTATGCTAGAAGGGGGAATAATTACGGATACCAGCGACAGAATTGGGAACAGCGACGACCATACGTTCGAAGTAATAGTTTAGGAAGGGGACCTGCACCGAGACTGGGACCTACCAGAATGAATAGTTCACCAGACATGAGGGGGACTGCTAATACAGACACGGAACGAGTGGAAACGCCTAGGACATACGCAGAGGTGACGGCTAGACCAGGACCGAGTAGGGAAAACAGACCTGGACAGGATTTTTAGAACTCGACAGACCACTAGATTTCAGTGTAAATGTGTATGAACATCCACGTGAATTTTTCAAAATTGAGGAGGAAGTAGAGCCAGAAACTGAGGAAAAATTATGTTTGCCAATTGTTAATATAGGAATTTTTGAGAATAATGTAGAAGTATTACTTGATACAGGGGCAGAGGCGAGTTTAATATCGGAGGAATTCGTCAGCAAAATTAGGGATAAGGTTTGTGATAGAATTATGCCTATAAAGCGTAGCCATTTAGTAGCTCCAAATAAAAAGAAGTTTGCTGTAGTAAATAGTGTTGTGGTGCTTAGGATAGATATAGGAGGTTTAAGCTGTGAACAGGAGTTTGTGATTGTACCTGAACTGAAGTTTCAGAGCATTTTAGGTGTTGACTGTATGATGAAGTTAGGGGTTTTGATAGATATGGAGAGGAAGGTAGTAAGGATTAAGGATAAGGTAGTGCCATGGAAGGGCAGTTATGAAGTCACAGAGGATGACACGGGGTTTAGTATTAATGTAGTAGAGTTAGAGTATGATGAAGTTAAACAGATCAACACGATAAGATGTCCAGAGGATAGGAGAGTAGAGGTTCAAGCTTTATTACAAAAACATGCAGAATTAGTGGGGGTAGAAGCAAGCACAGCGTTAGGCTATGAGCACATATTGGAAGTGGATAATTCAGAACCGTTCAACGCAAAGGTTTATCCAATTCCAGCAGCATATCGGGAGCAGAGGAAGGCAGAATTATTTTTGATGAGGTTAAGTGGCAAAGTTGTTTTTAATAAAGTAGATTTAAGGAATTCATTCTGGCGGATTCCATTACATAAGAATTCTAGAAGGTACATAGGATTTTCCATAGAGGGAAAAATCGATAATTGTAAAGTAGTATCGTTTGGTTTGTCGGCAGAAAGAAAAAAAATAGTAAATGAGAAACAGACATGTGTAGGGACTAAAGAAGAAGTAATATTTAAGAGTCAGGATAATAGGGATGATAAGTTTATTTTATGTGAGATAATAGGGAGGATAAGTGTAGATATAGAAGGGGGAGAAAGAGGGATGAAGAGTATTAGGATGGTGAGAAGAAAGACTTGGAGGGTCAAGAAGAGAGTTAGATTTAAATAACTTGAACAAAGGATAGAGATAGGTGAATTTTAGTATAGATATAGAAGAGAGTAGATAGGTGTACAATAGAGTAAAATTTAAATAGGATAGGGATAGAATAGGTGTAGATAGAAAAGTAGAAGTAAGTGTTTATAGAAAATAAAGCTAGGTATAGGATAAATATGGGAGATAATTAGGATTAGGTAGGGGGAAGTAAAGTATAGTGAAGATTAGTTAAAAGTTAGGAATAGGATAGGTATATAGGATGTATATAGGATTAGATGGATAAGTAGGATGAAGTTAGGGATAATTTCAGTTTATAGAATTAGGTGAGAGTTAGGAATAGGATAGGGATATAGGGTAGGTGTAAATATTTTTTTTGGATTGGAGATAAGGTAGGTAAGTTAGATAGATAAGGGTACAGAGAGATAGGCAATTTTTTTTTTGTAATTTTTTTGTCTAAATGCTTTATATTTGCATTCAAATAAGTGGGATTATTTGTATTCAAATAGGGGGAAAATACTCATATTTAGACCAGGGTCGAAAATTAAATAATCACATCAAATAATTTTCATCACCGTGTAGAAGCTTTGGGAAGAGGTACGCTTTATTAAAACCGTGAAGCATAAAAGGTCAGTCGTTTCATTAAACATAAGAGATTTAAATCATGTACAAGACGCTTTATATCAAAAGAAACAGTATTAAAAGCTCTGCGTGTAATTTAATTATTCCGAGGAAAGAAACAAATGGAAATTACGTGCAAAATTTATATTAATTAACCCTATTTTAAGTAACCGGTATTAAACAAAGTGTACACATAATAATTAATATTTAACTTGTATTCGCTAAAATGAAAGGATAGAAGTCAATTTTAATTGGAGTTAATTAAACCATTATTAATAATAAGCATAAAAGTCTGTGAAAATCCAAGATTATAATACCAGAAAATAAAGCTCTGAGAATTAATATTATGTTTGAACACCTGCGTAGTTTAAATATCACGTACGGCGAAAATTGTGTAGATAACAAATGGTTTCAGAGAATCTTGTAGAAACCGTCGCATAATAGTTACGAGAAATGCTAAAGGTGGGTTATTTCACACTCCACATGGACTAAAATAATCGATAATAAAGAATATCAATTTGCACCACTAAGAACAGGTTAGATAGAGACAGATAATATGCGCAAGACCGAGACACATATAGTAAAAGGCGTGAGTAGCGCAACGTCGTGGGGTTGCGATTGGTTGAAAGTAAAATGCAAAATTTGAGAGGTAAAAATAACATTTCTTTATAAAAGTCAATTAGTTATTTCCAGACTTTGCGTGCCGTGTTGAAATTTCTGAGATTTAACTGGGGTGAGTACTAAATTCGTAAAAACCGACGCACAGGCTACGGACTGGGAACATAGAATGACGAAATTCTAGAAACTGGCCGTTTTGAGGACTCGACCGACAGACAGGCTAATCGCTATATATATACCGAGGTGAATATAAACAAGCTCTCTTACATCTGCGACTTGATTCAACGCGTTAAACAGTGTTTTTTTAGTGTGATAGAATAATTTAAAGTTTGCTCTTATATTTTGGTGATGTAAAACAGTTTATTCTGTACGTGCTAACATGAATGTACTTCAGTGCACTTAGATACAAGGTAATAAAATTTCGTATCACTGTACCAATTAGCAAAATTTACAACGACAAATGTATACACAAAAGTAGGCAGTTTTGGCGTATATTGGTGAAAGAAGTATGAATTTCTTTGTTATTTTTCGGGGGTGTTAATAATTAAATGGTTCAAAAACGTGTCTGGATCCACGAAACAAGGGTCAGATATACACAGATGAGTTCCGGAAAAGCCCTGAAACAACTTTAAATAAATGGTGATGGAGAAAATTTTAAAAGCGTTGAGAATCAGAAGCTGTAAATATAATCCAGTTGGAATGTTGTGATTAACAAAAGGGACAATGTACATTGAAGCTACGAGTGCTTAACCTTCAGGTAAATTATACTATTTTGTTTGAACTTTGATATTTTTGTGTGTGTTGAATAACTTTATAATTGATTTACTCAAAATGGACAGTAGTGAAATTGTACTAGCAATAAAATTTTAATTTTAAGGTGAAATTTGCTTGTTTAAGTAGAAAGGGGTATTTAGTATTGATGTTCTGGATTATGATGAAAATTTAGGGTATGTCTTTGAGCTCAATTAGACGAACCTGGTTAATTAACGTAAAGGGGTGGTAGATGCTCCCCTTTGTACTCAGACTCCGGTCTGCATATATTGTTATATTAATTAGTAGGCATCCTACAAGGACTTGAATTCTGGATGCACATAAAATGATAATAAAATTAATCAGGAAATTCTTTTTAAAACTGAAATTTATGCTGAGTTTTAATTTTGAAATTTTAATGTATTGTGAATATTGATGTAAATAGAGTTAACGTTGATGTTTGTGGTAGGAATGTGTTTTTTTTTTATGAATGAGGAGGTTTATTAACTAGAGGAGCAGCCGAGGCGATGAACAGAAGAAAGTCAATGGACCAACACAGTTAAGGTAATGAATAGCTTTTTGTAGGATTCACAGCATTCTTGACATCCAATTCGTAGAGGCTCGATTCGAAAAGCGGAGTTCCCGTATTTTGGTGGTTTCACAGCAATATATATATATATATATATATATATATATATATATATATATATATATATATAAGAACATCTATCTAGAAACAACACCACAACATCAGTTATCATTTTCAAGCCAAAAAACTTTAGAGTTGTAAGGCATTTTTAACGAAGCTGAGAGCTTCGCGTCAAGCTACTAGGGCAAGAGTTTAGTCTATACTAGAATGTCTAATATAAATTATATCGTTGTAAAGTAAAAGTAGTTGAGCTTTTTTTTGGAAGTCCAAGGGTACACATAAATGTTATATGCTGTGTCTAATGTACATGCAGCTTGTAGTATACATAAATAAATAGAAGTGTAATAAATAATAGTTGTGTTAGTGTTATTAATGGACCTATGGTAAAGAAGTTAGTTTAAGAAGATATTAGTGCTTGTAAATTCATTAGTGTGATAGTGCTTCATTGTTAATTGGACTGAAACCATCTATAAATAAGGCATATACGGTTAATTAGACTTGTGAACAGTGAGTAATTAAGACTCTTGTTATTACTTGTTTTAAATTAGAGAAACGCGGTAGCAGTAGCCCGCTTCAATATTAAGCCGCGCTTTAGGTCTACTACTATGCACAATTAAACACGAAGATAAAGCATAGTTAGGCGTTAAATAAATTTAGCTACGCTGCAATATATGTTACTTTTAAACCTAAATCGTAGACTAAAATGTTAGGTTAGTAGCACATCGCTGTTCGCGCGAGTAATATTAAAATTCATATTTCATTAAGTCGCGATCGTGTATTTACCTACAATCGTCGTTCCACCTGATACGATAAACAATGTATCTGTGCGCGCATATGTAAAGTCAGTCGGTTTCAAGTTTTCGTTGAGTAAAGTCGCTTTCTAGTTTTCGTTAAGAGGAGTCGCCTTGAGTTTCCGTGAAATAAAAACGTATTTGTTTGTGTTCGACATTATTATCTTTCACAAATCGATGTTTTGTTAAATTATGTGTTAGTGTAAATAACACATATTTTTTTTTCCAATTTCCTACAACATTCAGAAGACCGAAACAATTACTACACCTGTGCTGCTTCGACTGGTAAGTAACGTTTTTTAACCTGTGATTAGTTAAGTTTACGTACATTAATTCAACTCTGTTATTGGTGGTACGATTATTTTCGAAGGAAAATTAATTACATTTCGTCCGATATTGGGGTTGTATTAACATCGCTAATAATCAATAATAAAACAGACATCATTCTTAATTGCTGAGAGTTAATAACAACGAATAAAACTGTCAGAATGCTTAATTTTCAAAATGCATAAAAGAACATTTAATGAGGTTAGGTATGCGTAAATATATGTTTAGGTAAAAAAGCGATCGCGCAAACTTACCTGTCTAACACCTTATTTCTACACACCTCCATTTTAAATATTAAACAATTATTTATGCATAATATCGTGCTTCATTATATTGAAATACATGACCATTAAGCAAATACACCATGAAACAAGCTTGAGAATTAATACAAATATAGAAGGAAGCTGTATGTGCGTACTATTTCACTACGTAGTTATCTCGATTCATCTATCAACGTATACTAGAGATGTATAATACTTATATTTTAGAAATGAATTCCTTACCTGTGATTAAAGAATTGTTCAAATAGTGCATTTAAGAAGAGATTGTGTATGTGTTTCGCTGTAGACACAGTACTAAATAGCAAAATCTTCTTCGCGTTTTAGGAAGATTGTACTTAATATTTTTATTTTAGGTATCAATAATTAAGATTAGTTTTGCTACTGTTATTTATTTTTTTTATTTTTTAGTAGTAACAATGTGCCGTCGAATTGACGTCACGAAAGGTTATATAAAGTTTGCACTTTGTACTATAAATAATTATAATTTAATTAAAATTGAATTAATTCAAACAATATCATTTGTTTATATATAAAATCCGATCGACTCTCATTTACAATTCATTGCAGTCGCTTATTATTTTTATAAAAATACAATTTTACAAACTATAAACTACTAATTATTACGGTTGAAGCAATTTTAGAATTATCACGTCATTTACAGTTAACGCAATGTTGATTGGTTAGTCTGAATCATTTCATACTTTTTAGGCAGTGGTCTAGTATGGTTTTGTTCTCTGTGTTTAATTGTATCCGCAGTGTTATAAAGGTACATAAAAGATGGCACTTGTCTTAAAGTGAAATTGTCTGATAAATAGAAGTAGGCGATGAAAAAGGAAAAAATAAAATGGCTGTCTAAAATCAATAATGTTAGAGTTTTTTTCTTTTGTATTTACTATTTGGGGTAAATTAACCCAAGGAATTAATTTATGAATATGTTACAGTGCGTGTTATCTTACCGTTTATTTGTCAACTGCTGTCTTTTATGTTGAACGATCAACTGCCAATCTATGATGATGATGAATGTTGGATTTGTTTTGTAAATTATTGGTGAGTACGTGTCCTTCCTTACTGTATTTTATCGCAAAGTTTTCCCCTAAATCTAGTGTTAAATTGTTAAGATCATTATTGTCATGTGCGCGGAAGGTTAGATTACTATTCGACTAATTGTTCGCTGATTGACATGTTAATTGTTATGTATACAAGTACTCGAAGTGGGGGGTGTTGATAATTTAATTAATTTGTAACATTTTCACACTATAAATTACATAATATACGTTTTGGGAATTGAGCGTTTTTATGATCGGTGTATAATTGTTTGGTATCCATGTTTTTAGTGATTGTTTTTCTTTTGTTTGATAGGTAAGTGGGCGGTGCATAATCAACTGGAAATCTGTAAGTTACCCTGAATTCGTTTGTTTTCATGGCTTTCTGTGGTTTTATTTTTATTACTTTCTTGGATAAAACGGATTTCATTACCTTATGTAAATATAATCCATTTTAGTTCCTCTTTTAAATTATAAACTAGAGGGATTTGTGTAATTAATATTTATCTTTGATTATTTGTGTTTACAAGGTTAATGTTACCAATGTAAGTATATTGATTCATTATCAGGAGTGATAAAATTAACATATGGTGTAACAGAGCAAAAAGTATATCTAAGAAATTGCTTGAACAATTATGTACTGTGCTTCACACACTTGCATTCCCTGCGCTCTAGTAAATATCTTTATTCATTTATCTAGAACTTTTAACACAAAGAAACAATAATCTGAATATATAATACCGATGTAAGATCTATTTTTGAGTATGCTGTTATAAGTTAACAACCATTTTATGACAAACACATTAACAGTAATATTTCTAAGTTTATGACACATAAATTTGAAGGATTTTTATCCTATTATTGGTTATCTGTACAGTGATCTGGAACAAGAGCTTTCAAAGCCTATCTGTAAGGTGTTCTCGCATAAGTTACCAGTAAAATCTACTGTAATTTTATACATCAAATGTTAATGTACTGCAGACCATAACGTGTGTGAAGTTAGCATCTCATCAAACAACTTCATATTTACTTGCATCTAGCATAGTTCTACAGTTCTTGATAAGTTTTACCACTAGTTCCGTCGAATTAACCGTAAAAATTTAATTTTTACAAATGAGATGCTAACTTCCAAAAACATATTTGAGCATCTCACCGTATTTTGAACATTCGAACTCAGGGGAGATATAATCCGTTGAGTTCTATTGAGTTCTAAGAGTTCTGAGTAAACTAAAATATTTTTTCTGTAGTTCTGATCGCATTACAACATAATCTAAACAGTTCTATCTAGTACCGATGCGAAATCTTGTCCAAAAAAAGTCTAACGTCCGTATACCACTGCCCAAGGTGTACATACACGTACTCCTGTGAGATGCTGACCGATTTCGAAAAGTTCTGACTAAACTAAAATATTTATTTGGTAGTTTTGATCGCATTATAGCATAATCAAAACAGTTCTATCGAGTACCGATGCGAAATCGTGTCCAAAAAAAGTCTAACGTCCTTATACCACCGCCCAAGGTGTACATACACGTACTCCTGTGAGATGCTACCCGATTTCGAAAGTTCCGACTAAACTAAAATATTTATTCGGTAGTTGTGATTGCATTAAAGCATAATCAAAACAGTTCTATCGAGTACCGATGCGAAATTGTGTCAAAAAAAGTAACGTCCTTATACCGCCGCTCAAGGTGTACATGCACGTACTCATGTAAGATGCTGACCGATTTTGAAAGGTTCTGACTAAACTAAAATATTTATTCGGTAGTTCTGATCGAATTAAAGCAAATCAAAATAGTTCTAGCGAGTATCGATGCAAAAATCATGTCTAAAAAATTCTAACGTCTTTATACCGCTGTGCACGGTATACATACACGTACTCCTGTGAGATGCTGACCGATTTCGAAGAGTTCTGATCGCATTAAAGCATAATCAAAACAGTTCTAGAGAGCATCGATGCGAAATCGTGTCCAAAGAATTCTATCCTCGTTATACCAACATGCATTGTATACATACACGTACTCTGCTACCACCCTGGGAGGGGTGTTAATAGATTTTCAAAATTAGGACTGTTATGTCCTTAGAACAAGTAATATAAAACACTTTAAATATCTTACGTACTCAGATTCACAGAATAATTACCATTTCTAATGTTACCACCCCTTGTTTACTCAAGTTGAAGCAAAATAAATACCTCTACTCACCACCACGTTGAATAATCTTGTTCACTACCTACTGCTTTAATATATTGGCAAATTACCAGCTAACTCTATACTGAACCCAAGTCCTATATACCTCAGCGGATCTATCGGCCCTATATAAGTACACAAAAAATATAAAGTAAATAAAGATTTGGATTGGCCTGTGGTATCTTTTACTTTTTCTAATAATCACTATAAACATTTAACTTATAAATTTCATGAATAAAATATCAAAGGCCAAGTGCATGCATTTGGGGAACATTAATCTAATATATATTTTACGATACCAAACATGATTTGATTCGGTGGAACACCATGATGTAGCAGATAAGCTTGACTTAGCAGATAAGCTACGAAATTCCACAAACCTCAAGACTGGTGTCGTGTACTTCTTCTGCTCCTGGTTATAGGAATGAAGATAATTGGGATCTCCCCATAAATAGCACTTTACCAAGAAGATAACTTCATAACCAGCTTCTGAACATACTCCCAAAATCAAACTGAAATATCGAACCAACGATGACCCAATAAATTCTTAATACTGTGGATAAAATTACTTCATTTTTAAGTTTCCCGCCAGGAAACAAAAGCTAGTGTTTTTTTTTATGTTAAGGTTGGTACTATGTATAGTATATGTGATTGTTGTTGCTTCTGAGGAATGGCGGTTTTTTTTTAGTTTGACGTTTTGATTATTATGTTATTGTTAAGTATGGAAATTAAAGATTGTATAAGAAACTATTGTTGTGTCTATGAACCCCTAGCGCTCCTACAGCTTCAGGTGTGGGGTTAAACATAGATACATTAATTTTTCGTGGATATTACCTGATTAATAATTTTGCGATGGCCACATCGCCGTTTAGTGAAGGGTGTAGTAGTACCCCTGTACAGCCAACACCACCGATTCCTCCTAGGCTGGAAAGAGGCGATACCATTACAGTAAATGTTGGGGAACTTATAAATGCCGCCATCATAAACGCTAACCAAAGTGCACGCGCTACTGATGTTACGTTGCAGGATATATCGATTTTAATCCCAAAGTTTTTGGCAAACCACAGAGAGGACGTCAATTTATGGATCCAAACTATAGATCAGGTAAATGACGCCTACGCCATTGCTGAAAATGTTCTTTTTTAGCTGCTGTTAAAAAACTAGAAGGCAAAGCACTACAATGGTTTCATTCAAGACCCGAAAATATATCATTAAGTTATCCAGATTTTAAGGCGAAGATTAAATCTATGTTTTCTTGTGTGGAAGATACAGTTACCTTGTTAAAACGTTTTGAAGCACGTAAACTTGGAAAAAGCGAAAAATTTATAGACTATTTTTCTGATAAGGTTATGTTGGGCAATAAACTAAATTTACGTGAAGAGGAGATCATTTCGTATATGATCGAAGGTTTTAATAATGTATCATTGCAGGTACAGGCGAAAATGAAGGAGTTTATAACACTTGAGGATTTATTACGGGTTACGAATTCATTGACCGAATTAGAAAGAAATCAAAATTTTCAGGGAATGCCTTCTACTTCCCGTTACAATTAATTTGAGGATAGAAAGTCAACTGCTGTTGCGCCATTTGGTACACCTAAATGTTTTAATTGTAGTCTAACTGGACACAACAGTCGAAATTGTCTCTAAACCTAAACGAGAACGAGGTAGTTGCTTCAAGTGTGGTTCACGGGACCACATAATCCAAAATTGCCCATCTAAGAAGATCTCCACATCTAACGATCGCCAACAGATGTTAATTGAAGAGATTTCGTCACCACTAAAACCAGCCTTTAGGATTAATATGAAGCTTTGCAGTTTGGGGTCAACAGTAGAAACAATTTTGGATTCGGGGAGCCCTATCTCGCTGATTAAGGAAAAGTTTGTAACAGAATCACTTATTAGGCCAAGTATGACAGAAAATCATTTTTTGGGTATCAATAATTCAGTTGTAAATATTAAGGGTATGTATGCAGATAGAGTACTTATTAATAATACGAATTATGACTTGCAGTTTTATGTAGTTGAGGATAAGACAATGGGTAGTGATTGTTTATTAGGTAGGGACTTTATTAGTAACCCGAAAAATGACAGAGTTGTATTCGAAGGAAGTGAAGTACAAATTATCTTAAAAATCACACATGAGGAATTTCTAACAAATGAAATTCTTTTAATCGAGTCTGGGACACCTGTTGCACCTACTTTGAATATTAACAGTAGTTTAGACCCAACCAATTGGAATAGGGTTAAAAATGTTTTAGAGGAAAGTTACTTTCTTCCGGTAAGGCCAGAACAACCTGAAACTAATTATAAAATGTATATTAAATTAAAAAGCGATGAACCAATTTTCTATAGAACTAGGCGATTGTCGTTCATCGAAAAGAATGCTTTGGAAGCGATTATAAATGATCTCTTAGCTCGTGGGGTTATCTGTGGCGATTCACCTTTGTTCTCCGTAGTAATGGTAAAAAGAAAAGTGGTGAATTTAGGATGTGTGTGGATTACCGTCTTTGAATAAACAGATTATTAGAGATCAATATCCAACACCTTTAATTGATGATCATTTAGATCAGTTAAAAAACAAAAAATTCTTCACCAAACTCGATTTAAAAAATGCCTTTTATCACATGCTGATTGAATTAGATTGTGTTAAATATACAGCGTTTACTACACATATTGGTCAATTTGAATTTTTAAGGGCCCCATTTGGTTTGAGCACCAGCCCAAATAGCTTTTGTAGATTTATCAATAAAATTTTGGCTGGAGTTCGGTTTAGAAAGACAAATATTTTTATGGGTCGTATATATATTTAGATTAGTTTTGGTCCTGTGAGTTTAAAGACATACGACTTTTGTTTAGGAAATGACCCCTTACAAAGTTATGGTCAATAAACTGTCCCATGTTAAGCTTATGGGAAAAACCATAGGTTAGGTTTGGTTTGGTGATGTTAGGTTAGGTTTGGTTAGGTTAGGTTATGTTAGGGTTGGTTTTACGGGGGGGGGGATTTTTGGTAGAAAAAAACCCCCATACGTTAGGTTTGGTTTGGTTTTGCGAAAAAAACAATTTTTTGGTAGAAAAAAAAATTCCCATAGGCTTAACATGGGTTAGTTTATTGACCATAACTTTTTAAGGGGTCGCTTCCTAAACAAAAGTCGTATGTCGTTAGACTCAGGGGACCAAGTCGAATCGAAATATATATACGACCCCTAAAAATGTTTGTCTTTCTAAACCGAACTCTTACCAAAATTTTTAGGGAATTGGTGAATCAAAAAAAACTTTTAATCTTTTTTGACGACTTATTGATTGCCACTGACAGTTTAGATGAAAATCTCGATAATTTGAGTGAAGTATTGGGCTTTATGGTCCGTAATTCCTTAGAACTACGTTTAGATAAATGTTATTTCACGCATTCAGAAATAGACTTCTTAGGTTATCATATTGACCAACAAGGTATACGATAAAGATAAAGATAATATACAAAGCATTCATGATTTTCCCATTTGTACAAATATAAAACAAGTACATTCGTTTTTAGGTTTAGCCAGTTATTTTATACGGTTTATACAGGGTTTTTCGATAATTGCCAAACCTTTATATGACCTACTGAAAAAAAATGTTTTGTTTATGTGGGGTCCAGAGCAACTTTTTGCTTTTGATACTTTAAAGTCTAAACTAATTTCTCAACCGGTATTGGCCATTTATTCGCCTCACTGTGAAACTGAATTGCATTGTGATGCAAGTGTATTGGGCTACGGAGCTATTTTTTTACAAAAACAAGAAGATGGGAAATTCCATCCTGTTTTTTACTTTAGCAAAAGAACGACTGATCAAGAAAATAAGTACCACAGCTATGAATTGGAAACATTAGCAGTGGTGTACGCTATCAAACGTTTTCACCCTTATTTACAAGGAATTCATTTCCGGATTGTCACTGATTGTGATAGTTTTCGAATAACTTTGTCGAAAAAGGGGGTGGTTTCTCGCATTATGAGATGGTGTTTACTGCTGCAGAATTATAGTTATGATATCGAACATCGACCCAATCCGAAAATGCAACATGTAGATTATCTGAGTCGAATCCACAATATATTAGTTTTAGAGGGAAACACTTTTGAACAAACGCTAGCAATAAAACAGTCGACCGACTCAGAAATCCAATCAATTAAAAGTTTATTAGAAAAATCCGAACATCCGTTTTTTGAACTATTAAATGGCCTCGTTTATAGAAAGAGAAACGATAAATTGCTATTTTATATTCTTTCAGACATGATTTACAGCGTTTTACATACTTATCACAACCAAATGGGTCATGTGGGAGTTGAGAAGGTATTTGAACTAATAACAAAAACATACTGGTTTCCAAATTTAAAAAGTAAAGTTAAAACTCACATAGCCAATTGTTTAAAATGTATTGAATTTAACCCTAAATCGGGTAAAAAGGAATGTATGCTACATTCCTAAGGGGGATTTGCCTTTTCAATGTTTACACCTCGATCATTACGGTCCTTTAGAGGTTGTTGGGAAATTAAAATTTAAATATATTTTGGGAATAGTCTATGGTTTTACTAAATTTATAAGATTCTATCCCTGCAAAACCACTTCTACGGAAGAAGTAAATAAACATTTAAAATGTTATTTTCAAGCTTACAGTCGTCCCAACCAAATCATTACAGATCGTGGTTCTTGTTTCACGTCTAACCAATTCCAAGAATTTATAGAACAATTTAATATTCAACACATTGCGGTAGCAACTGCTGCCCCGAGGGCCAACGGCCAAATGGAAATTATGAATAAAACTTTAACTCCCATGTTGGCAAAGTTGGCAGATAAATGTCAAGATACTCGGGATAAACTTCTACCTGACGTTGAGTTTTATTTTAACAATACCAAAAATAGGTCTACAGGTGCTTCGCCGGCTAAATTATTGTTTGGCAGAGAGCAAGTTGGTAATGTGGAAGATAAATTATGTTTAATTCTTGATGAGTTGTTGGATCAAGATAAGGAAAGTATTACTGACCTTAGGTTTAATGCTGCGAAACAAATTGAGAAAACACAACAACAAAATAAGGAGTATTATGACAAAAAACATAAATTACCCCAGAAGTATAAAGAGGGAGAATATGTTATGGTAGCGAATGTCGATACCATAGTTGGAATAAATGAGAAACTGATTCGGACATATCATGGTCCCTATGTTATAAAGAAAATTTTACCAAACGACCGTTATGTAGTGGTCGATATTATCGGCTTCCAGAATACAACTATGCCATATGACGGAGTCCTAGAGGCTTCTAGATTAAAAGCTTATTCAAATTAATTACTTTTAAGCCCTAGCTTGATCACTTGAAACTCATGAATTGTAACTCGATGTTTGGTATATGTACGATTGATTTGTTTATAGCTTATGATGATTTTGCTTATGTTCTATGCGTTTGATTTAACTATTGTGCTTATTGTTTATGTAAAATTGCTTATGATGGTTTATGTATGATTTTGTAGAGAGCTTATGTATTGTTTAGTTTGTACCTTGATCGGGGCGACCAAGAGTCAGGATGGCCGAGCTGTGGATAAAATTACTTCATTTTTAAGTTTCTCGCCAGGAAACAAAAGCTAGTGTTTTTTTTTATTTTAAGGTTGGTACTATGTATAGTATACGTGATTGTTGTTGCTTCTGAGATGCCAGGAATGGCGTTTTTTTTTTAGTTTGACGTTTTGATTATTATGTTATTGTTAAGTATGGAAATTAAAGATTGTATAAGAAACTATTGTTGTGTCTATGAACCCCTAGCGCACCTACAATACTAAACTCCAACTTTAAACAATAAATTTCAACGTGCCGAGTAAGGCAATTAATAATTTCAATACTTTTCGAGTAACGGAAAGTAAATGTAGTTAATTCATTAATCAGAATTTCGGTTAAAACATTAACAAGGACAAAACGTTAAAAATTACAAAGTACTTGAAATAGATAAAGGGTACAAGCATGCTCCTCTAGCACGAAATTGGCTATTTTACAAATTGGGAACAATTTCATTAAATTCAATTTTCGTTTATCTCTAAGAAATTATATTCAGTCTTGCTTAAGGAGTATTGAGTTTATGAATAGTTTTTCAATAAGGTACAAGTTTGTTCCATATTTATATTCAGTATACAACAATAGTTATAGTCATTTGAATTCTTCTTAAAATTGACGACGCCTATGTGACAGGTGTTGTTTCCAATTCGAATCGTGTTATCGCTTGTTTTCGACAAGTGAATGCTCTCTTTAATTTTACACCTTAACAAAGCAATCACGAATAGTTTGGAGCTTTTCCTAATTATTATTCAGATTTATTATTTGAAAATTAAGTCATCCGTATTATTTATTACGGGATTATATTAGTGGAGTTCTTAGTGTACAGTAATAATTATTTATTATTATATGTAATGGAATTGTTCCCGATTTGTAAAATAACCAATTTCATGCTAGAGGAGCATGCTTGTACCCTTTATCTATTTCAGGTACTTTGCAATTTTTAACGTTTTGTTCTTGTTAATGTTTTAACTGAAATTTCTTACGTTTAAAACGGTAATTACATTTAAAAGTTCGATAAATACAACACCGGAAGCGGGGTTTACTAGACACCATCGGTCGTTGGTAGCGCTAATCTTATACAAATTTTGGGCGCGCTCAACTACCAATGACGTCACCAATGCACAATTTATATTGCGTAATAATCGGAAAAATATATAAAGTTCAGGCCATATATTCTAATGCAATTACTCACATGAATATGCCTCTGGGTTAAAGTTGGCTTCTATTCCAAGTCCATCAGGCTACGGAGGCCCTGTCGATAGTTAAAGGTGATACGCCGACGCTCTTCCAACGCGTTCGGACCAGCAATCAGGGCTCCGCTCCCGGGGTGGTTAAAGATGGTGCTTGCTCCGGTGCTGTCTCCGGCTCATTCTCGGGTCGTGCAGTACGGTTCGCCCTAGGTGGCTTCAAATTTCATCTACCTATGTAGGGAATGGGCAGGAATACCAGGTATAAGGCAACAAACAAGACAATTAGGCAAAGGAAATCTACATAGGTAAAGATAAGCACGATACGATACCTCAAAGCGTCCACTCCACTCGATAGTTCTGGCGAAAAAGCCACGTTCAAGCGTCTAACGGAAACCTCTCCCCACTTTTTGTCTTTTTCACGTCGGCGCGAAGTTATTCGTCCAACCCTCTCGCGTCGCGCGATCTGCGCAAACGCCACTATGACCTAGCGGAAATACGCACCTAGTCTTTTGGAAATTCCGCTCACCGTGTCTTTTGAAATTTATGGCGCGAAACCTCCGCACATCAAACTTAACCTAAAACAATGTTTAAGTGCCACTTTGGCACGTAACAAATTCTGATTAATGAATTAACTACATTTACTTTCCGTTACTCGAAAAGTATTGAAGTTATTAATTGCCTTACTCGGCATGTTGAAATTTTATTGTTTAAAGTTGGAATTTGGTATTAAGAATTTATTGGGTCATCGTTGGTTCGATATTTCAGTTCGATTTTGGGTGTTTAGAAGCTGGTTATGAAGTTATCTTCTTGGGAAAGTGCTATTTATGGGGAGATCCCAACTATCCTCATTCCTATAACCAGGAACAGAAGAAGTACACGACACCAGTGTTGAGGTTTGTGGAATTTCGTAACTTATCTGCTAAGTTGATCCTGAGCCGGGTATTATGTACTTACATCAAGGTGTTCCACCGAATCAAATCATGTTTGGTATCATAAAATATATATTAGATTAATGTTCCCCAAATGCATGCACTTGGCCTTTGATATTTTATTCATGAAATTTATAAGTTAAATGTTTATAGTGATTATTGGAAAAGAGTAAAAGATACCACAGGCCAATCCAAATCTTTGTTTACTTTATATTTTTTGTGTACTTTTATAGGGCCGATGGATCCGCTGAGGTATATAGGACTTGGGCTCAGTACAGAGTTAGCTGGTAATTTGACAATATATTAAAGCAGTAGCTAGTGAACAAGATTATTCATCGTGGTGGTGAGTAGAGGTATTTATTTTGCTTCAACTTGAGTAAGCAAGAGGTGGTAACATTAGAAATGGTAATTATACTGTTGATCTTAGTACTTAAGATATTTAAAGTGTTTTATATTACTTGTTCTAAGGACATAATAGTCCTAATTTTGAAAATATACTAACACCCCTCCCAGGGTGGTAGCATTAATTTTGGCGCCCAAATTTTTTAATTGTTTTATCGAAATTTAATTGCAATAATAAATTACCACTTTTGGCTTACAATTTAATCCAATTTTAACCAGTGACATATGCCAATTACCTTTTATAATATATACATTTGTGGTATTAGAGTTATTAGTGTTTACAAAAAAGAAATATTTTTTCAAAAATGCAGTTATCAGTAGATCGGATGGTCAAAGAAGAAAAAATTTTCGAACTTGTATGTAGAGGTGCTCAACTATCTGAAACATCTAATGTTAAAGATTTACAAAACCATGTACAGAACGATTGCTAAATCGGGCTGTCACAACTCCTGTGAGATGCTGACCGATTTCAAAGAGTTCTGACTAAACTAAAATATTTATTCGGTAGTTCTGATTGCATTAAAGCATAATCAAAACAGTTCTAGCGAGCATCGATGCAAAATCGTGTCAAAAAATTCTAAAGTCCTTATATCGCCATGCACGGTATACATACACGTGCTCCTGTGAGATGCTGACCGATTTCGATGAGTTCTGACTAAACTAAAATATTTATTTGGTAGTTCTGATTGCATTAAAGCATAATCAAAACAGTTCTAGCGAGCATCGATGCAAAATCGTGTCAAAAAATTCTAAAGTCCTTATATCGCCACGCACGGTATACATACACGTGCTCCTGTGAGATGCTGACCGATTTCGAAGAGTTCTGACTAAACTAAAATATTTCTTGAAAGATGTGCGTGGTCCTGCAGGGTGATAAAAGTGAACATAGGCATCATTATGTTCTAGACTGATTTGCTCGATCTGAGCTAACCGCCACTGTCCATCTTATATACAGGCAATAGTGTTATTAACTTCGAGACTAAAAGGTACGATTTTAGCGATGCAGTGATCCTCGTATTTGGCAGTTTCTGAAGTTGTATAGCACCAATTGTGTTTTCTCCAACAGCATGGTATTTATGGAATTTTCTCGTTTCTTTGACCCGCAATGTATTTTTAAATCTGTAACTTTGCCTATAGGTCAAAAAAAATGAAGGGACGGAGTGTGTCACTTATGACTTTGTCCCCGTAACACTCTACGATGCAAACAAACAAAATACTGGTGAGCCAACTGAATCTGTCTTCAGCTAGATCACTCACACTAGTATTAAAACTTCAGAGAACATGAGATACTTACTACAATATCTTCAGGGTTGGTTCGACCTGTTTTGCTTAGCAATACGGAATAATTGGTTATAATTTTGTTTATTAAAGTGTCAAACGGTCTACCAAATAAAACGATTGATGTCGGTTAACCAAGCTATATTAAATCATCATCAAATTTATATATATATATATATATATATATATATATATATATATATATATATATATGTATAAAAATCCCTAAAGGGAAAATATTTACAATTGCTATATACAAAATATTTACATGAAAGAATTGATTGAACAAGCAGTAGCAATTAAATGTTACAAAATTATAACCGGTGATAGTAAGGAGCTCTGTACCAAAACACGGTGTACTTATGTATTAATAAATTTCAATTCCAGCAGTGCTTGGGTTTGACTTTAAATAACACTGCAATCATGCAAGAATTCTTAGCAGATGTAAGATCTAAACAGAATCTACTTATTATAAAAATTTTAATTGATTGTGTTAATTTAAGGTTAGCATATGTGGTTATGTTGAATAATAAAGAAACAAAGGTACGAGCATTAATTGTTGATTATTTAAAATGACAACTAAAAGCTTAGTTTACTAAAAAATGTTCAGGTTAAACTACAATTATGAATAACCTCGAGGATTAAGAAAATGAACTTGACACTATTGTAACGTCCTTGAACTAGATTAACGTTATCAATAAATACCTGCAGTTTACGTCTCAACGAAAACAAACATCTGGCGGCCACACATACGTCACTTGACTGGATCCTTGGAGGCCCCGCTAAGGGAGTTCATAATCCTTACTGCTTATGAAATTCAGCCAAAATTATAGACGTCCTGAAATGTGGTAGAACCGCTGCAGCTAAAACTGTCTTCCTAGATACATAGAGATTTGCCGAACTCCGTGGATTTAACCATAGGTATGAAGGAACATCAGCTTCTTCAAGTCATTTACAGTTGTTACATATTGAATAAAATAATAATGCTTGATATTAGCAGAGATCGTCTTCTTGCTAGGGATCCTGCGTATAATTTTTACATATGGTTCGATCAATCCTTTTCTTATAGTTCCGTGATCAAATAATCAAGTCATAATTGGAGTAATAATTGTAGCCCTAACCTGCATCAAAAATCAATCCGATTAACAACTATTATTTGCATCGCACACTTTTCCATTCAAAAGTTAGTTTTGCAATCATGTGCTTGCAGTCAACCATCTTGCTTAATAGTTTAATTTGAAAAGGAAAGGTTCGGGATCCTATCGAATCAAGGAGCATCAAATAGCCACTCCCGACCCCCTTCTACTATTGGTTCGTTCTGCAACACATACCTTTAGATTATAACCACAATAGATTCACCGACAGAGTGAACCGGGTTTAATTTAAATCATATATAATATAGATATGCGAGCAGAGTACAGTGGGTTGCCTAGCAGTATTTGTATCGGGAATTTATCCTGTTACAAATCTTGGTCTAAGTTTTTCCTTGTGTGTAATAATATCCTCCTCTTTAACAAGGAAATAAGTTATGCCTGTAATATGTTCCTTGCAATAGGCAAACATCTGGTCTACATTTAGGAATTGGTGTAAAGTTGTTCTTTGTAAACTAGCTTTCGCCACTTCTCGTTTTGCTGCCCCCGACTCTGTCACATAGGTTTTTTCTATGGCAAGAGGCAAAGAAATGGTACTCAGCCCCCATACCAAAATCTTTCTTATGATTGCAAATGTTTGAGAAATTATACCTATTTTTATACTGGCTTCCACTGCCATCTGAAAACTAAAACAACTTTTCTACTTTAGACAGTTCGTCCTTAATATAGTGGATTACTTTTGTTTGAAAGGAATGTACAACAGTCGTATTGTGCTCCAAATAGTCACTTAAAACACAAATCGAATGACTTTTCACCTTACCATCTTCGTTCTTAAAATATATAACAAATGGATGCACTGTTGCTTGCTCATTTACCCAATGGTGGTAACCTTATATTTCATCCTGGATAATGTAGGTGAAATTTTCTGCAAATTCTGCTAAAACTATACATTCCGATTCAACTATAGTCTATTCCAAATAAGAATAAAGTAGATGACCTTGTACCCAAGGTGGATTTACACAGCAAGTTGATTATAATTTCTATATACACATACAGAATAATTATTAATTCCGTATTTGAGTGATTATAAATCGTGACTAGCCTAAATTAATTTCCATAACCCGTTTTTATTGCAAATTTGACAAAGGCGCATTATATATATATATTTTAAATACAAATTTTTAAAATTAAGCTGTGTAAATCAGCATCATGTTTTAACCAATCAAATCGAAGGCTAAACTTTCCCAATACCTTTCATCGCTTTATTCTTAGCTGGAATAGACTATTATAGGTTTTCTTTCTTATTCTTCAAAAACTGTCCTTGAATTTTAGAAATGTAATGGTGACTCTTCAGAGTTTCTAACTTTTCAAATAGCGATTCAAAATATTCTTCTTGAGATTTAATAATAGTGGCCATATCTGATCCATCAGTCGTGACTCACTGCTTAAACTTAATATGATCTGGAGATAATTAATTATCGCTAATGATTGTAACGGTCAAAATTGGCCCGCATGGCCAAACACAAATGACAATATCTCCAAAACGGGATGAGATAAAAAAAACTTCAAACCTGTTTTGAAGTGCTGACTTATGTAAGAAAAACATTAAAAAAATTTAAAATATTAAAATTGGTCAATCAACCTGAAAAAATTTTTTTGGGTCACTTCATATGGATTGACCCACTCCTTCATTTGAGTACTCACAAATTGTGTCTCCCTTCGTGTTAGAGTTGCATACTTCTGGTGAAATATTTTAGGACGGACCTTTTTTTTAATGTGGAATTTTGATTGCTATTATTCACATCGATACTTGTTACTTATTTTTTTAAAAAACTGATGTTAATGATTTAGAATTTTTTTCTTAAAGAATTAATCGATGTAGCAACTTCATTGTATTAAGTTTTGAGTGTTGCTAAAAGAAAAGTTTTTGTGAACGAAATATGCACATTGTGATAACCTTTTCATTTTTTGTGAAAACTGATTTCATTAAGAGAAAGAAAAAATTAGAAATATAAGTTGGTTTCTAATTTTTGTTATGCTACAAAACCCTCTTCACAAAATTATTTTAGTAATAATTATTGTAGGGGATTTTTGTAAAATTAACTTAATGCACATACATATTTGTGTAATCTAGTTAGAAAATTAGTCGAGGAGCTAACTAACATTAAGTTTCTATGGAAAGAGGTAGAGAATTTAATTTTTCATTTTGATAATACGAATTTAAGTGTGTTAAAAACCATTTTGTCGTTTCAGGGGGCGGGAAGTGCAAAATCAAGAAAAATATCAGTCGGGGAACCGATCATAGCTCGCTTAATAATTGTTCAAAGTCAATTATTAGACTACTTACTTGGCACAGATATACAAGGTGGTCCGGTATTCATTAGCCAGCATACATCTTCTGAAATATGGAAGATATAGAAAAATTTAATGGGAAAAAGTTTTTTAAATATATTTTCTCTACAAATATAAGGCATTAAGTATTTTTCATGGCCTACTGTCACTTTGATTTTCTAAATAGAACACCCTGTGTATTTTTTTGAAAAAATATTCTACTTGAAATTGTCTTTACGGCAACTAATGATTTCTTTTCAAAATGCGCTAAATAACTAAAATAATAGAATTTCAATAGAAGTCTGATTGTATCTGTTAACAAATTCCATTGCAGTATTTCAGTTCTTTATTCACAGTTATCTGTCAAATAGATATTTAATGTTTTTGCTAACTTCATTTCAAGATTTCTTAGATGATATTCCTCTAGTTATCAGGCGAAATTTATGGTTTCAGCACGATGACGCTTCACCATATAATTGAATCAATGTTACAACGTATGTAAATAATTAGTTTGGTCAGAACTGGATTGGTAATAGGAAACCGATTTTGTGGCCTCCCAGATCACCTGATCTGTCAGTTCTCGACTTCTTTATTTGGGGGTTTTTAAGAGATCAAGATCTATCCCTTTTTGAAATATTGAAGAGTTAATGGTTAAAATAAGAGCAGCTTGCTTGCTAATTACTCCGGTCATGTAGCAAGATGCTAGAAGAAATTTACTTGTTTGAGTTAATAAATGTTTAGAATGTAATCGTTTGCAATTTGAACATTTACTAAGATAATCAGTTTTCTTGTTAGTTAGCTATTATTGTCAAATGTATGTATAAAAAAAATTTCAATATATTATACTGTCAAGAAGGGAGTGGGCTTATAAAATGTTTTAAATAGGGTTTAGAAACGACTTGCTATAATGGGAGATATTTGGTTTTGTTAGGGTATTTTGTTTCAGGTATTTTGGTTTATAAATTAACAACAACTATTCCACGTTTATAAATTTATAAAGCTTTTGAAACTGCATTGCATTCAACAACGTATACCGGCCATAGACCAGGCTAAGCTAGTTGATAAGTTTGCATTGCATACGTATTTTAATTGTTATGGTTGCACGTATATGAAATTTAATTTGGAGTTAGCATTTTCAGAACCATTTGAATGTAAAAACAAATATCAAAATTGCTTGGTATACTGCACGCTTTTAAAATCTTAAGGAGTTAAGTGATACTCCTGAAAAATTTGTAAATGAAGTTCAGTTTGAATATGTTTGTAACAATTAAAGATTGGTTATGTAATGACAGGACGTTTACCGAATAAGACATAAATGTCTGTTACGTACAATTTAAAAGCTGAACCATCAAAGTTTGTTAGCTATTTTCAATATAGTAAAAAGTTCAATATACATAAATCACTGGATTATCAAACCATCTAGAAAATGAATGTATCCAGAGAAAAGAACTGTATTATTAATAATTATACATTGCATAGTGTGCGTAGAGATAGTTGTTATCGCAACGGAAAGAAAGGAAAACGGATTTTATTTATAAAGGACTTCAAATTTATATTACTGAAAAATAGACGTGTTTTTGTACTGTTCTGCGTTTTATTTCATTTAAAAAGTTACGAGTAAATTTTGAAAGTCAAGTTGTACCTGGAGATAGCAAATAGTAGCAGTTTTGTGGCGAATAAAAATTAATTAAAAGAGGGAGTGCTGGTCTGTACCGTTATCGTTTTGAAGAGGAAAGAATAGTGGTATTGGAGTTATCTGAGTATTTGTATAACATAGAATTTGTAGAAATATTAGTAGTTTTATAGTCCGGAGATTACCAGTTGCTCGAGTTACTTATTATTTTCAGGAGGTGCCTGCAGCTGGTCACTTGGCTTCAGGACGGCTGGAAGGCGGCGCTTGTATCTGGATTCCAGGTATTAGTATTTAATATCTACGCAGTGCTTTAATCAAATTTATAAAAGTGGAACTAGTGTTTGGGGATACTTATGGCTTTTAAAATTATTTTAAAAACTCCTTGGATATTTGTTTGGGTGTCTAGTTGAGAGGTGTTTGCCTAGGACGGACCCACCCTAGGTAGATTCCGCTACGTGTTTGACGGCCCTGTAAAATATTTAAGTGCAGCGGCCGTGTTAAATATTTAAAGATAAATTGTGTGGCATAACTCAACAAGGCTCTAGAATAAGACAAGGAGTGACAGATAGATATATTACGCCTATCACTAATAAGGTAGGATCACAGTGTATATAATAATATTTATACACCAAATAAACAATAATCACAGTTTTCTATTGGAAATCTGTTATTTGAGTTATTTAGTGCACTTGGAATAGAAATCATTGATTGTGGCACATTGCCGTAAAAACAATTTCAAGTAGAATGTTTTTTTTAAAAAATATACAGGGTGTTATATTTATAAACGAAAGTGACATTGTATTGCTCAAATATAGTAGGCCATGAAAAATACTTAAAGCTTTATATTTGTGGAGAAAATATATTCAAAAACTTTTTCGATTAAATTTTTCTATATCTTGCATATTTCAAATGATATACGCTGGCTAATGATAGCCGGACCACCCTATATAGGAAGTTGGCGGATTCTTCGGTTGTATTGGTTTTTATATAAAACATCAGTGCAATTGCAATATTCACAATAGGATACCTCTTTGACGTAGCACGAATATGATTTGTTACATTTTTTGCATTTACAAGATGATTAAGGTCTACTGGAGGGGGGGGGTCTCATTAATAGTGGACGAAGGACTCTGTCTTCATAAAGGCTATAATTTGTAGTATTGACATGATTGATGTCTGATTTTATAGCGTTGTCCCATACATACACTTCCTCAGGACATACGAGTTTGAAGCTGTCACTTATAGCTAGAATTGCTGACATATTTCTTCAAGATGCTGGACAGGATGAGATAATTTTTTATCTACTTTTATTACAGTTATTTCCAGGTTTTTTTAAAGATTTTGAGGTACGGCGTTTCATACTTTTTAGTCTTCATCGTTGAACTGAAGTTTTCTTAACTTATCCAACAGTATGGTAACACCCACCTCTGATTATGTTTCATGTAGTGTTGATATTTTTGTTGGTTGTGTCACATTGGGAAAATGCATCCATGATTGGTAAAATACTATTTATATGCTCTCCATAAGCTTCATAGCTAGCCAGGGTACTTTTGTTTAAACAGTTCTTGTTATGACCCATAAAGCAAAACATTTCAGCTCTGTAATTCTTTCCAAAATCTTATGCCTAAAATAAATACATCGATGTCGAGGCTGTGTATGATTACACAGAGAATTGTGTTAAGCAAAATCGAGATTTCTTAGGCATTAAAAAGTAGTCTGGTATCTGCTTCCACATCATTACATTACAGTTGCTGTACTTCATGAAGTTCACCGTCACAACGCTTCTGTATACTGCGAGCACCATTGGGGGATCCACCAGGTAAAGTAAAATGTTTGCTGCTTGGAACTATGATATTGTCTAGTGGGTAAGATGAAATTAGCACAATTAACTGTCGATTGTTTCTTCGGGTACATAACAATCTTTGCCATAGGTTTGATATTTTCGAGTGAATTCCTTGGATTGAATATTGAAGCGGTTTATTTACACCTTGCCTTCTTTCTTGTTCGCACTGTTTCATCGAAGGCTTGTCGTAAACGTCAAATACCAAGTCCAATTGGGTGACTTCTTCCTTTTCCAACACTTTATAAATCCTTTTTAAGAGAAACTCTGCCAAACCTTGTAGTGTTTCAATTTTTTTACAAATAACAACGGGAGTTGATTGCGGTAAAGTCATTCATATGGATTTGTTCTAAGGAGGACTTACGTAGTTCATTATATACCTTACATGTGATTTTCCAGTGCTCCGCCCGAAGGTACTACATTGGGCAGTAAGTGTTTTTTTTTTACCTGGAAAATTGGAATTTTGTCGAACCCTTGCTGTTCCAAGCAAGGTAGGGATCTTTAATGTGCATGACAACATTCACACACAGGACCTCCATTTTACCTCTCATCCGAACGAGGGTGTATTTTTGTGAAAAATGCTCGCCTAACATTTTTCAAGCGGGGACCGTGTCGGGGATTCGAACTCGGGACCTTGGGCATAGTAGTCACACATATACCACTACACCACGGAGCCACCCGTTTATTATATACCATACATTTTGTGTCCTTTTCAATTTATTTAATTAGAATTGATTTTGTTGCTTTCTTTAAAAGGTTGTTGGATGCTGCCAATTCTGGAGGATACTATAAAAGCCCATCCTGAACAATGGCTTCAATGCTATATGACCACTGAGTAACCAAGAAGAAATTGGAAGTTTGAACATTGTGCTTTATCGATACTTTTGGTTTTATCTGTGGAAGCATTCTTACAGTATTCATGGTGGAAAATGACCTAATGGGTTTGCACTTCATATGAGAAAATATACTCCTTTCCATTTCACTAACCATTCTGTTATGGACTCATACAGTGTTTGGCCTCTTTCTTCAATTGTTAAGAGATATTCTGAAACTTTTTGATCTGCCGCAAGTCCACTAACAATGTTTCGCAATCGATGGTCATAAAAGTCTTGAAAGGAGTTATCATGGTCTCTCATGAATGATATTTTGTCCCTTGTCAGCCTTTTTGAACCCCATTCATTATGGGTATATTTTTCTCAATCTCCAGTAGAGTCCATTATAGTTCCACAAAAGGCAAATACCATATTTGATACAGAAGCTTTCTTGGGATACAACAAGAGTCATTTTTGAAAGATTTTGAAGATCGTATGATTGTCTGTTCCAAGTCATGATCTGTTGCAACGTTGCTGAATTTACTTGGTCTTCTTTTCACAAAAAAGTGTTCTTGAATAAACGTGTTTTGACTTTTACAGGTAATTTGTTCATGTTCGCACATAGTGTATGGGATTGTACACGAAGCAATATGAGAGCATCATTGATACTGTTGCTAAGTGTAAGTTCTAAAGTAAATCCTTCTAAGTGCGGATGCTATTCAACAGTATTTCCACCAAGTAGCAGTAGTGATTTCAAAATTTAATGCATCATTTTTGGATTTCTCTTGTAAAAACTTCTTATAGTTTGCATGCGGTTTTCTCACTTTTTTCAAGCAATAAATTGATTATGGCATCCGTTTCCTCAATATCATTCACCAGTGCTTCTTGTAATTGTAGCACCAATGCTTTGTTACTCGTGTATGCAGTGTCCTATCAAGCTTCATTTAAAAACATTGACATCTACATCCTTTGCAATGCTTTATTTATTACTTTGAGAGCTCTCGCTGCCCCTCTGTGGTACAGAGTGCCTCCTAGTAGAGAGTGTGTGGTATTTTCACCGTTCAAGCCTGTCTCCAACAAATATGTCTTTTATCCCACTGCCACTCAGGTATGTTCCAATAGCAGCTAACCAGTTTTTGGCAAGATGCATTTTTTTTACATCATACATCGTAGGCCAATGTTCTGAGATGCGTGAGAGAACCTAGTATTCGCGGGTTTTACACACGAAGCGTAAATTAAAAATTAGACGGGAAAACTTTCCCATGCGGAGTATAAAAATCCCCTATAATTAAATAGTAAAATAAAACGTGAAATCTTATATTAAAAAAAAGTGCAACATAGGTTGGAAGATAGGATACAGGGACAACTATTATCAACAGTAGAAAAAGTGCCCTGTCCAGTCACAAATGTGGCTAACATGACGGTTGGAAACCCTCCTTTTCAGGGGGAGGACTGAGGGTGAACAGCTAAGTTAGGGTAGATTGGTGTTATAGGATGACTGTTTGAAAAATTAACTGATGTACTCCTTCATGTAGCGGTTGATAGCAGGATAGGAGTGGAGTACCTTTAAGACTAAATATCAAGAAAGGTGAAAGAGAAAACCAGTGTCGACCTAAATTGTCAATGAAGTTCAGTACGTTTGTTAAGTACAAAAAGTCAAATACCTACTCTAAAATTTGTTTTCTCAAAAAATTAATTAAAATAAGTCATCTGTTGATTCAACTAACCTATCGTTCAACTTACAATATTTTTAATCCAAAAGTTTCTTTTTAATTTTCTTCTTCTAAGTCCTGCTTCATTTTAAATTTTCTCCATGTCAAATCTCTCGGGTTTGACATATATCATCACTAATTTATACATATCTGTGAAAACTTCGTCAACAATCACGAATAACCCTAGAAATTTAGGTACCCATCAGGTCCTGAAGAAGTCGGCTGTGTTTGAGAGCTAAAGTTTACCAAATTTTTATTTCTTACACAATAATTAACTTCATACCATCGTACGAGTGTTGTCTTTTAAGTTTTGCATGTAGAACTGGAATAAAACAGTATATAACTTTTAAAGACTATTGTTTTTCGAAGTATTCTTCATGAAAATTAATGCACTTTTGCATGTGCACAAACCAACTCTGGAAGCAGTTATTCCACCCGTTTGTTGGTATAATCAAAATTGCATCTTCTGACGACTGGAATCTTTTATCACACAGTTCGTTCTTGATTTTCGGAAAGGTATAGAAATTGTTGGGACGTAGGTCAGGACTGTACATAGGATGGTCTAACAATCTGACGTTTTGATATGTTAAAAATTCAATTGCCTTGCGAGCTGTGTTGTTACGTGTCGAAATCGACACTAGACATTAGTTAAGTTTTAATATGTGAGAATTTCGCGCCATAAATTTAAAAGACTTGTTGCGCGTATTTCCGTCACTTCAGAAGTGCGTTGCGCGAGACTTCGCGCCGACGCGTGTGGCAGAAGAAGGAAGTGGGGAATTTCCGAAAGACGTGTTGGGACTTGCCTCCGAAACGCGAAGAAGAGTGGTTGTGTGGTATCTTATCGTATCTTTGTGTTATGTAGATTCCTTTTGCCCTTATCTTTGATTATCGTTCCTTAACCCAGTCCCTTATCGTACCTCTGCATACAGAAAGAAGACAATCAAATTTGGATGCAACCTGGCTTAAGAAATCCAAACACCCGACAGAGATTAGTCAAGGCAGCCCATACCTGAGAAATATTAGCGAAGCCACGGGCGACCATCATGGAGTGATCCTGAAGGAAGCTTTACATGTTCACGTGAGTGCCCCCTTTGGGGGTTTTCTTTAAAATTTATTTCCTTTAAATTTTATGTAATTACGTGCCATAGTTTGCATATTGTGTGACGTCATCGAAATTTGCACGTCATTTTTCACATTATGTAATATCGTTACCAACTGCCATTAGTGGCGCATGTATCACGTCGACGGGAGTATAATAGTGTGCGGACTTTCATTATCTTGTTGGAGGATGTTTTGTCGTTTGGGATTGGTTTTTCGATATTCTGTGATGACTTGCAGTAAACAAATGGTTGTATATCAATCAGCAGTAATAGTTCTTTGATTTTGTAAAGGAATTGTTACTACTGACCTGCTTTCGAGACATTTTTTCTTGAGAGACACTTTGAGAATGGACTTTGGACTTTTGTAGACTTTTCTACACCTTGGAATACCCCAAACGGACGACTGGTGTTTATTTTCTGACTGGTATGAGTTAATTTAAAATTCATCGTCTCACATTTTTAGTTTCCTGCATTGAAGCGGGTCAGAGTTTTTTGACACCATTCACCCTAGCTGCTCTCTGTTCTTTAGGCAACAGATGCTGTATCCAACAGGAAACTAACTTTTTACACTCAATTCTTCATGTTAAAATATGAAATTCACAGTGATGCCTCAATTTCGTGATGTGTCACATATCGATCTTCATTGATGAGCTTGTCCACAACATCGATGTTTTCCCAAGTAACTGCTGTTTTTGATGCACCTGTTATTGGATCGTCGCTAAGACTAATCCGTCCACATTTGAATTCTCCATACCAACAAAAAATTGTGTACTGATGTGGTGCTTCACTTGAGAAAACAGAAACCAATTTGACGAGGCATTCTTGTTGAGATAATTGTCTTTGCAAATTATAAAAAATTATTGCATGAAAATTTTCACGGTTTAATTCCATTTTTGATTAACTTGTTAACTTTGACAGTTCGTTGCAGATACAACACTGCACGTATCGCACTGAAACTTTGGCTTTTAATTAACTAAAGATGGAGGTTAATTTTGTAACACTATTTTTTTTAAAGAAAAAATTGCTAGTTAAAACAAATTAAACCTATAAAGACAAGAGAGAAAGAAGAAAAAATTTGCCAAGAATATTTGTTTGTAAGATTAAGTAGATTTTCAATTTTTAATAAATTCTTGGTCCCATATGAAAAACAACATGCGAGTTGTTGTTTTCTAATTTGGTGCCATTACACGGTTAAGTTCACATTTTGTATCCACAATCACCTGGAAAACAATTCATCTGTTTTGAAACCTGGTTTATAAAGTCATAAATAGCAATTTAATCTTCCAAAAGTCCCTGTAAACATCTTATTGTTCAATAAATACCTCGTGGTTTTCAATTTGTTTCATACAGATCACGTGTGAGCATTAAATCTTTGTTCTGATAAGACTTCCCCTCCACTTAAACTGTCTTTCTAAATCCGCACACTTCCACATCATATTTGAGTCAAGCAGGTTGGAAAGTCGATGGTGAGATTTATGATCAAAACTAGTGCCTTGATCGATTTTTATTACAGTGCAAATCTCCATTAGGGTTAACAACCACTAAGACCCTATAGTGCCAACTGCTAGTCCACATATTCGAATTTCATAACGTAACATCATTTTTATCCTTAGCAACGCCATATTATTTCTGAAAAATGTAATACTAAAGACAATTTGTATCGCTTCTTCCGAACAAATTCATTCGTAAATAATGTTTACTTTTTATTGGTCTAGTGAAGTGAATGGGGCTCGTAAGATGAAGGATCTTTGATATATTCTTCGATCTTGGTTTCAGACATGTCTTTTGTCTATTTGTTCGAAAATACATTAGTTGTTTCAATACTTTTGCTAATGTTAATGTTATCGGCTGTTTTCTAGCAGACTATTATTCATATTCTTGGTAAAATTCAGATCCTGCTTTGTTTTTGCCATTGCAACGTTTTAACCAAGATTATTATTTTCGCGGTGGAATGTTGTATGATTCATGTGATGTGACTATATGAATTTCTTTGTAATTTTAATGTTAAATATTTTTTATCACTCTTAGTTTAATGCATTTGTGGCAGTTAGACATTTCGTCTTTGACTAATCAGCATATCTTAACTACTGCAAGATGAATAAGATTAATCAAGATGGCAACAGGTATACAATTAATAATGCTATTTATTAGTCATTATTTTTGTTTTAAATCGTTTCACATGTACTACTTGAAAAATACATTAACTTATAAAACCGGCTTATATATGATTGTCAAAGTGGAAAGTGACAAAATTATCAATTATAGATTTTAAGCCCTAGATAATGTAAGTAATCAGTCTTTATAGATAACTACCTTTTGAAGTAAAATATACTTTAACTTGATTACACTACACTTAGAAGACCACGTGTTATGTGTTACTGTAAATTTCTAAATCTTAAATTAGTAAATATTTAAATACTTAATGAAATAACCATCCATCATCAGGTAAATATTTATCTAATATAAACTTAAAATATTGTTACGATACTGTTGGTGTCGTATAAACGTTTGTTTTTTTAAATGATTAATAGGTTGACAAATTTGTTGCTCCTTAATACTAGGATAAGTTGGTCTGTGTTTGTGTAGTTAGAATGAGATAAGATTTTAATTGTTCTAGATTTTGCTGTTGTCTAGATAGAAAAAAATTGGTTTATTTAACATAATGTTTAAGTTTCTATGACGTTGTAACGTTCAAATTTCGATGTTGTACTTATTTTGGAATAATCCTAGTTTATGCTTATCACTCTACATGATTATTTTATGGAATAATTTTTGTTAAGGTATTCTAATTATCATAATGCAGTCAGTTGATTTTTATGGCAATATCTAGTTTCCCCCAGATAACACGTATTTACTTGCATATTTTTAATTCATTTAGAGAGCATTTTTCTACACTGTGTAACAGTTTTTATTATTAAGAGAGTGCACTTTGAGGTTTTGCCCTAAGGGAGGAGATAGAATAACAATTCTGGTCTCACGGTGCAAGGGCAACTGTAACAGTTTCCAAAAATTTGAACTTAGAGTTGAAACTGTTGTAACGGTTTAAAATTTTTAATTATACTAATGAAAACCTTTTAAAATAATAGTACACGTGAAACACGGTAATTCGGAACCTCAAAGGAACTTAAAACTTTAACACACACAAGATGGAACGATAAAAAAACTGTTGTGCGGACTGCTAACTTGGTCATTACCCCCAAGGAAGAGTATGAGAAGGGCACGGTTGGAATATTCTTTGTTTAACAGAAAACAAAATAAAATGAAGTTGGACGCCGCTGCATTAAAAAAATATAATTTTAGGGTAGATACAAAAAACTCAAAAATTAACTCTTTTAGAAAATTGAATATACTAAAATCAGAACGTTTCTATTCTATAATAAATAATTTGTATCCAATAATAATATAAAAAGAAATAAATAATTTCACATATTTGTTAAATAAAATGTCGTTACTTAGTATTTAAATGAGCATCAGATCTGATAATCACGTACAATTTTAAGCAATAACTGTATTTCAAGTAATCATAAAATAGTAGTGCGAGTTTCAAATTTAACAATGAGTAAATATTTATTACTTTCAGAAAATTACTTTTTTCTGTCAAACTGCTCGTCTAATCAAAATTTTACAAGAGACAAAAAAGTTTCCAAATTATGTTGGCTTTTCATAAAATTGGTAGTCATTGCATAAACAGGAAAAAATTAATAGTTGGATATTTATACAATACATCATTTTTGGGACACTCGTGTGCTTTTAAAATTATTGCGTACACCACCAAAAGATGTCAATTGAAAGTAGAAACTCGCACTCCAAAAATGGTCAAAATCTATCGGCGCGTTTTCGAGTTATTTTAAAATATCAAATATTTTTCACGATTTTTGAAGCCCTCTAGCGGCTAAATGAAGCAACTTGTATAATAGGTAAGTTGGCTCAAATCGATCTATTTCGAGCCAAAGAATCCCTGTTCTTACGTTGTACATGTATTTTCCGGACACCCTGTATATATGTATATATATATATATATATATATATATATATATATATTGCTGTGAAACCTCACCATTATTCGTGAACTAAGGTTTTCGAATCGAGCCCCAGCGTTGGGCCGTCATAGTTGCTGTGAAACCTACAAAAAGCCTCACCAGAATAAAAAAAGATATTCGAGCCTCTCGAATTTGGCACCAAGATTTGCTGTGATTCTCGCCCTGTTGAATCTCTTCTGATAATCGCCTCTTTACTCTTTCCGCCTCGGCTGCTCACCTAGTTAAAACTTTCATCCTCATTCATAAAAAAAAAACACATTCCTACCACAAACATCAACGTTAACTCTATTTACATCAATATTCATAATACATTAAAATTTCAAAATTAAATTGTATCATAAATTTCAGTATCATAAAATTTCAAGTTTAAATTTGTCATCATTTTAATTTGCATCCAGAATTAAAGTCCTTGTAGGATGCCTACTAATTAAATAAACAATATTTGCAGACCTGAGTCTGAATAAAAGGGAGCATCTCCCACCCCTTTACGTTAATTAAACAGGTTAGTCTAATTGAGCTCAAAGACAGACCCAAATTTTCATCATAATCAAGAACATAAACCGCTAAATACTCCTTTCTACTTAAACAAGAAAATTTCACCTTAAAATTAAAAATTTGTTGTTTGTACAAATTCACTACTGTCCATTTTTTATCAAACAAATTATAAAGTTATTCAATACACACCAAAACATCAAAAATCGAACAACAAAGCATAAGTTACCTGAAGGTTAATGCACTCGTGGCTCCAATGTACATCGTCCTTTGTTAATCACTCCATTCCAACTGGGTTATGTTTACGGCTTCAGATTCTGAACGCTTTTAAAATTTTCTACACCACCATTCATCTAAAGTTGTTTCAGGGCTTCTCAGGAACTCATCTATGTATATCTAAATCTTGTTTTGTGGATTCAATCACGATTACGAATAACATTTGATTATTAACACCCCCGAAAAATAACAAAGAAATTCATAATTCGTTCCCGCTATACCCAAAACTGCCTACTTTTGTTTATTCATTTATCGATACTAATTTGGATAATTGGTACAGTAATACTCGCAAATATAACTAGACTTTATTACCTTGTATCTTCTCTAAGTGCACTAATAACTTTTATTGTAGCACGTAATCACCACGTATTCTACTTAAAGTATTAAATAATAAAAAAAAAAGAGCAAAACTGTTTAAAGTATTCAACAAAATCAAATATCTAAGAGAGCGTCCCTCCTATAAACACGGGTTTATATAATAGCCCGTTTGCACGTCGATTTTGTCCCGCAATGAACACTTTCTAGAATTTCGCATTCTATGTTCCCTTTCGACAGTCCGGCACAGCGATTCTACAAAATTTGCACACGCGCCAGTTAAATCTAAGAAATTTTCACACGACACGCAACGCGTCTGCGAACAACTAATTAATTTTATACAGAAATCGTTGTGTTTACATCTCTCATATCTGCATCTTATTTGCACCAATCGTAAACCTGCGAACAACTAATTAATTTTATACAGAAATCGTTGTGTTTACATCTCTCATATCTGCATCTTATTTGCACCAATCGTAAACCTCGTGACGTTGCTCAAATCCCGCCTTTTATTATTCGTGTCTCTGCCTTGCGCGTTTCATCCGTCTCTTTCTACTTTGGCCTGAGTGGTACAAATCGATATTCTTTATTATGAGCTATTTCAATCCACGTGGACACGCGACGTGACTTACTTGAGTTAAATAACCCCTCAACTAGCCTGTCTCGTTAATATAAGCTACGGTTTATCCGACCGTTTCCAATATACGTAGAATCTGCATGTTTACCTATTCCAAACAAATTAAACAGAACATGACATTTAAAATACGCAGGTGTTCAATCATAATACTTCTACGATTTGGATATTCCATTTATTTAACCTTCTTGATAGATTTGTATGCTAGCAACGCGTCTCATATTTGGTATTATGGGGTTTTTAAAAGCTTTTATGCATATTATGTATTACTAATGGTTCAATTAACTCCAATTAAACTAATAATGAATGGCATTGACTTCTACCCTTTAATTTTTAGCGAATACTAATTAAATATTGATTATTATTTGTACACTTTGTTTAATACCTGTTACTTAAAAATTGAATTAATCAATATAAATTTCGCACGTAATTTCTATTTGTTTCTTGGAACAATTAAATTAAATACACGTTGAGCATTTTAATTCTGCTTCTTTTTATAGAAAGCGCCTAGTGAATAATTTAAATCCCTTATTTTTAATTAAACGAATAAATTTTTATGCTCCACGGTTTTAATAACACGTATTATCTAATAAAATTCTATACAAACCCTACATTCTAGTTGAATGATTTAAATCTTCACACGCGTACTTTTTCCCAAAGCTTCCTTATACACGGTGATTAAAATTATTTGATGTCGTTAATTAATTTTCTACCCTGGTCTAAATTTGAGTAATATATATATATATATATATATATATATATATATATATATAATATAGGTAGTTTTTCGAATGGTAATAATATTTATAGATCTGTTGGTTTCTTGGGATGCATTCGTTCGTAAAGTAAAAACTATTATGTCAAATTGTAACTTTTATTCTGACGTTTCGGCATTAATATTTATGCCTTAATCATAGACTAAAATTTAATGAATTTAGTGTTATAAGGTTTAAAAACAGTTTAGCTAATCTACTTACATAATTACTATGACATAAAGAACTTTTACATATAAAAACTAATACAAAAATTACAGTTATGACTTGACAAATATTAAAACAACAACAAATATTTACAAAAGCTAACTATGTGTAAATTACTAATTTTAGCAAAATAAGAAATTACAGAAGAAAAATGTAGAAAGAACTTAAATTAACTAATATGAGGATGTCAATTTTATTAAATTATTAGTTAGTGATAAGTATAGTGATTGGAAAGTGACTTAAAAATAGAAAAATAAGAAAGAAACGTAAAAAAAAAATGTAAGATTTTAGGAACGGAATGTTTGTTTATTAATGAAATCTAAATTAATGGTCTGTGAAAGTGGATATTATTAAATTTATATAGTGAAGAATATACTATGTTTAAGTTGTTTGTATCTTGTTTGTTGTTGAGTGGATTAGGTTGTTGTAAAATGTGAAAAGATTCCAGGAATAGTCTTTTGTAGTAGTTGTCTTCAATGTCTAAAATCTTGGTGTCTTCGAATTTAGCAGTGTGTTTTGTTGCATGTAAATGTGATGACAAAGCACAACTTAGTTTACCTAGTCTGGCATCACTTTTATGTTGTGTTATTCGATTCTTTAACCATTGTTTAGACTGGCCTACATAAGTTCTATTGCAAATACATTCTACTTTATAAATAATATTACTGCATAATGATTTCTGGTTTTATCTTTTAATTTAGTGAATAACCTGTCTATTGATTTTCATAGGTATAAGCTATTAGAATATCAGGTTGCTTCAGGATTTTAGTTAATTGAGGGGTTAAATTTTGAATAAAAGGTAATTTTCTGAATTTTGTAATTAGTGGTCGGTCTATTGATGAAGTTTGCAGGCTATTGGAGTACAAAACTTTTTAAAAGTGGTTTTGGATATGAATTGTTTAGTAAAATATTTTCTAATTTTTTAAGTTGTTGGTAAGTAAATTTGGTTCGCTAATTTTTTGAATACGGTGTTTTAAAGCTAATATGGTATTGAGTTTATGAATAAAAGCATGGTTAGAATGATAGTTTAAGTATCTACCAGAGTCGGAAGGTTTTTTATAAATGTCAAAATATAAAGTATTAATGGGAGATCTAAGGACTAATGTATCTAGAAAAGGAATACTAAAATTAATTTCTTTTTCGTAAGTGAATACCAAATTAGTATTGAAGCTATTGAAAATATACAGAACACTTGATCGAATATACTTTGTATATTGCTGTAGTGCCCCTCTTACTTGTTGTAGTCAGATGTAATAAACGTTCTACTTAACGCCACCTCTCTGTTTCTCTCGTCTTCTTTTAATTTATTATTATTATGCCATGGCTAGCCCTTTTTAATCTACACAGAGTGCACAACGTTATGATAATCAATTTTCTTTCACCCCTTTATGATTACCTGTGTGAATTGATAAACGAAGTCAATCAACATTCATATAATGAAAGGAAATAATATTTATAATTTTTGAAATTCTTTAAATACGCCCTTCAATCAATTAATATCATATGGATTATTTATCCCAAAATTTATATACTTTTAATTCAATATAAAGTCACCAAAAACTACCTCTTTACAAAAAAATCTGGAACGTTCTAGACCTCTTTATGATTTATTACGTAAGTTTAACGTATGCAATGTTTCTTGTTGACTTCTTTACAAGTTTTGAATAAATTCAGTATTAAAATTTAAATTGAAAAATATCTTAAAATTAAGTAGATCTTACCTGTGATCTCCTGATATGTTGTTTTGTGTTGTGGATCAACACCCTCTTGTTGTCTTCAATCGAATACCAATGCTCTGCTTTGTTGAACCAATATTTGAGTACAGTTACCCCTTGTTTTCCAAAAATCACTTCGTGCTTCTTTATTTTATATTTCTCTTCATATGCTTTGAATCTCTTCCCTTAAATACTTTCGATGCAGATTAGAATTCTATTCGACGTAGATTAGAATTGTACCAGAATTGTACCAGAAGCCAATTAGAATTTGATTAGAAGTCAATTAGAATCCAATTAGAATTGTACCAGAATTCGATTAGAAGCCGTTTTCTGAGAAAAACGGCAAAAACTTTTCATATATTCTTAACATCATTTTTTTGTGTAGCACTATTTTCACTATAACATAAATTTGATATATTCTAAACTTTATTTATTTGACGTGTCGATTTCTGGTTAATAGTGTCGTGGCTTTGACGTGCATCAAGTGTGGACTGACTTGTCTTATCACCGGTGGGTGTTAAGTAGTCTTTTCTCACTACATCTGGGTTGGGTTTCCAAGCAGTTTTACAGATTGTTTTAACCAACCAGCTTTTGTCTTTAATATTCCCTCTATTTTTAAGCCTTTCAACTTACGTCTGTTGTTTTGTATAGATAATGCTTTTGGATAATTGTACAAAAATAAATGATGTAACTATAGTGCTGTTTTCGTTTATGTGTTTATTTATTTGAAAGTGCGTTTTCTTATCAAAGCGCTCATGGTTCCAGCGTAATTGCATGAAGATTTATTAGGTTTCATATTATCTTCTGCGTATTTTATCTTATAAACTTGTATAACACTTCTCAACGTATGTTTAATTGCATGTACGATTATTTCTCTGCTGAATACGCATTCTATCATTGAAAGATATGCTTACTTGCATTGATTAATGTTAATTACGGTCTATATACAGGGTGTTAAATGCTTGCTATTTACATAATGTACGAATTACTTAAATTTTCTGCTAGATAAATGCAGTTTTCTGATTCCTGTTGCTATTTATAGTTACTGCACGACCCTTACTACTCAATACACCCATAAACAACCCCTTATCACAGCATTATATTGCTATGATAAGAAGGTAATTTAAGGGTATATAAGTCATAGGGGTCGTAAGATACATGTAAATATTATTAACGTTTAGAAAACCAAACAATTCCATCATTAAAGTCACTAGGGAGCACGCTGTATATAAATCATAACTAATTTAATTCATAAAAGGCAAGTGCATTCTTCAATAACCAGATCCTATTTAGCAAGAATAATAACGTGTACGTCGTATAATACGTTTTAAATTACATATACAAGTCTAGAATTGAATAGAAACAAGCAAAAATAATGTTTTCAACTCAACGAGTTTTATCAAAATAAACATGCAATTGATGAAGGTAAACAACCTGGCATTTTAGCTATATAATAACATCATTCAAAATATTAATGCATAAATAAGTAAACGCATTCAAATACGTCATTATAGAAATGTTAATACGTTACCAAAAGACATTGTATTTTCATAAAATTCAACATATTTGGAGTAATAAACAATAAATAACAGACGGTCCATGATGTGATAAAATTTGAACTATGGCAAACACAAATAAGACAACGTGACAAAATGTAATAGAAATTTGGATTTTTGAAAAATATGCTACTTAATATAGAACGTAAGATTGAATTTTGATCGTTTTGTGCTCACTATATATCACCTTTGTGCCCATAGGCTAGCATTTGTCTATGAAATCTGTACGTCTCAAAATCGTCTTCAAGCTATGAGATGTTTCAGTTTTAGCTTTGTAGTACGACTTGGCTAATCTATTCTTGTTTATAGAATCGATAACAACAGATAGATATAGCCACGACCCTGTCTATTAAACATATACATTATGTATAATATCACATGCAATGTTATCATAAAATTAGTAATTACTTACATATCTAAATTTTCCAGAAATTTACTTTTCCTGTATTTATTGTGGATACTCGTAAATATTGTTGTAAATTCATTTTTTCTGTTTATCATATAATATACACCTTGACAGTTATAAAATTTTCTTTAATTTTGATTTTTATTATTGTGGGGCAATTTATTTTCAGGTTATGGAAGCTGATATTTATAGTTGCACAGAAGAAACGTAACCCTTATAAATGGCCACAACTCAGGGTGAGATCAGGGTGGGGCCTGGCAACCAGGTAAAAGATATTTATGTACGTAGCTATGACGGTAACACACAAAATTATACTAGCTACTCTTCAAACTGTCAACTTTTTAAAAATTAATTTGCCGTAAAATGTCGACTTGCTTTTTGATTCTTCTGTTATTGAAAAACGTATTCTAAAATTACATTGTATAAATTGATGTTTTCAGAGTAATGTTTAGTACTTCGCATGACTGTATATACTTAATGGCAGACTGCACGACTTCTTGGGGTACTTATTTAGTTTGTTTGACTGCTAGCATTGTAGAACTGGTTGATTAATAAACATACTACTGACGTAAATTCAACCGTACTTTACACTGTACTTTTTGTAGTAGATTATTTATTTTGTCATACACATTGTCACCTTATGAATTTAGGCATGTTTGCCAGAATATCGCCCTGGTGTTCCGGCAGATCAACTGACACCCGATCCAGAACAAACTCGTACTCGAGAAGAATTACGTTGGGTTCCTGCGATGACTTTGGATTCTGATTTATTAATGTACTTAAGAGCTGCTCGATCTATGGCTGCTTTTGCTGGAATGTGTGATGGTGGTTGTCCTGAAGATGGTGCTGCTGCAGCATCACGTGATGATACGACTATGAACGCACTTGATGTGGTAAATATATATTGTTTGTTGTAGATTATAAACCAAAATTAATTTTAGTTGCATGATTCGGGTTATGATCCAGGTCGTGCTCTTCAAACATTGGTAAAATATCCTGTACCCAAAGGAATTGATAAAAAGTGGACCGAGGAAGAAACCAAGCGGTTTGTTAAGGGTTTAAGGCAATTTGGAAAGAATTTTTATAGGATTAAGAAAGACTTACTGCCTCATAAAGATACAGTAAGTATTTTGAACTGGTGCAAAGGTGATAAAAACAATTTTGGTTTATGCAGCCAGAATTAGTTGAGTTTTATTATTTGTGGAAGAAAACCCCAGGTGCTAATAATAATAGACCACATCGTCGTAGACGACAGGGTTCTTTACGGCGTATTCGTAATACCAGGAATAGCAGAGGTGTTGCTACACCTCCAAATGCTAACGGTAAGTTTCCATACATTAAAAAATTGAAATGGCTATGGTATTTCGTATGCAGAAACCAGCCGACCTTCTCCGCAACCAGGCAGTAAAGAACCAGGCGAAACGAGTTCAGTCACCGAAGATGATAATTCAGAAGATGATAGTGATAGTCGTGAATCACACTATCGATGTCAGCATTGCTTTACTACAAGTACAGTACATATAGTTGCTAGATAAAATGTATATCTGCTTTTAGATTCACGCGATTGGGCTACCGGTGGTAAAGATCGCCAAATTCTTTGTTGGGATTGTCGGACATACTTTAAAAAGAACAATGAGCTTCCTCCACTCACTACTTCAGCATCTGGCGCAACAATTTTACCCAAAGAATCAACACCTGTTAAAGAAATCAGTGCCAAAGATATCATAAGTGGCAAGGAATGCACAAACAAAGAAAACATCAAAACACCCAGTGAAACATATTTGTTCAGACCAGTCACTGAAAGTCCTGATGCGAGTCCTCAGCGTATGCGAACCCGGAACAATCCCATTATAAAAGAACCTCATAATAGAACTAAACAAAAATGTGGGGATTCTGGCACTCCAGATTCTAAAAATTCTTTAAGGCAACAAAATCGTAGTAATAGTCCACCTATGGAAAAGATTACATTAAATACACCCTGCACTCCAAGTAAAAATAAAAAAGGAAATAAATCAGATGATGTAAAAACGCCGTTGAAGAATAGAAAGCGCAGTCAAGACACAAGTGACATTGAAGCTGAAGAAAAGGATCTTGGTTTGTTTAAAAATAAAAGAGATAGACCTGACGTAAGTATTACTTGGCTATTAATTTAGTTGTATGATTAATTTTAAGATTGTACTAAAACTGGGAACTTTCTTTCTGTATTAGGTGCTTAAATGAATACTTTCGTTGCACATAAGTTTCAGAAGAAGTTGTAACATCTCCTTTTAATTTAAATTAAAAGTAAATACTATAAGGACATGTGGTCCGACCACATGGCACCGCACGGCAATGTGGTGCTTATGATTTATAGTCACCGTCAATAATTATATGGAGGCATCGCCAGATTGGCATAGCCCGCCATCTTTTTATCAAAACATAAGATTTACCGCTTAATTAAATAACTAATCAAAATTCTATTCAGGAAGTTTTGTAAATCACGATTTTTAGAGTAATTTGATAACAAGTCCGTATGAGGGGGAGTTAAATTACGTTAGTTAATAGTAATAAATATTTGCATAAATTTATTGCCAGCATGTTTAAGTAGGTCAAGTTTAAACGTAGTTTGTAAATAAGGAAGTAATAGTAGGATATTATGTAGGAAACTGGACCTTAGCACACCAATAAGGGTGCTGTAGTGTAACCGACCTGAAGGCTGACCAAATGCCCTCTATGAACGGCACACCGGGCTCCATGATCTAACATCTAGTGGCAGTGGCTCGACGACACCTACGTTGTGTTGTTATAATGTAACCCAGACTCACACTGAGAAGATGGCGTTAAGGCGGGAAGGTTTGAAATAAAACTACAGTATTTTCCTAACTGAATTTTAATCAAAATAATAACTCCTAAATAGGTCATTGGCATGAGAGTTAAGGAAATTCAAATTCAAAGCAAAAAGTGCCGTACTCAACCTGGGCGATTGGGGAAAGAGCACGGCAGAGAAAACCCCAAACTGCCCTCACATTTCCAACTGCATTTTACACATCTCGACAGGGATGGGCAACGTACAAATACCCAGTTCACCAACATTGAATTTAACGGGATGTCAACTGTTACCCAGGCATATCTCACGTGACAACTGAAGAAACGTTAGTGTAAACCAGCTAGTCTTTTCTGGTAGGTACTGAGGTCGGATAACCAATACTACCCAGCTAAAGTTGAAAGAGGGGAACACCAGGAAGGTAAAATCTGCCTTGACTACCAATGTTCTCCCCCTGCACGGACATAAAATGTTAGTAATATTCAACAAGGCTCGATCACACGCGCCCACATACATACATTGACAGTTTCCAGCCCGTGTTACAAAATATTTCACAAAGGCTAGCCGACTTCCTATTATTTGCAAGAGTACAACTACAAGTACAATGACAAAAATAACATGAATCGCTGAAATGAACTTATGGTATGATTGCGCATAGTTAAAAGGCGCTGGTTATTTAATGGACTATCTCCAACATAGTCATAAATGCAAACGCGTAAGGCACGTGAAGGTCGGTCATACCAGAGGTTCAGTTTAATTACATCACAACAATTATCACACACGTTAAATACTAGTTAATTATATAGGAACATCGGCTAGATAATAGGATATACAAATCAACAAAATATATAATTATGTTTAAACCGAGATATGAGCAATGCAGTGGAATGTGGTTAATATACTGAAATAAAACAATTACACAAAATAAAAATGTCAAATACATCACAAATACCAAACATTATAAAATATGTAGACAGCAAAAACATATCAAAATTTTATAGCACAAAACAAGCCCAGATTCAGGCGTTGAATGTTTATATAAATGCATGTTAGTTAAAATATACATGAAATCTGGTGAGCAAACGTTAAAAATTATTCATTATGATTGCATCGGTTAAAACACCCCTTTGAAAAATTAAACATCGTGACATTGTAAAGTTACAGACAAAAATATACACAACATCGTTATGGTTAAATTCAATTACTATCGTAAAATCAAAGCAGATTATTAAATACTAAATAAACATTATTTCAAATAAACAACATTAGTTTTGGTCGTTTAAACAAATAACACTCATTTATACATAAATAATTTCAATAAAATTATAAATTGACAGGAAAAATATAGATTACAACTAATAAGCAAAGCCAATGGCAAAATTCAGAGACAAAAGCAACAGGCAATCATAAAAATATTCCCTCCAATGGTTAACTAACTAACGGTTTTACAATAAACATCAACAACCATTCAAAACAAGGCGCTGATTACAAAGATGTAATCGGATTACCTTGGATATCCACTACATTATTAGTTTATAAAACATTACCTTTAATAAAACCAGCCAAGCGGAAGCTCCTTCGACCTACCATTTTCGAAACAAAGACCAAGTGCTTTTCCAAACCTGTCGATTCTAGTTCGATCACCCATACGCATGCGCCCATTCTACTCTGAATTCTGACATCCCGGAATGCGTTCAGAAACCTGCAAGTGGTTACTGAGCTACTAACAAATACCTTTGAATATCGAAATGTACACAATAATATTTGTAATAATTATCGACCAATGAGAAAAGATCTAGAAATACTACGGATCACTTCAGTGCTTTCGAAAGGAAATTGATAGGTTAAGGAGTACCCCCAAATTCTTTATGAACACTTTAAAGCTCCAGAAAGCATAACAAAGAACCGAAAATTGATAAATACCCACGTGTATTCAGTTTAAAAGGATTATTTTTGAGTCTCAGATATGGTAGCGAGGAACCATTCGCTAATCGTTGGTTACTAGAATATTAAAAAAAAACTTTTTATCTCGAGGGGAACCTCGAGTAAATACAAAGGGTGATTAATATTTCGTTGACCGCATCGAGAGCGGTTCGTTTCCATTTTTAAGTGATTTATCATCCCAAGTGTAACATTAAATAAAGTGTGGGCGCGATTAACGGTCCAGATAAACTGATTTTACTAAATTAGATTGGAGAGCGAGTACGGATTTATTTATTTATTTACGGGAAATCCCTATTATAAAAACAACATTTTCTTCCAAAATGTATAACAAATACTAAAAACTAAAGTAGCTCTAAATCAATGGTATAACTAGTGACTATCGTTCAACTATACAAGTCCTACAGCATAACAAATACATTTATATTTCTACTGTGCAAATACAATTTTTAAATTTAATTAATGAAATACAGAAAGGGTCTACTTTTAACTTATTAAATAAATTTAAAGATCTATCTAAAGGTATGTGCTCTCCATAATTTGTAGAATGAAAAGGAATACTAAATAAATTATGGTTATGCAAGAGTCTATTAGGAACATTAAAATGAATTCTCTCGATAAGTTGTAAACAGTCAATTTTCCCATTTAGAAGTTTATACACAAAAACCAAATCGTTACACTTTCGATGAGTTTCAAGCGTTTGTAAATTTAAGATATTAAAAATACTCGAATAATCGTGATTATCAATAAATATTTTTAGTTTATAAGCACAATATTGTAAAAATTTATGGTGAATTCTTTCTAATGTATACATGTGTATCTTATACATAGGAGACCAGATCAACGATGCATACTCTAAAGTTGAAACGACCAACGACATATTAAAGCTTGTATAGATAGTTTGGCACCATATCTGAGAACAAAACCTAATATTTTGGAGGCTTTAAGGGAAATATAGTTTATATGATCATTATAATTAAGTTTGTTATCTAGTATTATTCCTAAATCTTTTACAGAGTATACTGAGGAGAGCAAATTTTCTTTTATAAAGTAACGACTATCAAATTTTTTGGATCTGTAAAAACTCATATGGTAGCATTTATTGATGTTAAGTGACATATTGTTAATATTGCACCAGTTTAACAAGCAATTTATATCTTCTTGTAAAAAGTCAGCATCCTGTTGTGAGTTTACAACTTTATAAAATTTAAGATCATCAGCGAATAATAGATACTTGCTATTTGCAAAGCATTTTCCTATATTGTTGATGAACAGATTAAATAATAAGGGCGAAATATGTGCTCCTTGAGGAACTCCAGATGGAATGGGAATACTTCTGGAACAGAACAGGCCGATTTTGACCTTTTGTGATCTGCCTGTCAAAAAGCTCTTTAGCCATTCAATTATATTATCACCAAAACCCAGCCATTTTAACTTCATCAATAGAAATTTATGGTCAACACGATCAAAGGCCTTGGGGAAATCTGCATAAATCACATCAACCTGACACCTCATGTCCGAGGCTTCCAAATTATCTTGGTTGAAGACCATTAAGTTAGTTGTAGTAGATTTCCCACTATGAAACCCGTGTTGATTATCATTAATGACTGCTGAACAAGTGAAACTTAGTTGGTCACAGATAATACTGTCGAATAATTTAGACATAGCTGATTGATTACATATGCTTCTATAGTTCTGTACATCCAGGTGCCCCGGTCTTTTCACTTTCAATGTACGAAATTGAAGGTATTTATAAACTTAACAAAATACCGTTAGCCCGACAAAGCAACCCTGCGGTGCGACCTTTAGCAGGTAGTTGTTGGTATAGCCACTATATACATTATTAGAATAGAAAGTGAAAGTGTTTCGTGCGAGGACAATAAACTACTCCAAATACCGCGAGTATATTACAAACAATGGCGCCACATGTCAACCAGGACGCTGACCCAGGCTCTGGAATTTGCACCTGATCGCATACGCAACGCTGGTAGTGAAAAGCGGCGCATGTAATGTAAGTAATTTTAATGTTAAATTGACCCTTGGGGCTATTTATAACATACTTGTCTGTAGTTTACAAAATAACTAGGTTAAGAGTATTTAGTTAGGGAATTAGGTATGCATAGAAATAGATCTGTGGTGTATTTTGTTTTTTACATCCGAGTAAAGAAGTTGCTTATAAAGACTTATTTTTTATTTAAATAAGTTTGAATACATTTAGGTAAAAGCTTGTAAGTGGCTCACGAACAAGTACTGGAAGTCAGGGTAAAGCTATTTAAAAATTTAAATTCTGAAAAATTTAAGGGGTTAGAAGCATCCTCTACCGTGTTTAATAGTAGTAGTAGTAGTAGTAGTTTATTTTGTACCCATTCATAATGGTAGTTTACAGTTTTATACAATTTAGTAACATCTGATTCAAATTTTATACAATATGATTAAAATATATCACAGTCAAATGGGAGTAAATGTTTATGTGAATGTGTGAACATATGCTCTCTATAAATTATAATAAATTAGTGGTAAATAGTGTATAATATTTATTGAAAATTGTATCAAAATGTTATTCCTAGCTTCCTCCATCTAGTGATCATTGTGATTTAAGTGGATCAATTCATAGTAAAAACTTCTTAGCAGTTAAAGTGAACAATTACTTCAGCAATACGACATCTGTGATAATATTGATTACATATACCACCTGGCTTTATCTACTTCTAATATAAACAAACCTCAAACACATTGTTGTTATGATAAATAAATAACAATATTAATATTCTAAAGTTCTCTAAATTAAATATATGTACAGGGTGACTAAAATGTCATCCTGTATTTCTTGCAACAGTGATAACAAAAACATCAGCTATGATAAATGTGGACTCCAGATATGCTATGATTGCAGTGACCTTACCTCGTCTGAACTCAGGTGTATGGAGTTAAAAAAGAGATCTCTTCAGTTCCACTGCAAAAGTTGCTTGGCTAAGAGTGATGATGGTTCCTCTGACTTATTAAAGGGAATCTTGGAGTCTAAATTTGAGGAGGTCATGAATGATTTGAAGATGCGTTTTGATAACTTCAAGTCTGAATTTATGCAGATTGCCACTGACAAGCTTTCTAGTGTTTCAGTTAAAGCAGAAGCACCAGTAAGTACTACCTTTGCTAGTGTTGTGTCTAAATCACTACAGCAATCTGTTATAATTAAACCTAAAGATAACAATCAGAAAAATACTACAACTAAATTGGATGTTGTCAATAACGTTAATCCTGTTACAGCTAACATCAAAATCAATACCGTCAAGCAAATTCAAAATGGGGGCCTGATTGTTAGATGTAATGATGCTGAAAATGCTGATAAACTACTAAAAATTGCCGGTGAGAAACTTTCTTCAAACTATAAGGTTCAACTGCTAAAGAAGGTTCTTCCTAGAGTTAGAATTCCAGGCTTGTCCCAGAAATTTACAACTAACGTTCTCGCAGATTATATAGTAAAACAAAACACAGACATATTCTCTGATTCATTAAATATAACTATATTAAAAGTAGATCCTATAAAAAACAAAGAACATAAGTATCAAGCATTACTACAGTTAGATAATGTTACCTACAGCAAAATATTGGAGGTTGGGCACATTATCATTGGCCTAGATGTCTGCAGAGTTTTCGATGCAGTCGAAATTACTAGATGCTTTAAATGCAATGGATACAATCATACCGCTCAATTGTGTAAACGTGAGCTTTGCTGTCCTAGGTGTGCGTTAGGACACGAGCTCAAAAATTGCAAGGCAGACAAATCCGAGTTCCGCTCCGCTAACTGCAAATTAGTTAATGTGAAATCTGGTAAAGACACCGATATTTGTCATGCTGTTTGGGATCACGATTCTTGTTCGGTGTACAAAGAATCAGTGGCAAAACTTAAAGCTGATTTATTTAGTATATACAGGGTGCCCACAATCTATCTCCGTATATGGGTAACTTTTTTATTATAGAAGATACAATATTGGTTAAATTAGCAAAGTTGAAGAGAAATTTACGAGTAGTATGATGCTTTTTTGAAAACTCATCTAGATGCTCAACTTTTTTAGATATTTGAAAAAAACTGAAATTTGCCATTTTCTTCAAACGCTAATAACTTTTTAACGGTTTAACCTATAGAGAAAATAAGAACTGCTTGTAAGGTAACTTTTTACGCAGAATTCAATAGCGTATATGACAATTTTAATTGGAAATGGGTTTTCAAGCTACAAACATAACCTCACTTTTTTTTAATGGAAACCATAGTTCAATATAACCCAAATTGAAAGGTTTTCCTTTTTTGATTACCCTGATGTAAGGGTTGATGTACTTATTTTCAGTAGTTTCTTCATAATAAAGAAAAACGATTTATTTATTTGCGGACATCAAGGAGTCCATGGATACATATTACAAACAAACAAAATGTGTAAAATCAATAATGGAAACACAAGTTTATTGTAACTAAATTTATTATAAACTAAGAAAAATAAAATACTTAAAAATAAACTATCCATACAATACAAATAACTTAATCAAAGGAAACAAAAATTAATTAATGCGAATATGCCCACTCCTACATTAACATATGCTCAAAATGACCTCCATTAGCTTGCAAACACATTTCGCACCTTTTAATTAGGTTTTGGTGCACCTTATTTAACGTTGTGGTGTTATACTTGTAATAGCTGCTGTAATACTATCTTTGAGTTGCTCAATGTTATTGGATTTTTAGCATACACTACATCCTTTACAGTACCCCAAAGAAAAAATCCAGTGGCGATAGTTCTGGTGACCTTGCCGCCATGGGACAGGACCTGCATTGCCAATCCAATTTGGAAAACTATTATCAAGATATTCAGAAACGGCTTGAGCATTGTGAGCAGGTGCACCGTCATGCTGAAAATATTTTAAGTTTTGCAGTAAATGAAGTGGCAAATTATCTAGCATTTCTTGCAATTCGTTTTGTAGAAAATTCAAATAGTGTACACCATTTAAATTATAATTATAGAAGAAAGGCCCAAGTACTTTATTACCAAAATGGCACGCCACACATTTATCGAAAATTGATGTTGATCCGCCTTTCTTCTGTTAAATGGGGATTTTCCTGACTCCAGTAGACTGTATTTTTCTGTTAAACATGCCTTTGTTAGTAAATTTTGCTTCGTCGGTAAATATAATTGTGTGACTAAAACCAGGATTATTATTTGTTTCATTAAGAAACCACCTACAAAACTGTTGTCTTCTCTCACAATCCCCATGATACAGTGTATTGCTAACATGGGTTTTGTATGGTTTGTAGCGGTTTTGTTTTAAAATTAGGCGAGCTTTTTCTGTAGAAGTAGCGCACTCAATTGCAGTTTCTCGGGTGGACGCTGTTGGCTTAAAATTTATGTAGGCTAACACACGTTCTTCATCATCAGTTTTGAATTTTCTTTTATCAGTACTGGGTTTTGTAAAAGCACCAAACCTTTTTAAATTGTTTTCTAATTTAGAAAACAATCGTTTATCTGGCTGCCTTCTTTCCAAATATCTTTCATAATACATATCACCAGCAGCATCACAATTTCTGTTACAGGCATAGTAACAAAAGAGCATGTCATTTTTTTCGTCGTTTGTATACATTCTCTATTATAATCAAATAAATTTAAAAGTTTTCTACACAAAATTTGCAACCCAGAGCAAATAAACACTTTACCTAATAATATCTGACAAATGCCAGTTGTTTTTTGTTTATTTAAAATATGTATCCATGGACTCCTTGATGCCCGCAAATAAATAAATCGTTTTTTCTTTATTATGAGGAAACTACTGAAAATAAGTACATCAACCCTTACATCAGGGTAATCAGAAAAGAAAAACCTTTCCATTTGGGTTATATTGAACTATGGTTTCCATTTAAAAAATGTGAGGTTATGTTTGTAGCTTGAAAACCCATTTCCAATTAAAATTGTCATATACGCTATTGAATTCTACGTAAAAAGTTACCTTACAAGCAGTTTTATTTTCTCTATAGGTTAAACCGTTAAAAGTTATTAGCGTTTGAAGAAAATGGCAAATTTCAGTTTTTTCCAAATATCTAAAAAAGTTGAGCATCTAGGTGAGTTTTAAAAAAAGCATCATACTACTCGTAAATTTCTCTTCAACTTTGCTAATTTAACCAACATTGTATCTTCTATAATAAAAAAGTTACCCATATACGGAGATAGATTGTGGGCACCCTGTATACACATGCAAACACATAGCAATTACAGTCAACACAGCAATTACAGAAATCACAGCAACCTTTCACTGACCTACAAATTTGCCACATCAATATTCGATCGCTCATTCCAAAATTTGATGAATTCTGTGAGTTTGTTTTAGGCACTAATTTCACCATTATCTCTATCTCTGAAACATGGCTACCGTTGGATTATCCTTCAAATTCAATAGTGATACCAGGATACTCGATATTTAGGAAAGACAGACCATTTAGAGGGGGTGGTATTTGTTGCTTTGTTAAAAATACAATCAAGTGTAAAGTAATGGACCTCGAAAATCTCCACACTGGCACATAGGAACAATTATGGCTAAAATTAACAATAAAAAAATAACTTACGCAGTAGGAACAATTTACAAACCTCCGACTAGTTCAATATCGTGCCTTCAGGAATTAGAGCATATTTTGGCAATACTTTATCCTGAAGTTGAACATGTCATTTTAATGGGTGACATGAATATAGATCTTTTCAAAGAGAACAATAACTCCAATTTCCTTAAGTCTATCTTTAGATCATTTAATTTGACTCAAGTTATCAATCAGCCAACTAGAATAACATCATCAACTGCTACTCTCCTCGAGCTGATTTGTGTGAGTGAAAACCTAAAATACACTGGATCTGGCACTCAATATGCCTGTCTTACCTCTGATCATCTTTTAGTATATTGCAGCCTATATATTCCACATAAACAACCTATTCCTAGCTCACACGCATTTCGTACTTATAAGTATTTCGACCACAAATTTTTTTCTGAAAATGCTACTTCTATCGACTGGTCATACTGCTATAATCAAGATCCAGTTGATCTAAAATTATCATACTTTAATCAAGTGATTACTGCGCTTTTCGATATACACGCACCCATCTGTACAGCGAAAAATTTTTGACCAAAGCCGGGATGGTTAACACATACATTAAAACAAATGATCAAGATAAAAGATGTAGCTCTTAGTAAATATAACAGAACTAGGAGAGTTTCGAACCGTACTTATTTCAAAGAGCTGAGAAACTATGTCACACAAGCAGTTAGGAATGAAAAGAAGGCATTCTATATTTACATGATTTCACTATATAAAAATAACTCTAAACAGCTATGGAAGTTCTTTGAAAAAGCCAACATACATCGAAAACCTAAAAATACAATTAATTTAAGCAATGTAGATCCAGATTGTCTCAATCAACATTTTATAAATGATATTCCACTTACTCAAGTTGCAGAAAATACAATTAGATACTTTTCATTGCAGAAATTTCCATTAAGAACAGAGGAACTAATATTTCACATGGTATCCTCGGATGATGTGATTAAAGCAGTTAATAAACAGTCATCGAATGCTACAGGCTTGGATGGGATCTCACTAAAAATGCAAAAATTGATTTTGCCGTTCTGCATTAATGTTTTTACACATATTATTAATTCCATCCTAATTAATTCAACGATGCGGATCTATGGAAAAAAATTTTAATCACACCTATATCTAAGGTCAGTGTTGCGACATCTTACGAGGAACTTCGACCAATAAGCATTTTAGCAACCATCTCTAAGGTGGTTGAATACATAATATACATACAAATTACCAACTACATTGATAATAATGAAATACTGCCACAAATCCAGTCGGGTTTTCGAGCTAAGCACAGTACTGCAACAGTCTTATGCAAAATTATGAATGACCTGGTTCAGAATATAGAAAACTCACAAACCACGTTAATGGTATACCTTGATTATAGAAAGGCCTTTGATGTAATAAATCATCGACTCTTAATTGCAAAGCTATCCTACTATGGTTGGAGCTCATCTGCACTGCAACTTATGACTAGCTAATTATCTGGAAGAACTCAACAAGTTAAACTAAACCGAGTGGTCTCAAGTGAGTTACATGTAAGACAAGGAGTTCCGCAGGGGAGTATCCTTGGTCCACTGTTGTTTACTATTTTCACAGCAGATCTACCTACTGTGATAACTGGCAACTGTAAAATCCACATGTATGCCGACGACACCCAACTATATCTGGAGACCCGTATAATGCGAACCAGGTTATTTTAGAGATGAACCATAACTTAGAGGCAGTACTCACCTGGACATCAAATAATGGTCTAACTTTGAACCCTAAAAAAACAATATGTCAGTGTATAGGATCTCCGTATTTCTGTTCAGTGTTCAAAAACAACTTAAACTCAGAAATAGTATTAAACAAATGTGTTTATAGCATTCAGCTACAAAGCGAAAAACCTAGGCGTAATCTGTGATGGTAGTTTAAATTTCGAGAGTCACGTAAATAAGGTTTGCAGTATTACATACTTTAAACTGAAATCCATTTATAAATTCAAGATGATGCTTCCCTCGGAGATAAAGTGGAAATTGTGTCAATCGCTTGTAATAAGCTACATTAATTATTGTAGCACTGTCTATTTTAGTTACCTCTCTGAGAAACTGAGGAACAAGCTTCAAATCATTCAGAATTGCTGTCTGAGATTTGCTTATAATGTTCCCTATAGGGAGCATGTGACTCCAATTTATAATAGACTGGAAATCCTAAAATTAAAACCACATTGTGAGCTTTTGTTTGCAACTATGTTATTTAATATATATAAATCAGGTTAACCAGCTTACCTATATAGTCTGCTAAATGTAAGAACTTCTGCACACACTTGCAACCTGCGCAACAATAATCAATTAAGTATACCGTACCATAAGACATCTAAATTTAAGTGCTCATTTGAATTCAACAGTGCCTACATATTTAACAAATATGAACATCTCTTTCTATTAGTGGATTCTGTTCCTGTATTTAAAAAACTTTTATTTAAAAAACTTATAAACTCTCAAAAACAATTGTAGTGTGATGTGAATGTAATGTAATGGAAAGTAATGTAATGCAAATGGGATATGCGAACAACAGCTATGCTGACATGTTCCCATTTAAGTAGTTGTAAGAGATGGTTACAATTACTACTTAATAAATAAAAAATAAATAAATAAATAAATATCACTAAAAACTAATTTGTATACAATGCAAATCCCAATAGTGCTAACCTAATTCATCGCATTATCAAATCATCCTGTAGAAATTCATCCACTGAGTAATAGCAGCGTTCACGTAGCAAAGACAACAGACCTACTTTAAAACCTTTAAGTTTTGACGATCTAATACTATTTGGAAGTTTATTATATACAGTGGGTGCTATGTAAATGAAGGATTTTTTTTACTAAAGTAGATATGGGAATGGGTCTATATATATATATATATTATTCAGAGCGAGTGTTTTGATTATGAAACGTATCGGGAGTGGTGTAGTTGGTTCGGTATTTATAGAATAAAATTAAAGTTTCATATATAAATATTCCAAAATAAGTAAGTATCCCGAGCCTTTTAAACAAGGGTTTGCAGTGAGCATTCTTTTCAGCTTTACATATGATCCGAATTGCACGCTTTTGAAGTTTAAAAATAGTTGATGTATTTCCTGAGGTATTACCCCAGAAGGCAATACCATATCTCAATCTTGAATCAAATAAGGCATAGTATACACTTAGTGAGGTTGTCTCAGTTAAGTGCCTGGATACAGATTTTATAGCATAGCAAGCTGACGTTAGTTTATTGGCAAGACTATTGGTGTGCTGAGACCAGTTCAAACCCTGGTCGATAATCAAGCCCAAATACGGAGTTGAGGTTACAGTATTGAGGGAAAAATCATTTAAAATACCATCAATCAAATCATATCCTTTGAATGTAATCATGCAAGTCTTTTTAGTATTTATATGAAGCCTGTTGATTATGAACCAGTTGAACATACATTTAATATCAGCAGAAATATGCTGCTTAATTGTTGTTATTGAACAAGCTTCCCAATTCATACTTATATCGTCAGCAAACAAAGTACAATTTGCATATGAAGTTGAATATATAAAATCATTAATAACAAGTTGAAAATGCAAGGCATTGTCGCAACGAACTTCCAAATGTAGACTTACTTTAAAACAATTTAAAGAAATTAAAATTATTATGTTGTAATAATTATAAGTATTCAGATAAAATAAAATTAATTCCGGGGGTCGGGTATCCATGGTCAGATTTTGTGGGGGTACCATATTTCGACTCAGCTATGTTAGGGGAGTCCAAATATGTATCGCACATTAATTTTGGACCTATTTGAAATTTTAATTTTCCGACGGAATATCGCGGGGCACGGCGTCCCGTGGCCCGATTTCAACTGACATCAAAACTTAAGCTCAGGACACCGAGCTGAATCGATTGATGTATCACACATTTATGTCCGACCATTAGAAAGGCCTCGGACGGACAGACAGACGGACGACAAATCGATTTCATAAACGAACAAAGTTCGTTGAAAATTAGGAATAAAATAGAGCCCAGTACAGAGCCTTGAGGAACACCTAAATGTGATACTTGCTTACTAGAAGTCTGATCAACTTGAATTCGTACAGATTGTGATCTGCCTCCCAAGTATGATTTAAACCAATCGTTTGCAACTCCTCGAACTCCATAAAAGTCCAATTTAGACAAAAGGATGTCGTGATTAACAGATTCAAATGCCTTATTAATATCTACAAAAAGTGCGGCAGACAATGAATGTTTTTTATTTAGTGCTGAGTACACAGTGTTCAAGAAATTGTATAAGGCATCTGTTGTTGATTTATTAGCACAAAACCCAAATTGGGCAGATGAAAGAATAAGGAATAATGATTATCTTTTAGAAATACTCTTTGCAGGATTATTATAAAAGAAAGAGAAATAGGTTCAAGAGCTTATTTTTATATTGAAACTGTAGGTACCCGTTTTAGGTGTTTTATTTGTCACCAATACAAATAAAACAAACCAATATTAAACAAAGGGAGACGTTACAAAGTCTAAACTAAACTAAACCTTATGCCATAATGAACTATCCGGTAGTTTTTCATTACAAACAACCCTAGTCTTTGACGCTCATCTTAATGAATTATACTTGGTAATGCACGAATGAACAAACAATCAAAAGTTCTGTGTAAGACTTCTGACATTTTAAATTGACCGCAAGAGATTGTGGGTTATTTTCATACTTTGGTATTCCATGTACTGCTGGCTTGAGCACTTAGATTTATGTAAATTATTATCCCTCCTGAAACTAGAGACAATTTACTAAGAATACCTAATTCACTGACATTAAAGGTCTTTATTTTTAACCTTCTAAAACTAATGATTTTATGTTGCCATGAATTTTGTCAGGACCAAATAAATGAATTCTTTGTAATTTATTTTAAAAGCATTTTTTTTATATTAAAAATACTTGGAATAATTTCAGACAGTGTGATCTTTTTAACCTGAAACTTTCAAATATCTTGCTTAATAAGTATTCTTCGAAAAAATTGTCAATAATCAAAATTTAATCAGTCTGCGATGGAAATCTAATAATGCCAAAATTACTTTCTTTTCCTCGTCTTTGCATGCAGAGCATAGAGTAACTTTGAAATCTTCAATAGGAACTCTTATTTTTTTATTATATATTTGAATTATATGGCTAAAAATAGGTAGGATTTGTCTGAAACATTTTTTTTTTTATTCATGATAGTTGACACTGTAATGATGAAATTGTATTTTTTCGATTTCTACTACAAAGAACCTATAAATTGTTATTCTTTAAAATGGTTCACTCGCATTACTGAAGGTGCGGTCTCTACACAGGATTTACAAATGTTACCAAATATAATTTACGTTTCAAATTAAACAATGTAAATGAATTAAATAGCACCTCTTACCTTATTTAATTTATTTGCATATCAGTTGCTGTGTATCAAATTACTCTTTATCTCGGGATATTTGCCATGGCTTATAAATATTTCCACTTTAGTCCAGATTCCCGTGATGGAGCTATTTTCCTTTCCTAAAACGTAGACAGGAAAATATAACATGTTACATGCCAAAATAGGCAATGTATATTGTTTAATTTGTAAATAAATTCCCGCGAATATTTTTAAATGAACTGGTCAATTTTTTTCATTCCGGACAGTTGCGTTTGCGCAAAAAGAATGCGCAGGTGCGGGTAGTGTCGGAAGCGGGATTAAGCTACGAGACCTGAAGCCAAGAACATCTATCTGTGTGGTGTGCCTTTTCTTTTCAAGTGGTAGGTTCCTTTCTACCTGTCCTTATCGTTCCTCATACCTGGTTGTTCCTTATCGTTCCCCTACGAGAGCCTAGAGTTTAGGATGGAGGGATAAAATTTGGAGTCAACAATGACGTGATGTGATGCACAAAACGTGATGGCCCTGGGATTTGGCTGCGAGGTGCGATTTAAGTGAGTAAATTGTTTTTATTTACATTGTACATAAAAATTTGACCATCACATCACCTTTAAACGTATTTGGTATTTGATACAAAATGGCGCGTAATTTGCAACGTAATTATACTTTATATTAAACAATTGCGCAATAGTATAGAAACGCGGGAAAGTACAACAAACAGGTACGATTAGGATTTTGTAGGAAATTGATTGTTTCACTTCATCACAGGTATTGTATTGCACTCTATGCCAGTACTTAAAAATAGAATATCCGTCAAGAATGAATCATGATCACCACATTATCAACAGTAGCCTTTTGTTTCCACCATCCTGATTGATTGGGAAAATAACATGTGTTTATTCCACAACTATGGGAATTATTTTTAACATTCCTTTCCGTTGGTTGTGTAATGATGTTACGTTACGAATTTCGATTTGCCCATAGGGGCAGAAACCCCGAAACAATTTTAAGTGCACCAGCTAACTACAGTGGTTTGGAACTGCTTTCTTATGAAAAAAAATGATAATAAAATATAAACATAAAAATTTATTTATGTTAGCTTTCTATCTTATCTCATGTTACTTACTTTTCTATGTAACTTTGTATAAATTTATAACATTTAAAATATGAAAATCGTGCCTCGTCAATGTATAGGGAAATAAGAAAAAATGCCCAAAATAAAAACTACTGTGCACATACCACTTACCTTGAAAAACATTACTAGTTGTCATAAATAAGGGGTGCTAAACTGTCCTGTTCCAGCAATTCCTTCGATATTTTCTCTACCTGGAAGATTCTTATTCCAGATAGGTCTCCTTACTTTTGATGTTTGAAAATATCGTCACTTTATCTTTTACCTTTCTTAACCATACTTTAAAAACACTTATTAACTTTCTGTTGAATTAAAACAATTTTTTGCAATAACAGCCTCTCCCCTGTATGACTTCATCACTGGGGTAGCTGGATATCCTTTCACAATGATAATATTTTTTTATCTTATAAATAACTTCAAATAAAAATCCATCTTAGCTTAAACTTTATTAACAGTAAATTTTGAAATATATTATAAAATGCCTAGTTCCACGAATGCTTAACACTGTCTAAATCAAAATTCGAACAGTTTAAATTTTAAATATTCTTCTGACTGTAATTATCAGTAGTCAAATTGACGTTGCGTCTTCTGTTTTATAGTTCTGTTCGTATCCCTTAATATTTATTCAACCACGGCTATCTCACACAAATACTCTCTCTCAGGGCTCTGCCTAGGCCTACGTCTTCACCTTGAGCTGTCGAGGGTTTAGTACCACACCCAAGGAGTAAATTTATGTAATGTGTAGCAAGGTACCGGATCAAAACCAATGAACTTACTCAGCTCGATCACAAAGTACAAATTGATGCAATACAAATTATATCTTGACATATCTTGGCAATTTTCCTTTTAAATTGAAATGTGAGGTTATGGACCACTTAACCTTTTCTAGTCCGTGAATACTGCACAAAAAAATATAAATTTCAAATACAAGCAAGTTTATAAATCTCAATGACTCACCTAAAATCCTTTTCTCAGGGAAGGGCTTTACAAAATTACTTACACCTAAACCGCCTCCAGGTAAATCCTCTCAAACTTCCAAACAAATCTATCTGCTGCTATACCTCCTACTGGTTATACCAGGCTTCCCGGGTACAAGAACAACGCTTTATCTTCAATCCAAATTCTATTTATAACAGGTTATAAGTTTGGTGCTAACTTTTCACCACATACAACCACAATAATCTTTGATGCACAACGTCTTAACTATTAAACTCGTAAACTCAGTCACTTTAACTTGCCTATGCAGGCTTACAATCACTTATATATCTCGATTACTTTTGATTACTCTAACTTATACTTTACAATCACTAATAATAATTTTAACCCCAGACCGAAATATAGGTTTCTACAAAATTCGAATTCATAAGGAAGGTTATTTACAATTTCATACATAACTACAACTTTTACCTAGACAACCCTTTGCCTTCTATTTCTTTTCTCATTAATAAATATTGTCCAATAACTTCCCAATCAGTAACTTCGTATCTATGTAGTCTTTTGCCCCATGAGTAATTCATACCATGTTACATTTTATAATAGGGTACAGTGGTCTTTTCCTCCAAAGTTCTTTTATCTCACATACAATATAACCTGACCGAGTTTATTTACCAAATTAAACAACATAACAGTAATAAAACAATCAACATAAAACAAATAATAATAAAATTCAACTCAATAACTAAAATAAATAAAACCGTTTCGATGTCAAGTCCTTTCTTTACAATCTTTTATATAATTTAGCCATTCCCGACCAAGAATCGCTATACAACAAAATTTCTACTTTGGTTCTGTAATCAAACCTTGCTTATACTTATGTACTCTTGTTGTTCCGCGTTCACTTCAGTTCTAAAATTTATCCCCAAGTTTGAAACACCCCCCCCCTTTTTGACTACATGCATATCTTACCCCTTGTATCCTATCCATTACAATATGTACATTGATCTAAGAAAAACAACCCTAACATCCAACTGGCCAAGTATTATTAACATAACTTCTAAAAAATATTTATCTCTAAATAATACTACAATTCCATTTATTTGGAAATGCCCTTAGAGATACATAGAAAAACAACGCAATACCAACTTTTACTTTGAACTATTCCAATGTCCATTACCAAGACCAAAATTTCACAGTATAACTAGTAAATACATCCTACAAATAAAGATTGCATTTAAATTAATATGCATATCTTTCTTAACGTTTTAAAAGTTTCAAACTCCTTTTCCAATAATGTTATGCTTAGATGTAAACCAAAAGTAATTCAGTCGCACTATCAACCAATTACAATTTATATTTACAAGTTTGCAAGTACTTATTTATCAAGTGTAAACACAAAACAAAAACAGCTCAAACATTACTCACAGTTTAAAAATCATGAGGATTTCAAGAAAACTTCACTGATTCACTTGTTTTCTGTCTCGGCACATTAGGTCTCCCATACTAGCTTAACTTCCAACATTTAGCTACAGAGTGAAAATCCACCTATGCACCTCCAATATACTTTTAATTCTATGCGTAACTTGTGTGTTTGAGCGTTCTGGCCTAACTATCTAGAAAAGCTCAAAACAATTTTGTTGTTTGCCACCTTTCGAGAGACTCACTATAACACGTCCTTTAGAACTAAACCATTATTTCGTTCTTAACTTAGCTTACCTTAAAAATTTTGTTTTCCCACTTTGTGCATCTAAAGTTATCTTATGGTTCGAGTTCAATGTCACCGATCCGTGTGAACGATCATTGTTCCCATGCTGTACATACCAAAAGCTAGTTATTTGTTGTTCATAACGCATTAAATTTTATACTGTATGTCAAAATACTTTTTATGAAAGTGTTTCATATAACGTTCGTATTATTTCATGTCTTTGTTTTTCTTAGAATTTTTTTTTAATGTAAATAATCTTCCAAGACAACCTAATAATTTTAAGGAGCAGCTCTCATTTTATTCCAGTTCAAACCATACTTCCCAAACAAAAGACCAGTTTTTGTTAGGCTGTTGATACTACTTTGTATGGAGTATTTAACTGTAAACTTCAAATGGTTCTGGTTTATGTAGAAGCGGGCAGGAGTCTTGATAATGCTGCTAATTCTCAGCGTATTCCTGATAGAATGCGGTCACATATTTCATTTTATTGCACTGTCAAACAGTTGATGGAAATGTTCAACCGAAAAAAAGAACCCATCGTGCTACAGTCACTGAAGAAAATAATAAAATTTTTGTACCAGCTGCAGTATAAGTGCACGATTCTGAAGTCATCTTCTACAAACCTTTACATGTGATTTTCCAATGCTCCACCCAAAGGTACTACATTGGCCAGGAAGGGAGTTCTTTTTACCTGGAAAATTTGAAATTTTTGTCGAACCCTTGCTGTTTTAAGTAAGGTAGGGATCTTTAATGTGTGTAACAACACTCACACACGGGACCTCCATTTTACCTCTCATCCAAGCGAGGGTGTATTTTTTTGAAAAATGCTTGTCTACCATTTTTCAAGCGGACCTTGTCGGGATTCGAACCTGGGACCTTGGGCGTAGTAGTCACACACATACCACTATGCCACGGAGCCACCGCCGTCTTCTACAAACCACAAAACAGTTAATTGACGCAATATGTATTACTGGAGTTGAACATCAGCGTTCTTGGACTGTCAATGAAAATGCGGAATAATTGGCATCAAACTTATTGGCTCTCGCATTATTGAAGGTAACTTAAATGGTCAAATGTATCGAGGCATTTTGGAAAATTACCTTCCAACACTACTTAAAGACTTGAGCAGTATTTTTCTAGATATTTGAGATTAAAACAGAAACACCTGCACATTGTTCTGTCACAAAAGTAAGTAAGATAAATCTCATACCTGTATTTATATAATTTGAAAGAAAGATGTACTTAAGTATCGAGCCCCTGCTTGTTCAGAAAAATAGAAGTTTTAAATTTTTCAGACAGCTTTATTAAAACGACTACCATCCATATTTAATTTCAGTGTTAACCTCAAACTTCAAATTTGTAAGAGCCAAACCTTTTGCTCCACAACCATATATTTTCTTAACAGATATTTATTTTATTTTTAGAAGGTAACTAAACGGCAACATAGAATTCTTGTACGATCATAGATAATATTTTGTAGGTAGTAGATTTTAATATATAGGCTTGGATAGCCTAGAATAGATAATTAGACACTCCACCAGAGAACCCTAGAAAATAATCGTGTTACAAGAACAGAGTATTGTAATACGCCACGAGGAAACAATCAGAAAATTTATCTGTGAACAACTTACCATTCATAAACATTTTGAACGGGTAATTCAGGTAGACTTTCTTCGTATACATTTTACTAATAATCTAAAACGATATTTTTGTATTTATATAAGAATAGATGAAAATACACTTTTGTACATACCAGGTATGAGTAATATGGTTTCTCGCGTTTCTTACTATTGCGCAGTTCTTTAATATAACGTATAATTACGCAACAAATTACGCTCCATTTGTATCAAATACCAAACACCTTTAAAAGTGATACAATGGTCAAAGTTTAATCACAATATAAATAAAACGGGTACTCGCGTGAATTTCTTAACATCTCAGGATGCTTGTAGTTTTTGTGTGGGTAGGCTATGCCATTGTTGACACCAAATTTTATCCATCCATCCTCTTGCTCGTTCGTAGGTGGGACGAGAAGGAACAACCAGGTATAAGGAACACAAAGGTAAGATAAGGAACGTACCACCTGAAAAGAATAGGCACGCACACCGGCAGATGTTCTTGGGTTAAGGTCTCGTAGGTTAATGATGTCTCATCACACCGCGCACACTTACGTAATTCACTCTGCGCAGGCGCGACTCGGGGATGATGGAAATTGACCAGTTTATTTAAAAATATTCGGGGGAATTTATTTACATATTTAACAATGTACGTTGCCAAATTTTGGCATGTAACATGTCATCTTGGCCTTAGGAGGAACTTCTTTATCGAGAAACGACAAATGACAAGCAGGCCGTCAGATATCAAGAGAACGAAAATTTATTCTGGTTTAGAAGATAACCACAAATTTTGAGAGAGGGACATACAAAAAAAAACATCTTACATGACAAATTCATGTATACACCAGTTGTGTATTTAAGGACATAATTCAAAAGTTTACCAATTAGAAAATTACATACGATCGTAATTATTTATATTATGTGTACAAAGGAGGAATATTAAATTAAAACTAAAGATCAATGTATCTAGTACTAAAAGGAATTGTTACATAAATCAAAACCAAATTTTGATTGTAAATGGTGTTAATATAAAATTAAAGTGAAGAATACATTTATATGCAAGGAAGTGGGACGCACAATGCAACATAGCAAGACAATGGCGAATTGACATGTTACAAGGTTGATGTCATATTTACTGATACGGAAAAAACCTTCGATACGGTCCTGCACAATGCATTGATTCGGAGCTGCGAAGACTATGATGTTCAGCCTAAAATTGTAGTGTTGCTGTCCTCCTACCTTGATAATAGGCAGCTGTATGTTGAGATTCAGAGTGTCAAGTCTGATTCGTTTGTTGCTACGTCAGGTGCCGTGCAAGGATATATACTGGGACCGTTACTTTTTCTTATAACAATAAACCACCTGCCAACAGTTCTTGACTATTCTTCATGTCTTCTTTATGCTGATGACTAAATTATGTAGATGAATTTGACCATTAGGTGACTAACAAACGTGAATATTCCACATTTGCCTTTCACCACAATGACATTGGTTGGGGCAATGGGACATAGAAAGTGCGTAGTAAAAGAACAAGTTTATTTAGATATTGTATTTGAGGTGTCATACTTTTGTGTGGTGGTCTCTGGGTTAATTCGGGATGTAATTTTGGGTTGCGATTTCTTGGTAGATCATCAAATCAATATTGAATTTTCAATGAATTGTATGTCCAGGGTTTTCAATAGGAGCCAGCGGATTATGGAATTTTTTATGAAACCGAACTTAAATGTTCATCTGACTATTTGCGAAGTCTCAGAGGAAGGCCCTGTAGAATTTCAGTTGAAGAAAGAAGTAAAATTATATGAACCGTTCGAATTAAAAAAGGTAGCGGATCGGCCGGAGGTGTTTTCTGATAAGGAGAGAGAAAATCTATATGAGTTATTGTTGTCTTTCAGAGACATTTTCTCTAATCAGCCTGGTCTTACGGGTGTCTACCAGCATGAAATCGAAGTAGGGCGGCAGGCTCCGATTGTGGCTGAAATTAACGTTTTACGTAAATCAAAATTATTCAAGGAGGTGAAAAAGAATATGCAAAGTATTGCAGTGGATCAGATAAATGATCCCTTTTGTTTAAAGGTTATTGCTGAATTAGGCAAGAATGAAGTACCAGAACGGTATGGTGATTGGTTCCTTCTCCATGAGGGGTTACTGTTTAAACAGGGTTCTGGGACTCTCCACAATTTAAATTATGCGTTCCTACCAGACATGTTCTTCCCCTAGTACTACAAGAACATGAGAACAATGGCCATTTCGGCTCTGAAAATTGTTTTGAATATGTTGGTTTGTGATTATTACTTTCCACGGACGAAATGTGCTATAAAGAAAATATTTGCTGGCTGCGACTTGTGCCAGCGGGCGAAAATTTCAAAAAAAAGTGTTGGTGAATACCATAGTGTGTTTGCTGATTCTCCGAATAAAATTATATGTCTTGAACTTATGGGTTCTCTCCCTCGGTCACGGTCAGGGGCGACACAATTGCTGGTGATAATAGATGTGTTTAGCAAGTTGGTGACAGCTTGCCCATTAAAACGAGGTAATGCTGCTAATATACTTTGCTATCTAAGAAATAATTATTTTACAGAAGTTGGTAAACCTCAAATGATATTAACCGACAATGGTAGTCAGTTTTCCAGCATTCAGTGGAAAAACATTTTAGGAGAGAATGGGATAAAAATATGTCATACTTCCGTGTATTACCCGCAGGGTAATATGACAGAAAGGGTAAACCGCGAAATTGTACGTCTGTTACGATCAATGTGTTATGAGCTTTACACAAAATGGGCAATGGTATTAGACGAGGTGATGGTCTATCTTAATAGAGCTGTGCATAGTTCTACGGGTTTTAGCCTTCGGGAGTTGCATTACGGAGGTGTAATTGATAATCCATTTGTAAAAAATATCATTTTTCCGACTGTATCCATACCGATACATAGTCAAGAGCAGCTAATCACGTTGGCTTATGACAAATTAAAGTCGAAAGTGGAAGAGCGTAAAGTAGGATATGACAGAATTTACAAAAAGTTTGTACAGTTTGAGCCTGGCGATAAGGTGTGGGTTCGCACCCACCCCCAGTTTGCAGTGAAGAAAAGGAAATAAAAAATTTTTTTTGCTATATTCTGGTCCAGCCACTATTTTAGCCAAAAAAGGGCAGAATTCATACGAAGTAAAAGATGACCTAGAGGGTACTCCGCTTGGTATTCAGAATGTGGTAAATTTAAAGCGTACCACCATATTCAAACTAAACAAAGCTTAGCTTGAAATTTTGTTTGTAGCACCTGTAGTTATTAAGTTTTTGATTTTTTTTGCTGATGTATAAAGAAAAATGAAAAAAAAATTAATAAGGGGGTGATGTAAAGCCCCGTTTGTAGTAGCTAAGTTGTGTTCTAAGGGAAGGGGGGGTGGTTGAGGTGACCGTTCTCAACAGGGTAATGGAGGGAAGATCGTGACTGAGTGCAGGTAGTGTAATAAGTGGTGCGTTGAAGATCAAGTAACCCTTGGAAGACGCGCCCAGCGAGTATATGGTTGCGATATTTATAGTATAACTGTTATGGTATGTTTAGTTTTTAAAGACGATGTTTTTATATGTATCTGTTGGTGAATAAGAACCCTTTACTGGTGTAATTCTTAGTACAATCGGTGTTATATTTTACCAAGCTGTGAAAACCTGAAAACAAGCTTTATCTTTCTGCGTTAGTTATATTAAAAATTTATATTAACCTGTATTGCATGTACCGGCTTTAATAAAATTAAACAAAGGCGTCGACAGACTTTTATTTGATGAGCTTAGATCGGGGTCATACAGGTTTGACGATACCTTCAAGGTACCGTAAGGAACTAAACATATAAATCCAGAGTTAAAACTAAGTAAGTACAATATGGGCACCAGGAACATGGAGCAAGCAGAAACAACGATAAATGTTCCACTGTTCTCGGGCTAACCCAAAGTAATTCACTATACCAAGAAATAAGAAACTAAAGGTTCAAACAACCAAACTAATTCATTTATTTCTTTTTTGTTTAACAAAAGTAAATCCAATGCAAAACTCACCAACTACAAAAATAGATTTTGGTTAATACATATCAATCTCAAGTAAAGTTCCAATTTATAAATATAACACACACACACAATAAATGGATACGCTGTAAATAATATCCTACACTCAAGTTCATATATCAGCAGTAAACAAAAAAAAATGGTACAATTATCTGGACAGCCAGGCATACATCCAGCCAGTATATTTATAATAAACCAATAATAATAATAAAACAGAGTACATACAGGTTTTATAGCCACAAAATTCGCAGTGCTATTTATATTGGTAATAGTGTTTAATCAATAAATACTTGTGAAAAGATTCACATTAAATTCATTATGGTAATTACAATAATAATCAAAAGGTTCACACAATGTCCTGAAGGGATCAGTAATTAAAGTACCGGTTAAAAGGCTACTTTCGGCCTGAATGGCATCAACCCACCATACAGTAATACTTAAAAATCTCAAGATTAATGTGAAAATGTAGTAAAATGCTGTCTTTAATGTATGCTAAGTGATTTAGCATCAAATGGTATAAATAAATTTAGATATGAACACTAATTCTTATCATACCAACCTGTTCACAGCAAATCTGATATGAAACCGGGACACAGAGATGTCCAAATAAATCATGTAGCAACCAATGTAGACAACAGGTAACTAATCTTGAATCAATCGAGGGATGACCCATAAAACTTGCATACTCCATAAAACAGCAATTTGTTTATCTCCGAGAGGCTTGAATTAAAGTGGCAAATTATTTCATAGAATGTAGATTAAAATTCCATAAAATTCCAATCATGAGTGCAGGTTACAGCGGAACCATACCAGAACGTCTAATGCCATATAATAGACCAACATGAAACTAGGACGTAGCCAAATACACCTTAAAATAGAATCTGATCGGGGCTACCCATACATAAAACTTATACATATAATGTACACCTAGAAATAGAACCCTATAATATGATAAAATGCATTAGAAAAGAATCATTTCTTTAAACTACCATACTTACCATGTATGTGGGTGAAACATACAAAACCGACGAAAGTATATTTTCTAGTTCTACAAAAAATTGTAACAACTACTAAATATCCAAGTCCACCTGTGACAACGTCGTAAATCCGCGAAAATAATATCTCTAACAATCATACAACCAATTAGAGGAAATATTATAAGTCCTGGGTGCTGGTTAAAATCCGTTACTAAAAACGAAGCGACAGCTAAAATACCAAGCACGCCAAGAATGTTGCACGTCGAAGGATCGTTGTAGAAGAGAGCTCAGTTTCTTCCTGCATGTCTTATCAGATGCAAAGTTGAGACGCTTATTATATTGAACTACTTTTTATGGTAATAACACTGACTGGTACAGAAAAATAATTATTTGAAACGTAATTTATGTTAGAAATCGAAATCAGCCAACGCCATACTTAAATGACAAGTGACAATCAAGTGAAGGCGGAAGACATAGAAAGGCGGCCAGTTTCGAGTATAAAATTGAAATATTGTAAAAAGGATGCAAGTAGCACAGCCAATTATACAAAAATAGCAAAGCAAAGGGCAGGGCGTTGCAAAGTGTAACAAGGAAACTACTTGCTTGCATTTTTTCAAGCAACTGCACAACTATTCAGTTTATTATTTTATTTACATTTATATTGTCATAGTTATAAATCGAGCACTTTTATATCCTGAGGCGCGAAGCGCCGAAGGATATATGGTGCGAGATATATAATTTCACTTCTCAACCTAGGTATATATAGATTTTTTTTTACTACCAACACGAAAATGTACAAATTTTGTTAGTTTAGATCGTTATGTTAGCAAGTTGAAATTATTTTTAAGTTTTTAAAATACTAAGTATGCTGGATGTCAGTTTATGTCAAATTATAAAAAGTTGATTAATGTTGTTAAATGTTAGGTTACGTGAAGTAGTTTTAATTGGTTTAAGTATTATATTTAACGTAGAAATGGGTGATAGTGGTTCAGAAGTAGAAATTAATGGCACCCCACCTAAGCTTGCACAACTAGTAAACAGTGCTAGTTGTGATTTGTTGACAGATGAGTCTAGAAAATTATGTGCATACCCCCAGTTTGAAGAATGGCGTGAAAAAAGAAAACTACAAAAATATCAGAAAAATTGTTTTGACATCAGTAAAGTAAGTTAATATTATAGTTAAATGTTAAAAGTTTCTGAAGATGAGCGGAGAGGCTGCCTTTGGCTCCGGCAATTTAGCAGGTAAATCCTTGGCTTATTTTTACATGGTTAGCTTTATCCATACGACAATAATTGCAACCAAATTTGGGTTGTAATAAATTACGTCTAGGGTTATGCTGTGATTAATGTCTCGGGTTATGCTGTGATTAATGTCTCGGGTAAAATAATGATGGGAAATGACTTTGCAATTAGTGGAAATCCCCTATACCTGATTATTGAAATAAAGCTTATAATGCCCAAAAACGCTTAGCAATTTTCATTTTATAATAAATAAAATGTTACGTTATGTACTTTAAAGGACATCTGATATATTAAACAAATGAAATAAACGTTTATTCCAGTAGTTTTTGCAGAATACTTACAGGCACTGTGTTTTGTAGGCACAGTTTTAGGAACGCTCGCTTTTAGTATTAAAAGTCGCATTGAGAAAGTATATCAACACTCCATAGTGTTAATTGTGAGTGGCACTAACAATGTGCAGAAAGAAAGTTTCTGTGTTCGTTTTTATCTTAATTTATTTGCAAGCTGTGTTATTTTTTAAGTTCAAAAATACAAATTACTTAGTTTTGATGTTTAACCCGATCATTTAAAATAGGATATGAGTGTGTGAATTATTGACACAAGTATGGCAGACACTGGTCAAATAAACAAGGTTTACGTTTGTGGACTGAAATATTCCAAAATTTATAAGTAATTTTTATAGAAAGTTTGGTTTACAAGAACAGAAGGGTGATAATATTACTGTTTTCGTTCCGAATATAGTCAATATTTTTAAAATGCAGCTCAATAATCTTTGTTACGAACTTTCATTAATTTATATTAGATATTATTTATTGAACATTCACATATTAATGTCAAATCGATTTTATTAGATTTACAATTTAAGATTTGTCTTTAATCATAATGATAATTATTTCTAAGGCTTAAAATTGTTTTTTGCAAATTTTGTGTTATGAAATTTTACTTGAGCTTGATTCGTTCATGCTTTATATGGAAATTTGTATCTTTATTTTTAACAGTTTTTCTATAAAACTAGCTTGTATTTGAATGCTTCAACTTGATCGGTCACATGCATATGATCTGATTTTTTCTTTGTATGTTAAAAATTAAATAATATGTACTTTATTACAAGCATAAAAATCAGCAATCTTTGTTCGAAAATCTTTCAGTTTATTGCCCTACTATCTTTTATTAATAATAAAGTTTATTAATGGTAGAATACCTTTACACGATAGTTGTAAGAAACAAAACACAATAAATATACAATAATAAAATTAAAAAAAAAAACTGTTTACAGCTTATTTCTAAGAATGGATTTAAAAATGTAAAGTGAAACATAGAATATATCAATATTAGATAAATATAAGTTTACGGATTTAGACAGCCTGCTCGTTATAGACATTTCGCTCCCATAATTGGTCCTGTGAAATTCACAATAAAATAAATGGGTAGCCTTAATCTTAAATTTATGAGCGTGTAAACTAAAGCTCGCCAGAATGTCGTGATAATTAAAAACCTTATACAAAGAGCACATATCTAAATAAGTATGTCTCATTTGAAGGCAATTAATACCAAAGTAACTAAGAAGTACTTCATAGCTAATTGAGTTAAAAACTATATTAAACTTACAACAGATAGGCTATATAATAATTGGACAATGTTATTTGCACATGCTGTTATCGCAACATTACATCGTTCCAGAACATGGGATCAATTAACTACACTTCTCAATTAGAAATACTAATGTGCTTTTGTTAGTAAATAAAATTCCTTACATTCAACCATAAATTGATACTGAAATTTCTTTTAGAATATTTATGCATTTGGACTGGATGAAAACTCTTTTATATCATATGATTGAGTATTTAAATGCATTTGAACATAACAAATACCTTTCTTTCTAATTTAAAACATGATTAAACTATCTAATAATCACGGTTTCCTGCGTTAAACATAATTGATACATTTTATATACCGTATACATTTCACAAATGTTTTCTATACAAATAAATATCTAAACAATCTGGTTTTTCTCGAATTCTTGGGATTTTTCTCACATTTACGAACTCAGATCTTTATCATATGATGAAATATGAACTTTTCTATGACCTTTCACACCATTATATATACAGAATGTCCCAAAATTTGTTAGGAAATAAATCTACCACGTATTGTAGACTCAAAATAAGTTGATTGCACCAAATTTGCCGTTATACCAAAATGTACCGTTTGTTCATGAGAAGACTTCAAGCACAAATTCAGTTGGTTGTGGATACAAAGATAGCACCTTTTTTTACAAGTGTTCAACGTGACCTGCACCTTCATTGATGCAGAGGTCAATTCGGCGTATGAAATTGACATGCACCCATCTTAAAACATCATTGTGTCATAATGCATTAACAGCATTTTGAATTCTGTTCCACAATTGTTGAGGTTTATTAATTTGAACCTTGTGCACACGTGTTTTTAGTGCTCCCCAGATGAAGAAGTCGCACGGATTTTAGTCAGAGGAACGCGGAGGTCATTGAATTGGTGTTTTGTGGCATCAACCAATCCATCTACCAGTAAATTGTTCATTAAGATACTCTTTTACGGCATGTGTAAAATGAGGTGGTGCATGAAGAACATGTTTCGACGAACATTAAGGAGCAATTATTCTAGTAATTCTTAAATAAATTGAAGATAACTAGCACCATCCAAACGATTAGGCAATCGGAATTGCCAATAACTCCGACCAAGACATTCATTTTAAATTTCCGTTGATAATGTCTACGTTAAATAGCATAAACATGCTCATTGTGCAGGTTCATCATGCCATGAGATGTAAAACAAGACTCATCAGTAAACAAGATATTAGTGTGGAATCTGTTGTCAACTACCCTGTGTTCCCGAACAGTTTGTGTAATTCTTGCACTGGCTGAATGTGGAATGAACAAAGTAATTGATCTCTAATGATCCGACTTACGGTGATTTTTGGAATCCCAGTTTCTCGTTTCAATGTTCTGGTCATCGATCATTTGAAGATAATCTTCTGTAATTGGTGTTCGGGCATGTCAAAGTCTTCGAACATGTGTTCTGACTTGCTTCAACGTTTCTGTTACTTAAAGACGTCTTTCGATTCGGGCAAAGGTTTGGTGATTTGAATTCTCTGGTTTGGATACTTCTCTTGATATACGGGGACACTTTTGAGGCAGTTACCTTGACAGATTCCAAGGGCTAATAGCTTGTCCACCTGCTCATTAAAAGGGAACTCCATAATTTGCTAGCTGCTAAAGTTACACAACAGTAATAGCAATTAAAACAATAACGGTGATTGCGTTGAAGAAAACAGTACAAAATCAAACTGAAGTGAACAAATTATTGTAACATTTACTGTCAAAAGTGTCAAAACTAAAGTGTTACGATTATGTTTTATGACATTTATGTTTAGGAATATCGTTTAGCGAAAACATTTTTCCCTTGAAACTAAGCACAATACGGAGTTTTTACAAGAGTCAAAAAATTAAGTTGATGGGTAGGTCTTTCTATTAAAAAAGTCTTGGAACACTATTACCACCCCTAAGAAAAGTATAAGAAAAATTACGACGGGTGAAGGTGGTTTTAACCATTCTACAATTTTTGTTGGATTTTTTTGATTACTGAAAGTAGGGTAATTCTATAAAATTTCAATAAATTAGTTTCACACGTTTCTGAATAGCATACGAGAATGTGATTTATTAAGTACACTTTGAACTCTTCTCACTGACACACGGTACATATTGGTTTATAGGTAAATTGGGTCCACTCGACTTATTTTGACATCTACAATATGCGGTAGCTTCATTTCCAAGTGATTTTGGGACACCCTGTATATATTTTGCTACGATATTGCCCTTCGCCAGATGCACAACGATCAATTACCTGCTGATCGCCACCTCTGTGCCTTTAAAGAAAATTTAAAATTAACACTATTAAATTTATGCTTCGACTAGCTCAGTGACACCACACGCAGAGTGAAACGATAATATGATAACGAAGAATTTTTACTCACGCCTCTTCAACACTCAATACACCTGAATAAAACAAACGAAATTCACCAAAGATTGTATAATGTACTAAATAAAAATTTTGTTATTACACTTTACAAATCTATGCCCTTTTTAATAACTTTTACTTTTTATAGTACTTAAATCAAAATTAAAATAAATATTTGTATCGAATTAGCTCTTTACGAAGATAAATAAAATTTTACACCTTTAAAAGCAATTAAAGCCTGCAAAAAAAATGTTCGCCACGAATAGTTCCATTGAATGTTCAAAGAAAATTCCTCTTTTTAATATAATTCTACGAAGTAATCAAATTTTTGTTGACCTTTTACACACTGTATTTTATCGCCTGAAAATTTTAGGCTTACTTCTAAATACATAGATTATTTAAAATTACAGATGCAACATGCTATAAATTGGATAAATAGTTCTGACCTTATAGTTCTGCTTTTTTTTCTTGTTGGAGTTTCCTGGCCCAGAAATCTCTCTTGATTGTTGTCCAGTAACTTGGAGTCGTATATTCAGTAGCTTTGGGTCGTTTATTCCGTAATTTAGAATATTATCGAGTGATTTAGTTTCTTAGTTCCTTTACTAATGGCTTAGTAGTGACTTAGTGTTTTTACCAGCGACTTAGTTAATTACTTAATGCTCTAAATTAATAAAAATGCAAAAATTTCTATTCATATTAACTGTTTCTAGGCTTACATTTTATTAACGGCAAAATTTATATACATTTATTATAACACCCGCTCTACTGTTTTATATCACTTCACGTTTAAATTCAACTTTTAAAGTTATGTACTTTCACTAAAAATTTCTATTCACGTGAATATCTTCTTTCAAACTATCACAGTTGGCATGTGGATTATAGAATGAATCTCCTTTATCTGCTTTGTTAGTTTTATACAATCAAATTCCTTGTTGAATATTCCACATGTTCTCTTTGGTTGACAGAACGCGATCAGTTGTTTGTATGTGGAAAAGGCGTTTCAATTATGTGTTATATCTGTAATCTTTTGGGTTTTGGGTGATTTAATATGTACATGTTGAATTCCACGTATTTCCGTCGCCTCTAATATCAATACTTTATTTAAATATGCTTGTTTTATTAAATATTGCATTTTATGTACATTCTAAATTGCATGTATTTATTAACTTCTTTAGGCAAATGCGTTTACATTGAAAGAAATTTCATTTCACGGTTGCTCTTCTTCGAATATCTTGAATTTGTATTTGCTTTTGAGCTTAAGAATGTTTTTAAATGTTCTAAGACGATTGAATTGCTTCAGCAATTATTTATTTTAATGAATGTACTGAAGTTATTACGGAATGAGTTTTCTTTAATTAATTGTAGCTTGGTATTGATTTTAAACAGGGCGATTTGTATTTGCTTTTCTATAATGAATGAATTATGTACATTTTGGAGTTTAAAGTTTGGTTTTTGTGGATTTTATAATATTTACATGAGGTATTCCTCCCTTGTGTCATTGGATATATATATATATATATATATATATATATATATATATTACTCATATTTAGACCAGGGTAGAAAATTAAATAATCACATCAAATAATTTTAATCACCGTGTATAAGGAATTTCATTAAATAATACGCGTTATTAAAACCATGAAGCATAAATAAACTCGGTTGTTTCAGTAAAAATAAGAAATTTAAATTATTTATAAGACGCTTTATATCAAAAGAAGCAGTATTGAAAAGCTCTGCGTGTAATGTAATTATTCCTAAACAAAGAGAAATTACGTGCAAAGTTTATATTAATTAACCCTATTTTAAGTAACTGGTAGTAAAACAAAGTGTACCTATAATAATTAATATTTAAGTTGTATTCGCTAAAAATGAAAAGGATAGAAATCAATTTTAATTGGAGTTAATTAAACCGTTAATAACATATAATACCTATAGAAACTAGTAAAAACCCAAGATTAAAATACCACGGAATAAGGCTCTGAGAATTAATAATATGTTTAAACACCTGGGTTTATTTAAAAAGCTCATTCGGCGTAAATTTTGCAGATAATTAATATTTCAAAGAATCTTGGGGAAAACGTCGCATAATAGTTACGAGAATTGCTAAAGCTGGGTATTTCACACTCCATGTGGACTAAAATAATCGATAATAAAGTATATCAAGTTGCACCAATAAGAACACGGTAGAGAAGGAAAGAGAAAATGCGTCAAGCAAAGACACATATTGTAAAAGGCGGATTTAAGCAACGTCACGGGGTCACAATTGGTTAAAAATAGGATGCAAATATCAGAGGTAGAACAACAATTTCTGTACAAAATCAATTAGTTTTTCTCGGACATGCTTATGCGTGCCGTGTGGAAATTTTCTGAGATTTGAATGGGGCGAGTGAAAATTGTAAAATCGACGTGCGAGCAACAGACTGGGAACATAGAATGAAGAATTCTTTAGAATTACCCGTTTTAGAGACTCGACCGACAGACAGGCTTTTGCTATATATACCGAGATGAAGATAAACAAGCTCTCTTAGACTCTGAGACTTTTGACGATTCGATGCGTTAAAAGCTCGTACATACGCCGACTTGATTGAAAATGTTAAACCGTGCATTTTAGTTTGATTAAATAATTTAAAGTTTGCTAGTATATTTTAGTGATTCAAAATAGCTTGTTATTTACGTGTTAACATGAATGTACTTCAGTGCACTTAGATACAAGGTAATAAAATTTAGTTTCACTGTACCAATTAGCAAAATTTACAACGACGAATGTATACACAAAAGTAGGCAGTTTTGGCGTATATTGGTGACAGAAGCATGAAGTTATTTGCTATTTTTCGGGGGTGTTAATAATTAAATGGTTCAAATACGTGTCTGGATCCACGAAACAAGGGTCAGATATACATAGATGAGTTCCGGAAAAGCCCAGAAACAACTGGTGATGGAGAAAATTTTAAAAGCGTAGAGAATCAGAAGCCGTAAATATAATCCTGTTGAATGGTGTGATTAACTAAAGAAACGATACTTTGAAGCTACGAGGACAGTAACCTTCAGGTAAATTATACTATTTTGTTTGACATTTTTGTGTGTATTGAATGACTTTATAATTGATTTACTTTAAATGGACATTAGTGAAATTGTTCTAACCATAAACGTTTAATTTTAAGATGAAATTTGCTTGTTTAAGTAAAAAGGGGTATTTTGTTTTGATGTTCAGGAATATGATGAAAATTTGGGTATGTCTTTGAGCTCAATTAGACGAACCTGGTTAATTAACGTAAAGGGGTGGTAGATGCTCCCTTTATACTCAGACTCCGGTCTGCTTATATTGTTATATTAATTAGTAGGCATCCAACAAGGACTTTAATTTTGGATGCACAGTAAAATGATACTAAAATTAATCTTGAAATTCTTTTTAAAACTGAAATTTATGATGAGTTTTAATTTTGAAATTTTAATGTATTCTGAATATTGATGTAAATAGAGTTAACGTTGATGTTTTTGGTAGGAATGTGTTGTTTTTTTTATGAATGAGGAGGTTTATAACATTAGGTGAGCGGCCGAGGCGAAAAGAGGATCACAGCCGTTTATGACGCCCAATCTGTGGGACTAGAATTTTTTTGTTGAAAGGACCCAGTTCCCGCATTCAAAGGAGGATATCACAGCAAATATATATATAAATTGCCGCGGAACTTGGGTAAATGCCGCACCAGAGAAAAAAAAACATTTGAGCCCCAATGTTGGGCCGTCATAAGATTGCCGTGGTTCTCTGGATAAAAGCCTCACCAACAGAAATATATTCGAAAATTTTATTAGATTTTCAAATCTCGAAAATTACTCATAATAGAAATTAAATACTCAAAAAAAAAATTATAATTTCTTACCCGTTCCTTCTTCTCTTCCTAGGTTGAATTGCCTTCTCCAACTGCTTCTGGCTAGCTCAGTTGGACCTCCTCTTGGATATCTAGATTCACTCTCATATTCTCTTTCGTTCACGCACACTCCCAATAAAACCACAAAATACAACAAACATACAATCTTTTATTTTTCACTATTTACAAACCAAATTCAATATTATATACATTTCAGTGATCAAGTTACACCTCAATAAATTCTATTTTGTAATGTCCTGTATTTTAATTTAAATTATCAAACACATAGAATGTACCCGGAGTAAATAGGCCCTGAAAAATACCTTATTTCTCATTCCTTTTTTATACTTTATTTTAAATCTATGTAAACTCTGGAGTATGGTGAGCTCATGATAACCCAGTTAATTATGTATAATGTATGCCCTTATACTTTGCATACTCTTACAACAAACTAAAAAAACAACTCATGTACTCTTCACAAAATTTAACTTCCTGATGGAACGTTAATAAGCTTTATATACACCTTCAGATTTCTATTTAAATACCATAATAAAGTTAGTTACATGTATTATGTTCACTACGCCAAATAATGCACAATACCTTCAAAATCACTCTCATACGTCACCCAATATTCATAGTTTATAACAACACAATTTCAAAGAGTTACCTGGAATTTCTCGAAGATCTATGCTCCATTGACGATGCCGTGTATTTGCTTCTCTCTCCTCTGCCGGCTGTTTCTAGCTATTAGTAGCAGAACCCCATCCAAGTAGAGCTGCTTGCGCTGCCTCCATGGTGTATCCAATTTCCAAATCCAAATGAATTATACTTCTTTCATAATTATTTAATTTGATCCACGTTACTTAACGTCACCACACGAGTTTGTTAAAAAAATGTATGTGCTACCTCAAATAAAAAAGTAAACTCGGCACAAATCGCGTACAAATTATGAGGCTAACACCATGCAATATAATTTAAAATAATTTTATTATACTTACAAACTCGTGGTAACTTTGGTACGTAATCTGACGCGTTCAAAATACTAAGGCCACGATGAAAATAAGAGAGCGAGCCGTGCTAATTCGTCCAGTATTTATATGCTTCGACTGTAACCTCTTCAGACCCTCTTACCGTGAAAATGTAATTTAAAATACTCTTACCGTGAAAATGTAATTTAAAATAACACGTTCTGAAAATTTTGTTTCTACCGATTTCTACATATTCGAAATTCAGCGCGTCGTTACGATCTTTTCTGAAAATTAATATTCAATATTCCCGTGTCTTGACTGATATGCGACTAACAATCGACCAATAGACTGTGCATTGACGTTTTACAAATCCCGCCTATACTAACGTGGTCCCTTGCTTATGCATATTTTACGTCTCTTTCTCACCTTGCTTGAGTGGTAGAAATCGATATTTCAGACCATCTGCTATCTAACCCACGTGGACCCCAAATTACGTGCTTTAAATAACCGCTCATTAGCGTTTCATGCGAAAACATCCGACCGTTTGTACAATCCCTAGAATCCTTGTTTGTTATCTACAAAATAAATGAAACTTGACATTTAAAATTCTGCAGGTGTTTAATCTTAACGAGCGTTTTAAATAACACTTCTACGAGTTGGATTTTCCACGTATTTCAACCCCACCGAAATATTTGTTCGTTAGCAACGCTTTTCACCTTGGTATTATTGGATTTTTATACGCTTTTGTGCATATTATACGTACATAACCGTTCAATTAAACTCAATTAAATTAATAAATTAATTGCATGGGCTTCTACCATGTTTTTCTTTACGAACCTATCTAAATTTTATTCATTATTTGTAAAATTTTGTTAATACCTGTTACTTAAAAATGAACTTTCTGGAGTAAATTTTGCAAGTAAATTTTGGTTGTTTTCTTTATACAGGGTGTTTGAAATTACTTTGTTTATACGTAGCTTTAGCCCTTTAAAACCACTACAATATATATAATATATATGACATTGTATTTTATATAGTTATTTATATTAAAAGTTTAGCGAACATTTTAACTGGTGCAAATGTAGTTGCCGAGTTGCTTGGTCCATAAAAATCTTTAAGAACTACATGTCGAACCTTTCTGTTATCTTTAATTTTTGTGTTTTTAAATGTATTTTTCTACTACGATTTATATATTCATATCCTATTTCTGTAGCTAGCCATGTTTTGGTCAAAACCATCGTCCTATATTTAAACAAACTTATGCTTTGCATGTCTCATTTCTAGATGTATATTTAATTATGAATTTTAATTTTATATTTGCAGAGTCCTTCAAGTGTAACTAGTGATTCGGGTTCTATTAATGATGAAATAGACAGTAACGAACTCGAATCGGAACCACTTCCTGATCCTGGAATTAGTCTTCCCTCTTTTACTTCAACACTAGTTTCAGCTTTGACGACGAATCAGAACCAGCAAGACACTGCTTTTGCTTCAAAATTGGAAGAAATTGGTATATTGTTTTGGATGTTTTTTAAAGTTAAATACAGTTTCAATGTTTTAGGTACAACATCGATATCAGTTATTCCTACTGTTCCTGTTGTACCGACGATTGTCAAAGAAGATAAACTCGTGAACATCTCAATACGACTGCCAGATGATATTGGTGATTGTCAAAATCTGCTCAAAAGGAACTATGAACAAGACATTGCAATGCAATATAATCAGGAGTTAGCCGATATTAAGCACGAACATTCCAATGATATTCATATGAAATTAGAAGACATTGTTAAGGAAGATGGTTACGACGTAGTTCCCGAAAAATTGAAAAAAACCGAATTAATTATTCCTAAAGTAGTTACTATGGAAAAATTAGATGTAAAGGATGAAAGGTGTTCAGACAATGATGAATTTACTTTATATCAATCTGGTTCGACTAGTAATTACAACATACCTTTAAATTTAAAAGACACCAAAGAAAACCCTGCTGTACTATCGGGACATGATGAACCGATAGAACTTACAAATCCATCACGGCCCGAGAATTATGGACAACCTCTTAATATACCAATGGTTATACCACAAATTACAAGTAATAGACTAATCGATAATTTCTGCGAGGAAAAGTTAGATAAACCAATAGATAAAGAATATTTAGAAAGACCTGAGCGACTAGATAGACCATATCCACAACGTTTTGAAAAATATGATCGATCTGATTTGATCAATACCTCAATTGGTCAACCACCTTTACCTAATCTGATGCAATCAGGTAATTTAGTTACAATTGGTGGACCACCAAATCAACCATCTATGAATCAATACAGTTATATGCCAACGAATGTCTATGGAAACCAGCCACAACCCCAACAAGTTATGCGTAGCATAGAAAAACAACAGTACCAGCCAGCTTATAATATACAAAATGAACCGCAAAACTTAAAAATCAAACAAGAAGTTTTAGATAGTCCTACAAGCCATGCTCCTCTAAGTAATTTTGTGCAAGTACCTTCACAAGTTAGCAGTGCTTATTCATTAGCAATGAACCCTAGCATTGCAGCGCCTCGATCACCCTCAGGACCTGATCCATTACAAAGTCTTAAAGATGTTAAAGTGCCTGGATTTGCTTTACCGCCAGTAGTGCCTTCGCAATCTGCAACTGAACGACCTCCTTCTGTTCCTTTGTTAGATATTAAAAAAGAACCTGAATATTCTGTTATGCAACCAGATGTTTCTGCAAGTAATAGTCCGCTGCCTCAACCGCTTCCTGATGAAAAAAGTCCAGCTCCTAGACATTCGAGCGAATCTACTACACCAGGTAAAACGTTTTTGTTTGTTAAATTTTTTAATTAAAATTTCCAGGTGCTCTAGTGTCTTTGCATACAGTACCAACACCGCCACCAGCACGTCTTTCTGCCATTGGGACTCCGCCTGTTGGAATGGGACACTCGGCTGTGAATCTTATAAGTCCAACACCGCAACAACCGCAACCATACCCTGGTCATATGCCGCCTCCACATCCTCTTATGCATCCTTCGTTTTTATTCCATTCTCATCCATATGCAAATTATCCATTTTCTTATCCGTATCCATATGGCCCAATGCCACCTCAACCGCAAGCGATTCCACCACCTCAGGGTGCATTACGCACAGACACTATCAAAGTTGATTCGACTACTTTAGCGAGTTCACAACATAGTACAACTAGTTCAGTTACAACAAGACGGGAAATAAGAGAACAGGATGATGTGCAAGGCGAACGAAGTCAAACTCATGAAACGACTTTGACGCATCATCAATCAACTGCACATCATAGTGCGATTCATACAACTACCGATAAACAAAGTTATGGAGGTGGTACGAATCACACCATCAGTATTTCTCACTCAACTAGTTCAAGTTCCAGCCAGTCCCTACAGTTGAAGGTTAATCAGAAGCCAGTGCGTGTTACTTCACCACATACTCCTGTTTCACAGGTACGTACTCTTTTTATTTGTACATTAAATACACTGTATGCACTTTCTACTTCATATTTCATGCAGTCGAAGAAAACACATTGTAAAATGTTATTAGTTTTGTGTAATACATAATACAGACTAGTTTACATATATTTAATTACACATAAATCTTGTACATTTCCATTGTTAACATTTTGTTTCTCTACTATAAATCGGATGAAATTTATTTGGTTATAGAAGGTTAACTTCATTAGTTGTTAAAAAAACATGTATGGTTTTCCAGGCAGTTTGGGCGATAAAAAATTTTCAGTATTTTTATAAAAAATAATACTATGTTATGGGTAAAACGAGTGTTACGTTATAAATTTAGATTTGCACTGAATAGACGGGAACCCCATAATAATTTAAGGATTCTTCAGCTAACTAGTGATGCGGAAGTGTGTTCCTATGGAAGAAATAATGAAAGAAATAGAAAAATTTGAAATAAAAATAAAATGGATGAAATACAAACAACTACATTACACTAATCACTTAGCCTGGAAGGTTCTTGTCTTGATAAGGGATGCCAAATCGTCTTGTCCCAGCAATTTCTTCAATATTTTAGCTACCTGGAAGACGATTATTCTAGATGGATCTCTGTGCTTTCGGTTTTTCTAAATATCGTTACCTCATACTCTACTTTTATGTACCATACCTTAAAAATACTCGTTAACTTTTGTCAAACTAAAGAAATTTTTTTAATCAAGGCCTCTCCCTAATACGACTTCATTACTGGGTCGGCTGGACATTCATTCATAAGTTCACCTACCTTGACCTATATTATAAATAACTTTAAATAAAATTTTACCTAAACTTAAATTCTATAACAATAAATTCTTGAAATGTAAATACACATACATTAACCTTAAATAAAAAGAAACGTAATTATAACATTCAACTAGGTATTATTAACAAAGATCCTTAAAAAATTAACCCGTACTATATCATACCATTACTCTAGTTTCCAAGATTGATTTATACGATTTTTGATATCCCATTTCTGGAAATATTCGTTATAACAATACATTAAAAAACGTGGTGCAATACCAACACGCATTTCAGTAATAAAGCTAAAATTGAAAATCAATATAAACTAATTTCATCGTTAATTTAGTCCAACAAAATAATTACTTCATGGTTTGTTAATTTCCACTACAGAAATACGAATCATTCACAACTTAGACTTAAAATTTACATGTACATAATAAAAATGTATAAAGATAAAAGCTTTTATATTATTCATTGTTTTAATTCATTTTGTAAAAGGGTAAGGACATCAGAAACCATCAGTATTTCCATTTTCTGTTTTTCCAGCTAACACAGCTCCCTTAACCCAACATTAATTCCACGGAACATGTAAATTGAAATCTACCCTGCTGTTGCAAGCATAGTTTAAAAATTTTTTGCATACTGCATTTTACCCTGCACTGAAGACCACGTTACGTTTTGGCGCTGTATTCCGTCCACTAACTTTTAACCTGTCCTCATACCAACTGCAACAGCGAGCGTGGTCATCTTGCCTTATTACATGCTCGTATGACTACATTTCGACCTTTCTAATTACCTGCTCGTGAATAATTAAAAATGCATAACATTTAAATATGTGTTGGGAGATCTTGGCAGCCATAGGCTGCTTAACCCTCTTCACTGAATCTAGGTGAAATTGGTCGTAAAATTAGAAAACGATAGAAGGGCAACTAAGCTGTATACAGGCTGTGAGAATTTCAGGGAACTGTGGAGGCTAGCTCAATATAAACATGTGCAGGTACGTGTCCAACCAGTTTTGAGACGGAAAACCTAATGACGAAAAAATAAGCACAGTTAAATCTGATGATTATTATATACAACTAGTTGTTGGTTGTGAAATATCTGCAACTAATGTTAACTGTGCGAAAAGATATATTAGAAAAAATATTTAATCGGTAAATGTTCAAGTGCTGGGGGAACTTTACAGGCTGCTTACCCTCTTTTACAACCTTACATGTGATTTTCCAATGCTCCACTCGACGGTACCACATTGGCCAGGAAGCGAGTTTTTTTTTACCTGGAAAATTTGGAATTTTGCCAAACCATTGCTGTTCCAAGCAAGGTAGGAATCTTTAACGTGCGTGACAACACTCACACATAGGACCTCCATTTTACCTCTTATCCGAACGAGGGTGTATTTTTGTGAAAAATGCTCGCCTAACATTTTTCAAGCGGGCCGTGTCGGGATTTGAACCCGGGACCTTGGGCATAGTAGTCACACACATACTAACTACGCCACGAAGCCGCCCCTTTTTACAACCTTACATGTGATTTTCCAATGCCCCACCCGAAGGTACTACATTGGCCAGCAAGTGAGTTTTTTTTACCTGGAAAATTTGGAATTTTGCCGAACCTTTCATGTTTCAAGCAAGGTAAGGATCTTTAATGTGTGTGACAATACTCGCACATGGGACCTCCATTTTACCTCTCATCCGAATGAGGGTGTATTTTTGTAAAAAATGTTCGCCTAACATTTTTCAAGCGGACCGTGTCGGGATCGGACCTTGGGCGTAGTAGTCACACATATACCACTACGCCACGGAGCCACCTCCCCCCTTTACAACCACTGAGTGTCGGAGAAATAGGGTATATAATTGTAAAACAACAAAAGGGGCCCGAACGGCATCTAACAAGAAAGAACAGTGCCTATGATGAAAGACAACAAACATAGCAACAAGAAGAAAATTGTTGAAAGCATATGTGTGGAGCACAGCACAGTATCTCTATGAAATATGGGCAGTAGGAAAGCAGACAGAAAAACGGTAGCAGCCTTTTGAAATGCTGTGCTTCAGATGTATGGAGATGATAGCATGGACAGACAAAGTTAATAACAAATGGGTTATAGAAATAGTACGGGAAGAAGGATCTATGTGGAAAGAAAATAGGAAACATAGATGGGCAGAATACGTTCTAAGGCATTTTTGTGGAATAGTGTGGGATATATTACAAGCAGAGACAGGAAAAAGGAGGTAGATGTAGACCTAGATCAGATAGTGATAGATGCAGACTGCAATTTCAGGGAAATGTGTAGGTTAGTTCAGAATAGGAAATGGCACACGTCTAACCAGTTCCAGGACTGAAGACCTAATGATGATGAACATTTAAATCTGTTCCTCTTTTTTTGTCTGTTTATGATTAATTTTTTCCTTTTCTATCTGGTTTCTATTTATGCAATGCCAACGTGTTACACCTCCGCACAAACTAGACTTTTTCCAAAAATCTACCTACTACCCTAATTCACAAGTTAGTTCCAGTTCAAATACTACGACAACTGTTTGTCAATTCATAAAATAAAAAAAATTAATAAAAAGTAAAAGTTAAAAAGTCCTTAAACCCTTAAAGAAACTACACTGTAATGGCTGCTGAAGGTAAAAGGTTGAGAAGCGACCTTCTCTACTCTGTAACAAAGTAGAACATTCACCGGGGTCAGGCTATTTCTCCCTGTTGCTGAACTATATTAATGCCACCTGAAAAATGGGTCAAGCTACATCCCCCAGTCACGTATTACTTTAATCCTTTCTCCATAATTTACCGTTGGAAGATCGACCAGAAACTCGTTTCACAAACGACCTCTGCTACTATTCTCTTTATCTCTCTTTCCCTTATGTGATATCCCAACCCTCCCCCCACCCATTAAACTTGTCTGGGAGATATAGCATTAAGACCCCACCCCTCCTCAACAGGTGGCACTGTTGTGATGCCGATGGACCAAACTGCCACTGTGACTCTCGATTGAGCCCCGAACAGTAAGTCCAATGCTAAAAAATTGTCTGGAAGAAGACCCAATGAAGTTGAAAATAGATAGGAATATAAGGAATTGGGGAAATTGTTTTGGATGTGGAAGATAGGTAACAGAGACTAGTGTTGTCACAAATAGAAAAAGTGACCTGTCTAAACATGCAAATGTGACTAATAGTTGTTGGTTAGAAACTCTACTTTTCAATGGAGGACCAAAGGTAAACGGCCAAGGAAGAGTGGGTTGGTGTTGTCGGGAGATTCTTTGAAGATGTAGGCGATATTGTTCAGTGAGCGGTTCATATCGGGATAGGAGTAAAATATCTTTGAGACTAACGATCAAGAAGTTGATTAAATAAAAAACGTGTCGACCTAAATGTTTGTGAGTTAATTGTATATGTCAAATCAAAATGTATATCTATAAAAAAATTTTAAAAATCTAGCTAAAGTTATCAAATCACACTCAGCTAAAGAAATAATTTCCCATAACAAAATTAAATTAAAGTAAATAACATATTGTTCAAATTTATTTTAGCAAATGGTTCTTCTTTCGGTTTTAAATTGTTCCTGCGCCAAATCCCTTGGAATTTCCGTATATTATTACTAATTTACACTTCTTTGTAAAAACTTTGCCAACAATCGTAAATAACTCTAAAAATTTAGGTTCCCATTCGCCCCTGAAGAAGTTTTTCCTCCAAACTTTATTTCTAACTCAATAACGAACTTCTTGTTGTTGTGCATCTTAATTGTGTCTCAAAATTCCTCCAAATTTGGTAACTGTCAAATCATTATTTTCTTTTCGTCCGTATTCATAACCAAACAGGTGTACTTGACTAACATCTCAACATTCAAACATCTGCATACGTGTTCTCCTTTATGTCTTGCGAACAGTTAATTCGTGGTTTTTTGCCCACTGTCTAGCGTTTATTTTCTTACCAATGTTCATGCTTGGAGGGATATCATGGTGGTCTTCCTATTGAGCTTGTATTTCAACACGTGAAAGATACATAACTCCCTATTGTTTAATACGTGTTTAATTTTTTCTATAAACAGAGTTGATACTTTGTAGCATTGTATTTTATGATGTTTGGTTCGTAACCTAATATCTATGTATTTCAATAAATCATCGGTATTTTCTTTGTATTTAACTATTTTGTATAATCTAATTTTTATCTTGTCTTGTTACATTGTAAACTATAACTGCAATTGTTTGAGTGTATTAATAATTATTATTTCTACTGAACGGTGTACAAAAGCGTTCTTAATTTTATGTGAAAAATGTATAACATTGAAGTGTTTTCTACTTTTTGTGGTTTTGATAATTTATGAACCTGAGTTATGTTTAAGTGTATATTTTAACATGTACAACTTTCTGATTTTGTGATTTGAATTTTTTATTGTTTGAAAACTAAAATTATGGAAATTCTGCTTAATTAATACTACTATTCACGAATTTATAACATACAGGGTATATTCGTATTTATTATATATGTATGTGATCAATTTTCTCTTTTTCACCTGGTTTTTATTTAACGTAACATGAATGTGCCCCCTCCTCCTCCACATACTAGATTTTTCCAAAAATATACGACCTTAACAACCCTCGAGTCAGTCCAATTTCAGTACAATGTCACCACTGTTTGTAGTTCATAAAGTAAAAAAAAAATACAAAGTAGAAACTCATTAAATCGTAAAAGAACAGCACTGCAAATGCCGCTCAAGACGAAAGGTCGTGAAGTGATCTTCTGTACTCCTATGGGAATAGAATACTTACAGGGGGTTGGACTCTTCTCCCCTGCTGCTGAAGAGCTAGTATAATTCTGTGTGAGGGATGTACCAAGCTACATTCCCCAGTCAAGAACTACCTCAACCCTCTGAAAGTAATTTATGATTGGACGATTGGTCAGAAAGTGCCTCCGCAACTCAACTGCAGCTACCGATCTTTCCCTTTTATGATATCCCACCCTTAATCCTCCTCATTAAACCCTTTTGGGAGATTTACCATTAAGACCCCCCTAGGATCTTAACAGGTGGCACTGTCACAATGACAATTGGCTGAACTGCTATCCTGACCCTCAATAGAACCTCGAACTCAAAATCCAACACTAAAAATTGTCTAGGGAAAGACCCAGTGAAATTTAAAATAAATAGGAATATAAGGTAAAAAAATGTTTTGCAAGTGGAAAATGGCTTACACAGAGGATTGTTATCACAAAATAGAAAGAGGCTTGTCTAGTCATGCACATGTAGCTAACAGACATTGGTTGGAAATCCTTCTTTTCAGGGGAACAGCCAAGGAACAGTAGGTTAGTATTGTCAGGAGGCTCTTTGAAAAATGTAGGCAATGTTATCCTTCAGAGAGTAATTGATAGCAGGATAGAAATAAAACACCTTCGAGACTAGATGTCAATAAGGCGTAGTGCGACCTAAATGTTCGCGAGTTCAATGTATATGTCAAGGTTAAATGTCTAATCTCTAATATAAAAGTAAAAAGAAATTTTAATTGGATTTTCCCCAAAAATTTTCTCCATTTGGTAACTGTCAAATCATACTTTTTTCCACTCTAACACTTAATTCTAACTCGATTTGATTTTCAGTATAAGGAATACATTACACATATTTCCCTTTCAGTAAACAAACTTTCCTATTTTCACTAATTAAAATTGAGTATATTTGTGTTAAATCCTCTTAAGATAATTTTTAAAAAAATTACGTTTTCTCAACTTAATTTAGAAAAATGACAAACAATTGAAAAAAACGCACAACTTAAAAAAACATGTTAAAAATTTTTTATGGTTAACTGATATAAAAAACAAAAAAAAAATAGGGCCCATATGTTAACGCTAAGAAAGTGTTCGTGAATTTAAAAAACAAAACAACAGCCAAACGATTAACAAAGTTTTTAAAGTCGGTAAAGTTACTGTAAAATAATCAATAAACAATAAAAGGCCACATTTAGGCACTAAAAATTTCCAATCTTTACTGTTCTGGAACCAAGCCATCTGAATCTATGTATTGGCAGTTCTATCAAAATCCGCGGATCTTACTACGTTGACGTCCATTTGTTTAATTCATAACCAAAAGTGTGTACTCCACTAATCTCTCAGCGATCATCTGCACATGTGTTCTTGTTAATGGTTCAGAAATAATTAATTCATGATATTCTGGCCTCTGTCTAGCGTCCATTATTTTCTCTCTTCTGTTTATGCCTTTTAGGGGATTATATCATGGTACAGTCTTCCTGTTGAGCTTGTATTGAAACACATGAAAGATGCATGACTGCTTATGGTTGAACACATGCTTAATTTTTCTTTATGTAACTGGGTTGACACGTAGCATTGTATTTTATGATGTTTGGTTCGTATCCTAATATCTGTGGCTTTCACTAAATCATCGAATTTTCTTTGTGTTTAACTACATTATGGTAGCCTTATTTTATTTTGTTTTGTTACAGTGTAATCTAAACTGCAGTTGTTTAGGTGTATTATTAAATGTAATTATTTCTAATTAACGGCATACAAAGCTTCTTTAATTTTATGTAAAAATGAATAACATTGAAATGTTTTCTCTTTTTTTGAGGTTTTGAAATAATTTATGGGCCAGAGTTACGTTCAAAAATGTATTTTAACATGAATAACTTTCTGATTTCATGATTTGGGTTCACTACCCTTTATAAAACTAAAATTTATGGTAAGGTTCTGCTTAATTAATACTATACCATTCATGAATTTATTACATACAGGGTACGTTCATATTTATTTTATTGGTATATGAGTAATTTTCTCCTTTTTATCTGGTTTCTATTTAACGTAATGCCAACCCCCACCCCCTGCAAACTAGATTTTTTTTGAAAAATCTACTTCTCTAACCACCTCTGGGTTGGCCGCAAATTGACCCAGCTACCATTCTGTCTTTCCCATCTATGATATCCGAGCCCTAATCCCCATTCCGCTGGGAAATCCCCTCCCTACCGGAAGTACCGTTTTGATGACAATGGGTCGAACTGCCACCTTGATTCCTGATAGAACCCCGAACGGTAAGTCCAATGATAAAAATTGTCTAATGAAAGACCTAATGAAATTGAATATAAATAGAAATTTAAGGAATTGATGAAAAAATGTTTTGGAAGTGGAAGATAGGTTACAAAGATGGGTGTTGTCACCAAATAGAAAAAGACCTCTCTAGTTGTGCAAATGTGGCTAACAGACATAGGTTAGAAACCCTTCTTTTTAGTAGAGGACCGAGTGTGAACAGCCAAGAAAAGATAAGTTAGTGTTGTTGGGACTCTTCGAAAAATGTAGGCAATGTGATCTCTCAGGGAGTGGTTGATATGGAGGATAGGGGTAGAGTTCCTTAGAGATTAGATGTCAAGAAGGTGTCGACCTAAATGTGTGTGTTCAATGGATATGGCAAGTCAAAATGTACATCCCTATAACAAAATTAAAACTTGTAGGTCACAACTCTATATGATTTTCAATAAAAAGTATGTATTATGCATACATTTCCATTTCACTAAACAAAATTTTCTCGTTTTCTATATTCAAAATCAGTTAATATTTGTCTTAAATCCCCTTAAGATGAAAATGCCAAACAATTTAAAAAAAATCATAACTTAAAAATTCATATTGAAAAAAAAATTACAGTTAAATGATAAAAAAAAACAAAAAACAACCTATTCATCTATGCTAAAAAAGTGGTGAACAATTTATGAAACAAAAACAACTGTCAAAGGATACAAGAAAACTTACTGTAAACTTACTTAAACTTACTGTAAAATAACGAATAAACTGCCTCAATGAAAAAGCAATAGCGAACAATAAAAAACTTCCACATTTGAGCATCAATAATTTCTAATCTTACTATTCTTCCTACTGTTCATGCCTTCAGGGGGATTATACCAAAGTGCAGTCCTCCTGTTGAGCTTGTATTACAGCGTGAAAAATGCATGCCTCCCTATGGTTTAATATGTGCTTCATTTTTCCTTATGCAATTAGGTTAACACATTGTAACATTGTATTTTATGATAATGTTTGATTCGTAATCCACTGACTAACTCAGTGAAACGGGTGGTGTAAGTGTTTGAAGAGGGTTCTAAAAGGCTATTGGGTATGAAATCTATCATGATCGGGAAGTATCTTGGACGTCACCTAATCTCTCACGGTTGCTAAGGAAAAGCCTAGAAAGAATAAGAAGAGGGCGCCAAAACCTGAAATCAGAAGAGTGATTTTTGCTTAAAAATATACCGAAAAATCAGTAAGGACTCCTTAAACATAAAACAAACATCAACCCTAAGAACATACAAACCTATTTAAAACTGCTAACCAAAGAGGTTTTTAAAGGCAAATTTTAACTGACTTGAATATTCAGTCATGCCTTTAAGATATTTTATTACAGCAAAACTAGAACTATATGGTTAAATTAATGGAAAAAAACAAATCTAAACATGTCTTTACACTATTATACAGGATTTGTTTCTAACTATATAGCACACTTATGTTACAAAATGATATAGTCTTAAGCAAGTATTAAAAATCAAATGTATTCCAAATTTACTTAACTAGAATCTTAACTTAAACACAAACGTATCACAGGTATGTTTCATCAGTGCATGCAATAAATTTCAAATATTTATTTATTACAAACTTTCTCTCTGTCTGGTATAGCGTCAGATGAATTCATAAATACCTGATAAACGATTGATAGTCGTTGAGGTGAATACCATAAGATGTCTATGGTTACTTTGCAACTTTAATGTGTTTATTTCCAACGTAATAGTTGTCAATCTAGGAACAAATGTGCCTTTAAAATTGAAAATTATCCACTTGGTAGGGCATTATCCGAACACAATTAGACTACTTTTTCATCTTGTTCGATAACCTTATAGTTAAAGGTACCTGTCCAACTAAAGCAACATGTTGATTGTTAGGATATTAGGTACAAAGTACTCTAAGAAAATGGACCTAGCCTTCCTAAAATAATTCAAGACATTGTTAGCAAACATCGAACAGATGATTTAAGACTGCAAAATCATAATACCTCGTGTCATTTTTCTTTCTAATATGTACAGTAAAACGTCAATTATCCGCACTTCCAATGAATACATACTAAGAATTAATTCTTGAGTTATTCTTATCCAGTAATCTTAGTAATGTTAGGATTGCGTACTTTAAATAAATATTATTATACATTATAATTTGCAAATTATTCACATACATAGTAAGAAATTAGGTCACAGCTTTCACATCAAATCTATACACTTATACGTCTTACAACGTTTACACGTTGATTCTTGGAATAACTTTAGCTGTGTAGGCGTTCACCCTAACCCAGCAAAGCACATTACATTTCCATGAATTGTTTCAACATGTAATTCCAAAAATTTAATCGGTACATGTATAATTATATACATAATTATATAATTTTGTAGTGATGAAAAAATAAAAAGAACTGTGTACTGTACGTGTTTTTTTATATTAAATAAACGTATGTTTGATAATATGCAAAAATCGTAATCCGCACAACCCTCTGTCTCAAGAAATGCAAATAAACGACGTTCTACTGTATGTATAATCAACTTGCTGATAGCAGAACTAAAACACAATCAACACAGTCAACACAAATTTACCCATGAAGTATTCTTTCCCAGCCAAAGAGATCACCGGCATACCACAAATCCTGAAAGTAATTAAAATGAAATTACAATGATATCATATCTCTAACCTTTTAAAACTGAGAATGAATTTGGCAACTTGAGTATGAACCATATATGATAAAATAAATTTACCTTGGATCAAAATTGTACTAACCTAGAAATTATATTTCTTAAAAGAAATAACCCAACCCTATTGGTGGGATTTACATCCAGAAATTTGATCATAAGTATTTCATAAGAATGTCGCACGTGTTCTGTATACAAATTGTTTTAGCGGAGCGGGTTGTTTACCTACTACATTTAATAGAGAACACGGATAGCATAACGGAAGGCTTAGGTATGAAATCGACAGGTGAACTTCACTACATTAAGCTAAAGCACTACTTCTCAATTCTTCAAGATAAGATAGTTACGTGTAGACTGGTATGTTGGCCACCGTTGTTTTCAACTTCTAAAACCTTCCTTGAGCATGACACATTCTCATTGGTCGAAAAAATGACGCATATTCCTTCAAACCGTGGGAAACGTCTACATCGCAAAATACATAATAATAAAAACCAATTTTAAAAACTCAGAATATAATTCACACGACGTATTTTCTAACAAAATTATAGTATGAAATACCTTTAGTTGCTAAAACTAATGTACACAACTATTACTGTAATTAATGATTTGAAATCCCCTAACATAAATATTAACTAGAATCGTAGTGCAACCATTTGAAGCGTAACAATGTTCCATCTCATATTTTGGACTGGATCGGGTAATAAAAATCAGTTCTCTGAATTGAATGAAATCTAAATAATGATGATTTACCATCTGAATTAACTCGTTTGTATGCAACATCACCTTGAGATATAAACTAAACATTTAGGTTAGGCGATTTGAGTTATTAAAATAAACTTGTTATAGAGTTAATCGGTGTGTTTAAAATGAAAAAAGTAGAACATGAAGATTCGAAATTAAGTCGTTTGAATAAGGTCAGAAGTTTCCCTGTTGTGTCATTTATACAATCGCAGCGAGTTGCTGTGTTATTTTGTCTTTAAGCTTTTTTTAAAATGGGATAAGGTTGAAATGTTTTTGACAAAATTGATGACCTAATTTTGATTATTTGAAATAAATCAACGCTTAAGAAATAAAAACTTTAATTTCTAAGCATATATTTTTATTACTCTTTTTATTCTAGACAACTGCTGCAGCTTCAGTAAATCATATGTCTTCTAATCAACATACACATCACCACACGCATCACCATGAGCAGTTATCACCTGTTAATCAATTGCTAGGCTTGAGGCATCCTTCGTCTCACAAAGCAATTCCTGCAAATCCTCATCATTTGATGATACAACCGCCAAGCATGGCTCACCCAACCCCTTTAGGTGCGTATTTTATTGGTAAGATTATATTTAATTATTTTGATATCAGGTCAATCTCCTATTGGTAGCAGTTCCTTGGATGCTCTACGAGCGCATGCTGCTCAAGCAGCTGCTAATATGCAACAACAGAGTACACCTTTGTATCCCCCATCCAGCTCACCAATGTCTGTTGCTTCCAGTCTTTCGTCTAGACCACCACTTCCTGAAGATATTGTAAAAATAGAAGCGGATGATACGTTACCTGATGAAGATAGTCAAACTAGTCCAATAGCACCTGCACGAGGCCCTTCCCCTGAACCTCGCATTGAAGATTCTGAATGCCATCGGAGTCAGTCGGCGATGTAAGTTACACTATATTAGTTACTTAAGTTGAAAATTTTTGTAGCTTTTTGCGACATTGGAATCGTGGTGATTACAATTCATGTGCGCGTACTGATCTCACATTCAAACCAGTTCCTGATTCAAAATTAGCACGTAAGCGGGAAGAACGTTTACGCAAACAAGCAGAAAGAGAACGTGAAGAACGTGAACGTGTTCAACAAGCTCAGACACGCAAAATTACAACTCCTGAAAAGCCAGAAGTAAAACCACCATCTCGCGGTCCTTTGGAAACTGTTACCTCTCCATATGATCGATTTCCAAGGCCTGGTTTTCCAGACACACCTGCTTTACGTCAATTATCTGAATACGCCAGACCACATGCTGGTTTTAGCCCGGGACATATGCCAAGATCTTTGCTTCCTCCTGCTCACTGCATGGATCCTATGTTACAATATCAGCTGAGCAGTATGTACGGCCCAGGTGCACGAGAACGAATGGAATTAGAACATTTGGAAAGGGAGAAACGTGAAAGGGAGATTCGGGAACTCCGTGAGCGAGAGCTAAACGATCGGTTAAAGGAAGAAATCATGAAGAGTGGGATGAGAGGACCTCCTAATCCCATGGATCCACATTGGTTGGAGTTGCAGCGGCGTTATGCAGCTGCAGGTTTAGCCGGACCCAGTGGTATGTAATAAACTATTTGCTAATTGTCGTTTCGACAGGTATTTTTAATTTGATAGCATTTGATTTGACAGGCCCAGGGGGTCTACCTTTACACCACTTTGCATTATATCCTGGTGCTGGTGGAAATGCACAACTATCACAGTTAGAAAGAGAACGTTTAGAACGATTAGGTATACCTCCTCCTGTGCCACCAGGTCCACCAGGTGGTCCTGGTGGACCTCATGTACCACATCATCCTGCACATGCCGCACAATTGGAAGCTGCCGAGCGATTAGCTCTCGCAACAGATCCAATGGTAACTTGCACATTGTATTTGTTCTTGTGTTTAGTTTTGATTGAAGGTTCGGCTGCAAATGGCTGGGATATCACCAGAATATCATGCCCATACCCATGCGCACACACATGCACATACGCATTTACATTTACATTCACAGCAACAGCAAGCTCAACAAGAAGCTGCTGCTGCAGCTGCTGGATTTCCGTTGCCAGGTAAATGAGTGCCATTGTAACCAACGATTTGTAATTAATTTTTTAGCACTAGGTGCACCTGGTTATCCTCGTCCGAATTTAATTCCAGGCAGAGATGCACCTTTGGGATTACATCACCCTGATCTTTTGGGTCGACCATATGCTGACCAACTTGCACACCAGGTGAGCAGCTGATGCGCTTTTGTTATTATATTACGAAACTTCGTGATATAACTTCGTGTATAAAAAGAAGTTTGTATATATGAGATACCTTGGCATACACTTCGTGAATAATTTGGGTAACTTTTCTCATTGCATATAAGTTAATTATTGATGTCAGCGATAGGACATTTAATCTAAAAATTCTAGATTTTTTAGTGGACAAATAAGCGAGTCTTATAAAACTAACAATTTACTTTTTGCATTTCAATTTTTCTTCTTTGATTAGAAGTAACACAGTCAATGTGCAATTCTTTGTTTACGTTGTTGAAGAAATACAAAAATGCGTAGGTACGACCTTCTGCTGTTGATGGTTCATACAAGAGCGAATAAAGTAATAATGTTCGTCTAAAAGCCGCTGATAAGGGTGATCTACTGACAGTATCCCTAACTAATCTTAAATGTACGAAATTACACTTGGCGTTAAATTAAAAATATGTTTCTAACACTAATAATGCTAGGTTAAGAAGAATATATGATAACACGATTACTAAATTTGCTAAAGTGCAGTGAATAGATTATAGATTCAGCTTTTGTAACATTGAAAAAAGATAAAATGAACTGAACTCTGCAATAACATGGTACTACTACAAACAAATTATCAGGCACAGAGACCTTACTTAAAGTGCAATCACATGACTATAAAAATGCCCAAGAGTAAGTGAGCGTTAAAAATCCAATACACCAATAAAAGTGAAACTAAAATATACGACCTTTCGGAATAAATATTAATCCAGTAATTAATGTTATTTTATTGCCCATGTACTCAAATATACTTCTTTTAAAATAATTTTTACAACATTTTTTAAATTATTCTTTTATATTTAGACATGGCAAAAATACAGAAAAGATTGCAATGCTGTAATAATGGTAAGTAAAGTTGTGGCTTATAATTCTGATAATTATATAAATTACACGCAGGGCAATGTGATCCTTGATACACAGCTGCACCTTTCGTAATTTATCATTATTTTAGTAACTTCATAGATACATATTGTTACATTTATACTAATTCAGTAAAAATTAAATTTCGCCGTGTCGATCATCATGTAAAATCCAGAACGTAAAGTATTGTCTAGAAATTCACCTGCATGAATAACCATCGCAAGTGAAATACACAAGTTTACAAAATACAAACCCGTTTTTTTTTTACTAAAACTAAAGCCGCTTCTTGCTTCTCAGGTCTGTCTTCGGCTGGGGTTTCCAAATTTAATCATCGACAAAGTGAATTATCCATGTGGTAGCAAAATATAAGTTTGTAGGTTAGAGTGAGGAGGTAACAAGGAATCGAAAGGATGACTTTGCCAAAGTTGAACTTCACATACGTCCTATTTTATCAAACGCCGATAGTAAAGTCCCCTCTTTTAAGAGGCTTAGTTCTCGCCAATTATAGTAATACATATCCCTTTTTCACGTTTTCCTCGGCCGGCTGTGTTACGGCATCTACATTATTTTAGCCTGGGAACACAATGTATGCACTTTACATACCACAAATCATGAGTTAATGTCCTAAAATCTGTGGGAAACTGTAATCGTGGACCTATACACATAAAGACTTTAATTAAGGATGCGAAAGAAATTTCCCCTTGCTGGGTTTAAAAATCCCCTAAATTTAAATATTAAAATAAAATATAAAGTCAAAAAGGCTCAACAATATAAGGTGACCTATGGTTTAGTACACCGTTGCACTTGTTACCATATAGCAGTAGTAGTATTCAGGATTGATTGTAACTTTTAATACATTCAAATGTTTTAAAGTTAAAGAAACTTCTACTTAGAATTTTAACCAAGAGTCTTCACTGAAATTGTTAGGTGGGCATCCATGCCTATCCAATTCTCCCACAAAGGAGTCCTAAGTACAAGATTAGGTAAATGATTAAAGTATTAGGAAGTAGCCTACTTCTGCACACCGCACAATTTGGGGAACTCATAATAAGTATACAGTCTACTGCCATGAAGTGTCACATCCCCAGTTGCTCTAAACAGCCAATTCACATGGGCTGACGATCATCAGGTGACCATTGGTGGCCGACGCCCAGGAAGTCTTGCCAATATTTAGAAAAAGCCTTTTATGGGTAAAAATAATGCTACATTACGAATTTTGATTTGCCCAGAATGGGAGAGAACCTCGTAATAATTTTAAGAGTACACTGGCTAACTATAGTGGCACGGGAGTGGTTCCTATGGACAAATGATGACAATAGTGCAAATATAAATAAGTAATATGGCTGAAATACAAACCTGCATTACAAGTACCACTTGTCTTGAAAGGCTTTAGTAGTTTTCAAAATAATGGCGCTAACTCGTCTTGACCCAGCAATCCCTTCGCTATTTTTGCTACCTGGAAGCCGATTATTCCGGATAGGTCTCTTTGCTTTTGGTGTTCCAAAATCTCATCGCCTCGTACTTTACCTTTTGTAACCATACCTTATATTGAAACAATTTTTGAAAATAACGGCCTCTCCCAATTATGACTTCATCACTAGAGTATCTAGATATCCTTTCAAAGTGATTACCTTTACCTATCTTAACTCCAAATAATAATCCACCTAAGCTCAAACTCTATCAAACAATAATTTCAGAAATCTACATACATTAACCTAAGGAAAAATACAAACCTAATGTAACTTCCAACCGGCCAGGCATTATTAACACAATTTTGTAAAGAAAAACATTTATCCATAAATAATACTATCATTCCATTATTTTAGTTTCCAAGGTTGGTTTATATGAAATTTTAAATCTCATTTATTTGAAAATGCCCTTAACCACAATACATAGAAAACATTGCGCAATACCAACTTTTATTTTTGCCACTCCAATGTTCATTAAAAATACTAAATTTTCACAAAAAATTATTAACTAGCAAATATATCCTATAGATAAAGCTTGCTTTTACATTAATACGCACATCTTTTTTAACGTTTCAAAAGTTTCAACCTTCTCTAAAAATATTATGCTTAGATGTAAACAAAACTAACTCCTTTGCTCTACGAACCAATTACAACTTCTGTTTACAAGTTAGTTTGCATGTACATATTTATGGAACATAAGTCAAAAAACAAAAAAGCTCAATCAGTAATCGCAGTTTAAAAATCTTACAATTTCCAAGTAACTTCGAGAATTCACCTGTTTACTCCATCAGCACGTTAGATCCCTCATTCCAGCTATTTAAATTCCAACATTTAATTGCAGAGCGAAAATCCACTTATCTTTTCATTCATATAATTTCTTTATTTCATGCACTACAGTGCGATTTAAATTCCTAAGTATCCTGCAAGGCTCAAAACAAATTATCGGCCACCTATCGAAGGTTGTACGACTTACTACACTACCACACTATCGCTATTACTTCGCCATTGTTTCTTTTGTAACTTAACTGATCTACTTTTTCGAACTTGGTCTTGTATTCTAATTTCCCTCCGTTAAAAATTTTACTTGCATTTTCTGTGTCTAAAGCTGTCTTGTGGTCGAGTTCAATGTCACTCATCCGTGTCAACTGTCATTGTTCCCATGATTTACAGTTAATGTCGACAGGTGAGCCATTTGTTGATCACTAAGCATTTCTTCTGTAGGGCTGTAAATTTGTTTTTATGCTTGTTGCGGTTTCTTAAACTCATGTGAATGTTTACGAATAAACAATATACACGGTGATTTTCCTAGTGTTTATCATGTAATTCTTTAATTTTAATACGAAAATTGTAAAGTCCGGTTGCTGTTGCTGGTTGTATTTAATATACATTAGACACTTTTCCCATTCCGAATGGACCTGCACCTTGAAGAAGTTCAAGATTACTGGAACGGGTGGAATGGCTTTCTTGTTCCAGTGACCTAAAAAACCAAACTACAGGTTCAACCAAAGTAGTAGGGTCTTTAGTGAGGAACCAGACTAAGACAGGTCCCCGAAAGAGGGCAGCAGCTTTTCACGGTACTTAAATTGGCAGAGACCATAGGGGTCGGTATGGCATTCTAAGACGCACTACTGGGATGTGGAAGGCAATGGGAAACCACATTACCTCCCAAGTACACAGCATACTCAATTTGTTATTAAAGATGATGGCATCATCTGGGGTAAACAATTCCGGAGTTAAAATAGTCCCCTATTTGGATCTTTAGAGGATGTGATCAGAAAATGTAAAAAAAGAGTTGGGAACATTTTGCAAGTCAGAGCGTGGAACGTCACAAGTATGAAGCAAGTAGGTAAGCTAGAGAACTTGAAAATTGAAATGGATAGGTTAGCATAAAACATAGTAGGGATCAGTGACGTTCGGTGGCCAGAGGCAAAGATTTTTGGAGTGGAGACTTTTGCATAATTCATACAGGATCATAGGAAGGAAATAGTTAAATACCAGGTTTTCCGTTGTATCTTTTTCATCGTCCTTTTCGAAATACTAAATTTTTATCTTTAAGTAACGTTAAATTTCATTAATAAAATTTTCTTTTGAAATCAATATACGCTAAGCTAATTCCAGCACTAATTAAGTTCGGTAAAATAATTACTTTCACCTTGATTAATTTCTTATTCTCTTTAAATACAAACCATTTGTTACATACAGTTTAGTACCCAGAAAATCTACCCGGTAATCCACAGAAAAACTTGGTGAAGTACTGCGGTAAGATTTCGGTTTCGAGAAAGTGCAGAAAACTTCCACTGTACTAACAAGAATGGCTGCTGACTAATTCAGTGCGGCAAGGGGGTCAAGTGTTTGAAGAGGGTCCTGGGATGCTATCTCATGTGAAATATGTCTTAATTAGGAAGTATCTTTGACTCCGCCTAATCTCAAAATAAAGGGATTCCTGAGGAAAATCTCCAGAAGTGTAACAAGAGGTTGCCAAAACTCGTGATCAAGAAGTGATTTTGGCCTAAAATTTATACAAGGAATAATAGCGCAGACTAATGCTAAAATCAGCATAAAGCAAACGTTACAATAAGGACATTAATATATCCATTTCATACTGCTAACTGGAAAGGTTTTCAAAAAACCAAATATTAAATTACATGAATATTAATCATGCCTCTAGGTAATTGCAATATACTTTATTACGACAAAACTGGAACTATCATCTTCACATTAGTTGTGAAGAACACCAATATGGGACAGCTATGCAATTATGTTTTCATTACAAGCATATATGAACATTTTTCAACAAAAATTAAAAACCAAATATATCCTAAATTACTTAACCTAATAGATAACAAATAATAAATACCTGATGTGTAATTTTTGAATGTAGCTAATTCGGACCACTAAAAACCATTATCTTCTTGACTTAATTTGTTTAGGACATCCTACTGGCACTTCGAAAGAAATTAGATGTTCTGAATCAACATGCTTCTGTCCAACATGAGTTGTCTATTTAATGGGAACCAAGGTGTTCCTAAAATTTAAAGCAACCAACCTGGTCGGAACTTCTGTGACTAACTGCATTAATCAGATTGATATTTTCTTTAAGATTAACTAACCTACTCAACTTACATGTTATTTCTTTGGATGTTAAAGATGAAGTGCTCTTACAAGAAATTCTCCATAAAATAATTTGATATATCTTTAATAAAATTTTTTAGGAATGAACTAGGACTGAAAATTGAAATGACTCTAGTCTCTTGTAACAGTTCACCCCCCTTGTTCTGACCTATCTATATCAGTCAAAGAAACAAGGACCGAGTTACCTAATACATATATAATCGAATACCAATTTTATATCACTTTTATGGTTCAAAATTGCAATATAAGGGTCCACTTACCTATTCCAATAGTATTTACGCTACTTTCTTCAAATGCCTTGGCTACTCTACAGCGGAGAATACATGGACATGTCCCGGGTGGATAGGCCTAGAATTCTGAAACCGATACTGGTGAGTTAACTTACCCAAAAGTTTACAAAGTATCTGTACCTTAAATGTATTTCAACAAACCTCTTTAAATTATACATCTCAAAATTATCAAGTAATGAATTTAATAACCTTTAATGTGGCGATATAACTATATACATTTACTATATTGACATACTTGAATGCAATAAAATCAATATCTCTTATTTAACTAAAACCCCTTTAAATCGGGTAATTACATTCTACTACACATTGCAAATTTTACATTTAAACAGATTGGCTTCCAACTGAAACATAGCCAATAACTCTTAATATTCTCTATAAACTCATGACAAAAAGTAATAACGTTAATAAAGTCCAAGAATTTCAACCTTAATCTAGCAACTTAACATAGGCATATAAAATCATATATATGTTTTTATCAACGTTCATACTTACAACACCACGTGTATGCATGCATATACACGCACGTTTTCTTGAAACATTTATACAAGGGTTCACTCAATACCTGTGTTGGGTATGTAATACCCACGATTGCTTCATCCTAAACCAAGCCTCTAAGGTAATTTATTCTCACCAGGTTTGAAACTATTAATACGGTTATTGGTAACTTTAGTGCTTGGAACTCTGGATATCTCGCTACTTCTATATCAACTCACGGTTTGGGAGTCGAACTTCCAAAATACAAACGTCCATCAAACAATCAAAATTGAGCCTGTTGAGTTATCATATTCTATGCCGTTAACAAGCTGGCGTCTCTAACCATTACCTGTTATACATCTTAAACCTGTCGTCGTCTAATTATATTGTTCTTTATTCATTATTTAACTCCACTAATCGTCCTGCAATACCCGTATTTACTTCTTATATTTCTTACTTATACTTCACTTTAATTTTTATGCGGTCAAATAACCACGATAGTTACGCGCCATTGCCGTGTAACTGGCCCTAACTATGGGCGAATTACTTTTATTTTATTTAATATATCTTTTGCCTTTGTGTATTGTCTTTGTGGGTTGAGTATATTGGGTGTGTCTTAATTTCTTCATTCCACTATTTATATACCTTTTATCACGTGATTGTTTTGGACAATTACAAACCTTCCATATTGCACAATTATATATCATCCTACACGTGTTTTCAGGTTAATGGTTAAATCCATTTTTATTATTGCAATTGCTAATTGAACCTGTCCTATAATTAAATTTAAGTTATTCTGCCATATTCTGAACTATTTCCTGTTAATATTTTTATAGATATCACGAAAAATAACATTTTATTTCGTGTTTCCGGTTTTGGAATTTTCTAGAACAAATGAGTATTTCTCTTTGGCGCCTAATTTAAAATCTCCTACATTTCACGAGATGTTAGAGTTCAGTTGATAGGTTATGTTAATTTAAAGTGTCAATTGTTATATTTTAGATAGAACTATTTGTGATTGGCTGAAAATATTATTTGAAATTTAAATTAATTTAAAAGGTTCTTGGGTGTTACACTCTCTATCTAATATATGCAATGTTATCTTTTTGAAACTTTTTTCTAGGATCAGAGGAAGGGACTTTCCATTTTTTTGGATCAGCACGTCTTTGTGCCCAGGTGCAAGGTATTAGGCACCAGCGTGATATATTATTAACAAACAAATGAATTGTAAAACTAATAATTTTAGAATACAAAGTTATGTTGCCGATATCATTTCTAATCCTTAAAACCGTCATAATGAATTGACAACCTTTGAGTATAAACAATATAAGATACAGAAATAATCCTTCCTTCGATCAAGAAAGCATTTAATCTAAAAATTATGTCTTAAGGACATAACCTACCTTTATTGGTGGACTTACCCATACAGAAACTATTAAAATGGAATATGATTGTAAATATTTCAAAGGAATGCCACACATTGACATTTTCAGTTTAGAAGTATAAAATTACTAAATCTAAGCATAAAAACTCATATATTACTCAGAGTTTTATTCCAATTCCTCAAATCTGAGAATGTCCAGAGATGCTTAGTGTTTCAATTTCAGCTAACTCAACTTCCTTACCTCAACACAATCCATTTATTTGGGCTATATTCACAGGTAATTCCTTCGTTATGGCACACACGAGTTTCCAAAGTCCATGCACATGGAAAAAGCATTTCTTGCCCAAGCTTAAAGCGAAATTCACAGATGCTTGTGTACCATTGAAATATTCCCCTTCGGAGAAAGTCAAGTTACATTTTGAGGCTTGGTTTGATTCGGATTTTCACTATTCGCTCGTATTACTACATTTTTATTTTCTAATTTAACTTTTCTAAATTTTACTTTATGAAATTTACATGACAAAACTTAACTCTCCGCCATACCGACCCCTCTACTGTGCGAATCTACCGCTTTATTACGCGTTCGAATGATTACATTTTGACCTGTTCTTGTACCCCGCTCACGAATAATTTTTTGTTCTGTTGGATGTAATTGTCATGAAATTCATCCCCTTCTCTTATATGTTTAGTCGGAGGTTTTTGTCATAGTATGTCTTCTTATTGGGTTTATGGAGTGAATCCCGGAAAAGTGCTTGTGGTATCACGTGATATACTGAGGTTAACGTTTGTGTTTTCTTCTGCCTTCAGCAATATTAATTGAATGCATTGTAGCATTATATTTTATCTGGTATACTATGATTAAACCACCTACAACTTGATATTTGTGAATTTACCTTACTCAGCATCTGGGTTTTTACATTCTATGACATGCTTAGTGTGTCTCTTGCTTTTTTTGTAGTACATCTATTTAACATTGAATTTAATTTATTTAACTACAATTTGTTGAAAGTTCTCTTGTATTTGACATGCATATTAATGAATTCACTATTCTTTACTTCATAATTCTAAAGTTTTCTTTAAATATGATTTCGCTGACTGAAATAAATATTTCGTTTAGCCTTTTGTCGAATTTATGAATCAGTGTTCCTTCCTAATATGTATTTTGACATAAATAACTTTCCGATTTTGTGGTTTGAGTTAATTGCATATTATCCTGCCATCATCATATATGTATTATATTGTATGTTTTATGAAAAGCTTGATTGTGGTAGTATATATTGTCACGGCATTTATGCTAGTGAATGATTAATGCGTTATTTCAATATGTATTAAATGGTACCACTTTATTTTAGAAAATTTTATTTTTATTGCTTTAATTATACCATCTTTCTTAATTAAGATTAATTATCTGTGATATCTATTATACAATGTGCGTAATATTTATTCTATGAAATTTAAATTTTTATTTTTTCACCTAATTTATATCTAACTTAACGCAATGCATTACAAACTTACATAGGAGGTAATTCACATTTTAAAAAATGTTTGTATAAATCAATGCTTTTACCTTCATTTAGCTGTAATCGACGGAAAATATAAATTTTTTGAGGATGTTTTATTTACCAAGTGATTTATGGTTAATCATGCTTTTATCGCATTTCATTCCTAACTTATGTAGTTTTTCATTGTTGCGCCGTGTAACTGCACTCCACTACAATTAAGTAGAACGTTCCTACTTAAATTTGTAAAAATTTCCATTATGAAATCAAAATCCCAAGAGGTATTATATTTACACTATGCAACGACATTATCAGTATGCATAATGCACATATGTGAGATGCTATACTTTCGTATTAAACCGTGTCTCTAAATTTTACAATAGAGGATGCTAGGGTATCACAAATTGAACGTATTTATGCAATGGTAGACCAAGCGACTGAAAATTGAATTTTGATCTATCACTAAACTCTGGCAGAGAAAGGTTAAATCCACACACCAACATAATCCAGTATCGATGTATCAATAAGAAGATGCATTTTTAGCATAAAACCTAAGTTTTTTTCTTAATCTTCTTTGGGAATTAAACCACTCATAGTTTTTAAAATCATGTTTATTTACGTTTCGATCCATGACCTAGGATCGTTGTCATAATAATAAAAACTATGAGTGGTTTAATTCCCAAAGAAGATTAAGAAAAATGCTAAACAAACCACAACAAACATACAGGGAGTATTTAAAACCTAAGTGCTACACACTCTAAGCCAAATTTGTATTTTGCAATCATAGACCATAAACCCAGTAAAAAAGCAATTAGAGTAAGAGAGCATATCGCATTGATAGACCAAGGTTATCGCTTAGTCTATTAATGTAAAATTGTAACTGGGTCTTATGTGTTTAAGAGCCATTATTTTTAATAGAAGTAAGGTTATGTTAACAATAACTTCACTGTTCTGTTTTTGTATTATTATTATTGTGCGAGCTTTATTACGATAAATAATAGTTGGTTTACAATTGGATCAAGAGGACGATTATTAACACAAGTAGCGATAGAATGTGTTTGTGTAAAGGTACGTGTTGGCATAAAATAACTATGGAGGTCAACACTTATTTTTAGGAATGTGACGTTTCTAGGACAGTAAACAAATCTGCTGTTATTGAAATAGGTAACCCTGAGATGATGCAACTCATACAATCTTTTATATTCTATACTTGTAAGGCGGCTACACAAAATAATAATAGTGTGATGTTAACTAGTCCAGCTCATAGTTATAAAAATGATTCTACAATGGAAAATAGGATCGCACAAAGACAGAATGAGAATGCATCAATTAAAGTATGAATCCTTGTACTTACTTGTGTCAGCACTACAAACCAACCTTATAAAATCAACTGAAATAATAGTTCTTGATGTGGAAAATGCTGCAATCGCTACAATTGCTACAAACTTCCCAAACCCTTATACAAGGGACACTTATGTATTGAGAATAGAAAGACTAAACAAATGAATTTGATGAAAAAAACTTTTATTGCTTTTCGAAATAATCGCCTTTAAGTTCTATACACTTTTGCATGTGATTGAACCACCCTTCAAAACACTTTGTCTAGTCGAAGATGGTAGCTCCACAACATGCATTTTGAAAGCCTCAATCGCTTTTTTGGAAATTGTTGTCCATGCAGTTTATCTTTTACTGGCAACAAGAGGATGTCATCGGGTGCAAACTCGGGGCTGTAAGGCGGATGACCCATTGATTCGATCTTTTGTGTGTCCAAATACTCGTTTGTTGCATGTGATGTGTGTGAGCTCGCATTGTCACGGTGCAAAATGATTCGTCGTTTTGGGTTGGTTTCTCCCAATTTATCGAAAACAAATGGTTGTGTACCACACTGAATTAACGATCTTTTGATTTTTGAGAGCCACAGTTGCCGTAGGACCGGTTTTTGTGAAGAAAAACGCCACCATTTGCTTCTTGCTGCTTTGAGAATGAACAACTTTCTTTGGCTTTGCTTCACATTAAAACACCCAAGCTACCGACTGGCCTTTTTTTTTCTGGCTCATACGCATAAATCGACGATTCGTCACCTGTGACGATGTTGTATACCGCTTTGGATGCATCACAGTTGTATTTTGAAACCATTTTATGGCATCAATCGACACGGGCATTTTTTAGAGCATCTGTCAACAAATGTGGAATCCAACGCGCACACAACTTCTGAACATACGAATGTTCGTGCAAAATCTTATGTATGCTGGTCATACTAATGCTTAAACATCTCTCGATTTCTTGATATGTCACATGACGATCTTCTTCAATTATTTTCGCACAGCATCGATATTTTCCGACACAATGACCGATTTTGGACGACCTTGTTTAACTTTGTCCGTGAGCGAACTATTTCCACGTTTGAATTCAGTGTACCAGCGATATACAGTGGCTGTGGATGGCTCTTCATCGCCAAAAGTTGAATTCAATTGATTGATGCATTGTTCTTAAGTTAAACCACGTCGAAAGTCATAATAAAACAGCTCGAAAATTTTTGCGAGTTAATTCCATATTTTGACTAAGATGAAATTTTAAACACTGCAAAAAACACAAATATTGCTCGCACGTCAAAACGTTCTGAGTACCTATAACCTCAAAAATGTCAAACTTATGATGGCAATTTCAGATTTCACCTGACAACACCACTGTTGCCAGTTCTCAATACATAAATAGTGTCCCTCGTACAGTAAATTTTATAGTCAGCATGCAAATTTCCATGCAAGAGCTATAACAGATTATTACTTACGATTAAGCTCTCCTGCAATAAAATTGGTTTCTCAGGTTCTCAGTAGATTTATGACATGGTGTGTGCCAGTAATAACGGTTGTGTCCTATGAGAAAGGTATGACAGCTTGGTGAGATAAATGAGCACTACATCACAACACACGCGATAAACACCCTAAAAATGCAGTTTCCTTACTGAACTCCGATACTGCCGTGATCAATTTAAATTTGTCGATTACCTTCCACATTTCAACACTTATTTGTCACTCCACGGGATTGACATTCAAATTGGCTGATTTCCTACAACTAGTTGGATAGAGAACTTTGACATTTTAATAATGCGTGTTCACAGTGCATTTGATGAGAGTATTGTGACGTATTTATACAAAATCGTTCGAATCCTCAATGTAGCTAATAATTTATAGAATAAATGGGAAACGAAGAGGATTCAAAAATAATATGTTTATTAAATATAGGGAATGTACTTATTCTATAATTTTAAAAAAGCATGTTCGGTTTAATTCACTTAACATGAACAAAAGGTTAGATAGTGAGCAGGATATTCGATATAATAACGTAATTGCTAATAAAGCCAACAAAAATTCTGTCTATCAAGAAGAAGTTGTAGTTAATGCAGGTTTTGACAATCACAAAGGAACATCGTACACAGGCCGTAATAAAAAGGGAAGAATTGAAAACCAAACTAGGGAACTAACAAGAAGAAGGTTAACACTAATCAAGATGATGTCAACGCAGAAAAAATGCTGTCTGATGCATATCTTATAAATTTGTAATTTTGTTTCTATATTATATTACTTGTAAAAAGTATAAATAGAGATGTATTGTGTATATCGCTAATTTAGTTATTGTTTGTTGATGTGCATGCATCTAAGATTGTGAACTCAGGTGATTACGATTAGGGGATTTTTGACTCCAGTACGGGAACGCTTTTTTCCCATCTTAAATGTAATTAAGCTATTACGTCTCAAGTTTCCTGATTTTATTTTCCCATAAACCAGAGAATAATAACCCGTTAATTTATTGCCTCTATTCTACATAAGCATGCATTTTTCAGGGAAAGGAAAGTGGTGCAGTTAGCTTGATTAGCCTTGAGAAGTGTCGTATGGAGAGGATACAACCAGGTTCATGGAAATGAGGGATATCAAAACAAGGGACATGACCTCACTTCCTTGATCAAACAGTATGGAGCACAGGTGGGCATTAGTTCTGGCGAAGTAATCCCTTCCTATCATCGACCTTTCCTTTATTACCTAAAAAACATCTCGTGTCCTGCATAAGTGTAGGTACACTCTCTTTGCCTTCAGAATTTCAAAATAGAAACTATTCCAACGCGACCCTGACTGACCTCCTGAAGATAAGAGGATGCTGCCTTGGGCTCTAGCAAACAAACAGGTAAACCTCTGGCATATTTTTACTTTATTAACTGTATACCCATTACGGCAATAATTGCAACAAAATTTGGGTCGTAATAAAATTACGCCCAGGGTTATAGAGTGATTAACGGATTACACATAATACATTTAAGACCCATATATTGCTTTACTACCTTTGCTAACTACGGACTGGACTGGAATAGCAGTTAGTCTGAGGTGAGCTTGATATCGACTTGGACCACTTGTGCCAAGATCACAACATTGCATATTGGAAGTATTCCGATGATATCCTGGCCAGGCACCAAGCATACAAAATTTTAGAGGGAGACTTGAGAATCAGTAAAGTCTAAAAAGCGCTAAGTGAAAAGGCTTTAACGCCATGAAAGTCTTATGAAAAATAGGCATGGGAACAAAATCAAAAAGACAAATGAGGATGAGTATGAAAAAAAAGAAAATAAATTTCAAATGTGGATTCTAGAAGAAAAGATCAACAATTAACTAAGTTGGATCCGATAATTTGAAGATGTTACTCGAAGTTTATAAAACAAAGATTCGCACAAGGTCATGCTACATTTAACAGGAAAAAGCAACTACTGTGTTCAAAAACAACAAATATATAAACAAGGAAAAGATGGCTTAAAACATATGTGCAAACTAGCGTAGAATAGAAATCAATAACGCGTTGAAATTTCAAGATGGAAAACCTAATAATGAAAAAATACCTGTACTTAACCTGATGATTATTATAAGCAACTACAGGTATTGGTTTTGCAATACTCTCAACTAATGTCAATCGGTCGAAAGGATTTACCAGATAACTATTAATTCGACAAATGTCTAGGTGTTGGGGTATCCTCGGTAGCCACAGGCTGCCTAACCCCCTTCACATACCGTACATGTGATTTTCCAATGCTCCACCCGAAGGTACTACATTGGCCAGGAAGCGAGTTTTTTTTCCTGGAAAATTTTGAATTTTGCCAAACCCTTGCTGTTCCGAGCAAGGAGGTATCTTTAACGTGCATAACAACACACACACACGGAATCTCCATTTTACCTCTCATCCGAACGAGGGCATATTTTTGTGAAAAATGCTCGCCTAATATTTTTCAAGCGGACCGCGTCTGGATTCGAACCTGAGACCTTGGACGTAGTAGTCACATGCATACCAACTACGCCATGTAGCCGCCCCTCTTCACATACCACTGAATCTCGGTGAAATAGGGCATAGAATTAGAAAACAATAAAAGGGGAACCGAGCTGTATATAGGCTGTGGGAATTTCAGGTAATGGTGTAGGCCAGCTCAGAATAGAAATAAGTGGAGGTAGGCGTCCAACCAATTTCAAGACAGAAAACCTAATGTCGAAAAAATGATAAACACGTGTTGGTTCTGAAGTATTTTCAACTAATTTTGATTGTGCGAAAGGATATATTGGAAAAGTATTACTTCGGCATTGTTCAAGATCTTAGTAGCCGCAGGCTGCTGAACCCCCTTCACATACTATTGAATATTGGGGAAATACGGAATATATTTATAAACAATAGAAGGGGAACAAAAGTGCATCTAACAAGAAAGAGCAACAGCTATGTTCATAGACAACAATCATACAGATAAGGAGAAAATTGTTGAAAGCATATTGTGTGGAGCACAGCACAGTACATTTATGAAATAGGGATAGTAGGAGAAGCAGACACAAAAACGGTAGAAGCCTTTTGAAATGTTGTGCTTCAGATGTATGAGGATGATAACATAGATAGACAAAGTTAATAACAAAGAGGTTATAGAAATAGTAGGGAATCAAGATATCTGTGGAAAACAACAAAAAATAGGAGAAATAGTACAGGGTACATTCTAAGGCATTTTTGGGGAATAGTGCGGGATATATTACAAGCAGAGATAGGAAAAAGAAATAGAGGTTGACCTAGATCAGACTATTGCACGTAGATAGTGAAAGATGCAAACTGTGTAAATTTCAGGGAAATTTGTAGGTTAGCACAGAATAGGAAACAATGAGGGTATGCATCTTACCAGTTCCAAGACTGAAGATCTAATGCTGGTGACTCGAAGTTTGCATTCATATTGAAAAAACAATTGTGAAAGGTACTGTAGGTAGCAAGAAGATTAAAATCCCATGCGTCATACCAATTCTGCAGACAGGAGGTATTCTGCCATTGATAGAAATATTTGCTGGGCTGTGTTTTAGGAGCTATGGCTTGGCTGGTGGTGGTGCAGGAATGCCAAAGGTTTGCGAGAATCGCTAACAAACAATTAAGGGAAAACGATCATCACAGCCAGGCATTCTGCCATTGATAGAAGTATTTGCCAGGCCACAAGTGTTTTATGAACTATGGCTGTGGTGCTGCAGGAATTTCAAAGGCTGTTAACTATGCGAGAACCGGTAGCGAACAATCAAAGGAAACGATCGCCATAGCGAGGCATTCTACCAGCGATATAAGTATTTGCTGGATTCTTTTAGAAGCTATGGCTGGTGGTACTGCAAGAATTTCAAAGGCTGTTAACAATGCGAGAACCGTTAGTGAACAATTAAAGGAAAGCGATCATCACAGCACTACAATGGAAGCAATAGCATTCTGGAAAACGGAAATGTTTTGTTTTTAAAATCATACTAGAAGGGTACTGCATTATTCTTGAAACCGTACAAACAGGGGCATGGTTGTTTTAAACAAGCATAAAAACTAAGCAAGTTATTTCGACTCTCACTTAGGTGGACATAAGGAAATAATGCATCCAATATCCACATTTTCATAATGTTTTTCTAGTGATCATTTCGCAAAGATTAGACTACATGTAATTGAGTCGGGTGAAATTAATTTGGATATCATAAGAGAACCAGTCCACTCATTGGGTTGAGTACCAAAACAATTGGAAATACTGTGTTATACTACAATTCATTTGGAGACTTTGCGACCATGGAAAAAGTCGAGCCTTATTCTCGAGGTTATCAAATTTGCTACAACAGTGGGTCAGAGCAATTCAAATACACACAATTACGGACATTTAGTGTTAAAATATGTAAGTGAAAAACGAAGATTATATAACTACTAAGGGGAAAAAAATTGCCAAAGAATTCAGAGATTACCAATGTTATTGCAGGTTGAAATGTAATGAGCAGTTGTTGACTAAAGAGAGAAAATGAATATTTTGTAACTTATATAAAGCAGGTACGTATGGGGCCAGTTGTTTATTATTACTACCCCATGGTCATAGAAGTTCATATTAAACGTAAGAGAGTAGAGTGATCTTAAAAGAAAACTAATTCAAGGGACTACTTTTTATCAAGTACTAAAGTATGTAAAAACATTTTTATGTAAACTCTACAAATTTCAAGTTTTTATGCAACAAATTTATTTTAATAATTATCCTAGGGAACTTTTTTTGTAGAATTAAGTAGGTCATGATGCATTATGAATGTTGTTTTGAGTTACCACCGTCGCTAGGGGAATAACTAATAATTTTTTATTTTATTTTGCGGTATAGACATACAACGATAGGCGAGGTGTGTACAAGTTGAAGGGAACGAGCGCCATGATTTCAGACTACTGGGCTACCGTGCCTAAAAGTTGAAGTGGAGAGTCAGTGTGTGTAATGCAGTGAAGTTATCTGTGTCATCATTTGCTTTTCCTTATCTCTTAATATCTTTTGTTCCAATATGTTGTAAATTATCAATGAACTTCTCTGTAATCTACTGAATAGAAGCCACTGTACCCATACAACCCGAACACATGCATCAGAGGAAAAATGTGTAGAAATTCGCATCGCAATTGCTGTAATACAAGGATTCAGTAATTGGCTTTAACTTCACTACCTATATGAATAAAGATGCACTATTTAATTATTATTTTTTATTGTAAAATTTGCACAATAATGTGATGTATTATATTACCTGTATACCTGTCAAATTGACAAGTAACATTGTACAGTAAATGTAGAATTGAAAAATAAAAAGGGGGTACTGTGGACGATGGTCAAGGCAAAACTGGGGATCACGATAAACTGTCCGATTCTAAAACTAAAGAAGTAATGCAACATATAATCAAATTTCCACTGTATATTTCGCATTATTGTCGATCATCTACATAAAGCGAGTATCTTCATTCAGACATGACTCTTCCTTTGATGTATGAACTATATTGCCAAGATTATGAAAATCATGTGTCCCCTTCATTGTACAATAATATTTTACTAAAAAATTTAATCTCAAGCATAAGTTGCTACAAAAGAGACAGCTGTAATGTGTGTGACAGTCTTGTTATTTAGAAAAAAATACGACCGCAGCAGAAGAAGAACATAAAACTCGTTTAGAAGTGACAGAATATGCACGAAACCTGATGAATAAACATTTTAAAAAATCAAAAGAATACGAAATTAAAGAAACTGAGTACATATCTTTCGATCAGGAAAAAAACATTGACGCTACCCAGAATGCTAACCAACATTGTGGTTTATAAATTACAGTTATGTTTCTTTAACTTTGGAATTCATGATTACCAGAACTGAGGATTTTGCTACAGTTGGGTAGAAGGGAGTGCTGGACGTGAAGCCCAAGGAATCGTGTCATATTTAAGGAAACGTCATTCATAATGTACCACAAGGAACAAAACATCTGATTTACTTGATCCGATTCTTGTGGGGGTCAAAATCGAAATATTAAAATAATTTTGATCTCAAAGGCTGTTTTGTACGAACCTTCCACGTTGGAAGATATAACCCAACGTTTCTTGGTCCCTGGACATGGTTTTTTGATACATGATTCTGATTTTTCAGACATCGAATCATGCCTTAACTTGCAACAATGACTTTTGTACTTGCACATTATGTGGAAGTATTTAATTGCTGTAGGAAAAACAAGCTCCATGTGGAAAAGATTTTGTTAGTACTGCAAAATTAGAAGATACAATCACAAACTGGGAAAAGAGCAGGTGATCAAGTGAACTGATTAAAATTTTAAATGATTCAGATAAGGAAGTCTTTGTTAAAAGTTAGCTAAAACATGAAAACTTTGTTGGCGTCAACATTGGTAAGAAGCTCAACAAAGGTAACTCTATGCTAAAAGAAATGATAAAACGTTCGATCAGTAACAATCGTGCTAGGCTTCTTGTCAGAATTAAAATATTGTTAAGGAATGTTGCAGTAACAGTGAATTTTTTTTTAGTAACTTACATAGTTATTGCTTTAAAGGAAAGCCCATAATCAGAGAAAAACTTTAAGACTTGAAGTCCATGTTTTGTTTAATACCAAAAGACTGTTTCAATTTTTATTAAAGCTTGTGAAGTGATGATTCTGTTGAAGATGACATCTAAGGATTCTCGGGTGCAGTGGACTTTGTCTCCAGCATCTTAAGCATTTGCCCTAGGAACTTTTAAACAAAATATGTATTTACATTTTGTTTAAAAAAAAAGTTTCGTTTTCAACTATTTTATTAAAAATGTTTTTTCTAGAATGCTTTTTTTTAAATATAGAATACTGCCAGCTCTTGATTAATCATACCACACATCTGTAGACTATCTGTCACCAATATTGACTTTGACATTAAACAACCGTCGACTAAGCGACATCTGACTGTTGTGTTTTTCATTAGAGCAATACTATTATAACAATAATATAAATTTAAATAAAGTTACATTTTACCTGCATCGCCAACAAAATAACAATGAGCCAGGGGTTTACCTGGTTTTCGTTAGAACTAAAGCCGCCTCGCTTGTCGTTAGGTCAGCGTTTCCAGCAGGTGGTTTCTCCTATGTGTGAACAAATTATAGAGGCGAAGTGAATGTGCCTACATTATGACGGAACATGAGATAGTTTTTTTAGATAGATGAAAAATGTACAGGAATATGGAAGAGATCACTTCGCCAGATTAACGTGCACACACTGGTATCTTCGATAGCCGATAGTTCGTACTTTACTTTAAGGTATGTCACTCCCACGAGCCTGTGGTGTATCCCCTCCATCTCGTGCTTTGCATGGCTGACCATTTAAGCACATCACATTTCTTTATCCTGGGAAATGCCATGTCATGCAGAATACATGCCATAAATCATGGGATTATTGTTTTTGGGTTTGTGAGAAACCACACGTAATAACTTAATTTAAGGATGGGAAAACTTTTTTTGGCTGGATTCAAAAATCTTCTGATTCAAACATTAGAATAATATTTGATACAGCCTACAATTGTTATTCTACAGAGCAACAATCACATTTTTTAGCACTTGTAGATTATACTAAATATATTAGTGTTTACATAATTTGTACCGACGACCACTTGTTTCTATAGAGTGTGATAGAACGTTTTTCAACAGCTCAAACATCAAAAACACACTTTCTGTCACTTGGTCTACCATTGCCCATTGCATAACTACGTTCAATTATTTGTCAAGTTTTAGATTAAAAAAGTGATTAATTAATATAAAATAGCTTGCCCACTTTTAGTCCAGATTTGCAAGTTATGTTTGTATGGTAATCTCAGGCAGAAATCCTTGTTAAATAAACTCCACTTTAGATCAAGTTACTGACTTCTCCTTCCTGAAAGGTAGTCAGAAACGGCACAGGTAGGAAAGGTACAAAAGACTAGAAAACTTCAATATATTACTTTAATTAACTACTGGCAAGTAGTTGAAATAAAAGTACTTTAGTTCCAAGGTGATTATCGCAAACGTAAACCTTCTCACACATGTGGTAATTGATTAAAATACGTTGCATAACTTCACAAATCTTGTGGGAAGGTTCACACAATGCAACTTCCATGAGATTAAAAACTTATCGTGAAATATAAAGTGCTATCACTGAAACCTATGTTACAGAAATATAGTGTACAATATGCATTGATGGCCTAAGTTATTAATTATTTATAAGAACAAATTGAAAATCTATTTAGCATGCAACAGAGATAGAATGCTGTTTTTCAATTGTATTCAATACACAAAATCAGTTACGTAAATTTAAGAACTTATGTGAATTTGGTGGAGATATTGGTATTTCACTGGTGATTTTGGAACGTCGACCATGGTTTCGGTTATTTCAAAAACACTAATGTAAATAATCGAGAGTAATTCATCCCTCGATTCGTACCTTTAAAAAAGACGAAATCGTTACTCAATCCTATTCAAAAATATTACTGATTTAAATAATTAATTGCGACCAATCAATTGAATGAAATTGTCAAGGAATTGGCTCCATTATAGGAATAAACTAATACTAGAGTTTAACGTATTTAACATACATTACCTTCTATTTTTTATGGGTCTATAGTGACAATATTACTTGTCATTAGACAGATAAAAGGTATTAAAGTTCATTGTATGCCCATACAGAAGGCATAATCAATTTCACGTAAATTTACAATCGATATTGTTTAACTAATTTATAAATGAGTAAGCAAATTAAGTACACTTCGATTAACATTACCCTTACTCCTAAATAATTAAATTACAATAAAGCCAATTAATTAACCCTTAATTATGGCATTTGCCACACTGAAATACCAATGATGGTGTTCCGCTTTCTTTGGTTCAACAGGTCGTGGATGAGATTGATGCCTATCTAGTCTAGATTAGCAGCGAGGTTCGTTGTTTACCTACAACTTAAACGGACAAGACAAATGATAAAGATATGAAATTAGGAAGGTACATGGATTCGATGGTCAAACTCCACCACCATATTATTAAGCACTACTTCTCACTTTTTTTTTAGATACGGCAGTTTCGTGTAGAATGGAATCATGACCATCGTTTTTTTTCTTAACTATCCTCAATCTTTCTTATACGTATTGTGTTCTCATTGATCGAATCAATAACGTATATTTATTTTAAAGCATGGGAAAACGTTTATGCCACTTAATACATACAAATAATTAATTTCCCCGAAACATTGCTGGAAACTCTAACTTTGTAATTAAAACTAATTTTAGAAAAACCCTGAGGATAATTCTTTGTAGCTGTAATACAATATCTAATATCCTTAGGTGTTAGAACTATTTAACACAACTATATCTAATATACTTGAAATAAATAATTAGGAAATTCCTTATGATAATTATTAAAATACAATGATTTGTGATGCCAATTGAAGCGTAACAACAAACACATGTAATGATTGCGTTCAATCAATATTGTCAAGTTGAATCTGCACTAACAATGTTGGTCTGTGCATTTTTCCAAATAATGCTTTTCCTTTGTTACTTTTTAATTTTTGTATTTTGTTGACTATTACTATATGAACTTTTATATTCTCACCAATTATTCCATTTATAATTTAAAAAGCCTAACTAAATTATATTTTACCTGATATATTCTTTTCCAGGCAGCCGCACATGAACAACTGCAACGGCAAATGCTGCTGGAACGAGAACGGTTTCCTCCTCATCCTTCCTTTGTGGCACAACATGAAGAATATCTCAGGTAAATATTGCTCCGATAACTTGGCACTGCTTGTACTATTATCTATAGTGACTTAAAAGTGCAAATTACAAATGCAAGTGGCGCATTTTAAGTAATCATGTGTATTATGTCTTCCATAGGTCCCTTTTACGATCCAATCTACCACCAAATTATAAAAATATTATGTAGTAGTGAGCCATCAAAATAGTAATTTTTGTAGTGGATAAATCATTATAAGCCTTTTTACCTTTCTAGACAACAAAGAGAAAGAGAACTAAAAGTAAGGGCATTGGAAGAAGCAGCGCGAGGAGCTCGACCGTAAAAGGTACGTTACTGATAAACTGAAATTGCAGTGCAAAAGATGAGTATTTTCATAAGTAGTGGTTAGTGTATATGCTATTATATGCAGGTGCATAATGTGGTACTTGTTTAGGTTAGAAATATATATACAGGGTGATTTCTCTAAGAAACGAAGCGTTATAGAAAAAAGCTGTAAATAAAATTTTCTTTGAAAGGTAAAAGGATAACGTAGCATTTATCAATAAGAATTCATTTTCAAGATCAATTTAATTGTTTTAAAACAGCCACCTGCATTTTGTTGTTCTGGTTTTAAGTAAATAATACTTATCATTCATTAAAACAGTTGTTTTCATTCCATAGTCGATAGTCAGTATCAAAGAATTAATGTATCATGACATATCAATGGCCCCTAAAAATTACAATGGAGTACATTTCAAACATTTGTCCATTTTGACTTTCTGCCAAATCATTTTACATATATTGTTTTAGTATCATTACGAAGAAACATTGTGCACAATTATTTTTTCAATGTAAGGATGCAACTAAATGAAGATTGATTGACATTTAAAAAACAGCTGATCTTGAAGAATCTTTGAAAATGATCTTTTTACAGATAAATCGATGCCTTCTTGGTTCCTCTTCAAAAAACTTATTCGAACATTTTTATAAAGTACGTTGTTTTCGAGATATTTGGTTGTCTTCAGCTTTTGCTTCCATTAAAGCTATGATTGTTGATAATTTTTAGTAACTCAAATCGATTGGTTACAAGAGTATGAATAAAACTATAATTTTATACCTAATTTCAGTCTAATTTACAATGCAATTTCTTTAATTGTCAAAAATAAGTCACAATTAATCAATTTCAATATGAACGTGCAAGAGGTTATGATTTAAATCCCTATAAGTAAATAATTTTCAGAAAATATGCAACTTTAAACCATTTACAACACATTTCATAATTAAGTTCAAATGATTTAAAACACTTAATGAAATCAAAAGTCACTTCTAATTACTGAATTTTGTATTAAATAATAATTTTTGATCGTATAAATTTTGTGCATCTATTAAGACACAAAAATTTCAAGTTTGTTCAATAATATTAGATTTTCAGGCATACGATCTTACATTCCTTGAAAATAACTAATTTAGTGTAATTTACTTTATAGATTTAAACAAGGAGTAGTTTATATTCTTAGTACAAAGAAACGTATTGAGTGAAAAGAAACAGGTACAAAGATATAGAAAATAGAGAAACTGGGAAAACTTGTATAATGAGATTGCCAAACTCTGATTATCTCTTTCGCGTCCGAAGAAACCTTCTTTAAATATTGATTTGTTCATGCAATCTTGCGCTTTACACTCGAGAAAACTTTCTTTAAGTATTGAATCGCACGTGTTGTCACGCTTCACTCTCAAAGCAACCGTATTTAAGTATTCGATCATCTATGCATTCTTGCACTTCGTTATGATAAATTTTGAAATGGAAAACTTCGAACGAAACGCCTCTTGCCAACCTAAAGCAAATATATTTATATAAGTCAAATCGAATTATATTTAAAAATAAAAATGGGATTTTTACTTGCGTGTTGTTGACGTTTATAACCTATCAGACGTTTACGAATATGCCTGTAATAGAAAACGGCTTAAAATTTATTTTTATTAAAAATGGAGCATAATAAGCAAATGCGAAACAAAACAGAAGTCGACGCTTTTACAATTCCTATATTAAAGGTTCTATAAAATTAGATAACAACCACTTCTGTTAGATCTTTGAAAAGTTAAAAAAAGATTGATCCCAGCATCGAACCCGAGAGCTCGTGCATGCTATCCAAAATCATGAGTGCTAAGCTATTGCGCTTGACAATTATAGAAATGTCGTTTGTTGTATTCATGTATATTCAAATGTCACATTGAAAAGCTTAGATTTTCTGAAAATATGGGGCGTCTTTGAAAATTTCGACCATGGGTATCGAACCTGGGACTCTGAGCATGCTATCTGAAATCGTTAGTGCTGAGTTAATGCACTCGACAGTTATAGAAATGTTGTTTGTTTTCTTCATGTATTTCAAACGTCACTTTAAAAAGCACCAATTTTTATTATTATTATTGTCTTTATTGAACCTTTTCTGAAAATTTATATATATTTGTATACATTCAAGAACACAAGAATTTCAAGAACTAGATGGTGCCTTTTGAAGATAAAAAAAAAGATCGCGCACGACATTGAACTCGGAACACCGTGCTTGCTATCTGGAATTGTTAGCACTAATCATTCACATTTGACAATTATAGAAATATTGTTTGTTCTACTCATGTATTTTGTAACAATGCTTTCTGAAAAATTCATGGCCGATTTTAAATATTCGGACACGCCCGTTTGTTTCCTTCGAATAAATTTAATATTATTTTTTAAAAAAAATACCCTTTATATTAAAAAGTGGTGCTTTTTTAGATTTTTAATCGATTTTTAAAACTAACAGTATATATTGAGTATTTGGTAGGGTTTAATTTTTCTATTTCTAAATTTTTGACAATTGTGTGTCAAAAACCTCTCCGAAAAAGAGTGACTATCCACCTTGGTATACTCCATGCATTATTGAGAACATTAAATTCTGTAGGGAATTCGCCAGCTAAATAATTCACTTGATTGAATAAAAAAATAATTAATCTGCAGCTAAATCTTTTATTCAGTTCCAGTTTTCTTCTAATAATCTTACATCCGTTAACTCACACACCCTACCTCTCTCTCCACTTTCTGAAACCTTCATCTTAATTCCCCACTACTACATTCTGGTGCACAATTTAAATATATTTAACTAAAATAGCCTACAACTTGGCAATCCTGACTCTAGACATCTTCGATCTATAAGCCAACATTTCTAATTTAATACAAGTAAGTTTTGTTTACGTATCACATCGAATTAGAATCGTCAATTACTTATTCTAACGTACCTCGCTTAAGCTAAATCATAAAATTGCGTTTCTAAGTAATGACTCTAATCAATAAAACATAAAGCACCAACATGAATATGCATACACCTAAACATGTGAAAACATAAGTTTATTGTAACATAATTTTTCATAACTTGCATAAGCAACATAAGGACGCACAATAAAGATAAGGTAAGTACATTATTACACATAGGGAGATACGTCTAAAACATTATCGTAAGGTATCCGACTATTTTGAAACCCAATGATATCTGTGACATTGTCGTGAGGAAGAACAGATTTTATCATATAGGAACCTTTAAACTTTGGAATTAATTGTTTACTAATGCTTATAGTTGTATCAACATTTGATATCATAACAGGGTCGCCCACCTTATAAACGTGTCCCGGTTTATGCATATTTTCATAATAGGCTTTTTATTAGCAGCAGCTAACCTAATTGCATCTAAATAAGTTTTTCTTTGTTAAATGACTCCATAATCAACCGTACATTATCATGAATTTTCCCGAGTTGATTGTGACCAAATAATAATTTGCTGGGGGTATCGCCAATTGCTCGATTTTGTGTATTGTTTAAGCAAAATTCAATATCATTCAAAATTTTATCCCATGACGTTGTTTTTCGTTACTAATCTTAGATAATACAGTTATAATTCTGTTTATACGTTAATTTGGCCTTGGCCCTGGGTGCACATGCAGCAACCATTATTGTTAAGGCTTTATAAGTATTTTGGTTGTAGTGTAGTATGCCAATCACAATTAATTTAAGTCCTTAAACTATTCCCACCTAGAAACCCTCCATTATCCCTACCTTTAGTGCAACGACATAAAAGGGTTGGTAATGTACGAGTGGACGACAATTCAACTTCGTTCTCGCTTGGCTTTGGTTCGTGATTTAGTTCGGTGCATCGAGCATCAGTAATTAGCAACAATTAGTGAACATTATACATACAGTCCATAATTATCTGATAGCAGTGCAAGTACAATCAACCACTACAACCAGTGAAAGGTAGGTGATATATTCCTTTAAATTATCATTTCCTTTGTGTGATTGTAAATGCAAATTAACATTTTGATTAACATTTTTGGTCCTTTGAGCAAATATTTTGCTTATTAATTGGTTTATTATTGGCATTTATTATTGGCATTCATTTTAACTACATTGTTTATTGCTCTTCGCTTAAATTAGGGGTTGACCGCATTTAGAATAAAAGTGTAGTCATACCACAAGTTTCATAGTCAATTGTGTAAACTAACTTATAGTAGATGCAATCTCGCATTAAATTTGAAATTTTGTACTGATACAGAATCTTATAAAGCCTTAAAAATGACAAATCTTTGTAAATTTTAGGGATAGTTAACGTAAGAATTTGTAGTCAGAAAAGTGTTTAAGCAATACAGTTATTTTAAACTTGTAATTCAAGTTCGCTAGAGAATTCAGGTATTCGTAAAACCGGGTAGAATAAAACCCTTTGCTCTTTGTCATATTGAAACTTGCAAGCTCCCGTTAGGCACGTTGTAGTAAAAATTCTTTAACAGGTAGTTCAACATTACCCTTGGTATATCCTATTATTAGGTGAACAAACCCTTCATTTTTGTAGCTGAAATCAATATAAAATCGATATTAGTAACCTTGTTCGTTAGGATGGCACATATTTCATCGGATAGGTTGATAGTGGATTTAAAGGCCGCACTCGATAGATTATCTGATATATCTGGTGCGATAGATAAATTGGAGCATATTAAAGGCAATTGTATTTCTGTTAATATTATGGCTGAAAGCGCCTTTGATATCAAAAACGATGTAGATACATCTTATAAAACGTGCATATTGGATGAGGACAACTCGAATTATTAAATGAAGTTACAACATTAAGAATTGAAATAGATAGGTCTTTGTTAAACATTAAAATTATTAAGGCACAATTTGATAATATATCCACTGCTGAAAAATGCTTGACTGAAAATATTACTAGCATCGGCTCATGTACTAATATTCGTCTCCCTCGGATAGAAATGAAAAATTTTCTGGAAAAATAGAACATTTCAAGAGTTTATTCAATTTTTAATAATTTAGTTCATGAAAATAATCAATTGCTACCGATCGAAAAGTTCTATTTTTAATTGATGTGTTGGATTTTAAGTCTAGAGAACTCATTAGACATTTGCAAATTTCGAATAATAATTATATGCTAGCTTATTCAATTATTGTGGAGAGGTTTAATTCAAAACGTTTAATTGCAAACACGCATTGGAATGCTTTAGAATCGTCACCAAAAGCAAAATTTAATTCACATACAGATTTAAGAGAATTGCTTAATTGCTTTACGGAAAATATATCAAGCTTACGTCAAACTAAGATTGATTTGCTCGACTTCGTATTGTTTAATTTGTTATCAAAAAAGGTAGATACAAATCTGTTGAAAACATTTGAATTAGAAAATACATCAGACATTCCATCTTATGATCAATTAAAATTATTTCTAGAAAAACATTGCAAGGCATTAGAAATTAGCAATATGGTTGTTTCCGATACACCGTCCAAATTTAATACGTCCGTTAAACAAACCATATCATCTAGTGTACCTTCTAAACGTTCCTTTGAATATTCAAAACCCCAAGTTCGAAAGTCATTCGTAACAACTTCATTCGCTCAGAAATGCAGTCTTTGCAGTGGTACTCATAACTTATACCAATGTGAAATGTTTCTGAATAAATCGCCACAAGACCGTTATAACTTTGTTAAAGACAAACACTTATGCATTAATTGTCTTCGCAACTCTCATATGGTTACACGCTGCTCTTCCAAACTTGTTTGTAAAAAGTGTGCAAGGGGTCATCATACTTTATTGCACTTTGAAAACCCTACAGTTGCACAGAAACCTGCAATCACTCAGGCAACAGATCAACTTCCCGAACCCACCTGCAACACTACTACAAGTACGTTGTTATCATCTAGATCGTCCAACACAATGACGTTATTAGGCACCGCAAGAATTTCAATTACAGATGGGTTTGGTAAAGTTCAGACAGTAAGAGCACTTGTAGATAGTGCATCAATGGAAAATTTCATGACTGATAAGTGTTGTCGACGCTTAGGTTTAAGAAAATCGAATATTTCAATGAAGGTTGAAGGCTTAGGTCTATCTGCTTCTCATGCGTATGGACAAGTATCGTGTAAAATTAGTCCTCAAGGTAAAACTGTTCCAGAGTACAGTATTGATTGTTTTGTTTTACCAGACATTTGTGGAACCCTTCCTTCATCAAGGATCTCACCAAATAGTTGGCCTCACATAGTTGGATTAGATTTAGCAGATTCGGACTTCGACAAACCTAGCCATATCGATTTATTGTTAGGTGCAGATTTGTTCGCGCGTGTTTTATTAAACGCAACTCGCATTGGGTCACTAGAAGAACCCGTGGCAATTCACACTACCTTTGGGTGGATATTAACAGGAAGGTTCTTTCTTCTGTTACATCTCGTATATCATTAGCTGCACTTGTAGAAGATGCTAACATTACTCGATTTTGGGAACTGGAAAATATTCCAGATTCTAACAAATTATCTCCTCATGCGGAAATTTGTGAAAGGCATTTTGTGGACACTCACAAGCAGGATGACACCGGTCGTTTTATTGTTTTGTTACCTTTCAATGGTCCTGAACCGCTATTTGCTGGCTCTCGGAAATAGCACTTCAAGATTTCTTTCACTAGAACGCCGTTTGAAATAAATCCTCAACTGTATAATTCGTACAGAGAATTTATGCAGAATTATATCGATAGTGGTCACATGTCTCGTATTGTATCGGATTCAACTCGATCGTCTACATTATCGCCGGTATATTACATACCACATCACGCCGTGTTCAAACCAGACAGTACAACTACAAAACTTCGTGTCGTATTTGATGCTTCAGCCAGCGCTCAAAGTGGAGGGTCTTTAAATGATCATTTACTCGCAGGCCCCTCTTCAAAAAGATATCATGGAGTTGTTATTACACTTTCGTTTACATTCTGTAGTTTTAACTGCGGACATTAAGCAAATGTATAGACAGATTCTTATTTCTACTAGCCATCGAGACTATCAACGTATAGTTTGGAGATTTAAGTCCTCGGAGTCTGTTATCGATTATCAGCTAAACACTGTTACATACGGCATCACATCATCACCATTTTTAGCCATGCGTGTAATTCAAGAACTTGCAAAAAGTCAATCGTTACGTTTTCCTATTGCTTCCAAGATTTTAGCATCGGATACGTACGTGGATGATTTGATTACAGGGTGTGATTCGATAGAGGATGGCAAACGACTCGTGTATGAATTAAACCAAATTTGCCAATCAGGTGGTTTTATGTTGCGAAAGTGGAATAGCAACGTGCCAAGTGTCATTGGCCATTTACCTGATTCCGTTCGGTATCAGCAAGCATTTTGTTTGAAGAGGTAAACAATACTTCTCAAAAATTTTAGGACTGCAATGGCAACCATTGAGTGATGTGTTGTTTTACAATCTTAATATCGTTGATCGGCCTTGTACCAAAAGGAATATGGTTTCGAAATTGCAAGGATCTTTGACCCTCTGGGGTTATTATCACCATTGGTCTTCTTCGCAAAACATTTGATTCAATCTGTATGGATATTAGGAATTGGCTGGGATGAACTTCCTCCCCAACAAATTGTTTTAAAATGGAATCTGTATCTTCAACAATTACCCGAGTTATTGAAAATTGAAATTCCTCGACGGATTCTTTGCGATAACCATCAAACTGTACAAATTCATGCATTTTGTGATGCATCGGAAGCTGGATATGCAGCAGCAGTTTATCTCCGCTGTGTCGATGAGAAAGGGAACATCCAAGTATCATTGGTCTGTGCCAAATCTAAGGTCGCACCAACCAATCGTATATCATTACCTCGATTAGAATTGTGTGGTGCAGTGTTGTTGTCGAACTTGGTCGAGTATGTGCAAAATACGTATAGAGATAATTTAGTATTGGACGATACATTTGCGTGGTCAGATTCCACAGTAGCATTAGCATGGATTCGATCTTCGTCGTATAATTGGAAGACCTTTATTAGCAATCGTGTCTCGCATATCCAAGAACGAGTGGCTCCATCATCGTGGCATCATATTAAATCACAGGATAATCCTGCTGACTGTGCATCAAGAGGATTATTAGCTGCTGAGCTTGTTAATCATCCTTTGTGGTGGACGGCTCCACCATGGTTACTATTACCTAAAGAGAATTGGCCTGCTCATATGGAACCAACTCTTACAGATCACACTCAGATGCACATTGAAAAAGAACTTTATCCCTTAATATACACGTTGCAGATCATTTCGTAGACTCGATGGTAAATCAATTTTCAGATTTGCGAAAAATATGCAGGATTCTGGTATATATTTGTCAGTTCATTCGTAACTTGAAAGTTCGTGCAAATTTGGATATTCGAAACTTAGAACAATTATTGGTCTCCCCGAACAGTATGCACTTCATTTATTAATAAAACGGGTTCAAGAACAAGTTTTCAGTCAGGACATTGATATCATTCGAAAGGAAAACTTAGTAATAAACAACTTCGATCTCTCAGTCCTTTCCTTGACAGTGATGGGTTGTTAAGGGTGGGCGGCCGGTTGCGAAATGCAGACGTATCTTATGATACAAAATTTCCATTGCTACTTCCTCGGTCACACCGGTGACAGAGCTCATTATTCGAGATTGCCATACGAAATATTTACACCCTGGACTTAGAACTACTCATTTTTTGTTAGTACAAAATTTTTGGATTCTGTCTGCAAAAAGGGCTATTCAACAGTGCCTAAACTCTTGTATTCGATGTTTTCGTCAAAACCTATTTCGCTATGCCCTCCTATGGGCGACTTGCCCCCCGCTAGACTTACTGCCGGTAAAGCGTTTCTACATACTGGGGTAGACTACGGTGGACCCTTTTCTATCACCATGAATCGTATTAGAGGTGCCAAATCATTGAAAGCTTATGTTTGTTTATTTGTTTGTCTTAGTACAAAAGCGATACATCTGGAGTTGGCATCAAACCTATCTAAAGAAGCCTTTATTGCAGCTTTACGGCGGTTTGTAGCACGCAGAGGTAAATGCTTGCAAATTCATAGTGACTGTGGAACAAATTTTATCGGAGCATCTCGGGAACTAATCGAATATATGAAGCAGTCATCTGAAACGGAAGGTATTCACTTTGTTTTTAATCCTCCGTCGGCTCCTCACTTTGGGGAATGTGGGAAGCTGGGATAAAATCTGTAAAGTCCCATCTCAAGAAGGTGGTAGGCGAACAAATTCTCTCGACGAAGAATTTAACACCATTCTTGCTCAAATTGAAGCCATATTAAACTCCAGACCTTTATGTCCAATGAGTAACGATCCCACTGATTTTTCATTCTTAAGTCCTGGTCATTTTCTGAACGTAGAACCAGTGTCTGTCATTCCCGACCCTAATGTCTTAGATCTGAAACTATCTTCTTTAAATCGTTGGCAACTGGTTCAACGTATTCAGCAATCATTTTGGAAACGGTGGCATTTGGAGTACCTGCACACTTCAACAGAAAACCAAATGGTTTTCTGCTAATTATTCGTTAATGGTGGGAACGTTGGTGTTGATTAAGGATACTCAAGTGTCTCCATTACAGTGGAAAATGGGACGTATACATACGTTGCATTATGGAAAGGACAATGTTTGTCGTGTGGCTACCGTGGCAACATCCCAGGGACTATTTAAAAGGCCCGTGGTAAAATTGTGCCCTCTCCCATTTCAGAGGCAACTTAGTATTATAGTTAGTATATTAGGGTAAGTTAACTTTTAAATTTACGATTATATATATATATATTTTTTTTTTTTTGCTCGTTTAGACACACTTAGAAAATAAGTTCCTAATACTTATTTTGGTGGGCGGTATGTTAAGGCTTTATAAGTATTTTGGTTGTAGTGTAGTATGCCAATCACAATTAATTTAAGTCCTTAAACTATTCCCACCTAGAAACCCTCCATTATCCCTACCTTTAGTGCAACGACATAAAAGGGTTGGTAATGTACGAGTGGACGACAATTCAACTTCGTTCTCGCTTGGCTTTGGTTCGTGATTTAGTTCGGTGCATCGAGCATCAGTAATTAGCAACAATTAGTGAACATTATACATACAGTCCATAATTATCTGATAGCAGTGCAAGTACAATCAACCACTACAACCAGTGAAAGGTAGGTGATATATTCCTTTAAATTATCATTTCCTTTGTGTGATTGTAAATGCAAATTAACATTTTGATTAACAATTATGTTTAATGTAGTGCTCTTTTACAAATTCCTTAAATAAATTAGAGGAAAAAGCAGATCCTCTATCTGAAATTAAAAGTTTGCGTCTACTATAATTATTAAAATAGCAGGTTAAATGACCAATCACTTCGTCAGCACCTGTGCTTTTACAAGAATAAAGTTTGATAAAACGTGCGAATCCGTCGATTACTTCAAAAATAAATTTTGTCTTATTTTTCGTACGACTTAAAGGTCCATAATGGTCTATATGCAATATCGCAAAAGTAATATGTCCCTTTGGAATATTATGTAATAACCCTTCTGTTTTTCTAAATTTTGGATTATACTCAATACATTTGAGGCAATTATCGATGTGATTCCTGACTCTAGTTTTAATTTTGGGAAACCAGTATGTCCGTAAAATTAATTCCAGAGTTTTATCTACTCCAAAATGACCCATTTCATTATGGTAAGTGTAAATAATACATTCCGGGACATAAAATAAAATGTCATCGCCCCTTTTCATGTAAACTAAATATTGCCTTAATTCAAAGAAAGAGTGATCACTCTGTAGCAATATATTTTTTATTCTAGTGATATCTTCATTTGTCCCTTGCTTAACTGCTAAACTGCTCTAAGGTGTTACCTTCAAGAACTAAAATTTGCCGAACTCCACTGAAAGCACCCACATGACACATTTTATCATTAGATCTATGTTCAATGGAATAATTATAGTTTTGCAAAATAATACACCAACGCATTATCCTTGGTACAATATCCCGCTTATTCATAGTCAATCACAGTCTGTTATTATTTTGAATGTGATCCCCTTTAAATAAGTGTCAAATCTTTTTAATGAATAAACAATTACCAGACATTCTAATTCGTAGCTGTGATATTTGGTTTCTGCTTCTGAAGCTCTTTTACTAAAATAAAATGCAGGGTGGAACTTCCCATCTTCTTGCCTCTGCATTAAGATAGACCCAAACCCTACTGCACTGGCATCACAATGAAGCTCAGTTTCATTAAGTGGCGAATAAATGGCTAAAATTGGTTGACTCACTAATTTGCTCTTTAGTTTTTCAAACGCATCTAAATGCAAGTAATTCGAGTAATGCGAGTAATTCAAATTTTGTCTCTTTTTTTAGTAAGTTATATAAAAGATTAGCTAGTAAACTGAAATCTTTAATAAATTTGCAGAAATAACTCAACATTTCTATAAAAGCATGAAGTTGCTTAACATTCGTAGATACTGGATAATTTTTAATTGCAACTATATTACTCTCATTCGGTTTTATACCACATCATCATCATTTTGTTTTCGACCTTACTTAAGGTCGGTTTGACGCAGCCCTAACTTCTTTTCTATTCTGTGCTAATCTAAAAAGCTTTACATACCCTTCACAACCTAAATTTCTAATAATTTGACTAATATAGTTTGGTCTAGGTCTTCCTATATCCTTCTATCTTTTTCCTATCCAGCTGACTCTACATAGATATTAGCAACCTGATGGTTGTTAAAGAACTCTAACATGTTTACATGATTACCATTTATAAGGAAATGAAATATAACCTGGTTATTTGCTTCAAAAAGGAAAAGTGTTAAATTATATGTTATGGTAAGGCTTAAGCAACGAATCGCTGCCAACATGCCAGACCGCTACCTAATTGTGAGTTATGTCATGGTGACGTTTATTAAATTATATGTTATGGTAAGGCTTAAGCAACGAAACGCTACCAACATGCCAGACCGCTAACTAATTGTGAGTTATGTCCTGGTGACATTTAGTTAACTGATTTTCATTTTTTTTTGTTTTGTTTTCGAACTTACTTAAAGTCGGTTTGACGCAGCTCTAAATTCTTTTCTATTCTGAGCTAGTCTAAAAAGGTCTACATAGCCTTCACAACCTAGATCTCTAATAATTTGAATAATATAGCTTTGTCTAGGCCTTCCTACTCTATTTTTATTTGGTAGTCTATAATCTAAGACTTTACTAAATAGTCCCTCATGTCTTACTGGTGCCCTATCATTCTATCTCTCCTGACCTTCAATTGTTTCCACATACAGGGATCCTCACCTATCCTTCTATAAACTTCCTCGTTTGTTACTCTATCTGTCCAACTAATCTTTAACATTCTCCTATAACACCAAGTTTCAAAAGCTTCTATCTTTTTCTTATCTACTTCTTTAATTGTCCAAGTCTCACTACCATATAGTAGAATGCTCCATACGCGACTTTAAGAAACTTTTCTATTATCTAAACTAATACTATTTGCTATTAGTAAGTTTTTCTTTTAAAACATTTTTTAGCTTGAGCTATTCTAGCTACTATATCCCTTCTGCTACGTCCATCCTTTGTAATTATACTACCTAAATAGCAAAATTCATCTACCTCCTCTAACTCGGTATTACCTATTTTTAATTTTGGTTTAGAACTAGGCTGTAACTCACTTGTCATTATCTTTGTCTTTACTGAGTTAATTCTCATACTATAGTTACTCTGTAGTATCTCATCTAAAATATTTAAAACTCTTCTAACTCTTTTCTAGACTCTGCTATAATGGCTATATCATCTGCAAAACGTAACATGTCTATTTTCTGTCCCTGTACACTAATACCTATCTCTTTTCTCTCTCTAGCTAAGTTTAAAGCTTCCTCAATATAAACATTAAAAATCAAGGAGACAGTATACAACCCTGTCTAACACCATTTCTAATCTTAGCTTCCTTTTCTATTTCATCAAATCTAATTACTACGCTTTGGTTTTATATAGACTGTAAATAATTTTTCTATCCCTATGAGAAATTCCTATTTTCGCAAAACCCTGAACATAACAATCCAATTAACCCTATCAAATGCTTTTTCTAAATCTACAAATGCGAAATGAGTTTTTATTTTTTGTAACCTTTTTCGATAATTACCCTAATCATTAGTATCGGTTCTCTAGTCCCTCTGTCTTTACGAAAACCATATTGGTCTTCACCTAAATAATTCTCAGTCAAAGCTTCTACTCTATTTTTAATTATTATTGTTAGTATTTTGGAAGCATGAGAAGTTAGACTAACCGTTCTAAAATTCTCACACCTATCAGCTCCTGACTTTTTTGGGATTGGAATAATAATATTTTTTTCGAAATCTATTGGAACCTCACCTGTGTCATATATTACATTTACCAGTTCATATAATCTGTCTAAAGTTTTCTGACTTGCATATTTTATTAATTCTATGGAATATCGTCTATCCCTGGCGCTTTATTTAATTTAAGATTCCGAACAGCTCTATTAAATTCCTCTCTTAATATTGAGAACCCTATTTCTACATCCTCTTGTTGGTCGTACTCTAACTCATCCATATCATCTCCCTTATATAAATCTTCTAAATATCTTTTCCATATATCTGCTACCTCAACTTTATTTATTAGAAGCTCATTATTCTCGTCTCTAATACCATTACATTTTTCCTATCTTCCCAAAAACTTTTTAACTGCCCTGTAAGCCCTGTCTGTCTTACCTACTCTCAAATCATCTTGTATTCCTTACAATTCTCCTCCATCCATTTATTTCTAGCTTTTCTACACTCATGTACTATCTTATTTCTAACTGTATTATATTTTGCTTACTTTCACTATCCACTTCTCTGAAAGGTTTAAGCTTTCTTCTATTCTCTATTAAATCTAATATCTCCTTTGTTACCCACGGTTTTCTCGCTTCTATTTTTTCTTACCTATAGTCTGTGTTGCTGTATCATGTACAGTCAGTTTTATTTCTTTCCATCTATTTTCTACATTCCTCCTACAGCTATCTCTTTGCTCTTATTATCTAATACTTGTTTATATTCCTCTTTACCCTACTATCATTAAGCTTACCTAGATCCCATCCTCTCTTTTAACCTTTTTCAATTTTTGAATTTTAGTTTACACTTCATTTTAACTAAGTTATGATCGCTATCTATGTCAGCCCCTGGATAACTACGACAGTTTTAACTTGGTTTCTAAATCTTTGTTTAACTAAAATATAATCTATTTGGTATCTAGCCCTATCACCTGGGGCTTTCCAGGTATATCTTCTCCTAACATGTTGTTCGAATAGGGTGTTTACAGTTACTAATCTATGTTCCTGGCAAAACTCAACTAATCTTTCTCCTCTATCATTTCGTCTGCCATACCCAAATTTTCCTACCATTTTCCCTCACTACCTTCTCCCACTGACGCATTAAAATCGCCCATAACTATTAAATTCTCATCTCCTTTTACTTTTCTCACTATACTATTTATATCCTCGTATACCTTTTCTACTTCCTCATCCTCATGCTGAGTTGTTGGCATGTAAACCTGCACTAAAACAGTGTCTGTGGGTTTTGTACTCAATCTAACCATAATTATTCTATCACTAAATTGTAAGTACTCTTTAACTTTATGCCCTAATCTTTTACCTAACACTATTCCTACCCCTGCCTGTCCATTAGTTGAAGAAGTTGTAATTATTCTATAATTATCTTTCCAAAAGTCATTACTATCTGGCCATCTCACCTCACTAATACCTAAAATGTACAGTTTTTCCTTTCTCATTTCGACTAATAAATTCGTTAACTTATCTACTCTAAGTAATGACCTTACATTCCAAGTCCCTATCACTAAATCGAACTGTTGTTTTATATTCTTACGATGACGAGCCCCAAGTACTCCCCCTCCCGGAGATCCGAATGAGGGAGTATTTTACCTCCGGACAAGAATTTTACTTGTGAGCTCTCCATCATATGTATTTCGTGTTTTAGGCCACGCACACCTGGGAAATATTGTGGTAGGCTCCCATATCTTTCCACAACGCAGTTTTTAAAGATTTTAGCAGAAAGCCGTATCCGTCACGGCCAACCCCCAACAAGCTTGTAAATTATTGAGGATCGCCCGAGACCTACCGACCCTCCTCCAATATCTTTTAGCCAGCAAGGCTGCTGCCCCTTGCTGCGCCTTTTAATCGCCTTTTACGATAAGCAGGCTTACTATAGTAGTATTCTTTATCCCCTACTATAGGGCATTTTATACCACAACTGCTAATATTGTAACCTAAATAATCAATTTTGGTCATAAGGAATAAGTATTTGTCTAGTCATAACTCTGGTAAATTATCAGTTATTAGGTTAAACACAACCTTCAGAATGTCCGCATTTTCTTCAATAGTTTCGGTCGCTATTAGCAGATCGTCAAAGTAAATAAAAACCTTATTTTGCTTAATTAGGTTCTTAAAAATTTTATTAATAAAACGTGCAAAAGTTGAAGGACTTGAACTAAGTCCAAATGGCATTTTATGGAACTCAAATTGCTCTAATGGTGTTATAAACAACGTGTATTTTATTGACTCCTCGTACATTGGCACATGATGAAAGGCGTTTTTAAGATGTAGTTTGGTAAAGTAGCGTTTACCTCTCAAACACTAGGTGATCATCAACTAAGACGTCCCTAACCAAATATTATTTAATGTCCTGTAATCTACACATAACCGCAGCTTTCCAGTTTTCTTGAGAATTAAAACAACTGGCGAACAATAATGGGACTCACTCTCCCTAATAATATTTCGATGTTAGCTCAGTTAGCATTTCAGATAACCTAATTTTTTCATTAAATGATATACGTTTAGCCTTGAAAAGGGTTCATTTTTTATTGTGTTGTTTCATTTTATAATCAACTTTCGGTTTTTCAGGCTTATCCAAAGACAAATAAGCGTCCCAACTGATACAAAGCAGAGCTATATGCAATATGGTACGCATTATGCTTTGCCGAAATGTATTGCAAAAAACATCTTAATTTGCTTTGACTTTCTAAGTTCTGTATCATCTCTTCGTATTTCTTATGGCTTTCATGGAATCATTAACCATATACTGTCGTTATTAAACTGGTGTGCTCATATGGTGTCCAAGCCATGTTGATAGTACTTGCAATGAAATGACAGATAAAGCTGTATACGCTGCTACTGAAGACAATTTTGTAGACGTGCCAAACATTGCAACCGAAGATTTTATTTTAGTAATAAAGGAAACAATACACACATCATGGTACAATCAATGGAACGAGAAATGTAATGACTTACATGGAAGTCGTATAACAAAAACTATGAGTATTGAACTAACAAGAAAAGATAAGGTTGTCGTTACCTGTCTGAAAATATGGCATGCAAACCTAATTAATCACCGCCTACTTTGAGGTAGCCGAAGGACAACATGTTCAACTTGCACTGTGCCTCTTTCTGTCGAACATCTACTCCTGAACTGCCTAGAATTATCATCAACAGTGAGTGCAGTAAGACCTCTCCATACACACTTCGAGAATGCTTTGGAAGAGGACAATCGCAGCAAAGAGTTTATTACAAACCTGTACAAACATACGTGAAATGTTACAACAATCCATCTGTCATTGCTATATGTAAACCGATCTAAAATTGTATAGTCAAAACCATTTAAGCTGACCTATGACTCACCGCGGAACAAAACTGCATTGTCTTTGTCAGTATATGAAACTACTCTGCGCTAAAACAGAACGGATAGAAAAAAAAGTACGTCTTTTAAAGATTAGTATGGCGGCATCAAAACGTTACTTTGTTACTTTGCTCACAAATCTGGTAAACACGGTGGGTCTTTAATAATAACAAGAAAATCTATAGTTGTGATAAACACCAGAATTGTTGAAGACTTATCAGTGGAGGGCCACATAGAAATGGCTTGCCACTCTCTTTACATTAACAAACTTAAAGTTATATTGCTCTCTTCTTATCGTCCTCCAAGTGGTGATACAACATTATTCTTTAATAGATTGGTCTTGGCCCTACAGCGTATTTCAAGAAAAACCACAAATATTATTCTATGTGGGGATCTAAATATTAACTACTTTAATAATAATAGCATCAAAAAATCACTTTTAGATATATTCGAGTCTTTCTTATTATTTTCCAATACTATTAATTTACCCACAAGGGTATGTGTCGATACAAATGACATGACGAGTTCAACATGTATAGATTATATGGTAACCTCATTACCAGAAGAACTGTACAGTATACAGTTAGTCAATCCCCTAATGTCGGATTATTTTGCACACATAATATCTATAAAATATGAACAATCCAACACCAAAGAATACATTCAAGAATTTAACGTTAGACTAACGTCTGACAAAAATCTATTTAAATTTAAGCATACTCTGAGTAATGTAACCTGGACAGATTTTGAAAGACGTGATATTAATGAAGCTTTCGAAAATTTTATACAAGTCCTTTTGCATCAATTAAATATCCATTTGCCATGTAAAGTGTTTTTAAAAAAAAAGCAAATGTAGGAATAAGCAGTGGGTGACTCCAGAATTAACAGTTGAGAAAAAAAGAGTTTTATACCTGTTTTGGTTAAACAGAAGAATCAACACTAATGAATCAAGGTTGCTTTATAAATCTAGACTTAAAACATATAAACAAAAAGTTAAGGATACTAAAATAAAATATTTTACTTCAATAATTAAAACTGCAAACAATATAACCAAGGCAACTTGGATGATTGTTAATACTAAACTAGGCAAACTTAAAAACAATAACATAAATTTAACCCTTAATGTTAAAGGTGTTGATCATAATAATAGAGAAATGATAGCCAAAACATTTGCAAGATATTTTGCTGATATAGCAAATCTAACTGTTCTTAACGATCTTGGATCAAACCTTTCTCTTCCTCTGACAACTTTTGTTGGAAATGTTAGTACCTCATTCTTTTTTTATGAAACAGATGAGATAGAGTTAATTAATGTCATTCAACAGTTAAAAATACTAAAACTGCAGGTACTGATGACTTAACTAGCTTCATTGTAAAACACATTGTAATGGAAATAATTAACCCACTTAAAGTATTGTTGTGAGCTACTATTAGGCAACCCGTCAAACACACAAGCGTTGTAGGGTCTGCATAGTCTCCAGGATTCTAGAATGCTTCTAGCAATCAAACACACAAAACGCCGCCAGCACTGTTCATTCTCGCCAGACCGGGAAGCTTCTCGTAATTACCAGAAGATGAGTCATATCTTTAAATCTGAGTATATATAAGACCGCTAAGAAATGCAAGGGTCAGTCTATACTAGAATGTCTAATATAAATTATAACGTTGTAAAGTAATAGTAGTTTGAGCTTTTAGAAGTATACATAAATGTTATATGCTGTGTCTAATGTACATGCAGCTTGTAGTATACATAAATAAATAGAAGTGTATAAACAAATAGTTGTGTTAGTGTTGTTAATGGACCTATGGTAAAGAAGTTAGCTTAAGAAGAAATTAGTGCTTGTAAATTTATTAGTGTAATAGTGCTTCATTGTTAAGTGAACTGAAAACATCTATAAATAAGGCATATACTGTTAATTAGACTTGTGAACAGTGCGTAATAAAGACCTTTATTATTACTTGTTTTAAATTAGAGAAACGCGGTAGTAGTAGCTCGTTTCAGTATTAATAAATAGCTCATTTCAACACGGGGTATTTCCAAATTGCTTAAAAATTAGTAAGGTTACCCCTATCTTTAAGAAGGGTAATGCTAAAGATGTAAGTAATTACCGTCCGATATCCATCATTAGTATTATTTCAAAAATCATGGAAAAAATAATCAGTAGACGCATTGTTACGTTTCTTGATAAAGACGGTATTATTCATAGTTCACAACATGGGTTTGTTAAAAGTAAATCAACAGCTACTGCTGCTTTTCAGTTGGTTAAATACATTCACCAAGAATTAGATAAAGGCAATTTTGTCGTCACTTTATTATTTGACCTAACAAAAGCGTTTGACATAGTCGATAAAAATATTTTAGATGGTAAACTGGCCGCTATCGGTATCCGTGGTAAACTACAAAATTGGATATATTCCTACTTGAGTGATCGGAAACTTCAAGTTAAATATCAGCATCTATTGTCGTCTTCCTACAATGTGGATCTTGGAGTTGGGCAAGGATCTATATTAGGGTCATTGCTGTTCGTACTATTTATCAATGACTTGCCTAATCATATTGCAAATGGACAAACTGTTTTGTATGCAGATGATACCACTATAACAGTCTCTGCTTCTAATATTAATGACTTGGAAATTAAAATTAAAGCAGTCACAGACGAAATGACCTCTTGGTGCCATAGAAACAGATTAGTCCTAAACAATTCAAAAACTACAATTATTAACTTTTACAATATATAAGGTCAAATCACCATCAATTAAACACACATCAAACTATACCTTTTCAAAACAAAGTTAAGTTTTTAGGCTTTCATCTAGATAGCACTTTATCATGGACGGACCATATTGAATTTGTTTGCAAGCAATTAAATAAGGCATTTTATGTAATTTTACAGTTGCGTGATTGTCTTGACCGAACAGGTTTAATGAATATCTACTATGGATTAGCTTACTCATTCATTGCTTATGGTGTTCTTATCTGGGGTAAGGCAGCAAAAACACATAGAATCTTTGTTTCTCAAAAGCGTATTTTAAGACTTATCTTTAACCTGAAAAGTAGAGAATCATGCAAGAGCACATTTATAAATAATCAGATTCTAACTTTTCCTTCGGTATATATCTTAGACAATCTATTATTTGTAAAGAAAAATCTCTCATTCTTTTCAACTGTTGGTAACCAACATACACACAATACAAGACACAGAGGATGTCTACTTATTCCTTCACACAACACTAGTTTATTCAAAACTTCTCCATTTTATAATTGTATTATTTTATATAATGCATTACCGATAAAGCTGAAAAAAATAACTGAATATAAAGCGTTCAAGTCTAAAGTTAAAAGGTTTTTAATTGTTAATGCCTTCTATAAAGTTGTAGATTCTTTAAATCACGATTTGGGAACTTTTCAGTAATTGCTCTTTAAACTACAATAGATACATCTTTCTACTAATTTTAAGTGATATTAATACTATTATTTTTATATACTAAATACTCTATTATATAACTAAAATATATTATTTTTAAGTTTTAACAATCAATCTTAACTAGTCACAATGTGATCATATATTTAGCTTTAGATATATAAAACTGTATTACATATTATCCATTGACTTTCCATATTATGTACAATGTTATGTACTATAATGGTGAATAAATTCTATTCTATTCTATTCTAATTTATGTTAACAATGTTGGAAAATGAGCAACAACCACCAGAAAATTACCGAGAATTAATCGAACCTGTAGTTATATTTCTAGGAGGTACACCTAATCGGGGAATTTCTTCTCGAGCACCAGCAGCTGTTCACCATGCCTCTTGGATGTCCACAGCAATTTACAGTTTGAAAATATTTTTATTTCGAGACGAATTCAATATGACAGCCAAAGAAAAAGTTGGATTTCGGGACATGTGTGTATTTCTTGTTACTTTATACGTAAAAAGAATGGAACGAAGCTTCAATTGCAGCAAAAGCTCCCCCTCAAGATTTAGTTTTTACGAATATCGTAAAATTGATAAAAATATAAGCCGTGTCACACTATACAAATTTTGCAATCATTTGTGGTATTTGGTGCCGGAAACAGTAGCTTTATCATTTTTTTACAAACACATTACAATTGAAACAAAAAAACTAATGGTAGAGTCATTGAAATTCAACTATAGCACCGATGATTCGATTAAAAAACTGATAATAAATGAAAAAAATATTCCAAATTATTTGAACTATGGAATTCAACAATTTATATCGAAACAGTTGAAACGTTTCTTCGAAAGATTTTCTATATACTGATGGATTTTATTGAAAAAGATCCTATACATGCACAAATGAAGATAGTTTTAAAACCGGGATGGAAATTGTCAAAAAACAAAGTTGTAAATGATATGGCAAAACGAGGAATTAAGCTTATGCACGATTATAATCAAATTTTGTCGAAAAATGAGGAAGAAAAACAACTTATTCTGTAAATCGTATCGCAATATTAAAACTCAATATCTTGACGTCAAAAATCCTCTCTTATGAAGGATTTGTTCATTGCATGTGTTTGTAATGTCTCTCTTTGTTTAATATTGGTTTGTTTTATTTGTATCAGTGACAAATAACCCCCTAAAACGGGTACCTATAGTTTCAATATAAAAATAAGATCTTGAGCCTACTACTCTTTCTTATATAACAACTTTGCAGCTGAGTATTTCTAAAATATAATCATTATCCCTTATTAAACGTGGTAGGGGATGCTTCTAACCCCTTAAATTTTTCAGAATTTCAATTTTTTAAAAAGCTTTACCCTGACTTCCAGTACCTGTTCGTGAGCCACTTACAAGCTTTTACCTAACTGTATTCAAACCTATTTAGAAAAAATAACACTTTACAAGCAACTTCTTTACTCGGATGTAAAAACAAAATACACCACGTATCTATTTCTATGAATACCTAATTCCTTAACTAAATACTCTTAACCTAGTTATTTTGTATACTACATACAAGTATGTCATAAATCGCATTAAGGGTCAATTTAACATCTTGCATACGTGCGCCGCTTTTCACCACCAGCGTTGCGTATAAGATCAGGTTCAAATTCCAGAGCCTGGGTCAGTGTCCTGGTTGACGTGTGGCACCGTTGTTTGTAGTATACTCGCGGTATTTGTGTAGTTTATGATCCTCGCACGAAACACTTTCACTGTCTATTCTAATAATGTGTAAAGTGGCTATACCAACAACTACCTGTTAAAGGTCACACCGCAGGGTTGTTTTGTCGGGCTAACGATATTTAGTTAGGTTTACAAATATCTTCACTTTCAGTACATTTAGTGAAATCAGTTTATCTGGACCGTTAATCGCGCCCACAATTTATTTAATCAGTAACACCTTGGGATGATAAATCACTTAAAAATGGAACTGAACCGCTCTCGGTGCAGTCAACGAAATATTAATCACCTTTTGTATTCCTTCGAGGATTCCCTCGAGATAAAAGCTCCTGTTTTTCTAATATTCTAATACTCAACGATTAACGAATGGTTTCTCACTACTCTATCTGAGACTCAAAATAATAATCTTTTTTAAACTGAATACACGCTGGTATTTGCGTTTCTTTGTTATGCTTTCTGGAGCTTTAAAGTGTTCGAAAGAACTTCGGGATACTCTTAACTTATCAATTTCTTTTTGAAAGCACCCTTATTGATGTGTTAAGGTCCACTTTTCTACATAATATCCTAATATTATTTCCTTATTTACAAACTACATTTAAATTTGACCTACTACATGCTGGCAATAAATTGATAAAAATATTTATTACTATTAACTAACGTAATTTAACTCCCCCTCACACGGACTTGTTATCAAATTACTCTAAAACTCGTGATTTACAAAACTTCCTGAATAGAATTTTGATTAGTTATTTAATTAAGCGGTAAAACCCCTACGTTTTGATAAAAAGATAGCGGGGGCTATTCCAATCTGGCAGCGCCTCAGCATATATATTGGTGGTGACTATAAATCATAAGCGCCCACATTGCCGTGCGGTGCCATGTGGTCGGGTCACATGTCCTTATAGTATTTACTTTTAATTTGAATTAAAAGGAGATGTTACATGTTGTACCTACTAGTTAATATAATACTTAATATTTGTAAATAAAAACACATTTAATCATCATTTAGAACTTTTTCTATCGAATTTACCCACTTTTCATAAAAAAATCATATTTTTTTAACTTTCTAATCGAGGCACGTCTTCCCTTTATCCGATTGAGCTGAAATTTTGCACACATTATTTTTTCTTCAAATGGAACAATTTCAGGGGGCGAGTTAGATGTCGGGTCTTTTGGAGCGACTTTTTAAAAAGCTTTTCCAAAAAACTTCGTCTAACGAATTTATTTTATACTGAATTACAATTTTAATTTTGATTACAAGTTTGTTATATGCAGTAATGTATGATATTGAAATATTCTAAGTTGAAATTCACTTTTATTAATTAAACTAAAATTATGGTGCATATCTGAACTGACAACAATGTTAAAGTTGAGAAGCTCTAGACTGACTGGTCAGCTTGGGCTTGCGCGGGTATTTATGCTATTCCTGCCCCTCACATTGCTTGTGGGAACTGCAGAGCTCATGTCGGCCATTTTATTTATTCATTTATACAATACAAAGTAACAATCTTAATTCTAATAATTGCTGTCTTATAATCTACTGCGACCTGCACCTGCAGTATCACGTTACGTCTGGAATACAATGTCTGTTTCCGTTCTCACTGTCTGGCTTGTTGAACTTTCATTAACCTTTTTATTATGTCCTTCAATTTTACATTGTTGCATCTAACTTAAGTTTTAATAATTCTTAATAGTTCCATTAATTACATATATATTCTAATTTGGGGGATATGTAACTGGTGTCTCGAAAAAAAAACTTGAAAAGTAATTTTCACCAAAAGGTCCACCTAATGTGGCATGCTATCAATATCACGTTTTATTTGAAATAAGTTCGAAGAAATTGTAGAATATAATTACAAGGTCGATTCGAAAAATACGGCCATAATATTATTTTTGAAATTAAAGTAGAGAGGTAAAGGTTACAAAATCTATACCGTTAATCATATAACAATAAATACACTCGTTATTTTTATCTAAAATAGCGCAACACATTATAAATTTCAATTCTAATCGTAACTATTTTACAGTAGTTTTGTTGCAATGTGCATGTGATATATTTTTCTTATAGATATTGTTTATTAATTAATTCAATTCTTATACTTGTAGACTTATAGCGCTATCAAAGTAGTTCCCCAACATTGAAATATAAAATCACCTACGACACCTTTTGCACTGCAATTTCTCATTTATCGAAAATAATTAAACTTATCGTGTGATTTATATTTACAGACTATCGCCGGCAGCCAACATTATCCCTGCATTTAATAATCATAAACAAATCAATTTTCTATTTAATATGTAGTGAAAAAGTTTTTAAATCTAGATATAAGTAGAAACCTATAATATCAAATATATTTGCTATAGTTATTACTTTACAAATATTTTTTGCAATCGTAGTTTTATATTAAAGAAAAACAAAATAGTGGGCCCAAAAAGAATGCACAAACGTGTTGTTATTGTTTTTTTTTTGTTATTATTTGGGCTAGCTTGTAGTTGTATATAGACGAGTGGGACACAAAAGCCTTTTGTGGAATTATCTAAGTATCTGTGTTATTAATTTTGTTTTTCTCCTACCTGTGACTGTAAATCCTAAGTGTGACGTTATTCTTCATAATTACAATTATTTTATTACTATTATTGTCTTCCCAAAAGTATTATTTGTAAGCTTTTTATAATGTAAATAATTTTTAATAATTATGTAGCTCTCTTTAGTAGTTTTATTTATTACTATTTTTGTAATTTAATATTTGTTTTTGTTTTTCAACTGATTACATACTTTAATAAATGTGTTTACCAAAGATTTGTAAAATTTCCGATTTTTGTTAAATGCTTTTGTAAATGATTAGTTTGTAAGATGTTATCAATAACAAGCAAAGTGTTCATATGAAGCGTTTTATAATCATACAATTATGTTAGTGTTGTAGAATGTAAGGTTGTATGGGTGAAATGTGATGTATACATTTTATTGATTAAAACATTCATTTATATAATTTGTTTATTGTTTTTTAAAGGTAATTGAATTTAATAATGTAATATTTATTGGGATTTTAATATATAATTTCATATCTAGAAGTGGTTTTTGGTCCCTGCTGTACTGAGTTGTTTTCTCTTGGAGAGCTCTTTCGCCCAGGGAGTTCTTTCGGTCTAAGGCACGTTTGCCTATGCACTTTGCATTCAAATCAATCTGCTTTAAGTATTGATTTGCTCACGTGTTTTTGTGCTCCGAGCAACTTTTTCTAACCATTGGTTCACTTATGCATTTTCGTGCTTCATGCTCAACATAAGCAACCTTTAACTAAATCACAATGTCCTATTAATTAAGCTCCGAACTTAGGATTTCATTTTAACTATGCTCTTATCTTCGTACTTGATAAATCGTCAACTTAAGGTTAGTATATGGAAGCCTCAAATCTTATACACATGTTCCTGCATCTGGCGTCCCACAACGATCGGTATTAGGGCCTTTTTTATTTTTAATGTTGATGTTTTATTGCAAATCGAAAAAATAAGCTGTGCTTTGATGATCTTGTGACATCCCAAAAGTAGTTGTAATGTCACGGGTTTTAGAATGACTTTTCGTATTGTTTTAGTACTTCATACTACTTATAATTATAGATTCTTTTATGATGTTCAATGGGTAATAATTTAGCAAGGATTTTCAAATGATTTACCTAGTTCAAATCGAAAACTAGTATATATTAACATTGATAATTAAAAAAAGTCTTCTGCAATAATTTTCATGGAAGTTCTCTGTGTTCTTCATGGAAGTTCGCCTTTGCTATTGGTCATCTGTTAACGTAAAACTTAGAGAGTAATTACACATCCATAATTCAATACTCTTATTAGTTTATTCTGTGTTTCATAACTATTTTGAAGACTAGAGATCCTAGGGATTTTAGTATTTCACCATGTTACTCCTGATTCTTTTTGGCAGAAACGCATTGTGAGAGTTCTTTTTCTGGTCAGGGTTTTGGTCGCTCTTCTTATCTAACTGCCAGAAAGGCCGGATGTAAAATTGTCAAATGGTAAAGGGAGGATGCTAATTAATTATCCGATCTTATCGAATTATAGTCGGGTCATCCATTAAAGTTTTATGGGATTTCGATTAGCTAAATCTCCTCATAATTCCACGTAAGTTGGATATCGACGCAGTCGGATTCACCACTTACAATCACCACGTGCTGTCAAGTTATTTTATAAAAGATTTGGATTGTTCATCTTTCAAATTCGAAATTGGAAGCAGCTTAATCCAGAGCCGGCAAGAAAGCATATTTACTAGAATTATCAGAATCAGACTACCAAAGAAATGCTATCCATTTGTAGTTAATTTTGCACAGCAGTCGAGCTCAGAGGAAGATTTTAGTGGAAGCATTATATGGCCACTCACAGTTCAAGCTAAGTTATTATTCATGATTATTATTAACATTCTAATAATTTTTATTAGTAATTTTATACATTGCGATTTCGGGGACCTAATGTCCCTAAGGAATATTAGGGTAAATAGTATACTTATATTACACGTAAACCAACTGCATGCAATTGGCCCACTTGAATGTATAAGGGATTAAATACTTAATCGTTTCATAACTAACTATATAAACATATGTTGATTTGCTGTACCTCTGTATCCCTATCAAGGCGTAGTAAATTGGGCTAATTGTAACTCTTTCAGTTATTCATACACTTGTGTTTACAGGGCCAGAGTATCCACAGAGGTCTAGTCTCAAGCTCCACGACAGCTGGCGGAATTGTGACGGCAGTTCATTGTGACGAGTAAGCTAATATTCATGTATAGCTGGAAGTTGGTGAGATCTGATATTGACTGAACCGTGAATAGCAAACCGTAATAACAGTGTTTCAATCAATAGTTGCACGCTAGTGTTTAAAGCATTAATTTTAATAGACAGGCTATATTCCGTTATTAAAGATCAGATTAGAGAATAATACAAATCGTGTAACAAAAATAGCATGTAGCAATCTGAAGACATATACGACTATTGTGAATATCATAGACCGTCGAACTCTTCAATCTACTGTGTGGAGAATGAGTGAAAGGTGCACTATTAATAAATTGAACTCGTATGTAAAAAATGCAAAATTCGTCACTGCGAGAGAAAAATTATGTCTTGTTCAATTATACAATTAAAAATTACCACTGACAGAGTTACAGTAGTCAAGGATCTTGCTGTTCGCTATGACAATAAGCTAACTTCTAAAGAGCATATATCCAAAACAATATCTAACCGTAGAAAAAAACCTCGAATTTGTTATGTTCTAAAAACTTTAACAATCCTGAATCTATAATTATAAAATTACTTGTAGTCATTTTATATTTATATTATTTTTGTATTTGTGCTCTATAGCATATGTATACTTAGTGTTCTATTAATAGATTTTTCTGTTGGGCAATAAATTACTTACTATTGGATCCTTTGGAATCTTTGTTAGTATTGAATCGTCCACATATTCTCGCGCTTCGCCTTGATGGATTTTTAAATGCAAAAGTGAGAACTGAAACGTTCAGTTTAAACATCTTTATAATGAAACGGTCTTTAATGATATCCGTCAACTGTACTACATACCCAAACTCCGGCAGCTGATAAAGAAAACTCAAAGTCGGTGTCCTAAGTGCAAGTTATTACGAGCTAAACCAACTCCTCCATAAATGGGAAATCTTCCGAAAGGGCATTTAGCACCGTAGACCTTGCCCTTTACCTACACCGGAGTTGATTGTTTAGGCACACTAGACGTTGTCGTTGGTCGGAGACGTAAAAAATGGTGGGTTATTTTATTCACATGCCTAACTATAAGAGCAATGCACTTGGAGTTGCAACATAAATTAGACCACTGCTTATTTATCTTGGCCTTTAGATGCTTTTTAGCTTGAAGGGAACAACCCAGGAAAATGTTTTCAGACAATGTATCTAATTTCGTAAAAGCGGAACAGGTACTAAGAGAATGTTTAAAAAATAAATATTGAAAGGATTTCTAAAGAACTAACAACACCTAATCTCAGCTGGCATTTCAACCCCCTGAACCACCCCATATGTGTGGGGTATGGGAAAGACTGGTTAGGTCAGTTAAGAGAGCCGTTTATACAACACTGCCTTCAAAAACGTTGAATGATTCATTGTTGAAGTCATATCTTGCTGAAGTGGAAAATATAATAAACTCGTGTCTGACGTGTATACCTGTAACGAGTGAATTTGATGAAATATTAACACCAAATCATTTTCTTCTTGGAAGTTCCAGTGGTATGAAACCAATTAAAAGCTTTAATGATGATGCCGTGTTTTGGCATTCTAATTGGATAAGGACATAACTATACAGTGCCAAATTCTGGAAGAAATGAGTTTTGGAGTATTTACCTGAATTAACTAGGCGAAGTAAATGGTTTGCCTCCATAAATTCATTGAAGGTTGGTGACTTTGTGGTAGTATTCGACACTGATCGATACAAGGATTATTATCAAAATGGTGTTATAACTGAAGTCTATAAAGAAAAAGATGGGCAAGTTCGTAGTGCCAAGGTCAGAACGTCGACTTCAATTTTAATGTGCCCTGCTGCAATACAATATGGCGGGCGATGAACTGACACGGCCTGACGACGGAGGCAAAACTTTGTGTAATGTATGCGGTAGGGGTGCAACCGGCGGCTCTAGATGTGTACAGTGCAAAAATTGTAAATCAATATTTCATAGAAATTGTTCGGAACAAAAAAAGTGTAAAATCATTGATGAAAATTACGTGATTTGTTGTCAAAATGAGGATCGTCCAACTTCGGAAATTAACACAGATGCTCGTGAAATACACAATGTTTATGACATTGTAAGTGTGCAATAGGAGCTAATTTTATCATAACGCAGTGAAATCAATTTGCTAATTGAAAACACGACACTTCTAAAAAAAATAATTCACTACTACAATCTGAAATTCACAAATTTAAGTCGCAATTTGGTGTTAAACAATCTCCTTATGATGCAATGGCCTCTAAAGATAAAGGAAGTGCACATGCAGCGTTACAGCAGTATAAAGATATGTCACGGCCACCTGCCAAGCAACGCGTTTATGATGTAAATAAGCAGACATACTTGCCGCGTTCTTATGCATCTATTACTACTGACAATACTAATAATAGCCAGGAACTTCTAAACTTTCGTCATTGCGAAAGCATGAAAATATACAACAGGAAATTATGACATCCGTCATTAACCTAATTGATGATAACATAAGTTTGAAGGGGGTAAATAATATAAATATTAAACCCCACCAGCACAATGGTGATTGTAAAAATGATCCCTTAACCACGGGGGGCATTCTAACAATCCTTGCAATATAAATACAAAGGAGAATGAAAATATGTTTTCAAAGCGAAATTCTACAGTGGATAATAACCATTTTATACGAAAATTTATTATAATGGGTGACAATGCTGAATTCGATATTCAGGGGATAGTAAAACCTTGGTTTGTATTTATAACCAGAGTTGACCCTAAATACAATAGTGATGATATTAAATAACATCTGCAGAGACATTCAGTGGAAGCAATCTCCTGTGAAGGGTTGAAAACAAAATTTAATCATTACAAGTCATTTAAGGCTGCAGTACACAAACATTCCTTGGAAAAAATTTATAATCAAACAATCTGGGGTAATAATATACTTGTTAAACCATTCAGAACTAAATATACACCTAAGCATTTATAGTAAATTCTGACCAATCGACTAATATAGTCGACTTATTAAAAGATGACTAATTTCATGAATCTATGGATGTAGATCTAAATATTTTATGTTTAAATATTCGATCCTTGGAAAATAAGAAAAACGAGTTGGAAGCTTTTTTAAAAAATGAGTTAAATTGCAATGTACTATGTTTAAATGAGGTAAATTTAAAACTAGTTTAAATTTTTAAAACTTAATAGTTTAATTCCTATATCATTTTTTGCTAGACCAACTCGCTTGTGGGGTGGTGTAGCAATTTTAGTAGATGAATTAACTTTAAATCTGTCCACCCACGTGGAATCAATTAGTCGACATTCAATTGAAATGCATATGGAAGTATGTGTGGTCTATTTCAAATCTCTTAAATTAATATTAGTAAACATATACAGGCCGTCCAGTGGTTCGTTGGATATATTTTTTGCTAATATGGAGAAAATATTCAAAGACTGCAATAACTTGTGTCACCAAAATGTAATAATTTGTGGCAACTTTAACGTTGATTTTGGAACTACTAAAAAGGATGTCATTTTTTAAATTGATTTCTTTGCAGTATATGGTCTGCATCCGATTAATTTTATAGCCACCAGAAATAATAGTTGTTTAGACAATATCTTCACAAATATCTCTGAATTATCTTGCAAGGTAATTAATACTGGTCTATCAGATCGTAAAGCATTATTTACTCAGGTTGAAAGTAACTTGAATATTGTTTCTGAAGTGCAATATAAGTGGTTTCGTCCAATCACTACTTGGGGTACATTAAGTTTTTATAACTAACTTGCGCAAGTTAATTGGAAATTTGTAAATGATTCCTCGTTGGGTTTAAATGTTAAGTTCGATCGTTTTTATGTATTATTCTGTCAGGTTTTGAAGATAATTTTCCACTAAAATACGTTAAAGATTTTGGTAAAAAATTGTATCCGACTGTTACCTGGTTTTCTGAGGATCTAAAAAGGATGCGTGATACTTATTTAATGTATATAGATTTGTATAACGCACCACCAAATGATACCCTAAAATCTTGATAAACAAGTTTAAATATGATTATAGAAGGGCATTGAAAAAGGCCAAACTTCACGCACATGATAGTTTTATTTTAAACTCAGTTAATAGCAACAAGAGTAAGTGGCAAATCATTAACGAAAAAAAGTGTTCTGTCAGTAGTGATACTACTGATACAAGTTTAACTGCTGAGGATTTCAATCATTTCTTTATTGATTCAGTTACCAATCTTACATTGGGAAAAGCTCAAGAAGATATTAATCCTATCGTAATCCATGATTCAACAAATACATCATTTCTGAATGATAAATTTGCTTTTAAAGAGGTCTTGTGTGGACACACGAGGGATATAATAATGGCTATGAAAAACAAAAATTCTAAAGATTATTATGGGCTAAATATTCTGTTGATCAAAAGTATTACTGATGTTATTTTAATACCACTAACTAAGCTTATTAATTATGCAATTAGAGATTCAATTTTCTCAAATGCACTAAACGTATCCAAAGTCGATCCTATTCATAAAAGAGGCACACTCAATAATGTGAACAATTATCGGTCAATTTCTCGTGTGCCTATTTTTGAATCTATTATGAAGACTCAAATAATTGATTTTCTGGATGATAATAACTTACTATGTCTGCAGCAATTTGGTTTTAGAAAAAATAAGTCAACCTCTGATGCAATAATAACTTTGCTTGACCAGATTACGAGCACTTTTGATAAACGTGAGTTTATGTTGGTTAACTTGTACGATTTGACAAAAGCTTTTGATTGCGTAAATCACAATATTCTGGTTGAGAAGTTAGGGCTGTTGCTTTTTGACCATTCTGGTATTAAATTAATTCGGTCGTATCTTTCTGAACGCTATCAATGTGTTTACTATAACAACAAAATTTCCAACTTGCAGAATGTTCCTCATGGGGTCCCACAAGGCTCTGTGTTGGGGCCTCTGCTTTTCCTATGCTTTATTAACGATTTTCCTTCAACTTGTGGCTTGGAGAATGTGATACTTTATGCAGATGACACCACTGTCTATTACCAACATAAAGACATGGAGCAGCTTCTACAGAAGAGCAATGTCTGTTCGAGCACCATCCAAAACTGGTTTATCCATAATAAATTAACTTTAAACAATGATAAAGCTGAAAAGATTTTATTTTCTTTAAAAAATACTATTGAATGGGAGAAGCACGGTGTTAAATATCTTGGGGTTCATTTTCATAACACCTTAAGTTGGGAGACACATTGCAATTTTCTTGCCAAAAAACTTTGTCATACTATTTTCTTCATTAAATCTTTAAAAAATGTAGTCTTATTAGATGTATTGAAAACAGTTTACTTTGCCTTCTTTCATTCCAGTGTTGCTTAGGCGATCATTGCATGGGGTCATTCACCTGTAAGCAATCGAATTTTTGACTTGCAATGCAGAGTTATTCGTGTTATAGCTAATATTGCTTACCGTGAGGATTGTCGTACTTATTTTATGAGGTACAACATTTTAACTGTGCCTTGCATCTACATATTAAAATGCTTACTGTATGTTAAGAAAAATGAAGCCCTCTATAATCGACACAATGATATCTACTCATTTGATACCCGTAGTAAAATTAAGCTAGTGGTGTCATATCAGCGGATTGAAAGAAGTAGGTCAGGAACAAATTACTTTGGGAGTATGTTATTTAACTCTTTTAGTGTGTATGTAAGAAATCTTCCAATATTAAAATTTAAAAAATATATAAAAAACTTGCTCTTAAAATATGCTTTTTATAGCATCAAGGAGTTTCTTGATCGAAGTAAATCTATAGAGACTTACATAGATTTTTGAAATATAAATATAAATTCTGTTAAGTTAAAAATGTTAATTAAGCTCTAAAAGGGTCTTAATTATAATTGTTATCTCAAAATATTTCCAATTGACAATATACGATTCACAACCTATGTATGTACATTTATAAATAAATAAAAAAATAAAATAAATAAATAAAAGCTTGCTAAAGTCGATATATTAGGTAGTAAGCTAGAATGCAAGCAGGCTGTTCTGGACACTGGGGGGAAATGTAAATAATTGTTAATACTGAACTAAAAAGTATCGAAATATGCATGTCAGTGTGTCAAGTAAAAAAAGACAACGGAAAGATTTTTTAAGACGTTAGTAGGTTTTTGAATTTCGAAATTTATTATTATACGTTAACTGAAAAGTTTGCTTAAAACGTATGTGTGGAGCACCACACGGTATGGCTATGAAGCCTGGACAGTAGGAAAAGCAGACAAGAAAAAGGTAGAAGCTTTTGAAATGTGGTGCTACAGACGTATGATGAGGATATAATTGATAGACAAAGTTAAGAACGAAGAGATACTAAAATGATAGGGGAAGAAAAAAATATGTGGAAAATGGTAAAACATAGGAGAGATAGGATGATAGGCCACATACTACGGCATGAGGGAATATGCGGAAAATATTAGAAGCAGAGATAGGAAAAAAGAGAAGTAGAGGTAGACCTAGGTTAGACCACTGCACACAGATAGTGAAAGATGTAGGTTGTGAGAATTTCAGGGAAATGTGCAGGCTGGCTCAGAATAGAAATCAATGGAGATACGCATCCAACCAGTCCCAAGATAGATAAATTATTGACGAAAAAGTAACTGTACTTAAACATGATGATTATTATAAGCAACTACAAGTATTGGTTGTGGAATATCTGCGACTAATGTTGACTGTGCGAAAAGATATATTCCAAAAAATATTAAATTGTTAAATGTCCAAGTGCTGGGGGAACTTGGCAGCCACAGGCTGCTTACCCCCCTTCACAACCTTATATGTGATTTTTTTCCAATGCTCTACCCGAAGGTACTACATTGGCCAGGAAGCGAGTTTTTTTTTTACCTGGAAAATTTGAAATTTTGCCGAACCCTTGCTGTTCCAAGCAAGGTAGGGATCTTTAACATGCGTGACAACACCCACAATGGGACCTCCATTTTACCTCTCATCCGAACGAGGATGTATTTTTGTGAAAAATGCTCACCTAACATTTTTCAAGCGGACCGTGTCGGGACCCCCTTCACAATCTTACATGAGATTTTTCCAATGTTCCACCCAAAGGTACTAAATTAGACCCCCTTCACAACCTTACATGTGATTTTCCAATGCTCCACCCGAAGGTACTACATTGGCCAGGAAGCGAGTTTTTTTACCTGGAAAATTTGGAATTTTGTTGAACCCTTGCTGTTCCAAGCAAGGTAGGGATCTTTAACGTACGTGACAACACTCACACACGTGACCTCCATTTTACCTCTCATCCGAACGAGGGATTCAAACCCGGGACCTTGGACGTAGTAGTCTCATACACATACCAACTACGCCACGGAGCCGGGCCCCTTCATAACCTCACATGTGATTTTCCAATGCTCCACCCGAAGGTACTACATTGGCCAGGAAGCAAGTTTTTTTACCTGGAAAATTTGGAATTTTGTTGAACCCTTGCTGTTCCAAGCAAGGTAGGGATCTTTAACGTACGTGACAACACTCACACACGTGACCTCCATTTTACCTCTCATCCGAACGAGGGATTCAAACCCGGGACCTTGGACGTAGTAGTCTCATACACATACCAACTACGCCACGGAGCCGGGCCCCTTCATAACCTCACATGTGATTTTCCAATGCTCCACCCGAAGGTACTACATTGGCAAGGAAGCAAGTTTTTTTACCTGGAAAATTTGGAATTTTGTTGAACCCTTGCTGTTCCAAGCAAGGTAGGGATCTTTAACGTGCATGACAATACTCATACACGGAGCCTTCATTTTACCTCTCATCCGAACGAGGGTGCATTTTTGTGAAAAATACTTGCCTGACATTTTTGAAGCGGACCGTGTTGGGATTCGAACCCGGGACCTTGGACGTAGTAGTCTCACACACATACCAACTTCGCCACGGAGCCGGCCCCCTTCAAAACCTTACATGTGACTTTCCAATGCTCCACCTGAAGGTACTACATTGGCCAGGAAGCAAGTTTTTTGTACCTGGAAAATTTGGAATTTTGCCGAACCCTTGCTGTTCCAAGTAAGGTAGGGATCTTAAACGTGCATGACAACACTTACACACGTGATCTCCATTTAACCTCTCATCCGAACGAGGGTGTATTTTTGTGAAAAATGCTCGCCTAACATTTTTCAAGCGGACCGTATCGGGATTCAAACCCGGGACCTTGGGCGTAGTAGTCACAAACATACCACTACGCCACGGAGTCGTCTACCTTTCTGTACCTCGGGTTTTTGCTTCTTTGCATTCATATTCGGACACATCACAGTTACATGACGTTTTGCGCAAAGTAAGCATTTAACTTATCCTCGACATTCCTAGATTGGCGTCCTATCTTTAAACAACGAAAACATGCTCTATTTTTGTGTAATCAGCTGTCTCTTCTTTACTAAAGAGAAATCCGCGACTTTTGTACAATTTGAACTTTTGTGCCCACAAAAAATACATTTGAGAACTTTACTGTCGTTTACTAAATTTGCTGCCGTTGATAAGTATGATTTGATATCTGACAATGTCGTTTTAACGCTGTCATCGACAGATAAAATTTCTCGTTTTTGTTTTATGTAACCTACAACCTTCAAATGCCATCACTACACGTTTTTCGATTTCTATTTCGTGTTGTAGAAACTGCATCAATATTTTTAGACGATTTTCTAAAGTAATGGCCACACCTCCTTTCACTGAAATCACTGTTTCAGAGGTGGTGACATGTGATTTCAACCCAACTGAACTTTGTAGCCATATACGTAAAAGTTCCTCAGGCAGGCAAGATTCAATTAATGGGAAAAGCATCACAGCGTTTTTTATCAGATGTTATACCAAGGGTTCCGACGCCTGTAACTGTGTTTCGATATTATCGTAAAGCTTTGAGGTATTGGTGGTTGTCACAATTAGGCTAAAATTCAAACAAGCAATTATTGATGCTGTGAAAATCATTATTGTGGAAATTTCACACTCTCAATGCAGGTTTCAATCTGAAATTGCATAAAATCATCTTTAACTTTTACATGTCAACGGTCCCATTACCTTACCTTACCTTACCTACCACTGCTATAATGCAATCGAAGTCTGGTGTGCTTTCCAGCCAATGGGCACTCTCTCACCTTGCTTTACCAGTTGCTGCTGTCCAAACTTTAAAACAGTGTGCAATTCACAATATGCCAGCTGCACTACAGAGGCTTGAGTGCTTTCTCTTGTGGGATAAATGTAGCCCAAGTATTTCTATTCCTGCCAAAAAGCATCAGGAGATCAGAACGAATATTAATAATCTTTCTTGTAGGACAATATGGTCTTTACACGTTTGAAATAAGGGCGTATAACTAAATATATTTAATTCAGCCTCATCAATTTGGTAAAACAAACATAATCATTAGAAAATACTGTATTTCTTAAATAATTTATAAATATATTTACAGTTTCTTAAAACTAATTTGTGTATATAAAGTTGGCGTTTTACAAATTGAGCTGGTTTGAGTTACTTCCACTTATGAAAGTAACAAACTTATTAATGTGAACTCCGTGTCATCTGCAAGCGTTGACATACAGATATCAAAGCTACAGCTACCCGAGAGTTGACTTCATCTTCAATACGATTGTTTACATTAAGTCTGTAAAGCTTTATATTGCAAACGCCAACATTAGAGTATAATATCAATTTGTTACGGGCACTTCGTCATTACATACTAGATGCAGGTATTTATATAAAAATACTGTCCTTTACTTTTATCCCATGCTTGTCGAAGAATACCGTTTAAATACAAAAAATGTACAAAACACTTCTGTGACTAACATATTATACTTAATGCTAGAAACCATCTAATATCACACGTAATCATCGATCAAATAATGTAAAATTACTTCAACTGACATATCAGAAATCACAATTTATAGTAGTTTCTAAAAACTAACCAGAATGCTAAACGGCACCATCATGTAACGGATCGCAATCAGTTGATCGGACATTCTGGTTTAAAGGTATCGTTAGACTTTCAAAGTATGCGTCAAATTCTTTATGCCTTTCATCTGTATCATTTTCAGTAGACGCATACGTGGATAATTTCCTGTTGATATCTTCTTCAACGTAATACGTATCCATCCAAGTTGCAGCATTAAATTTACCGATTGTTTTTATCCTTTGCAAGTACTTGTATGAAGCAACTGCTAACAACAATGTACCAATTATAAAAGAAATGTAGATTAGTGATGTCTGAAGGAGTGGTAGAATATAGAGGTAGAAGCTAAATCGGATTCTGAGGTACTGCGGCAGCTCGGATATTCCCTGAAACAATAATTCATTAATTGATTATTGATCTGTACTCGAAGCAATTACAATACAGTTTTTAAGAAATTGTTGTAGTTTTGAACTAAATAAAACAGTTCAAAGCTGTTTTCATTCTGTTGCGCCTTTTGGCTGTATCAAGTTTGATTTTAATATTAGGAGAATTTTTTAATACAGCAAAGGAAAGCTTTTCCCCATCCTTAATTCAATTAAGTTATTATGTTTAAAGCTTGTGGTTATAATTTTTCAGAAACTAGAGGTGAAGAACCCAAAATTTATTTGTGTATTCTGCACAAGTACACATTTTCCCACGTCGAAGAACGTGCGTTTATTATGTTTAGCCAATAAGAAGCTTTGTATAGAGGAAACCTAACTTGACTACCGTCTATGAAACATATCGAAGTATCGAACGTGGGTGTGCGTTATTTCTGAGTGAAGTGTGTTAAGTAAATAAAATGGTGGAATTTGAGTAATATATTTATTTGAATTCCAGACCATAGAAAATAATACCTTCACCAATCAACATGATATATTGTTTTTTAACCGCTGGTGCTCTGTCACACCACATCCGTTACCTGTATAACAGTATGACAGGATTGCTAATATTATTAATATTAACACCCTCCCTCAAACCTGGCAATCTACAAGAAACTATTATTATTAAGATAATCCTAACACTTTAATAAAACTCGAAAACTTCACCCGACCCAATGATTTTGTAAAAATATCTGATAATTGTACGTTTGTACAAATGTAAATAACTTGTACAGTGCCCTTAATAATTAAGTCAAGCACAAAATGTAATTTAACATCTTCTATTATTTTCAAAATTCTGCAAAAGTTTGCACTTTGGTTGTTTTCATATACTATAAACGACAACTTATAATCTACAAGCAAATCAGTTAACTGTTACGTTCACCTTCTTGTACTCCAACCCCGTGTGGGTCTGGGATTAGAATAGTCCCACAGTACGACCTGCCTGTCGTAAGAGGCGACTAAAGCTATTCTGAAGGTTTTTTTAATGTGGTTCTTGTACTTGCTGCTTGGTGTTGTTCTTTTTGGTTTTTTTCTTTTTTTCTTGTTCCTTTCATTTCACATTCCTCTCCTTTTTCTGTGGCTGGTCCTACTTTCTGTCGGTCATTGCGCTGACTTGGTTTGATTTTCAATCCACTTCCAGTGGTACGTGCTTTCTCGCGGCTCCGTGGCGTAGTTGGTTATGTGTGTGACTACTACGCCCAAGGTCCCAGGTTCGTATCCCAACACGGTCCGCTTGAAAAATGTTAGGCGAGCATTTTTCACAAAAATACACCCTTGTTCGGATGGTAAAATGGAGGTCCCGTGTGTGTTGTCACGCACGTTAAAGATCCCGACCTTACTTGGAACAGCAAGGCTTTGGCAAAATTCCAAATTTTCCAGGTTAAAAAACTCGCTTCCTGGTCAATGTAGTACTTTGGGGTGGAGCATGGGAAAAAGCACATGTAAGGTAGGTGCTTTCTAGTTCATTTTTCTTTTCTTTGGAAACCACGGCTTGGTCGACTTTTAGGTCTACTTAGCTATTGTATTCTTCAGTTCTTCGTTTGATGCGATTCTGTGGTGCACAGTTTGAAGTACTTTATTTTTTTCTATCCAGCATTCTTGTTGTTTCCTGGCTTACTTTGAGGCTTGACAGTTATTGTCTTATTTTGGCTATTACTGTTGGTTTTCTTCCTCGTTTCTCTTTACTTTTGGTTTTTCTGCAGGAAACCAATCGTCTTTTGAGGTTGAAGACTGTATTGTTTCTTTTCGGAAGAAGCATCCGTTCTTTGACGACTTTGGCAGTGTTAATGCAATTCTAACTTTGCACTCGCGCATTGCTACTATAACCTATCTTTCTCTGTGATTCTCTTCAGTTTTGGCTTTGTCGAGTACCTTAGTTCTTTGAGCCGGATGAAAATTCTTTTTGTTAATTTTTTTGTTCCTCGTAGTTTTCTTTTTAATTCATCCTGTTAGTGTTTTGGTCTTTCGAGCCCGATGTGGGTTAATTTTTGTTGGTTTTCCTTTTCGTGGAGTTTTCTCAAACGATTTTTTTTTGTTTTCGCTTTTAGTAAGTACTATACTGCCTGCTTCGTTATTTTTGTTTTCCAACACCGACCTTTTAATTTTGCTTGGGGTGATTTGTTACGTTCGCTTTCCGACGATGTATTAAACCGTACCCTTTTTTATGTCATTACTCATTCACATAGATTCTGCTTCCAATACTCAAACACCATCCTTATATTTTACCTTCCTACAATAAGTCGGCTTTATTATAATTTTATTTAAACCCATTTGCTTCTAATTAGAAAGTTTCCTCTATAATCTCAATCGTCCGTACCTTGTTTGACGTGTCCTTTGGCTTAATACACATTACTACAGCGTATAATGACGTATAATGACGTATAATGACTTGGTAAAGGTTGTTTCAAGTTTCTCGCATCACCTGTGTGGTTGATAACGCTGGTATTGGATTTAATTCTGACGATAGACGAGTTCAATTTGATTCTACAGCTCGTGCTTTTGATATATTTACTAGGTTGCTCGTTTTATTACTACAAGAGCGATGCATATTTGTTGTTGACAAGAAGTGGATATCTGGAGTGCATCACTCTTTGACGAAGGCTTAATGATTTTCCTACGTTAGGCCAGATCCCTTTTTATGAATGGATCGACTATTCTTGACGGAGTCCTAATGATTTTCCTACGACTACTTCTCTGGAATGTAGACCGCCGTTACAACTATGATAGCACCATGGAGGATACCGATCACCATGGCGTTGCTGTATTGATCCACTGCGATGGCTTAAAAATATATATATATATATATATATATATATATCCCAACACATAGAGGTATCTGACTTGTTCCTTTTTTTTGTACATACCAAGTGATAAATCCAACTTGAATTGACGTACGAACGAAGCACTTTTTTTTTGTTTAATAAAGACCCACTCTGGAATTAGCTGTGCTAGTGTTCCTTGTTATGTTAACATTTTCCTTTTTACTAACGGTGTTTTTTTAAAATTTAATAGTTTTTTTTGTTACTTAATGCACTTGCTTATATGATAGTTTTAGTATTTTTTTTTTACTAGATGTATTACCTGTTAGCGACGAAATGCGCATTTTGTAGAACCATTATTTAAATTGTCCATAAAGGAATTTTTTTTTAAAAAATAGTAACTTTATTTACTTTTCTTTCTACTTGTTTTAGATAGAAATGTTTGGTTTTGTAAATAGAAAAATCGGTGACGATGTATTTTTTTGTATATGTAAATCTCCCACTCTGCACGTTTGTAGGTAGCTGGTCTTTCTAATTTCCCTTTGTTTGTTTCGGCGTGCCTTAACCTTATGAATTATGACACCCCTTCCGTTTACGCCTAGGTACGTAGCATAAATGTTGACGCCCTGACGTGGGACTCCGATTGTGTATTGTTTAACGTTTGGCCCCGATTTTGTTTGGTTTAACTTTTGTTCGATTCTATTTTGCCTGACTTCTGGCCTGATTTTTTTTGGTACAGCCTAATTTCCTACATTACCATTTTTCTCGACCTGATGCTTATTTTTTCTCTTTACGTTCCAACTGGTATTTATTTTTTTTCTTTTGGCCCTTTGGTGTCCCTCACATGGGGATCCATTTTTTTTATTTCTTTCATGGGTTCGATCTTCTTAAATTTTGATTTTATTTTCTTTCTTGATCGCTAATATCGTTGGTTGGCTCATTTCAGATTATTGGACTTGTGTTTCCCAATAATTCTAGTCCGTTGAAAACGCTGGCGCCCTATTCCTATTCCTAGTTTCTATTTAGTTACTTTCTACCATTTTTTTTTTCGTATTCAAAATGACTGATATGGGGATAAGACTGTTTGATAGCATCTGCAATAGACAGCAGGATTCATCAGAAAGCATTACTGACTATTTCACGTGTATGACGGCCCTGTTTCAGTGGTACGAATTTTCAATGAGGATGATTAATTGTCCATTGTGCTTCGTAACCTTGCTCCATTTTATCAAACCCGTTTGCCTACCGTCCGCTCCTTGCAAGAATTAAGGAACGATTGTCTGAAGTTAGAACCGGAAAAGATTTTGGCCAATAATTTCGTATCACATAGTCAAGACCGACATACTTTTACTGCTGAACCAGATCTGATCAGTCTGCTACACCTGAAAAAAATACTTTTACTTAACGTGACCGAATTGTTAAGATTCTTTCTACGCCTATGGGAAGATCAAATACTTCTTCTGTACTTTCTGCTGTTCGTAGTCCTAGTTCTACTTCTACTCGTCAGGCCGTATGCTTTAATTGCGACTAATCTGGTTATGTTTCGACACATTGTACTCGTCCTCAAGCACTCCATTGCTATGGTTGCGAACATAAGGGAGTTTCTCGCCGCAACTGTCCGAACTGACACCCTATTACTAATAGGTCTTCAAATAATACTCCAAGTTCTGTTGTCAGCTTTAGGAGCTAAATTTATTCTGCTTGTAATTCTACATTCTTTTCTGAACCTCATCCAGGTCATCCTGCTACTACTATCAAAACATACCCTTCTTTGGCAAATACTGATTTGCACAAAATTTCTTCAGTCTCTAGTTCTACATCCTTTTCTGCACCTCCTCCTGCTCGTCGTTCTATCATCACATCATATCCTTTTCAGCCATATAAACCTTTGAATTATAATATTGATTTTTACGGATATCACGCCCCTACTTTTCGAACACCTTCTAATGAGAACCAAATTTCTTCTCTCCTGAGCTGCTCACACGATGATCAAAAAAGATCCTATGCTTTCATTTCCACCTCAGACTGTACCTTCTCCACCCTTGGAGCCCATTCTTCAAATTAGTGACTTACAAGTAGCTACTCAAGAGTTTGTTCTTACTTTCTTGAATGATTCTATTACAGAAATTCCTGCCGAGTCTGCAATGGCAGAGGTAGCTTAAGAAACGATAACTTCTAATAGTTTCCAAGAAGGTGCTGTGGAAATTAGTGAACCAGTATCGTTAATGCCTGTTGCTATTGTTGTCGAGAAAGCCGTTCTTATTGTGGCTGAAGTTTTGCCTCCATGGTCTAAAATGGAGAAAGTCTTACTTGATTCGACTCCTTTATCGGACTTTGATGAAACGTTATCTGCCCTTACTCATTTTTCTAATATTGACGGAATTCTTTCTGATTGTGCTTCTCTATCTATTGCTGACAAAATTTTACTTGCTTCTGTTCTTTTATCTAAGGTTGATGAACTTCTACCAGACTGTTCTTCCATTTACTCTTGATGAAAATATACTTGCTTTTATTTCTTTTTCCAATGTTGACGAAGTTCCTTTACTTAATGCTGAGAAAGTCCTACCTGATTCTTTTATCTAATGTTGATGAAGATTTGCTTGATTCTGCTCCGTTGTCTAAAGTCAATGAAATTTTACCTGCTCCTGTTCCTTTATCTAGCGTAGCTGAAGTGTTCTCTGTTGTATTTTTCTTGTATTTGCGAATCCCCCAACTCCGCATTTGTAGTTAGTCTGGTCTTTCTATTTTCCCTTTGTTTGTTTCAGCATGCCTTAACCTTATGAATTATGTTGTCAAGGTGCATCACGGTTTTAACGCATCTCTCAATTGAATTGGGATGTCGGTATGTAAACCCACTTCATGGTCTAGTAATTTATCGTTGCAAGCATAATCATACTGAAAGGTATGCATCCATGCGGTTACATAAGAAATGCCTAAAGAACGTAATTCGTTTTTATATCTAACGCTTGTTGTAGGTGGGACAAAGCGGCGGTTTAGTGCATGGTCAGCAATACTGGAAAATTGGAAACACCTGTGTGTTAGTTCATTAAGTCCCGCAGAATTATAATTCTCGCATATTTGTTTATTTAAGTTCTAAGGACGCTAGTATTAAAAGGAGTTACATTATGATGAAATTTACAGTTTTTTGTTATTGTATGCTTAAATATTAATTAATTTCTTGCACTTGTGGGCACGTTCACTGGCATTAAACGTTAAGGGCAGTAGGGGGCCCGTGAAGTTGCGTGGTATTGAATAGTAGGTGACTTATTCAGAGTTTAGGTTGTTTGTTAATCATATTATTTGAATTAAAATTATTGTAGGAATGTCGAGGCGTAAATCAAAAACGAATAAGAAAATAAAATGAAATCCGAAGATGAACACGAGGACCCGATTATAACATTAACGAAGGGGAGCTTGCAGGGAAATCATAAAACATTAAACGAAAATTTTTTGGTTTTGGCTCAAAACGGGTGTGAATTAATTAAAAATATTAATGAGATGAAGGACACGTTGCACAGGAAGGAAAATAAGAATGACATAATTAAAATAGCTAAGGAACAAAAGAGTTTTTGTTAAAATAATGTTGTGGGTGACCGTGATAAACCAGTAGCAGCAGGTTATGGAGGAAGCCCGCATTATTTATCAGTATGGAAAGAGTTAGGCGGGAACAATGTGCAATTTAAACCAGAAGCTGGCACTAATCCGGTAGTGTTTTTGAATAAATTAATTTCTTTGTTTAGTGGGGCCGGCGTTCCTGAAAATAAACAGTTAGCGTTGGCAGTAGGAGCTTCAAGGGTTTAGCGTTCACGGGGGGGGGGGGGATAAAGCGATTGCCTTGCAAAGATTTTTTAGATTTTAAAGTTGCATTTTTAGAGAGATATTGGGATAAGCAGAAGCAGCGGGAGGTATTGAGTAAATTGGAATATGGAGCATACAAGCATGGTTCTCAGTCGGATTATTTTTTTAAAACAACTTTACGAGGCGAATTACTTAGATTATTCATTCGGTGAAGAGGAAATTGTTAAGACGTTGGTAGCTCATTTTGATGGGACTGTTATAAAGGGAATTATTAGTTTAGGTTTAAAAACCGTTGATGAGGTATAAAATTACTTGAGTAAAACAGATGGGGCGGAGGTTGAGAGTAGGGAACTCGATGATTGGAGAGATCACGGAGCTATTCCTAGATCAAATGCAAACAGGGTATTTAGAGGGGAGGACTGAGATTACAATTTCAACCAAAGCTGTGGAGATTTAACCATACAAATTATTCTAATATTAATAATGGTAGCCATTTCGAATGGACCTGCACCTTGCCGAAGTTCTAGCTTACTAGAACAGGTGAAATGGCTTGCGTGTTCTAATGAGCTAAAGAGCCAAACTACAGGTCCAACCAAAGTAGTAGGGTCGTTAGTGAGGAACCAGACTAAGACAGGTCCCCGAAAGAGGGCAGCGGCTCTTTCGGTACCTCGATTGGCAGAGACCATAGGGGTCGGTATGGCAGTCTAAGACACACTACCGCGATGTGGAAGGCAACGGGAAACCACCACATTACCTCCCAAGTACACAGCGTACATAAATTATAATAAAGTGATGGCATTCTCTGGGGTAAAAGATTCCGGAGTTAAAATAGTCCCCCATTTGGATTTCCGGGAGGGGACTACTTCGGAGGATGCGATTGGAAAGTTAAGAATAAGAGGCGGGAACATTTTTCGAGTCGGAGCGTGGAATGTTAGAACTATGAAGCAAGTGGGTAAGCTAGAGAACCTAAAAATCGAAATGAATAGGTTATCACTAGACATAGTAGGGATCAGCGAAGTTCGGTGGCCAGAGGCGGGGGATTTTTGGAGTAGAGACTTCAGGGTAATTCATACAGGAGCAGAGGAGGGAAATTTGGTTGTGGGGATAGTTATGCGGAAAAAGATAGGATACTGTGTAGAAAATTACTTACAAAAGAATGAAAGAGTACTCATGGTTAGATTAGAATCTAAACCAGTAAACACAGTAATAATACAAGTATACATGCCCACCTCTAGCTACAGTGACGAAGAGGTAGAAGCGATCTACAAAGATATTGAAGACATATTGACACGTAAAAGGACATGAAAATTTAATAATTACGGGGGATTTTAATGCAGTGGTAGGTGAGGGTAGGGAAGGAGCGATAGTAGGGTTATTTGGTTTAGGCACTAGAAACGACAGAGGAAATAGGCTGGTAGAATTTTGCGACAAGAACAACTTAACCATCACAAATACATTATTTCAACATCATGCTAGAAGACGATACACGTGGTAGATGCCAGGAGATATAGGTAGATATCAAATAGATTATATTATTGTTAGACAACGGTTTAGAAATCAAGTAAAAAACTGTAGAAGCTACTCGAAAGCAGATATAGACACTGACCACAACATCGTAATTATGAAGGCCGCACTTAAATTTGAAAAAAAGAAACGGAAAAAGGCACTTGGACCTACAGAAACTAAAAGAGAAAGATATTCAAGAAAGATCTGAAAAAGGTCAAATGAATTGCTCAAAGATATCGGGAAAATATCTGATACTAAGGAAGTAGAAACAGAATGGAATAACATTAAATCCAGCCTTGACATGGCGGCCAGAGATATTCTGGGGTATACATAAAAAGAAAATAAAAAACCATGGATAACAAAGGATATCCTGAATTTAATAGAAGAAAGACGAAAATACAAAAATAAATCAGACGAAACAGGAAAATAGAGATACAAAGCCATAAAATGGGAAATTATTCGCAAATGCAGGAAAGCTAAAGAACAATGGATTGATGAAAAGTGCAAAGAGGTACAAACTAAGATGGAAGTAGGAAAGACAGATGAAGCATACAAACTAATTAGAATCAATTTTAGGGATATAAAACCGTATAGCAAAAATATAAGGGACGCAGGAGAAAATGTCATTATAGAAAATGTAGAGAAAGTGGGTAAATGGCAAGAATATATAGGGAATTTATATGCAGGAGAAGAACTAACTGCATTAGAAAAGGAATCAGACATTGAAAATGATGACTTGGGATATCCTATACTTAGAGATGAATTTGAATTAGCATTAAAGGGTCTGAAAAATGGTAAGGGGCCGGGTACAGATAAGGTGCAAGCGGAGACTCTAAAAACCGCTGGTCAAGCAGTAACAGAACGTCTCTTCCAACTTGTAAGCTATATGTATGAAACAGGCGAGATACCGAAAGATTTCAAACATAACATCATAGTAACTATACCAAAAAAGAAAGGTGCAGATAGATGTGAAAATTTTCGAACAATAAGTTTGACAGCACACGTATCAAAAATATGAACTAGAATTGTACAAAGACGAATGGAAAAACGGGCTGAAGAAATACTAGGAGACGACCAATTTGGGTTTAGGCGAAACAGGGGAACACGGGAGGCTATCTTAGCTCTGAGGGTGATAATGGAGAAAACAATAGAAAAAGGGGAAAGCGTGTATATAGGGTTTGTAGATCTGGAAAAAGCATTTGACAATGTAAAATGGAAAAAAAAGTTCGAAATACTCAAAAAGATTGGAATGAGTTATAGGGATAGACGGATAGTATATAGCTTATAGAAAGAGCAAACAGGAGTAATAGAATTAGAGCAGGAACGTAGAGAAGTAAACATAAGGAAAGTGGTGAGACAGGGATGTTCCCTATCCCCATTAATTTTTAACTTGTACATTGAAAAGGCAATGAATACTGTCAAATGCAGGAAGACATTTGGAATTAATATGCAGGGACAAAAAATTGATATGCTTAGATTTGCGGATGATATAGCGGTATTAGCATCTAGCACGGAAGAGTTAGAAGCTGCTCTCAATGAAATGGTAACGGTTCTAACAGAGAGATGGGAAAAGCACAAAAGATATAAAACAAAGATTAGCACAAGGTCGTGCTACATTTAACAAGAAAAAGCAACTACTGTGTTCAAAGACAACAAACATAGAAACAAGGAAAAGATTGCTTAAAACATATGTATGGGGCACAGCACTATACGGCTGTGAAACCTGGACAGTAGGAGAAGCAGACAAGAAAAAGGTAGAAGCCTTTGAAATGTGGTGCTACAGACGATTGATGAAGATATCAAGGACAGACAAAGTTAAGAATGAAGACGTACTAAAAATGGTAGGGGAAGAAAGAAATATGTGGAAAACGATAAAAAATAGGAGAGATAGGATGATAGGCCATATACTACGGCATGAGGGAATAGTGTGGAATATACTAGAAGCAGAGATAGGAAAAAAGAGAAGAAGAGGTAGACCTAGGTTAGACTACTGCACACAGATAGTGAAAGATGTAGGCTGTAGGAGTTTCAGGGAAATGTGTAGGCTAGTTCAGAATAGAAATCAATGGAGGTATGCATCCAACCAGTCCCAAGATGGATAAATTAATTGCGAAGAAAGTAACTGCACTTAAACATGATGTTTATTATAAGCAACTACAAGCATTTGATGGGTAATATTCTCGAATAATGGTAATTGCGTGAAAGCTTTTACTGGAAAACTATTATTTCGGCAAATGTATAAGTGTTGGGTGATCTTGGCAGCCACAGGTTGCTTAACCCCCTTGAATAAATCTCAGTGAAATAGGGCATAGTATTAGAAAACAATAGAAGAAACACGATATTTATTATAAACAACTACAAGCATTGGATGGGCAATATTCCCGAATTATGGTAATTGCGTGAAAGCAATTACTGGACAACTACTATTTTGGCAAATGTCTAAGTGTTGGGGGATCTTGGCAGCCACAGGTTGCTTAACCCCCTTCAAAAAATCTCAGGGAAATAGGACATAATATTAGAAAACATTATAAGGGGAACCGAGCTGTATTGCTGAGTGAGAATTTCAGGGAACTATGTAGGTTAGTTTGAAAAATAAATAAGTGCAGGTACATGTCCAACCAGTTTTGAGACGGGAAACCCAATGGTAAAAAACAACTAGTTGTTTGTTGTGAAATATCTGCAACTAATGTTGACTGTGCGAAAAGATATATTGGAAAAAATATTAAATCACTAAATGTTCAAGTGCTGGGGGAACTTGGCAGCCACAGGCTGCTTACCCCTCTTCGCAACCTTACATGTGATTTTCCAATGCTCCACCCGAAGGTACTACATTGGCCAGAAAGCGAGTTTTTTTACCTGGAAAATTTGGAATTTTGCCGAACCCTTTTGCTGTTCCAAGCAAGGTAGGGATGTTTAACGTGTGTGACAACACTCACACACGGGACCTCCATTTTACCTCTCATCCGAACGAGGGTGTATTTTTGTGAAAAATGCTTGCCTAACATTTTTCTAGCGGACCGTGTCGGGATTTGAACCCGGGACCTTGGGCGTAGTAGTCACACACATACCACGGAGCCCCCTTCGCAACCACTGAATTTCGGAGAAATAGGGTATATAATTGTAAAACAGTAGAAGGGGACCGAACTGACAAGAAAGAACGGCGCCTATGATGAAAGACAACAAACATAGAACAAAAAGTTGTTGAAAGCGTATGTGTGGAGCACAGCACAGACAGTATGCCTATGAAATACGAGTAGTCTGAAAAGCAGACAGAAGAACAGTAGCAGCCTTTAAAATGCCTTGCTTCAGATGTATGTGGATAGACAGACAAAGGTAATAACAAATAGGTTATAGAAACAGTAAGGAAACAAGGATATCTTTGGGAAAAAAAAATATGAGAAATAGAAGGGCAGAATACGTTCTAAGGCATTTTTGGCGAATAGTGTGGGATATATGACAAGCAGATATAGCAAAAAGAGGTGGATGTAGACCTAGATCAGATAGTGATAGATGCAGACTGTGCAAATTTCGGGGAAATGTGTAGGTTAGTTCAGAATAGGAAACAATGATGGTACGCGTCTAACCAGTTTCAGGACTGAAGACCCAATGATGATGATGAATAATGGTAGAGAATGGGAGGTTTAAGAGCAAAGCGAATAGAAGAGATAATTTAGAAAATGATGAGAGGGAAAACAACCGTACAGAAGTAGAGGATCACCATCGAGTAGTTGCTACGCTTGCACAACAATGTACCTTGTTTAATGATAGCTACGGTGATTTAATTTTAGAAAATGAAGTAACAACCAAATTAGATATGGTACCTATTACAAGTGCGACTGTAGATGGTAGAAAAACAAATCTTTTAATCGAGAGTGAACCACAATAAGTTTTCGTGAGCCAAGAATTTTTTGTAAGTATGTGAACAAAATAATACACTACCTATTTTGCCGGTAAATGGGGTTACAGTATTCGGGGCCATTAATAGTAAAGATCAACAAATACAACAATAGGCCTACCTTAATTTCTCCATTGATGGTGTCAGTTTTGATATGGTGTGCGTCGTTATACCAAAACTTGATAAGGAAGTTATTTTAGGAAGTGATTTCTTAAATCGGTTTACTGTAGTTTTAGATTTTGAGCAGAATCAAATGGAGGGGTTATTTTAGGGTGCGAGCGAGACTTTTGAATTTAAAGGATGAGATACAAAACGGGCAAAGACAAAAGAGGCTTCTATATTGGAAATCAAAAACCGCCGCTCGGAGGAGGTTTTAGATCAGATAGTAGCGGTATCTCCAATCTTGAAACCGGTAGAAAGGATCGAATGTTAGTTCATAAGTCGCCGCTCGGAGGAGGTTTTAGATCAGATAGTAGCGGTATCTCCAATTTTGAAACCGGTAGAAAGGATCGAATGTTAGTTCATACGTCCCGCGGAATTATAATTCTCGCATGTTTGTTTATTTAGGTTCCAAGGATACTAGTATTAAAATGGGTTATAGAACGATGAAATTTACCGTTGTTATTGTATGCTTAATATTAATAAATTTCTCAGTAAATGGTTAGGTATAGTTTAATATTCAGAGCAGCTCAACGTTACAGGTCAACACTATTGACCCGAACTCACCCTGAAATCTTAAGCCCGCACTTGTGGGCACGTTGAACTCAATGTTAGAATATCATCCACATATAGAAATAAATAACATCTCACATTTTCATCAATAAAACTGTATTAGCAGTATTTTGATTTTGAACGAATAAAACCCAAACTAGACATAAATTCATTAATTGTTTGATTCCATTTTAGGTGCTTCTTTGAGACCATACATGGCTCTTTGTTATAAACAAACTTTAGTTTTATCAATACTTTTAACTTCAAACCCCTCTGGTATTTTCATAAAAACATTTTGCTTAAGACAGTCATTTAAAAATGCATTCTTAACATCTAATTACTCCAATGCTAAATTATAATAATTACTAACTGATAATAAAATTCTTAGTGTTAAAAGTTTGGCAACTGGAGCATGCAACTTAGAAATGTCAGCAAAATTATTTTGTTCAAAACTTCTTACTACTAAACTAGCTTTATGAAGTTGTTTACTATTTCAGTCTTCTTTAATTTGAAATACCCAACGATTTGTCAAAACTTATGAATTGCCTGGTGTAATGTATGCTTTAATAATATATTAAACAATTTTGGAAGTAGTAGAAGTATTTAATCTGAGAACACTTTAAAAGTTGTTACGTGCCAATCCAATTGGCACTTAAACATTGTATTTAGGTTAGTTTTGATGTACGAAAGTTTCGCGCCATAATTTCAAAAGACGTGGCGCGTGGAATTTTAATAGACTAGGCGTGTACTTCCGTTACGTCATAGTGCATTTGCGCAGATCGTGCGACTCTAGAGGGTTGGACGAATAACTTCGGCGGATGTGTAAAAGACAAAAGAGTGGGGACAAGTTTTCCGTGACGCTCTTAAAACGGGGCTTTTTGCCTTTGATCTTCGAGTGAAGTGGTCGTTTTTTGGTAACGTATCGTTAGCTTTACCTATGTAGATTCCTTTGCTTGATTATCTTTTGTTTGTCTACCTTTATCTGGTTTTTCCTGCCCATTCCCTGCATAGGTAATAAATAAAAAAAGCCAACGAGGCGTATCGGACTGCACGACCCGAGATGACGAGTCACCATCTTTAACCCCTCCGGGATAGAGCCCTGATGGACTTGGAATAGAAGTCAACTTTGACGCAGGGACATATCCATGTGAGTAATTATTGTGCTATCTTTTGTCCGACATTTATGTATATTTTTCCGATAATTACGTCTTAAATTTATACATTGGTGACGCCATTGGTAGATGACCGCGCCCCAAATCTGTATAAGGTTCGCGCTTTCATCCGCCAGCGGCGTAGCCCGCTTTACTGATTGCGCTTGCGCGATGTATTTATGAACTCTTAAACTGTATTACCGACTTCGTAAACTGTTTTATCGACTTCTAAATGGTAAGAACTATCACCAAGTAAATTGTAATAAAGTTGTGTATGATATGAATTGACATAACTTGACTAGCTTGTTTTCCGATACCTAGCAACATAAAAATCCTGGCTAACTATTTCATGAACACAAACATAACACTTCTTCCCCTTAAGCAACATAATTTCTTAACCACACCGGTGGTTATCTAATTCGTTGCGGTCTCTCATACGTAGTTGGAATTGGAGCAACTTCGTTCTGGTCATCCGTTAAAGGTGCGTTAGAAACGGCCAGCATATACGGGTCACATAGAATTAAATTTTGTTTATTACCCTCACCATTTAAAGTAACAGGAAATCTAAGTTTAATTTGATCTACATGCCTGCGCAAAATGCTTCCATCGAGCAATTTAACTTTGTAAAAACGGGCCCGATAACTTCAAAAATTATCGCAGGAATCCATTTATCACCGCTACTATAATTCTTAATATACGGTGTCGTTAACGCTAAATGTTCGTAGGTTAGGTGACTCTAAAGCACTGTCAAGAGATTCTTCCCTTTTAAGTTGCAACTCTGAAGACAAATCTGGATATTTTAGTTTATTTGTAACTTCCTACAAAAAGAATCTCGCTAGGGCTCCGACCAGTGGTTGAGCTAGGAGTGATGTGCTGGTATAATAAAAATTTAGTTAATTTAAAATTTCCAATCTCCAGTAATATTTTTCTTTTAGAAAATCCTTAGTTGTTTGAACCATTCTTTTTGCTATTCCATTTCCTTGTGGTCGATGAGCGGTGGTCACTAAACGAATTCCAAGCATTTTCCCAAATTGTCTAAAGTGTTTGCTAGTAAATGCAGTTCCATTATCGGATATCAATGTATCTGGCAACCCGTGAGTAGCGACCAACCCATACAATGTTGATATGACTGCTTCAGTAGAAGTATTTGGAACGATTCGAACTTCAAGCCATTTAGAAAATGAATCCACCACATTAAAAAATCTTCCCCATAAATGGCCTCACAAAATCTAAATGTAATCTCGACCCTGGTTTATTTGTAGATTCCCAAGGAAATACTGGGCAAGCTGGAGGTGAGTGTGCATTTGTTTGACACTTACCACAACCTTTAACAACATTTTCTATTTAAGCATCAATTCCTGACCACCAAACGTAACTTCTTGCTATTGCTTTCACCTTGACGATGCCGGTATGACACGTATGCAGTACTTCAAGAATTCCTGCGGTAGCTACCTTTGGAATTTCGCGACATCCGCGGAGAATACAACCTTTATGTGACAATAATTCATTACCGCAGGCATAAAATATTGTGAACTCTTCCGATACCCGTCCTTCAGGCCATCCTTTCAAAATCCAGTTTAACACACGTGCCAGAATGGGATCCTTAGCCATTAGTGAAGAAATTTGCTTAGCATGTAAAGGTGGATCTTTCATCGATTCCAATAATAGAACTTCTTTTGGGTTTTCAATATTTTGTTCTATGATAGGCAAAGACAGTCTACTTAACCCATCTGCATTAGAAATTTGTTTGCCCGGTTTGTAGTTAATTTCGTAATCATAAATACTTAACGTAATTATCCAACGTTGCATTCTAGGAGAAATAATATTTGGAGTTGGCTTCTCTGGAGCAAAAAGACCCAAAAGTGGTTTGTGGTTCGTAACAATTGTTAATTTCCTGCCATACAAGTAATTATGGAATTTTTTTTTATTCCTGCAATAATGCTTAGAGCTTTCTGATCCAACAGTGAATATCCCTTTTGTAGAATTCATTGTTCTAGAGTAAAATGCAATTGGAGCTTCCACTCCATTTGGTAAAATGTGGCTAAGAATAGCACTAACGCCATATTGAGGAGCATCTCAAGTAATTGATATTGGTTTCATTGGATCGTAGTGTACCACCACCGTTCATTTACATTTCCAATGCTCCACCCGAAGGTACTACATTGGTCAGGAGGCGAGTTTTTTGTTGCCTGAAAATTTAGAATTTTGCCGAACCCTTGCCGTTCCAGGCAAGGTAGGGATCTTTAACGTGCGTGACAACACTCACACACTGGACCTCCATTTAACCTCTCATCCGAACGAAGGCGTAATATTTGTGAAAAATGCTCACCTGCCATTTTTCAAGCAGTCGGCCGTGTCGGGATTTGAACCCGGGACCTTGGGATCCGTAGTCTTACGCTTACTACATTGATCCACGGCGACGCCTAGTGTACCACCACCGCATTTGAAGTGATTAGTTTTTTTTACATTCTTAAAAGCTTTGTCATGGATAGCAGTCCAAACCCAATCGCTTGAGCAATTTAGGAGCCACCGAAATCCCAAATTGTAGACGCTTAACTGCGAACGCTCCCTTTTGAGTAATAATCGTCTGGGCAATTGCAGGCTTCATCAACCACTAAGCGTGGGATAAATCAATCTTCCCAAACACCTTTCCACCAGCCAATTTAGATAATAATTCGTTCACAGAAAGAATAGGATATGGATGCTTGGACAATGCTTTTTTAAGCGTACTTTTATAATCTCCACATATTCTGATATTGTTTGATTCTTTCTTATGCACTACCACAATTGGAGTAACCCACTTTGAGTACGTAATTGGAACACGAAAACCTTGCTTAAATAGTCGATCAAGTACCTCTTCAACAACTGACTTTAGAGAAAATGGTATTGGCCTTACCTTCATGTAAATAGGTTTAAAATTTGGATCTATCTCGAGTGATACATGGTCACCGCTAAAAGTACCTATGCCTTCAGAAAAAACGTCTGCAAATTTATCAAATAGCATCGCAAATTTTAGAGTTGTACTTGGGTCATTTGTAATACTAACAGTATTAGTGTCAGTGCTATTCCACGCAACTTCCTTATTGTCACTTATTATTAGCTTGATATCTAATGTATTAAATCATTTCCGTCCTAGCAAATTTTTTCGATCACCCGCAACGATTACAAATGGTAATGTTGCACTCGTATTCTCATAATTAACTTTAACATTACACCCCCCAAGCAGTGCAAGAAGTCTTTTGTTGTAATCTATAAGAAAGTTTCAAACGATCCAGTCTAGGAGTTATTTTAGAATAAAGTTTCCTAAAACATGTTATGTGCCAATTAAATTGGCACTTAAACATTGTTTTAGGTTAAGTCTGATGTACGGAGGTTTCGCGTCATAATTTCAAAAGACGCGGTGCGCGGAATTTTAAAAGACTAGGCGCGTACTTCCGTTACGTCATAGTGAGTTTGCGCAGATCGCGCGACGCGGGAGGGTTGGACGAATAAGTTCGCGCTGGTGTAAAAGACGAAAAAGAGTGGGGACAAAGTGGTGAGAGGTTTCCGTGACGCTCTTAAACGTGGCTGTTTGCCTTTGATCTTCAAGGAGTGTGGTCGTGTCAGGTATCGTATCGTGTCTTAGCTTTACCTATGTAGTTTCCTTGCTTGCTTATCTTTTGTTTGTCGACCTTTACCTGGTTTTTCCCGTCATTCCCTGCATAGGTAGGTGACAATTTGAGAACCACCTAGGCGAACGTACTGCACGACCCTAGACGAGTCGGATGTCCATGTTCCGCTGAAGCACCGGAGTCACCATCTTTAGTTACCGCAAAAGGGCTTTGGGTAGCCTGATGGACTTCAATAGAGGCCTATCGTAGCGCAACTTCGTGCGAATGCCGGATTTCTGATGTAAGTAATCCATTATCTAATTTGTTTATCTTTTATTGTTTTAAATATGTAAATTTCCGAAGTATTGCGCAATATAAATTCTGCATTGGTGACGTCATTGGTAGTTGGCAACGCGGAATCTGTAATAAGATTGGCGTTGCTAACAGCCCGCGAAGTTGCTTTTTCATCACGCTTGCGCGATGTATTTATGAACTCTTAAACTGTATTACCGACTTTGTAACAGTATTTATCGACGTACTTTGTAAACTGTTTTATCGACTCTTTAAGTGTAAGAACTATCACCACTTAAATTGTAATAAACATCTTTCCGACAATAATGTTTCTGCTGAACTACTGCCAACTTCAAACAAACACGGTTGACCATCAATTAAGACTTCCATTGTATAAGGAGCAATACAAGAACCTGAAAGATTATTTATTTCTTGCTTAAATTCTTTTTTACGCCTATTTTCAGTATCTGATATTACATTTGTAGTAGATGAATGGCTCTTCTTTGAAAAACAAACTTTTGCAATGGGACTTTTTTTATAACAGGCAACACATCTAGAATATCGGAGTTTGCATTTTGAACGCAAATGATTACCACCGCAGTTGTAACACTGCTGCTCTGCATCATCATTATTCCTATTTTTTATAGAAAAACACGAATCTGTAGTACTTTATTTCAACTATATTCTTCGAGGCAGTTTCAGTAGCAATTGCAACTTTTAGTCAGATTTGTTTCAGCAAGTAAACGAAGCTGTAAAGATTCAGTTCCTACCCCACAAATGAGCGGTCTCGTATGGCTTCGTCTAAGAAATTACCTGGAAATTCGCAACTATCGGTCATCAATCGCAATTCTTCAACAAAAGTAGCAATTGATTCGTTCTGTTTTGAACCCTTTTATAATACTTATAACGCTGAACTACTGTAGAAGGTTTCAGAGATAAATGTTCAATCAGTTCTGTAATTATTTCTTCATAAGAATGTTTCGTTACTCTTTTGGGAACACAAATTGACTTAATCGTAGAATAGCATTTTAACCCACAAACGTTAATAAAGTTACACGTTTAAGTTTGCTCACTTTAATATTATTAGCCTCCATGAAGAACTCTAATTTTTTGGCATAGGATTTCCATGCTTCAGGTTGAGTAGTATTAAATTACTCAATTTTTCCAATATTAGCCATAACTTTATCATCGACGCCAATTGTGTAATGTATGCCTTAATAATATATTAAACAATTTTGGAAGTAGGAGAAGTATTTAATCTGAGAACATTTTAAAAGTTGTGTATGATATGAAGTGACATAACTTGACTAGCTTGTTTTCTCGATACCTAGCAACATAAAAATCCTGGCTAACTATTGCATGAACACAAACATAACACCTGGATTTTTAACTAACTGTCAAGTCTCATTCTGCTTTAATGCTTCCAGTTCGTTCATAATCGCCTCTTTCCATAACTTCCATGTATTATGCTAAACAACTTATATAGACCTGGATGGCAATTTTCTATCACGTTTTGGTCTTTGAGAATCAGTTTTAACTTCCTTATCATTCACATCATTTTCAATATCATAATCGCTCTCAGAATTATCCTGGTTGATCTTATTTATAAGTGTATGTTTCAATTCATTTTCATCTCGCTTGATTGTATTGGAATTGCATTCGTCACATATTTCATTCCTGCTGTGAATCAGTTTATCTCCATCTTCTTGCCATAAATGATAACTATCTTAAGCATAACCAACAAATCTGCATTTCATGCTTTTATCATCTAAACTTATTTCTCAATGAGTCTGGTACACGAACATAAACTTTGCAACCAAAAGTTCTCTTGCTTGAAACATTTGGCTTTTTAGCCAGCGATAATTTATGAGTTTTATTATAAACAACACATGATTGTGTTCTATTTCTTAAGTATGCTGCAGTAAACACTGTCTCTTTCCAGAAAATTATGTCCATACCAGATTCGACGATCACTGACCTTGCTTTATCTAATAATGTTTGGTTCATCCTTTGGGCAATACCATTCAACTGCGAAGTATATGGTGTAACATATTTCAATTCCTTTTCCAGCACAAAATTTTCATAGTAAATTTGAACAATATTCGCCATCATTGTCACATTTTAATTTTGATAGTTTCTTGTCACAAAGTGTAGATACCTTTGCTTCATAATCCTTAATACAGTTTAAAACTTCGCCTTTGGTTTTAATTACATAAACCAATACAAATCGAGAATAATCATCTACCAAAGTTGCAAAATACCGATTTTCATTACGTGACAGCATTGTAATTGGCCCACACACATCTGTATGAATCTATTCCTGCACTCGATGAGACCGGGTCCTAAAATAATATGGTATACCTACATTTTTACTTGGATTTCATACAAACTTCACAAATTTCTTTATTTCTCATTAGTAAATTTTAAACCATCAACTAAATTTAAAGTATTAATTTTTACCAGCGAATTATAATTCAAATGACCTTAACGTTTATGCCAAAGTTCAACATCAGGTTTTATAGCTAAATTTGCACCTTCTGTTTCATCATGAAAAAAATGTGTTTTTAAAAGCTAGCTTTTTCTTACATTAATCTGATTTTTACAAATTATGCAATCTCTATTTTTGTTTGTCGTTTATTTAGTCTCTAAATCAAAAATTTAAAACTTTACTGTCAAAACTGAAAAACCTCACGAATTTGCATTTACTACCTATAAGTTTTTTGATATTTTAGAATATATTGCAACATGTTGAGCACCAACGTTGCCAATCGGGCATAACCATCAACGTAATTTGTTACGTTCCCTGATTCGGTTGCAAGTGTTGCCAAAACGGATAAAACCAGCAAAATAACAAGTCAGGGGCTTAACCTTGTTTTCGCTAGAATCAAAGGCCGTCTCTGCTTGTCTTCAGGTCAGGATCGCTTACGGTAAGTTTCTTCTATGCATATACAAATTCTGGCAGCAAAGTGAATGTACCTACACATTCCTGGAAAACAAGATAGTTTTTTAGGTAAGAGGATAGGTATGGGAATAGGCAGGAATCACCTCGCTGGAATTAGCGATTTGTTTGACAGCTGATAGTTAAGTTCATTGCTTTAAAATGTGCCAATCTCACAAGCCTGTTCCCATTCCCTCCATTCCATGCTTCTAATAGCTGCCTGTCTAACCACATTGCATTCGTTTAACTTGGGAAATCATGGAGTTGATTGTCCTCAGGTTTGTGAGAAACTATATTCATAAAACTTCACACGTAATAACTTAATTTAAGAACGGCAAAAAAGCTTTCCCTTGCTGGATTCAAAAATATACTAACTCTAATATTAAAATAAAATTTGGTGCAGTCAAAGGCATAACAATATTTGGTATACCTGCACTATCGTTGCGTGTGTAACAGCCCAATTTGGTTATCGTTCTGTTACTAGGTTTTGTAATGATATTTCATAATTAATAACTATACAAGAGGGTGATGATGTTTAGTTATGAGGAGAAGGTTAGATACTCTCCAATGAATTTTAACAATAATTTTTATGGATTTTACTGTGGTCCCATATTTGATAATTTTCAGTTAATTTACTGGGGAATACATTTTCGTTTTGAGATTGTCCACCTTTTTTTATTTAGTAAAGTTATTTGGTCCACAAGTCATTTGTTAATATTTTCTGTAGTTGTACATAAGAAACAATTTTTTAGAAACCTTCTTAGTGAATTCATTTAGAATTATTTGGTTATCTTAAAGCTTTTACCTACTATTTAATAATGATTTCCATAGTGATTTCTGACGGGTTAGGTAAAATAGTTCAAATTTAATTTCAGTTTGATTCACATTTATAATTTTGTAAGATCACGTGTGTTTGTATACGTTAATGTTATTGGCTTTTGAATTTAAAGTTTTATTTTATTTATTGAATATAATCAATAGTTGTAGATTGTAGCCTTCAGATGTTAACAGTGGCACGTTGAATTTCAATAACATTCCATTTTCGTTTTAGGAAGTTTCCTAAGGTATTATTTCCAAACTTCGTTCAAAGAGTTTTGGCGCTAGTTATAATTTTCTAGAGGGTGCTTGTTCCATATTTATATTCCGTATGAAACTATAATGCGAGTCATTTAGTTTTATTAGAATCGACAACGCGTATGAGACAGGTGTTGTTTTCAAATTTGAATCGTGTTATCAGTGGTTCGGCAAGATTATATTTCTCTTCGATTTTACACGTTCATCAAAGCTCTTTCTAATAATTCAAATTAATTAATTGGAAATTAACTCATCCGCATAATTTTCTGCGGTATAATGTTAGAAAAGTTTCTAGTATACATTAATAGATGTGTATTATTGTATTTAACGGATTTGTTCAGTATTTTGAGATAACCATTTTAGCGCTAGAGGAGCATTCTTGTAAGTATGGCAGCATGCCATGTGCATTTCCTAATGTCATTTACTTACTTGTACGATTCTTATTGTTACTGTGAATTTACTTTAGGGTAGAATATATGTATTTTCTTTTAGTTGGGAGATATAACAATTAATGCTTTATTCGGCATATTGGAGTTTATTGTATAAAATCAAATTTGGTCATAATAACTTGTTGGTATCATCGTGCGAAATTATCTTCTGGGGAAAAGTGCTACTGATAGGGAGATTCTAGTGATCCTATTTCCTATCACCAAGGGCAAAAGAAATACACGGCACCATTTTAACGTTTGTAGAATTTTATCACTTATCTGCTAAGTCGATTTTGAGCGAAGGATGATGTACTTACATTAAGCTGGTTCAACTTATTCAAATAATTTTGGTATCACACAAAATATATAATATAAATATTCCCTAAATGCATGCACTTGACCTTTGATATTTTATTCAGGAAAGTAATGAGATAAATGTATATAAAGTTAATTTGTTAATGTAAGAAGCAATAGATACCCTACATGTGATTTTTCAAAGCTCCACCCGAAGGTACTACATTGGCCAGGAAGCGAATTTTTTTTGACCTGCAAAATTTTGAATTTTGCTGAACCGTTGCTGTTCCAAGCAAGGTAGGTATCTTTAATGTGCGTGACAACAGTCACACACGGGACCTCCATTTTGCCTCTCATCTGAACAAGGACGTATTTTTGTGAAAAATGCTCGCCTAACATTTTTCAAGCGGACCGTTTCGGCATTCGAAATGAAGCAATATATACCACAGGTCAACCCCAAATCTTTTATTTATTTTATTTCTTATATGTACTTTTGTAGAGCCAAATTGGCACTAAACATTCCTGAGCTTAATTTTGATGCGCGGAAGTTTTCGCGCCTTAAAATTCAAAAGACTTGGCGTGTATTTCCGTCACGTCAGAGTGCGTTTGCGCCAGATCGCGCGACGCGAGTGCCGGGACAAGAGTGGGGAAGTGTTTCCGGGGAACTCTGTAACGTAGCTGTTTTGCCTGGGACTTCGAGAAGAGTGGTCGTGTTAGGTATCGTATCGTGTCTGTATCTTTTATTTATGTAGATCTTTGCCTTGCTTATCTTGGTTTGTCGCCCTTATACCTGTTTCCTTATTCGCTCCCTACATAGGTAGAAGACAATTTGAAGCAGCCTAGGGCGAACCGGATGTCCATGACCGCGTAGCTAGTCGGAGCGCTTTGGAAGGACGCTGGGCGTACCCTCCGTTAATTATCTAAAAGGGGGTTCCAGCCATCCTCAAGGACGCCATCCTGTGGGACGCCATCCTTGGCGTACTTCGTGGGAAGCTGTACCTATTTATGTGAGTACCTTATTGTCTATTCTGCATTTGTAATGTTTATTGTGATATCTATTGCGTAATTGCGCATTTAATTTTGTTTGTTGGATGACGTCATTGACAGATGGGCGCGCTAAAATCTGTATAAAGATTAGCGCTACCAACTGCCATTGTGTCGCGTATATCGAGTTCACGGGGAGATAATATTATATGTACTTTTATAGAGCCCAAGGATCCACTGAGGTACATAAAACTTGTGCTGAGTATAAGGTTAGCCGATCATACAATCACATAATAAACAGGGTTAGGTGGTAAGTAATATATTCCTCACAGGGGTAAGTAAGTATTTATTCGGCTTTAATTTATCCCGGAAAAGGTGGTAATGTTGTTGATTTAGTATTTGTTACCTTACCCCAAGGGTGTAATATAATGTTGGTGCCCAACAGTCTTAATATATCAGTACTTTACATTTCATATTTTAGAGTGTGCTGACTGTAATTTAATTGCAACTTATTGTCACTTTTGGCTTAACTTTTTATCCAATTTTACCCAAGGATATATGCCAACTTTCTTTTTTCAAATAAGCTATAATATTGGGGTGGTGTATTACTATTGACTTTTGAAGGGGGAAAATGCAGTTATCAGTAGATCGGTTGGTTAAAGAAGAAGTAATCTTCAAACTTTTAAGTGGGGGTGCTCAACCACCGGAATCATGTAATGTAAAAGATTTACAAAGTTTATTACGAGAATTATTAGAGCTAAAAAAGCAGGGAAAGTCATTTAGAAGTAAAGTTTTCAATTAGTAGTTTCTGAGTAATTAGAAACAGTAAGGGAAAAATACAATTAATTGAAACTTATATATTAGAACCTCTTACGCAGAGTAATATAAGAAAAATTGAAACAAAATTATGCTGTGTTAAATAGAATTGAGCAAATGCACTTCTGATGAAACAGAATTAGAAGAAAAATCGAAAATACTTTCATTGCTTTTAGGTAAATTTCTGAATTCAAGGATAGTGAAAACTCAAAAAAATAAAACCACAAGAAGTATTAGACTTAACATTAAATGACTTAACTTTGAACCCTTCCGTTTCCACTGGGGAAACTATAAATACAGACTCATCCCCTACTTACAGCAACTATAAGTGATAAAGATTTAAACATAGGAATGTTAGAAAAATTAAATTTAGGTGACACTTCAAAATTAAATACTTGGGGACTGAAATTTAATGGTGAACACGATTCGCTAGGTTTAAATGAGTTTTTGGAAAGAGTATTAAAGCTAAGTGAGTCGAGAGGTGTCACTAAAAGACAATTATTTAGAAGTTGCGCGGAGTTACTTGAAGACAAATCATTACTTTGGTATAGAAGCGTAAAGGATAAAGTTTCTAATTGGGATGGATTTTGTAACCTGATGAAAAAAAACTCTTAACTTATGATTATAGTGAAAAATTATGGAACCAAATTAAATCTAGACTCAATGTGCGAAAGAATCTATAGCAATTTATGTCGCAATAATGAATAGCTTGTTTGATAGATTATCGATAGAAGTAGAAGAACATATAAAATTAGAAAAAATATTTTACCTTTGTATCAAAGACAGTTGGTGATGGTAGATATTCAGTCGGTTGAAAAACTAGTAAATTTAAGTCATAAATTAGAAGAAGCTAAAGAAATCATATCAAACTTTATCCCTCCAGTTAAAGATAAAACAACAGTAGAACAAGATTTGTTCTACAATAGTGGGATCAAGAAAACGTTAGATAATATAGAAATGTCTTATTGTAACAGTAAACCACAAGTGTCTTTTCAGAATAAAGGTGGAAATAGTAAAAATAAATTTTATAATTATGAGGAGGAAATATTTCAAAATAATGATCAAAGGGCGAATAGAAATAATTCAAATAAAATAGAGAACAGGAGTAGGGATACTAGTAGAAATTCGAGCAGGAGTAGAAATAATAGTACAGAGCAGGTACAAAGTAGCAAAAATTTTAATAGAGATGGGGAAGATCATAAAGTGCAGCATCGTAGGAGAAATTTTAGTAGAGGCAGGGACCAACCATGGAGAAATCAAAAATATGAGTCCTAGTAACGACAGGAGTAGACATAGAGATTTTTCAGGTTCAAGGGATCAAAGTTTACCTCGAAACGTTTTAAATTTTTCCAGATATCCACAAAATAGTAGCAGGAGAGATAAATATCTTAATAATACTTCTACTTTTGAGGGAAATCCTATACAAAATTTTGCAAATTCGACAAAAATTATATGTAATAATTGTAATTCTTGCGACAGATTAGACTATACTAAATTAGCATGCCCTATTTGCAATACGGGAAAACTGCAGAAACCGATTGTAGACTGTCAGCAGGTTTCTTTAGGAATTGGAACGGTCAACGAAATTTGTAATTTCATGCATTCTAGTTTCACAACAGAGTAGATAAATTATTATAATTCTAAGAGTAAACCGATATTTGGCTATGTATCGTCACAGACCGAAGAAGGATAATTTTCTTATGTAACAGTTGATATTTAGTGGTATAAAAGGTTTATTGGATTCTGGAGCAAATAAAATATTCTTAGGAAATACAGGAATGGATTTCATAAATAATTTGGTAATAGAAATAAAGAAGACTGATAACACTAAATGTACATTAGCTAATGCTGAAGATATGAAGTGTTCAGGAGTTGTAACTTTACACATACGGCCGAAAAATCAAATTCAATTGTTTGACACATATGTTGTTCCACAGTTAAGGCACACATTAATCTTAGGTACTATTTTTTGGATTAAATTGGGATAAGTGCCAGATCTTAGAAAAAGGGAATAGAGGTTTAGCTCTGAGAACCAGAATACAGAAATTAATTTGCTTCGCACATCAGATGATTTAACATTTGAACAAAGGTCATTATTAGACAATATTGTTGAAGAATATTTTAATTCTATTAGTCGAGTCATATTAGGTCGTACCAATTTAGTGGAGCACAAAATAGTCACGAATACTCCTCCTATAAAATCAAGATACTTCCTGGTGAACCCGGTTATGCAGAAAAAAATTGACGATGCGGTAGACAGGATGTTACAACTTGGCGTTATAGAAAGGAGTGACTGGAGTTGGAGATCTCCTATCCTAATGGTTCCCAAAGGGGTTACGGAATATCGTTTTTGTGTGGATTTTCGTAAGTTAAATGCTGTAACAGAGAAAATTTCCTATCCGTTACCTTATGTTGGTGCATATTGGACAAACTAGGTAATGCTAAATATTTAAGTAGTCTTGACATTTTAAGCTCTTACTGGTAAATTCCTCTAGAGGAAAATAGTAAGAAATATACAGCATTCAGTATACCATCGTGGGGATTATTTCATTTCAATAGATTGCCTTTGGATCATCAGGCACCGGCAACATTTCAAGTACTGGTTGACAAAATTTTTGGGCCAGAGTTAGCACCATTTTTATTTAAATTTTTAGATGATTTAATAATAGTTACATCAGATTTTGAAAATCATTTAACAGTTTTACAGGAAGTTTTTAAAAGACTACATCAGGTGAGTCTTACTCTAAATAGAAAGAAATGCAATTTTGTAGAAACGAACTTAAATTTTTAGGTTATATAGTAAATAGAGCAGGGCTTAATGTTGATCCGGAAAAGGTTAGTGCAGTAGTCAATATATGTCTATACCTAAAACATCCAAACACGTCAAGCATTTTTTGGGAATGATTTCGTGGTACCGAAAATTTTTACCTAATATTTTTGACAAGATTGCTCCATTAACCAACTTATCTGAAAAACATACTAAATTTATCTAGACTGCGGAGTGTGGAAAAGCATTTTCAGAGCTGAAAGATGTATTGATTTCAGCACCAATATTAACGTGCCCAAATTTTAATTATTGCTTCACGCTACAGTGTGACGCTAGTTCTTATGGATTAGGGGCAGTTTTAAGTCAGCAATATAATGGCAAAGAATATGTAATTTGCAAATTGTCAATTAACTAAGAATTGGATGAAATATTCTGTTACAGAGAAGGGATGCTTATCAGTTCTTTGGCAAATCGAAAAGCTGTGTGGTTACTTAGAAAGCATACCTTTTACAATTATCACGGATCATTACAGCTTAGTCTGGTTTAATAACATAAAAAAATCCGACAGGTAGTGTAAGTAGATGGGCTTTAAGAGTGCAGCAATCTGATTTTGAAATAGTTCACCGAGCTGGTAAGGATCATTTAGTCCCAGATTGTTTAAGCAGAGCTACACCAAACCGGGAAGATATTGTAAATCCACAAATGACTAACATTACAGTTAATAACGATAAAAAGGATACATAGTATGGAAAAATGTGTAGGAATGTAATAAACAAGCCTGGATTACCCTAATTGGAGAGTAGAGAATAGTCAACTATACAAACATTGAGGATAATTCATTTTATGCTATCAAAATAATTGGAAAACTGTTGTTCTAAAACCAGAACGTTCTGAAATAATAAAAAATAGTCATGATTCATCTCTTGCATGTCACATACCATAGATTTTTTTCTAGACATGATTGGCCTGGTATGAAATCAGACATATCCAATTATGTACAATGATGTAAAACGTTGCGAAACAAAACCCGAACAACGGAAGAAAGCAGTTCAAATGGGTTTTAAAGTGGGTTTTACTAAGTGTTGGCAGTACGTTACTACAGATATTCTTGGACCTAATCCTCGTAGCCCGCACGGGATTTGCGATTATTTCAGTAAATTTTTATTGTTTTCCCACTGCGAACACCAACGGCATCAAAAATAACTAAGTAAATAGAAGAAAATGTATTTTTAATATTTGGAATTCCTGAATATTTTAAATCAGATAATGGGGTACAATATAAAAGTAGGGAGTTTCCTAACTAACTGAAGAATTATAATATAGAATTTTTAACGACTCTGCTATATTCTCTGGAAAATAACCAGACAGAAAGATATAATAAAATATTTAAAAGTACGATAACAGCGTATATAGATGATAATCAAAAACTTTGGGATAAAAATTTACCTAAACTGGGTTGTGCTTTACGTACAGCTAATAAATACTCCCTGTATGTTTGTTGTGGTTTGTTTAGCATTCTTCTTAATCTTCTTTGGGAATTAAACCACTCATAGTTTTTAAAATTATCTTTATTTACGTTTAATTCCCAAAGAAGATAAAGAAGAATACGTACAGCTAGATCAGAAGTGACTAAAAATACACCGTATTTTATTAATTTTGGTTGTGAAATAATGATAGTTGGGAAACAGTATAAAGACGATGAATGAAAAGAGTTAATGGAGAATAATATTAATATAACAGATGACAAGAATAGTACAAGAAAATGTAATAAATTAAAAGAAATTCGAAAGTGTGTAATAAAAAGACTTAACGAAGCTTGCACAAGAGCAGCACATAATTATAATTTAAGGCATAGACTTGTAAGTTTAAACGAAGGCGATTTTTGTTGGAAGAACGAATATTTGTCAGATGCTTTGAAACATTATTCGGCAAAATTGAGTAGGAAGTTTTCAGAGCCGCATAAAGTGAAAGAAAAATTAGGCATTAATATCTATGAGTTGGAAGATTCTAATGGTCGATCAAAGAGAAACTGGCATATTTCCGACCTAAAACCTGATCATACCTTATATCCTAATGAAAAATGATAGCATACGATCGGCGATAGTTTGGCAATGATTTATTGGCGGTGTTGGGAATATGGACAGTTGTCGATGTTTTCTTTTTAAGTAAGGGGAGTATGTAACAGCCCAATTTGGTTATCGTTCTGTTACTAGGTTTTGTAAAGATATTTCATAATTAATAACTATACAAGAGGGTGATGTTGTTTAATTATGGGGAGAAGGTTAAATACTCTCTAATGGATTTTAACAATAATTTTTATGGATTTTACTATGGTACCATATTTGATAATTTTCAGTTAGTTTAATGGGGAGCACATTTTCGTCTGCGTATTTTATTTAGTAAAGTTGGTGCACGTCATCTGTTAATATTTTCTGTAGTTGTACATAAGAAACGATTTTTTAGAAACTTACTTAGTTAATTCATTTAGAATTATTTTGTTTTGTAAAGCATTTACTTACTGTTCAGTAATGATGTCTATAGTGATTTCTAATTGGATAGGTAAAATAGTTCAAATTTAATTTTAGTGAGATTCGTATTTAGAATTTTGTAAGATCACTTGTGTTTGTATATGTTAAAATCATTGGGTTTTGAATTTAAAGTTTGATGTTATTGCGCATTGAATATAATCAATAATTGTAGATTGTAGCCTTCAGATGTTAACAGCGGCAGCCTTGAATTTTCATAAAATTCCGTTTCCGTTTTAGGAAGTTTCCTAAGGTATTATTTTCAAACTTCGTTCAAAGAGTTTTGGTGCTAGTTATAGTTTTCTAGAAGGTACAAGTTTGTTCAATATTTATATTTCGTATACAACTATAATTCGAGTCATTTAGTTTTATTAGAATCGATGATGCATATGAGACATGTGTTGTTTTCAAATTTGAATTGCGTTATCAGTGGTTCGCCAAGATTAATTTCTCTTCGATTTTACATGTTCATCAAAGCGGGCGAATGGTTTTGGTTTAGAGCTCTTTATAATAATTCAAATTAATTAATTGGAAATTAACTCATCCGCATCATTTACTGTGGGATAATGTTAAAAGAGTTTCTGGTATACATTAATAGATGTCTATTATTGTATTTAACGGATTTGTTCCGGATTTTGAGATAACCATTTTAACGCTAGAGGAGCGTCATGATATGTGTATTTTCTAATTTCATTTATTTTAGGTACGTTTATTTCCTTTACGATTCTTATTGTTACTGTGAACCTACTTTAGGGTCAAATATATGTATTTTCTTTTACGTGGGAGATATAACAATTAACATTTATTCGGCATGTTGGAGTTTATTGTATAAAGAGCAAATTTGGTCATAATAACTTGCTGAGATCATCCTGACAAATTAACTCCTGGAGAAAAATGCTACTGATTGGGATATCCTAGATATCCTATTTTCTATCACCAAGGGCAGAAGAAATACACGGCACCATTTTAACGTTTGTAGAATTTTATCGCTTATCTGCTAAGTCGATTCTGAGCGAAGGATGATGTACTCACATTAAGCTGTTCAACTTATTTAAATAATTTTGGTATTGCACAAAATATATAATATAAATATTCCCTAAATGCATGCACTTGACCTTTGATATTTTATTCACGAAAGTAATGAGATAAATGTATATAAAGTTAATTTGTTAATGTAAGAAGCAATAGATGTCCTACATGTAATTTTTCAAAGCTCCACCCAAAGGTACTAAATTGGCCAGGAAGCGAATTTTTTTTGACCTGCAAAATTTTGAATTTTGCTGAACCGTTGCTGTTCAAAGCAAGATAGGGATCTTTAATGTGCATGACAACAGTCACACACGGGACCTCCATTTTGCCTCTCATCTGAGCAAAGACGTATTTTTGTTAAAAATGCTCACCTAACATTTTTCAAGCGGACCGTGTCAGCATTCGAAATGAAGCAATAGATACCACAGGTCAACCCCAAATCTTTTATTTATTTTATTTCTTATATGTACTTTTATAGAGCCCAAGGATCCGCTGAGGTACATAGAACTTGTGCTCAGTATAAGATTAGCCGATTATACAATCACATAATAAACAGGGTTAGGTGGTAAGTAATATATTCCTCACGGGGGTAAGTAAGTATTTATTCTGCTTTAATTTATCCCGGAAAAGGTGATAATATTGTTGATTTAGTATTTGTTACACGTAAATGTTAATCTGTCTTGTGTTATTTACGATTTTGGAAGTCAGACTTGTAGTAGTCTATGATCCTTACCGCAAGGGGGTAATATAATTTTGGTGCCCAACAGTCTTAATATATCAGTACTTTACATTTCATAGTTTAGAGTGTGCTGACTGTAATTTAATTTCAACTTATTATCACTTTTGGCTTAACATTTTATACAATTTTACCCAAGGATATATACCAACTTCCTTTTTTCAAATAAGATATAATATTGGGGTGGTGCACTATTATTGACTTTTGAAGGGGAAAATGCAGTTATCAGTAGATGATCGGTGGGTAAAGAAAAAATAATCTTTGAACTTTTAAGTGGGGGTGCTCAACCACCGAACTCATGTAATGTAAAAGATTTACAAAGTTTATTACGAGAATTATTAGAGCTAGAAAAGCAGGAAAAATCATTTAGAAGCTCAAGTAGTAGTTTCTGAAGAATTAGAAACAGTAAGGGAAAAAATACAATTAATTGAAACTTATTTATCAGAACCTCTTAGAGTAATATAAAAAAACTTGAAACAAAATTATGCCATGTGTTAAATAGAATTGAACAAATGCATACTTCTGATGAAACGGAATTAGAGGAAAAATCGAAAATATTTTCATTGCTATTAGGTAAAATTTCTGAATTCAAGGACAGAGTAAAAACTCAAAAAAATAAACCACAAGAGGTATTAGACTTAACATTAAATGATTTAACTTTGTACCCTTCCGTTTCTGCTGGGAAAACTATAAATACAGATTCATCTCCTACAGTTACAGCAAATATGTGATAAAGATTTGAGCTTAAAAATGTTAGAAAAATTAAATTTAGGTGAAGCAAAATTAAGTACTTGGGGACTGAAATTTAATGGTGAAGACGATTCTCTAGGTATAAATGGGTTTTTGGAAAGAGTATTAGAGCTAAGTGGGTTGAGAGATGTCACTAAAAGACAATTATTTAGAAGTTGCGTGGAGGCAAATCAGATAAAGTTTCTAATTGGGATGAACCTGGGATGTATCCTGATGAAAAAAGAATTCTTATGTTATAATTATATTGAAAAATTATGGCACCAAATTAAATCTAGAATTCAAGGTGCAAAAGAATCTACAGCAATTTATGTCGCAATAATGAATAACTTGTTTAATAGAAGGAGGAAATATTTAAAGATAATGATCAAAGGGCGAATAGAAATAATTCAAATAAAATAGAGAACAGGAGTAGTGATACTAGTAGAACGAGCAGGAGTTGAAATGATAGTACAGAGTGGGTACAAAGTAGCTAAAATATTAATAGATATGGGGAAGATCATAAAGTGCAGCATCATAGGAGAAATTTTAGTAGAGGCAGGGACCAACCATGGAGAAATCAAAAATATGAGTGCTAGTAACGACAGGAGTAGACATAGAGATTTTTCAGGTTCAAGGGATCAACGTTTACCTCAAAGCGTTTTAAATTTTTCCAGATATCCACGGAATAGTAGCAGAAGGAGAGATAAATATCTTAGTAATACTTCTACTTTTCAGGGAAATTCTATACAAAATTTGCAAATTCGACAAAAATAATATGTGATAAATGTAATTCTTGCGGCAAATTAGAATACACTACATTAACATGTCCTATTTGCAATACGGGAAAGCGATTTTAGACTATGAGCAGGTTTCCTTAGGGATTGAAACGGTCAACGAAATTTGTAATTTGATTCATTCTAGTTGCACAACAGAGCAGATAAATCATTATAATTCTAAAAGTAAACGATATTGGACAGGTCGAAGGAGGAGAATGACCTTATGCAATAGTTGAAATTTATGGTAATAAATTAAAGGGCTTATTGAATTCTGGAGCAAATAAAATATTCTTAGGAAATACAGGGATGGATTTCATAAATAATTTGGTAATAGAAATAAAGAAGACTGATAACACTAAATGTACATTAGCTAATGCTGAAGATATGAAGTGTTCAAGAGTTGTAACTTTACACATACGGCTGAAAAATAAAATTCAATTTTTTGACACATATGTTGCTCCACAGTTAAGGCACACATTAGTCTTAGGTACTATTTTTTGGATTAAATTGGGATTAGTTCCAGATCTTAGAAAAGAGGAATGGAGATTCATCTCTGAGAACCAGAATACAGAAACTAATTTGCTTCACACATCAGATGATTTAACATTTGAACAAAGGTCATTATTAAACAATATTGTTGAAGAATATTTTAATTCTATCAGTCGAGTCATATTAGGTCGTACCAATTTAGTAGAGCACAAAATAGTCACGAATAGCCCTCCTATAAAATCGAAATACTTTCCGGTGAACCCAGTTATGCAGAAAAAAATTGACGATGAGGTGGACAGGATGTTACAACTTGGCGTTATAGAAAGAGTGACTGGAGTTTGAGCTCTCCTATCTTAATGGTTCCCAAACGGGTTAAAAAATATCGTTTTTGTGTGGATTTTCGCAAGTTAAATACTGTAACAGACAAAAATGCCTATCAGATACCTTATGTTAGTGCGATATTGGACAAACTAGGTAATGCTAAATATTTAAGTGGTCTTGACATTTTAAGCTCTTACTGGTAAATTCCTCTAGAGGAAAATAGTAAGAAATATACAGCATTCACTATCCCATCGTGGGGATTATTTCATTTCAATAGATTGCCTTTGGATTTTATCAGGCACCGGCAACATTTCAAACACTGGTTGACAAAATGTTTCGGCTCGAACTAGAACCATTTTTATATAAATTTTTAGATGATTTATTAATAGTTACATCAGATTCTGAAAATCATTTAACAGTTTTACAGAAAGTTTTTAAAAGACTATAGCAGGCGGGTCCTACTCTAAATAGAGAGAAGTGCAATTTTGTAGAAACGAACTTAAATTTTTAGGTTATATAGTAAATAGAGCAGGTCTTAGTGTTGATCCGGAAAAAGTGCAGTAGTCAATATGTCTATACCAAAAACACCCAAACACGTCAAGCGTCTTTTGGGAATGATTTTGTGGTACCAATAGTATATTGTGTCACAAGGGCAGAACGCGAGCATTAGCAGCCCGCAGCTATTAGATGCCTGAGCGAGCGAAGCGAGCGAGGGCAGCTGATAGCTAAGTGCTGCTAATGCATTTTTGCCTGTTTGACACACAACTGTTTTTCGCCTAGCATTAAAGAAAAAAAAAATAGGAAAAAACACAAAATAAAGAAGGTTATTAACATTTGACGTATTTATTTATTATAGTAATTGATATTAATTATCCCTTGAGCATTATTATGTATAGTAATACCAGAATTTGTAGGCACTTGGTAAGTATTTGAGGTGCTGGTAGCATGGTGACTTATTTTTATCGATGACGTTGACGGTCTATCTACATTATCTGGTATTTCATTTATTTGGTTTAAAGAATTTAACATGCCGAGGTTAAATGAAAAATTATTTGAAACGCCAAAGTCACAATAAATGAGTCTCAATGATAGTCATAGGTGTCTAGATTGTGAAAAACCTACAAAATCATGCTGTTATGAGTTTAGCGGCCCTAGGGCCGCAAAGGTTTACTTTCAGTCACATTTTTAGGGCAAATATGATTCATTTTCAAATACACTAGGCGAAAATTTGTTTTACCTATTCTATCTAACAGCATTGCTCCTTTAACCGACTTAACTAAAAAAGATACTAAATTTATCTGGACTGCAGAGTGTGGAAAATCATTGGCAGAGGTGAATGATGTATTGATTTCAGCACCAATATTAGCATGCCCAAATTGTTGTTTTAAAACCAGATCGTTCTGAAATATTAAAAAGTAGTTATGATTCACCTTTTGCAGGTCATTTAGGAATATACAAAACATACTATACAGTTTTTTCTAGACATTATCGGCCCAGTATGAAATCGGACATATCCAATTATGTACAAAAATTGTAGAACATGTTGCTAAACGAATCCCGAACAACGAAAGAAAGTAGGTGAAATGGGTTTTAAAGTGTTGGCAGTAGGTTAACTACAGATATTCTGGGACCTTATCCTTGTAGCACGCACGGAAACAGATTTGTACTAGTTATTTGTGATTATTTCAGTAAATTTTCATTATTTTCCCACTGGAAACACCAACGCCATCAAAAATAACTAAGTAAATAGAAGAAAATGTATTTTTAATATTTGGTATTCCTGAATATTTTAAATCAGATAATGGGGTACAATATAAAAGTAGGGAGTTTCCTAACTAACTGAAGAATTATAATATAGAATTTTTAACGACTCTGCTATATTCTCTGGAAAATAACCAGACAGAAAGATATAATAAAATATTTAAAAGTACGATAACAGCGTATATAGATGATAATCAAAAACTTTGGGATAAAAATTTACCTAAACTGGGTTGTGCTTTACGTACAGCTAATAAATACTCCCTGTATGTTTGTTGTGGTTTGTTTAGCATTCTTCTTAATCTTCTTTGGGAATTAAACCACTCATAGTTTTTAAAATTATCTTTATTTACGTTTAATTCCCAAAGAAGATAAAGAAGAATACGTACAGCTAGATCAGAAGTGACTAAAAATACACCGTATTTTATTAATTTTGGTTGTGAAATAATGATAGTTGGGAAACAGTATAAAGACGATGAATGAAAAGAGTTAATGGAGAATAATATTAATATAACAGATGACAAGAGTAAAGTTATTTGGTGCACGTCATCCGTTAATATTTTCTGTAGTTGTACATAAGAAACGATTTTTTTGAAACTTTCTTGGTTAATTCATTTAAAATTATTTTGTTTCAAAAGCTTTTACTTACTGTTCAGTAATGATTTCTATAGTGATTTCTGACGGGGTAGCTAAAATAGTTCAAATTTAATTTCAGTGAGATTCGTATTTAGAATTTTGTAAGATTACATGTGTTTGTATATGTTAAAATCATTCGGTTTTGAATTTAAAGTTTGATGTTATTGCGCATTGAATATAATCAATAAGTGTAGATTGTAACCTTCAGAGGTTATACAGCGGCGACGTTGACTTTTCATAAAATTCCATTTTCGTTTTAGGAAGTTTCCTAAGGTATTATTTTCAAACTTCGTTTAAAGAGTTTTGGCGCTAGTTATAATTTTTCTAGAGAGCACAAGCTTGTTCCATATTTATATTCCATATAAAACTATAATTCGAGTCATTTAGTTTTATTAGAATCAACGACACCTATGAGACAAGTGTTATTTTCAAATTTGAATTGCGTTATCAGTGGTTCGGCAAGATTATATTTCTCTTCGATTTTACACGCTCATCAAAGCTCTTTCTAATAATTCAAATTAATTAATTGGAAATTAACTCGTCCGCATAATTTTCTGCGGTATAATGTTAGAAGAGTTTCTAGTATACATCAATAGGTATGTATTATTGTATTTAACCGATTTGTTCCGGATTTTGAGATAACCATTTTAGCACTAGAGGAGCATTTTTGTAAGTATTTCATTTTCATTTATTTTAGGTACGATTCTTATTGTTACTGTGAATCTACTTTAGGGTTGAATATATGTATTTTTTTTTACTTGGGAGATATAACAATTAATGCTTTCTTCGGCATATTGGAGTTTATTGTATAAAGAGCAAATTTGGTCATAATAACTTGTTGGTATCTTCTGGGGAAAAGTGCTACTGATGGGGAGATCCTAGTTATTCTATTTCCTATCACCAAGGGTAGAAGAAATACACAGCACCATTTTAATGTTCGTAGAATTGTATCGCGTATCTGCTAAGCCGATTCTGAGCCAAGGATGATGTACTCACGTTAAGTTGGTCCAGCTTATTCAAATAATTTTGGTATCGTACAAAATATATAATATAAATTTCCCCAAATGCACGCACTTGGCCTTTGATATTTTATTCACGAAAGTAACGAGATAAATGTATATACAGTTAAATTGTTAACGTAAGAAGTAATAGATACCACAGGCCAACCCCAAATCGTATATTTATTTTATTTCTTATATGTACTTTTATAGGGCCGAAGGATCCTCTGTAAGTAAGTATTTATTCTGCTTTAATTTATTCCGGAAAAGGTGGTAATATTGTTGATTTAGTATTTGTTACATGTAAATGTTAATCTATCTTGTGTTATTTACGATTTTGAAAGTCAGACTTGCAGTAGTCTATGACGCTTACCCCAAGGGGGTAATACTTCTTTTATAAGTTTGACCAGCTACCGTCAGTGCTGAACGTCAAGATAAGTTCGCTAGAAAATAGGGGTTCGGTTGAGATGTTAAGATTTACAGATAATGCTGCTCCCGATAATTGACATTTGCCAACAGATTAAACACTATCCGTACTTACAATTTCAATCCACATCATCGGTAGTACCATATTCGAAAACCGTTGCACATGTGTAATAGAATTCAGATCACCAAAAACCATATTAATCTGATAACGAGCAGCCACTTTCAACGGCAGTCCAGATACCTAAACGTTTTCAGTTATATTAGCCTTTTAATTCTAAAATCACTTACAGGTTCTATAATAAAGAACGACTTATGTTGAGCAGGATCAGGGTTGATTCCTTCAACACCTTCTAGCAGCGACTTATTTGCATATAGAAAATGAGGAAAGCTTACACCTATCGGAAAACCATAATAACAATCAGTTACGTCAAGAAGTCCAGGCGTTAGACATTTGTCATGACTGCAATAACATGCATTGTCTGTATTATTGTTGCCATTGTCAAAAGAGTCTTCTTCAAATGTATAATAGTAACCATCAAGACCTGAAGCGACTGTTGTGTTTACACGAACCTGTGAATGAACCCTTGAACGTAATGTTTCAAATCACTGACTTACCAGCGCACTAGCACGACACAAACTCTTCCGGTAGAACAACAATTTGTCATCTGGTTTGAGATACCCCCTAAATTTGGTACCATCAGATGCGTTTCTAATGTTGCCGCAAGTTCCTTGCCAGTATGGAAGTTGAGTCGATCCTCGGTATGTATCAAAAAGCCCAGTTTCACTAACATCTCTTTCTCCCGTATAAATGGTTTCAAAATCTCCTTGAAAATCGTACATCTGGAAATGTTGCAGTTAAAACCTAATGTACAAATGTCATAGCTTACTCTATCAACAAGACCAAGTTTGTCGAAGGTTATCCATTCGGACCAGAATTGATTCCCAAGGGTAAGTAAAGGACTTTTATAGCCGAACATGAATTCTTTTGCAGACATTTCGACCAAAGGATTTGAATTTGACTGACGTATTACTAAATTTAAACCAAATTTGGCGAAGAATGATTTTTCTGAAACTACTTGTGCGATAGCCTGAAACAAAAATAAAAATTAATTATTAAGCTGGGAATGTTGTATTTGTTGTATGCAAGTACATATTTACAGTTTTAATGAAATTCTACATATCTAATGATCAATGAAAATACTTGATTAGATTCATAAATGTTTGCTCTAAGTTTTGTTACGCCTCATTTGTCTACATTATAATTTGAATAAGGACCGCTATGCTTGCAACCATGTTCCCAATGCTCCGCCCGAAGGTACTACATTGCTCATTTGTCTACACCACGAACTTATTTTAATAAGCATTCTAACGGACTTTTTCTTGTTGAATTAAGTAGGTGATGACGCATTATCTAGCGGTTTTGAGTTCCCAGCGTTGCTCGGGGAATAACAATTTTTTGTACTTTGCGGCATAGATGTGCTCTCATGCTTCAGAGCTACGTGCATCATTGGTTCGATCAATGAGAACGTGTAGCGATAGGCGAAGTGTTTACAATTTGGCAGGAACGAGCGCTATAATTTCAGACTACTCTAAACTACCGCACGAGTCAGTGCATGTAATGCAGCGAAGTTACCTTACAATTCTATTTCTTAATATATTTCCTCGTATGTTGTAAGTGATCGATAAATTTTGCTGCATGTGCCGAATAAAACTCCCCATACGACCCTAACGTACATGTTAAAGAAAAAAGACAGAAACTTGCACAGCAATTGCTGTAATACAAGGAAACGGGAATTGTCTCTACCTTGACTTAACTGTCTAGATGAATAAAGATAAGCTTTTTCATGGTGCTAATTATTATTCCTTTTGTATTACAAAATTCGTACAATATTAGTATGCCCTTTGTACGAGTACGCAGTGGTGTAAGAGTGGGTTCCATTGAAAAAAATTATAAAAGACTGGAATGCAAACAACTACGTTATAAAAATCACTTTTTCTGAAATGCCTTTTCTATTGTTAATTAAAAACCGCCAAACTGTCTGTCACGGTAATTTCTTCAACATAATCTCTACATGGAAGATGGTTATTCGGCATGGACATTTGTTTCGGTATTCTAAATTTTATGACATTATATTTACCTTTTCTAAAATATTTACAAAAAGCTCCTTTAAATTTTTGTCACAATTAAAGAACTCTAAATCTCTCCCAGCCGTCACTGGGATAGCGGGATATACTTTACAAATGTCTAATAATAAACAAATGACCTGTTAAACAGTGAAACCGGTCACGGGCTTGTCTTTTTGCAAAATAACCAACACTTTATATATTGATTTCGATCCTCTATGCTCGAATTACTTTCTCCATGCTAAGCAAAATTATTCATTACAAATGTCTGTTTACTTAGCTTTAAAATAAATTCAATATACACTTAAGCTCTATTTCCATTAAAATAACTTTTATATAAATACAATTATACCTTCCTTAAAAGAAACACCTAAATTCATTAACCTCACTCTGGCCAGGTATTGCTAAAACATTATAAAAAGACCGTAAATTTATTCCATCAATAATACTATTACTCAAAATTTTTCCGTTTTCCATATTCAGTTATATGACATAATAAATCCCAATTTTTGGAAATTCCATTAATAATAAATAGAAAAGAGTTAAACACAAGCTTCCGTTCTATCATTTCATTGTTCATTCCAACATATTAACTTTTAAGCTTTAACTGACACTAAATTTCACCAATAAAATTTGTATTTAAAACCAAAATACACTAATTTAGCCCAACAAAACAATTACCTTGTTTAATTTCCTATTACAAAAATACAAACATTGACATTCTCAATTTACAAGTACAAAATTAATAAATGTAAACGTAGAAGCTCACATAGTACTCCCTGTTTTAATGCCAAATATATATTTATTTTTTGCGGATTTCCAGAAACTCACTATTTCATTTTCTTACTTGCTTTAAAAAAAACAGCTCCCTTATACACACAACCAACTTGTTTGACTCTTCACATGCAGCCGCTTTATAACGGCACACACAAATTTTCAAAATCCCACGCACAAAAAAAATATTCCTTGCCAAAGTTCTATTCCTCCTGTAGAGACCAGATATCATATTTGCAGTTAGTTTCGTTCAAATTTACTTTTTAACTTGAACTCATACCAACCCCCAATCACGCGGTCACTTTCGCTTTATTGCGCCCTTGTGTTACTACATTTTGACCTGTTTTTATTACCGGCTCGCAGATCGTTATGCCGTTTTTCAGTTAGATATGTAATTATAGTCATTTAATTCCTCCTTCCTATGTTAAGTCGAGGATTTTTTCATCGTACAGCCTTTCTATTGGGTTTATGGAATGAAACCCAGAAAAATACTCGTGTATGACTTTGATGCAAAAGCAATGCCTAAAGAAATATTTTTGGGAATCAAATGCCCACCTACAGCATTAATATGTATAATATGCCCATCTACACTACATTTTGAGCGTTTCTTATTACCGGCTCGGAGATAATTATTTCATTCTTTAGTCGTATGTAAATAATGTCATTTAGTTCCCTCTGATTCTTATGTTCTGTCAGAGGTTTTTTATGGTACAGTCTTCCTATTGAAAAGAATCCTGGGAAATTACTTGTGGTATCATGTGATTTACTTAGGTTAATGTTCGTGTTTCCTTCTATTTTCAGTAATATAAAACTAAAACATTATAACATGTATGAAATAATTAAATCATATCTGCAGACTTATATTCGTGAATTTCACTATTCAGGGTTGCGTTTTAACATTGTATGAACATTAAAGTGTATGGGATTTTCTTGGTATTGCAACTATTTAACATTAAATTTAATTTAACTAAAATTTGTAAAAAGCGCTTCTATATTTGAGATGCATATTAATGAATTCATTATTATTTACTTCACAATTCTAAAGCTTTGACATGTTTCCACTATGAAAGTTTGTTGAAATATTTTGTTTACCCTTTTTATGCACCCAAGTTTTGTTCCAATATGTATTTTACAGAAATAAAACAATGGTTTTGGTTCTTAAGTTTATAATTTTGATAGAACCAACAATTTATTAAAATGTCTTGCTTACTGAACGCTGTTATTCATAACATCAGAATTATACGGGGTACATCAATATTAAATTGTCAGTTTTAGAATAATTTTTCCTACTTTTTATCCGGTTTTTATTTACCGTAACGCCCATGCGTTACAGGTTGGTGGTGTAAGAGACGATTTAAAGGTTTTTTCTTTCTGCAATATAAGTTGATGAAACCCTGAGTACACTTTTTTCTTACCTACTAATTAAATATAAACAAACAATAACAAAACTCCAAATCGTTCATCAAACATGAATATTGCAGTATTTAACAAACAACAAAAATATAAGCTCTATTCCTAATTGACCAAGTGTATCTAGGAGAAAAGGAGCATCTTAAATTTATTCTATTACAGTTATTCAACCAGTTTAACTGGTACACAAAACTTTATTTAAATTCAATTGTGGTGCTTGTCTATATTAGATTTCCTGTTTACATTACTCTTTTAATTAAGTGTGCACCAATGTAAAAGTCTTTATACCAATAAATATTATAGAATATACATCAGTCAAAATATGCAGCAGGTAAAAAATGGTGTGACAGGCTCAAGCGACCTTGTTCTACAGGACAAAAACGGAGTTGTCAGTAATCCACTAATCCAACTGGCGTTGACAGAAAGCATTCCAGGAACATTTTGGCATGTAACGACACTTTTTCAAAGTCATTACTTTTGCGTTTGGGAACTTGTTTCTCTACAAACCTTAGTGTCAAAGATACCGTTACGAATTGCTCAAACTTTTGCCCACCTGCAATGGTTGCTTGTTACTCGACTAATTGAAGATAAATGCTTGAAATGAAAGAGCTGAACGACACCCTCTATTATACTATGCCGGTATTTAAGTTATAATATTTCATGGAATTACCCGATTTTTCCTCGATCACACGATTTGTATGACTTGGACCGTTTTAAGGTCGAGATCAAGGGTATTTCGATGTGTGAGAATGGTTATATGTATTCCCGCAGATTCTATTTAGTATCGATATCTGCGTCAGTGATAGTTGGTCAGTATGCTTTAAATTCTATACTGTTTTATGGGTTTCTGTCGCAGAATGATTTGAGTTTTTTTCAACTCGTGTGAATGATTACGAATATATTTTCGTAGGTTTGATAATTTGCTAAAAAGTGTATGTATCTTTCTAATTTAATATACCTACTGTGAGACCCTGGTTGTAAAATAATTGTAACGCTTGGGCATTACAGAAAATAAAAATCAAATGCAAAAATTAATATACAACAGATAAAATTATTATTGATGCGTCCTTTACAATAGATTTCACGATAGCTAATATTAATTAATCCTGATATTTAATTCTTTTGGTTTTAGAAAATAGAATTTCAATTAGGGTAGTTATTATAATTAAAGCAATACAAAAATTGAATTTTCTTAAAATAATAGGAAGATAACCCATGAGTTAAAGGTCATATTAGGATGCATGTTGCGACAATGAAAACCTCTAAAATGGGAAGTTCCCATAAACTCAAACCACGAAAGCAGAAAGTTATTTATGCTACATACATATTGAAACGGAACTCGTATTCATAAATTAATTAAAACTGCAAAAGGGTAAACCACATATTGATTTCAGTCAAGTTTCACAGCCAATTCATGTCATTTTCTAAGAAGCTTTAGAATTATTAAGTAAATAAAACAGTAAATCTATTAAGATACATCCCAAATATAAAAGAGCTTTTACAAATTGTAATTAAATTCACTGTTAAATAGTTGCAAGACAAACAACCCTTAGATATACTGTAATAATAATATAACGTAGAAAAATCCCAGACGCTGAGTATTAAAATTCACCTGTATTAACTTTAGATAATTAATTACAGCATTAAATACAAAGTGACAGCAAGATTTCAATATATCTATAACAGAATAACCACAATTACGTGGCTTTTGTATGATAGGACCATGTTAATACTCCTTGTATGTTTGTTGTGGTTTGTTTAGCATTCTTCTTAATCTCCTTTGGGAATTAAACCACTCATAGTTTTTAAAATCATCTTTATACGTTTCGATCCATGACAATGATCCTAGGTCATGTATCGAAACGTATAAAGATGATTTTAAAAACTATGAGTGGTTTAATTCTAAAGAAGATTAAGAAGGACCATGTTAGTTTATGCTTGCTTTACGTGTTAGGAGAGACCAGACACAATCAGGAAAAGTGAAAAATAAATGATAGCAATTACACCCGATGGAAAAACAAAACGAATTTTTGAGTCGCGAGCAATAAACACAGACGTGTGCAGGTAAATGATGAAAGTTTGGTTTGTTGTCAAACACTCCTTTGATTATGGAATAATAAATAGGAGTTTACTTGGTGAACCACGGATTTTCGACATAACCTACAACACTAAAATATATTTGGATGGTTTGGTTCCCAGCAAAATCAATTTGGAATTTAATACCCGATGGTTACATAAATTACTCTTGGCTCTAATGGACTTTTGATCAGTCACTTGAAGAAGGCATAACCGTAAGTCAAGATGTTGTTTTTGGTGATATTTATGTATGATGGTTGTTGTACAAAGTATTGCTAAATGCAGTGTTACATTATTAGAAGTATAAAATTTGGACGTTACGAGCTGATGGTAAAGTAAGGGCGCTTTGTAAATTATTATTCTAGTTACAGATCAAAGTATAATGAATTGCAGATGAACTGAGTGTGCAAATCTCGCATGATTTGTATGTATTTTGTTACAGGAATATCCTTAGGTCAATGACGTTAATATTAAAGTAAGTATATTAAAAAATTGTTATATGTGTACCTGTTTACAGGAATGATGAAATAATGTTAGTATAAAAATATATGTAGATTATATGAGTCGGGATTGGTTGTTTTATTTGTTCAAACATACAGGCGGCTTGTTGTAAATGAAATTGTTACACCAAGAGAGTACAGTAATTAAAATTCCTCTTTGAATTGCTTGACATCTAGATTAGTTGAGCTGGCGCCCATAAACCTAACTGATTGAAAACCTTATAAGGTAAGTGTTATTAGTAACATAGCTTGAAATGGCACGTACGTAAAGTTTTTACTATTCCATTTTGTTCTAGTGTATTCCAAATATTTCTATAGGGCTCACTCTGCACCACTGTAGTTATTTTCTGTTACGGGATTCTTGTCCCTTCTGGTAATTCCAAATTTAATAATTTAACGCTTCACACACTCGTAACAGAATGTACCACTTACTTTACTATTTATGTCCTATTTTAATATTATAACAAAATAGCCATGTTATGAAATGCAAAACATCCAATGTTCTATAAAACTTAGGGTATTTTGAGCTAAAGCAACTAAATTAAATTAATGAATGCTTTTTTATTTACAAATGTTACAGACATTCGTTAGGGATTCGGAAAATCGATTTGTATGGAGTTGTTTTACTGGGGAATTGAATGTTGATACGCTTAATTCATGGGTGGTGGCGCTTGTCAGAAACCGAAATGTGTTGCTTTTTCAGGAATGATTGGCATACAAATTTGAGTGAGTATTGACCTGTGAGTTATAGCTCTATCTCAAATTTAAGCATCCCTCACCTGCAAAAAAACAGAGTTTCGACTTCTACACGAAAAGTGACGTAGTGGCATTCTTCCAATAACTGAAATTTCAAGAATGCATATTGTTTGCGCCATTGCATTATTTAAATTTGATACACTTTTATCGTGGCCAGCTGTTATTAAAACACCTGACTGATAAAAGGAAAGCAGTTCAGTTGAGCTTGATATGTATATGGAAAAGGAGCTTTAGTGTAGTTGTGAGATTAAGTTTGTGCAAAATTATTTGGGAACCCTAAGTGGTATTAATTTATTATATCAGGATTCTTATCATCCCTTTCCTTTATCCTGATATTTAGTGTTTAAGATATTGTCCTGGGGTAAGTAAATTTGGTTAGTCACAACCCACTATAAATTATTATCTTGTTTATTTGTTTTATCAGCGTGAAAATTTTTTTGGTCCTTCGAGCCGGATGTTTATAGTTTTTGCACATACTTGAATCTTGCAATTGAACCTATTTAATTAAATTTTGGTACACATTTGTTGTTTGTAGCTAGTTAAATTTGTTAATGAGAAATTGCTTACTATATATTTGGGTTTTTGGGTTTTGGTTTAGTTGATAAGTCAATAATCTCAATAACATTGTGAGTTATTAATATACATTTTCCAAATTGAATGTTTTGTTAATTGGTTCAATTTAAGTTTGAATATATTGGGTTTGTTTTACTGTTTGGCATATACAAATTAAGCTCAACTATGAGAAATGATAAAAAATCGTTAGAAGCAAAATTAAAATTATTTATTTCTAAGAAGGAATTGTATTTTTCTAGAATACAAAAGGTGTATGATTCCATTTCACAGTTAGAAAATAAACGATGTTTAGAATTTTTTATTAGTCAGTTAGAATCATTAGAGCAAACTAAGTCTAATTTTGCTGATGTCGTGGATGAAATTAATTTAATTGAAATGCACTTAGATGAGAATGTTGTTCTTGATCTTAAACCTTTGGATGCATTCAATGACTTATACTGTCATATTTTAGTAGCTGCAAAAGATCCACGAGTTAAATCGCGCCTTTCAGATAATAATTCAGCCAATGTACCACGAGCTAATATAGAACCTTCTAGCACACCACGTTTGCCGAAATTGTCTCTGCCAAAGTTTACTGGCGATCCTTCTGAACGCCTTTTTTTTGTTGAGTTATTTCAAAGTCTTATTCATGATAATGATCAATTAAAGGATGTGGATAAGGTCAACTATTTAGTAGGTCAATTAAGTGGTAAAGCCACTAGTGTTTGTGCTGGCTTGCCTCCTATTGGTGCCAATTATGCAATTATTTGGAAGGCTCTTAATGATAAATATCAAAATCCACGTACTCTAGCAGTAAATTATTTAGAACAAATTTTAGATTTCAAACCCGTACAAACAGCCTCTGCTAATAATTTGAATAATATCCTTGAAAAATGTGATTCGGCAATTAAAGCGTTAAAAACCCTTAACATTGAGAATTTGGTCGATTTCATTTTTGTCTATTTGTTGTGAAGCAAATTGGATGTAGAAACTCGCTCTATTTTTGGACACCATCGACGCAAAAATGACATTTTTACATATACCAAAGTGTTAGATTTCATAAAGGAACAGGCCCAAATTTATATGGTGTCCTCTTCTATAAAATCAAGCACTACATTTAGTAGCAATAAAACAAAATCACATTTGTTTTTTGTAGCAAAGCAGTCAGTAGATCAAAATTGTTCAGTTTGTTCTGCTAAATATTCCATTTTACAATGTAGTAAATTTTTATCTTTATCCCCATTTGCACGATTTAAAATCATTAACGATAAAAATCTATGTATTAATTGTTTTGGTCAACATAGAGTTTTGCTGTTTTTGCTGTTTTGCTGTAAAATTTGTAAATATAAATATAACACACTTTTGCATTATATTGAGCAACAACCTTCGGAAAAGAAATTAAACTGTACTACTGAGGGAAAATGCTTAACACAAGAAGATATTAGTACCAAACATACTCCACCAGGTTTTTCAACAAGCCCCGTTGAAGCTTCGACAAGCCAACATGAGTCTTTTAGTTTTTATTCCACTACAGGAGTATCTATGATGAATTTCACAGTTTTATTGTCGACAGTAATTGTACATGTTGTTGATAAACGCGGTATTTTACACACTGTTAGATTTTTATTAGATTCATGTTCTCAAGCTCATTTCTTAACTACTGAATGTGCAAGATTATTCGTCTAAATATTAGTTCTTGTGATCATTCTGTTCGTGGTATTGGTGTTAGTGGTAGCTCGGTTACAGGAAAATAAAACTTGATTATTTTGTCACGTTTTGATTCCAATATCAGTTATAAGTTGGAAGTTTTGTTAGTCGACAAGATTACGGAGAGGCTCCCTAATAATAACACCTAGGGATTCACTTATGCATTTTATGGACCTTCCATTGGCAGACAATACTTTTGATCGACCTGGTCCCATTGGTGTTATTGGAGCCCAATTGTTTCCATTTTTAATAGGTGCACGTAAAGTTACCGGATTTGTGGTAATAGGTTCAGTTCCCACTACCCCTTCGTTAAAAAATTCGTTTTGTTCGTTTCACACACAAGTAGAACCTTCTTTAGATAATTTAGTGTCTAAATTCTGGGAGGATGGAGATCTTCCAGTACAACGTTATCAACACCCTGATGATATTAATTGTGAACAAATTTATCAAAGTACTGTTCGGCGCGAAACTTTAGGGCGATATACAGTGATGTTGCCTTTTAGACTAGATGCTTCTGAGTTAGGGGATTCATATTATACTGCACTAAAATGTTTGTATTCCTTAGAAAATAAATTTCGCCAGTTTCCGCTATTTAAGGAACAATATAGTGACGTTTTTAGAGAATATATTGGACGGAATTATATGTCGTTAGTTAAGGAAAGCAAATTAATCTATCCAAATTATTTTATTCCGCACCATGCAGTATTCAAGGCAGAGAGTACATCTACGCCTCTGCGATGTGTATTTAATGCATCGTGTAAAACTTCAACTCAAAAATCATTGAACTGTCTTTTATATACAGGTCCAAAATTACAACCTCACGTTGTAGTGGTTCTAAATTTATATACAATATTTAAAAGTGAATAATGTGATGCGTAACCAGATATTCGATAGCTGGGGTTGTTGTGGTATGACGGAAAACGCCGATCGCACGAGGGAGGTGCTCGTAATAAGAGAAAACGCACGGACCACGGGGACGGCGAGAGAGAGTCGGTTCTCGCTGGTTACAATGAGAAGAACAATAATTATTATTATAATAACTATGAAGAGCATCACATGGTTGAATTTAAATACGATCATCACCTAATCAATCGGCAATTATACTACAGTTGCATGGGTTCAACACTGCACAACACATAAAAAGAAAAAGGTTTTATTTTTAGGGTGGCATCACCAATTATTCCGTTTAAAGTCTAAGTAGATTAAGATTTAAGATGAAATATGTCATCAAATTAGTGGTAAGTTTTGTTAGGTAAGTGACAAATTTGTATGTTTCTAATAAAATTGTTTATGACGCAGTATACTTGATTTATCTTCGAATTTTATGTAGAAAACCCCCCAAAAGTTAATAAAAACACTACATTAAATGGCACCCTCCGTTTGGCATGAAATTCGAAGGAAAATCATTGTATTAATAATTTTGGTATTAATTAAAATATAGACGAATTAATGTACATTTAAAAAAAAAAGTCTTACCAAGAAGACACATACAGGTGATGCAAAGTACATGTTACATAAGCTAGAGACAGCTCTTAAGAATAAGGGCAAACTACTAAGAAAAGCTGTTAGTTCTGTAAATAATACAACTGCAACATCAGAAGAAGATAGTGACAACGAAAAAAATAAATTCAAATATCGTATTTTACCTAATTTACCGGAATCGCACACAATATACTACAGTACACCACCTATTGAGAATACTTCAAAATTTAATTTTAATTGTTTGAGTGGTTTTCTTGGTTGTGTATCATCTGCTTATGAACCAGTAAAGGAGCCTTTCTCGTGCTTTTTTTATTGATTGCAAGACTGAAGAACCTGTGTATGCTGAACCGTTTCAGTTTCAAGTAGAAGTAAAAAGAAGAGTGAAAACTAAGGACATTGATAGGGTAAGGATGAACCAGAAGGAGGCGTTGATATCCCAACCATTCGTCGTAGTGTACATTATGCGAGTAGTCCTGTACCTGATCTCATGGCAGGAGATACCAATGGTCAAGTGAGTGACATGAAACATATCGACCAACAGATTTTAGCAGACATGGAAAGGAATTCATCATCACTTTCCACACCATCTTCTGACATGGATTCTGTTGCATCATCACAAACTGAAACATTCATCTCATATATCAAAGTTAAAGAACGTGTACAAGCAATAGAATCTGCAGATAGTGATAAACAAGTGCTACACAACAATAATTTTAATACCAGTGCTACATTATCTAATGAAACCGGTATGATACATGATAGTCGTTTAAAAAACTTAGCAATACAACTAAAAGATACTCTTGACCAAAGTTTTTCCATAAGTGATGAACTTTCTTCAAATAGTGACATATCAAAAAGTGATGAAAAAAATGAAAATAAGTTACAAACAAGTAAATTTGATACTTATGTCAATAAGGTGCGAAACAGGCTAAGATATCAGTTGCGTAAGAAAAAAGAAAATCTTTTTCATTGTTGTCTGTCGGTGTCTCTCAATCGAAATGCACCATATATTAAAAGCAAATATCCTCCAAACGTAGAAATACCATACAAAATAGAAGATTTGTGTTTTCCAGAAGTTGAGTGTGGGCCAATGGATTATAGTGTCAAAGCCCAGTGTTATTCTTTAATAATTACCAATGAACAGGGTGAACGTACATTTGGTTACTGTCGAAGAGTACTACCCGAGGGATCCACCACGTGCCTTCCACTTGTGTATTGCATATTGAGTAAACAACGTGCACCAGGATTTTACAGACAAATCTTGGAAGAGCTTGAAAGTTGTCATGGCTATCCTGATAAATTTAGAGATAGTCTTTTAGAAGAGCTTTACAATTGTAAATTTCCTATGCCAGGAGAAACAATTGCCATTAACTGTTCCAAAATCATTAATAGTTCTGTGTGCCAGAAACCTCAAGAAAAAAAATCTCCTACGATTAATAGTACAAATATTGATAACTGTGATAGCAACAATAGGTTAAGTGGTAGTTTTAAAAAATTTGAAAGTAGTTTGGACAATGAAGACCCAGATTTAAAAAGCTTTGTTGTTGTTTGTAATAATGGTGTTAATTCAGGGGAAGAAGAACAAGTAATATTGCCTGGAAATGAAATTGTTAAAGTGAGCGAGATAGGCTCAACTATGGTTATTTGTAAAAAGGATGAAAATTATTTGCCTGAGTGTAACCTAAGAGAGGAAGACGAGAGTAGCGAGGGTGGCAAAGAGCAAGGCAGGTGTTATATGCCTATTTTAAAAGGAAGAATCGAGGATGTTTATTCTGATATATTAATTGATAGTGGGAGTACTGTTAGTTGTGTGTCACAAAGGTTTTTCCAAGAACTTAAAAAATCTGATAAACTAATGCCGGTAGTCCCCGTCAACAATATTTCGTTGTCAGGGGCATTTCAATCAAATGCTTGTAAGATCAACTTGCAGGTTGGTTTAAAAATATTATTACAAAATACTACTTTTGAATTTGTGTGTTTAGTTGTTCCTACGCTTTGTCGTAATATTATATTGGGGTGCGATTGGTTGGAAGAATATAAAATAAATATCGATTTTGAACGGAGAATTATTACAGGGAAAATACAAAATGATAATGGGCCAGTTTTCAGATTAAATTTTAATTCAAACGGAAGTAGCGAGGAAATAATGAAATATTTACTAATAATGGTCACCCTAACGTAGTTTTTGAAAATAATTATGAAGCTAGTTATATCGATAGAAATGATCAGGAAGATAACCAGAAAAGAATGTAACGGATTTTATTAAACCGGGGGAGCTTGATAAAACAAATGGGAGTAAAAATAATGGGAAAAGTGCCAACACAGATATCGATCAAATATGTGTAGAGAGTGAAATATTGAATAATAGCCAACGAATTATGTTAAATAATTTATTGAATAAATATAAAGATATTTTTTCAGAATTGCCCGGTAAGATCAATTGCCATAAACACCCAATTAATATTAAGGATGATACTCCTTTTTATATAAAGCCTTACCCGATCCCATTTATTTATTTTGATGAAGTAAACAGGCAAATCAAAGAAATGATTCAATTAGGAATTATAGAAAAATGTCAGACTGAATATGTGTTGCCCTTGGTCGTGGTAAAGAAAAAAGATGGTTCTCCTAGAATTTGTATTGACTGCAGGTATTTAAATAAAAGGATTGAGAAAGATCACGTGATACCGATAAATCCAACAGAAATATTTTACCGCTTTAAACCAGGTCAGGTTTCATCTACGTTAGACATGGTCCAGGCCTATTGGCAGGTCGAGGTAGTAAAGCAACATCAAAAGTATTTGGGGTTTTCCTTTAACAATCAAACCTATATTTTTAAAAGAGTACCATTTGGGTTAGTCACTAATGTAGCAGGGTTTCTCCGTGCACTATATATTGCTTTGGGCGAAGATTGTACGAGTTTTGTAATGCCATACGTAGACGATATTTTAATAACATCTCCCGATGTTGACACTCATTTGAAACATTTAAAGATAGTTTTCGAAAAATTTAGGCAGTCCAATATTACTATCAAACTGAGAAAATGTGTTTTGTGAACCAAAAATTACCATTTGTGGGTCATTATATGACGCCATATAAGTTTGAAATGGATCCAGCCAAAATAAAGATAATTTAAGAGCTTAAATCCCCTATTCATATCAAGACTTTAAGAGCCTTATGTGGTTTAGTGCAATATGATAGCAGATTTATTAAAGATTTTTCTCAGTACATGATTCCGTTGAATAGATTATTAAGTAAAAACGTTAAATGGCAGTGGGGAGCTGAAGAGCAATATGCTTTTGAATTAGTAAAGAAAAAATTTGCAAGTGTTAATTCATTAAATCACCCGGATGTGTCCCGAGATTTTTTAATTAATACCGATGCAAGCGGATATGCCATTGGGGCATGTTTATTCCAGATAAATGAAAATAAGGAGATTGTAGTCATTTCTTACTATAGCAGAGTGCTGCGCAATGCAGAAATTCGGTATTCGGTATGCGAAAAAGAATTTTTAGCAGTCGTTTCTGCCTTGAATCATTGACGGATATTGATTTTGGGTCGTAGAATTATCTTGAAATCAGATCAAAGGGCGTTGAGTTTCAACGTTGGGAAAATTTTTTAAAATTTTCGATTATTTCCAATAGCTTTTACTGCTGATGTTCGTCAGATGTATCTACAAATTGGTATGCATCCTGATCATAGGCGCTTTCAGCAAATATTATGGTGATTTTCTGAGAAAATGCCAGTTGAGATATATCAGTTGAATACTGTTACTTTTGGTGTAAAACCATCACCATTTTTAGCCATTCGAACGTTACAACAGTTAGCAACTGACAAATCACATAAATACCCAGTAGCAGCTGATATAGTTCGTCACGAATTTTTCATTGATGATTTGGTTTCAAGTGTTTCGAATTTAGATGAAGCTAGAACTGCTTATTATCAATTAAATAGTTTGTTTGAAAGTGCCAAGTTTACATTAACTAAATGGGCTGTTAATTCGGAATTGTTGTTATCAGAGATTCCTGTTGAGAATCGCTGTCCCAAAGTAGTTAATTTTAGTTACGATTCTTTGAAAGTTTTAGGTTTACAATTGTATCCTAATTTGGACATATTTACTTTTAGCATACAAGTGGAAATACGTGACTGCACTAAGAGAAACGTTCTATCACCAGTCGCACGTTTATTTGATCCTGTGGATTTTTAAGTCCGGTTACGTTACTTATAAAATTGCTTATCCGTACATTGTGGTCCCTTAAATTAGACTGGGATGAAGTTCCTTCTGGTAATATTGCGAATGAATGGAAAACGTTACTGCAGGACTTACATTGTTTAAAAAATTTCAAAATTGCACGTCATTTAGGAGTTAACCCAGATGCTCATGTTACGTTGATTGGATTTTGTGATGCTTGTTTAAATTCCTATGGCACTGTCGTCTATACTAGAACCATTACTTTTAATGGTGAAGTTAAAGTTCACTTAGTTTTAGCTAAAACTAAAGTGGCACCCATGAAAGTTCAGACAATACCACGTTTAGAATTGTGTGCTGCTGTTTTATTGGCTAATGTATTGGATTTTGTGGAAAGTAGTCTAAAGACTCGTATAAAAGTTGATCAATTAATCGCTTTATCGGATTCCACGGTGACACTGAATTGGATTGCTTCCCCTCCTTATCGTTGGCATACATTTGTTGCAAATAGAGTTGCACGTGTTCAAGATTTAGATGCTCGCTCTCACTGGTATCATATCCAAGGAGATAAAAATATTAGTGATTGTTTATCTCGTGGGGAACAACCCTCTAAACTGATTGCTTCGAAAGAATGGCAGAATGGTCCAGAATGGTTAAAGGGGGATTTTTGTTCATGGCCTATTCGTACAATATCATCTATGCATCAAGATAATCTGCCTTAGGAAAAATTGTTGCATTACCAATCATAAACGAAGAACAAAATGCATTTTATCATCTCATTAATCGATGTTCCTCATGGATTAAGTTGGTTCGTTTGGCTGTTTACATTTTAAGATTTTGCGATTATTAAAAACTTCAGGATTTATGATCGCAAATGATTTGGAAAGGGCAGAGTTAGTGTTAATTAAAATAACTCAAAATCGTTATTTCGCGTCTGATATTTTGCTCTTGGAAAATAAGAAAATTGTTTCTACCATGCTATGTAAGTTGGACCCGTTTGTGCTAAATGGCTTACTTAGAGTAGGTGGGAGACTTAGTAAATCTAGCTTGCAATTTGGTAAAAAATACCCCTTCATTTTACCTCAACAAGATCATTTGGTTGATTTGTTAATTGATTATTACCATCAACAAAATTTGCACACAGGTCCCTTGTTAGTTTTAACATTATTACGTCAAAGTTATTGTATACTTGGGGCACGTAATGCTGTTCGTTATCGAATTCTTAAGTGCAATTATTGTTTTCATTTTAAACCTCGCAATGTATTTCCTAAAATGGCAGACTTACCTACTATTCGCGTGCATGAAGCGAAACCGTTTTTGCATTGTGCTACTGATTTTGCTGGTCCCTTTAGAATTACATTAGGGCGCCGTAGGGGAATTATTAGCCAAAAGGCTTATTTATGTTTATTTATTTGTTTAGTGACAAAAGCCATACATTTGGAACTTGTGTCAGACTTGTCTACCAATATGTTTTTAGCTGCTTTGAAGCGTTTTCTCTCCCGGCGTGGTGCCTGTTCCATTATTTATAGTGATAGAGGAACTAACTATATTGGTGCTAAAAATGAATTGAATAGACTTTATAATTTGTTAGAATCTAAGGAATATAAATCTACTATTAGCAGCAAATTAGCTTCTCATAAAATTTCTTGGATTTTCCTTAAGCCCTCATTTTTCGGGAGTATGGGAGTCACAGATTAAGTCTGTCAAGACACACTTATACAAGGCAATTGGTGAAAAAATTCTAAGCTATGAAGAATTAAATACTGTTCTTATTCAAATTGAAGCGTTACTTAATTCTTGCTCCTTGTTTTGGCTAAGTACAAACCTTTCCGATCCAGTGCCTTTGACTCCGGCACATTTCCTCACCATCACTCCTTTAACCTCGTTACCTGCGTCAAACTCTGTAGAACCTTCATCTAATCTTTTAGACAGAAAACGATTGCTCGATCATTTGGTAGTCTTTTTGGGAACGTTGGAGGTTGGGATATCTAATGCAATTACAAAAGCGTCAAAAATGGAATCTGACAAGTCCATCGGTTACTGTGGGGACAATTGTTTTAATTAAGCAAGATAATGTTTTACCTTTACATTGGCCCCTTGGCAATTGAAGAAGTGTTTCCTGGACCCGATGAAATTGTTCGAGTGGTAAATGTGCGTACAAAGGATGGTATTTATAAACGTCCAGTTGTACGTTTATGTCCCTTACCTACCCAGTGAGAATTAGTTAATTAATAATTTATTTTTTTTTCGTTTTCTTTTGTTGTGTGTATCTATATGTATACATCTTTTGTTTTTTTTTCTGTAAATTTCATAAGCTGAAAATATTTTTTCAGGGCGGGGGGTGTGTTTGCGCCATTGCATTATTTAAATTTGATACACTTTTATCGTGGCCAGCTGTTATTAAAACACCTGACTGATAAAAGGAAAGCAGTTCAGTCGAGCTTGATATGTATATAGAAAAGGAGCTTTAGTGTAGTTGTGAGATTAAGTCTGTGCAAAATTATTTGGGAACTCTAAGTGCTATTAATTTATTATATCAGGATTCTTATCATCCCTTTCCTTTATCCTGATATTTAGTGTTTAAGATATTGTCCTGGGGTAAGTAAATTTGGTTAGTCACAGTCCACTATAAATTATTATTTTGTTTATTTGTTTTATCAGTGCGAAACATATGAACATATTTTTCTTCAACCGACATGAAAATCAAAGGGTCATAGACTAAAGAATCTACGTCCAATAAAGTTTTCTTACATATCGCTCAGAAAAATACAACCCCCTCTTTCGGCTCACAAAACGTTTGTTGTGGCAATTAATTAAAATATATCGTTACATAAAGAAATTGTAACGATTATAATAATAATTTAACAACATAAAAGGTCTTACAAAATTGTAATTACCCTTTATAAGTGTATGGAACGTAGTGATTAATGAACTATGTAATTAACAACTTTAATAATTAATTCAAAGTGTGCTAATAAACAACTTTTATTATTAAAACCAATGTTTAACTATAACCTACTTAAACTTTTGTGACATGAAATCGTTATTAGTGTTAATTGAGGTGCAATAATTGCTCTTTTGGGAATTACAGTGATTTAACAGTAATAAGGTTCAAAGAACGGGTTACCCATTCTATTTACCTTCAAGTAGTAAAGAAGTAGTCAATGATTAAATAATTGAGATCAATTAATTCTATGGTTGACAGGTGGGCCGAAGAATCACACCATTCAGCAGACTGGGTCTATTGGGTCCAGATTTTAACCAGTTACAGTTAATTCTGACCTAGCACTGTAACACCAGAATGCCTTCAGACTTCGCACAACTCCACATTCGCTTACTTCGCAGTAACACACCCACAACCAGTAGCGTAACTGATCGCACTACATTAATCCTCCGTATTAAAGCAATAGCTTACATAACTCAATATTTTAATACAAACGAGTAAGCGAAATATTACTTTACACCCTACAAAACTAAAAACTAGCCCTGATTAAAAATAAAATTCCAACAGACTAAGAAAATACTTAATACTACCCTCCTACATTCAAATCTCTATAAGAAATGGAACCATTTAAGATATGTTGATCCTCAGGACATGCATCCACATCAAACAGATCGTAACAATTTGTACCTGTAATATTCTGGATGACACGATCCATCGTAAAGCAAAAAACTTAGCTATCAAAAAATCTACCGCTGATGATAAACGAAACGTACGAACCAGTACCAGGTCATCTACTCTAAACTATAAAGGAATTTGTCGTTATTCATCCTTTAACCGTTGTTTCAGAGTTTTGTTAGCTAATCGTTCATATACCAAGTGCAATAACCTCCCACCACACACAAGCATTATAGCTTTAGAAAAACTAATTAAACTTTAAATTTCATTTGTTGAGTTTTTCTCAAATTGTAAAAATTCGGTATGAAACCAGTAACAGTATGAATACTATGGTTGATAAGGTACTTGATGTTGAGTAACAGGCGTGCCCATTGGGTATACTTATCTTACCAGAAAGTTCGCAATGACCTTCCAATCTCCTTGTTAACTCTTTCAGTCATATTTTCCTCGGGAAAATAAAGTAATGTAAATATAACGTTAGGTTCGGCCGTTCCGAATGGACTTGCACTTTACTAGAACGGGTGGGAACAGCTTGAGTGTTCTAATGAGCTAAAGAGCAGAACCAAAAGTTTTACCAAGTTGGTGGGGTCTTTGGCGAGGAACCAGACTAAGACAGGTCAACTTAGATTGGGAGAGACCATAGGGGTCGGTATGGCATTCTAAGACACAATACTGCGATGTGGAAGGCATCGGAAAACCACCACATTACCTCCCAAGTACATAGCATGCCCATTTTATAATAAAATGATGGCATTCTCTGGGGTAAAAGATTCTAGAGTTAAAATAGTCCCTCATTTGGATCTCCAAGAGGTGACTACGCACTGAAACACTGAGACTCAGAGAATTAATTATCAACGAAACAATTATGATCATGGGAGAAATTTTAATAGGGGGAATTATAATAATTTTAATAATGACTTCAGGCGGAGTAGAAATACAGGTCAGATACCAAGGCAACAAACAGAACGGACTAATCATGAGGGAAACAATAATCAAGAAATAAATAGATAGGAACATGAGGATCGACGCATGCAAACGAGGAATATTGATCGCATGCAAACAAGGAATATTAATTGCACACAAGCAGAGGTAACGGGTCAGGCAGAACCTTCTGCGCGAAACCAAAATTTTTATATACGGATGAACCAAGTAAACTTCTACGGATAAACGGATACGAACATTAGCGCGAATTTATTAAACATGAAACGGAAAATAAATTAGGAAGATTTGAAAAAAACTTATTACCGATAGCTAATTTAAAGGTGGAAAATACAATAGTTAGAGTATTGATTGATACTGGGACAGAAGCATCACTTGTTGCGGAAGAATTTGTTGAACGAGGGAAATTGAGGGATAAGGCGATACCTATAACGAGGTGTAATTTGGTGGCACCAAATAATAAGAAATTTGCGAAAATAATTGAAATGGTAATTCTGAGATGTGAAATGGAAGATGAAATATTGGAGAATGATTTTATGGTTGTACCTGGACTAATGATAGATATTATATTTGGGATGAATATTATAGACAAGTTGGGGTTGAAGATAAATGCAGAATACAAAGAAATAGAGTGCAATGGGAAGTATATTAAATGGTATGAAGAGGGTAATATAGAAGTAGAGGGTGACTGCGTAAATATTAATTAGTTTGAGGATGAAATGGATAATGAGGGGAATATAAATGAAGAGATTAAATGTCCAGAAGATTTAAGAAATAGGGTGAAGATATTATTAAGAAAGCATTCAGAATTAATAGGGTCGAAATCAAGAATTGCCACAGGTTATGTGCACAAGTTGGAAGTAGTAAACACCGAACTGTTTAACACTAAATTATATCCTATTCCAGTAGCATACAAGGATAAAGTAAAGGAAGAAATAGAAGAAATGTCACGTGAAGGTATCATAGAAAGCTCCAGTACACATTTTGTGAATCCATTAGTCGTCGTGAAGAAAAGTGATGATAGCATCAGATTATGTTTAGATGCAAGAAAGATTAATAAGCGAACGAAACCGCAATACAATTGTCCATCAACAATAGATAGCATATTATCAAGAATAGGTAGTAAGAAAGTCTTTACCAAAATACACCTAAAGAATTCATTTTGGTTAATTCCAATAGCGCGAGAATCAAGGAAATATAATACGGGTTTTTCAGTAGAAGGAAGAATATACCAATTTAAAGTGGTCCCGTTTGGTTTGTCCTCGAGTACGGTTGCATTACTGAAAGCTATGCAGAATATTTTGGGACCGTATGAGGAATTTTGTATCCACTACGTGGATGATGTGTTGATATTGTAACGGGCTACTGCTACCGCGTTTCTTTAATTTAAAACAAGTAATAACCAGAGTCTTTATTACTCACTGTTCACAAGTCTAATTAACAGTATATGCCTTATTTATAGATGTTTTCAGTCCAATTAACAATGAAGCACTATCACACTAATGAATTTACAAGCACTAATATTTTCTTAAACTAACTTATTTAGGATCGGTCCATTAACAACACTAACACAACTATTTATTTATTATACACTTTGTCTATTTATGTATACTACAAGCTGCATGTACATTAGACACAGCATATAACATTTATGTATACACTTGAACTTCCAAAAGCTCAACTACTATTACTTTACAACGATATAATTTATATTAGACATTCAAGTATAGACTAACTCTTACATTCATAAGCGGCCTTATATATACCTTGAATTAAAGATATGACTCATCCTCTAGTAATTACGAGAAGCTTCCCGGTCTATTGAGAATAAACAGTGCTGGCGGCGTTTTGTGTGTTCGATTGCTAGAAGATTTCTCGAATCCTGAAGACTATGCAGAGCCTACAGCGCTTGTGTGTTTGACGGGTTGCCTAATAGTAGCTCGCAACACTACCCCCCTTTAAAACCGTTACGTCTCGTAACTGTAAATATATTTTGACGCCAATTCGATGAATGATGACGGTATCGGCAGCTATCTCCTCTGGTGCATCCACCACGTCGTTGGAAGTAACAGTCACCACTCTTTTCTTGGTCTTGGTAGGCAACCAGTTGATAACAACAAATAAGGACCTGGACGTTGGTTTTCTGGAAAACTACTTCTAGCATATTTCGGACTATTCTCCAATCTAAGCGATCCAGTCCACAGCCTAGCTTGGGCACCGCTAGTCTCGTTACTCCATTTTTCATCATGTGCACCTTAAGATTTAGCAAAGCCTCCCATAGATGTCCATAACTAGGTCTCTGTCCTGAAGAATTTTTGGTGACCCGATAGTAAACATAACGATTTTTATCTTGAAGAACCAAAGCTTTTCCTACAGTTGGCTGCTGTTGTATTAATTCATCCACACATCCAAACTTTTTCTTGAAAACAACAGCTATTCCCCTTGACATTGCCAAATCTTGAGCTACGCAATGTGCAAAGGAATACTCTTCTGGTTCTCTAAACAGATCTTGCTGTTTTCAACAACAACGCCAAATCTCGCCTTAGCGGAACCATCATACGCCGCCATAAAGCTCTCAAAATCTACATTTGGCTCATAATTAATAACTTGTCGAACACTATTATCATCATTCGAGCTTTCTTGGTTGTTGCCAGCGTAGGATGTTAAACGGTCAAAGTGTACCACTTTCGGTTTACCACGGGGAGATCTTCTGATCCGGTACACTACATCATTAATTCTTTTCATCACTTCGTACGGGCCTTCCCATTGTCTTTGTAATTTTGGCGACAACCCACGTTTTCTCTGTGGATTATACAACCACACCAAATCTCCAGGTTGATAACCACCTTCTTGTGCTCTCGTGTCATATTGTGATTTCATTCGATCGCTTGCTGCCTGGATATTCTTTCGGACGTTTTCGTGAATGCTATTTGATCTTTCACGAAGCTTACTAACGTAATCTTCACCTGCGATCTCCTCTCCAGGTTTAAATCCAAACTGAAGATCACGTCCTAGCATTACGCAAGCGGGCGAGTACCCTGTGCTGTCATGTACCGAAGATCGGTACGCCATTAAGAACAAATGTAAATATTGGTCCCAGTCTCGTTGATGTTCAGAGACAACTTTGGCCAGGTACTTTCCTAACGTCCTGTTCATTCTTTCAACCATTCCATCCGACTGGGGATGAAGTGGCGTGATTCTAGTCTTCTTGATTCCAAGATGCTTGCAGATATTTTGAAACAACGCTGATTCGAAGTTCCGACCTTGATCGGAGTTTAATTCCAACGGAACTCCAAAGCGACAAAACAACTCCTTCACTAGTACATCTGCAACCGTCTCGGCTTCTTAGTTAGGTATAGCATATGCCTCCGACCATTTGGTAAAATAATCCATTGCAACCAAGATGTATTTATTTCCTTTCTCTGATTCAGGAAACGGACCAGCTATATCAATGGCTACCCTCTCAAAAGGATTCCCCACGTTATACTGTCTCATTGGGGCTTTCCGTTTTGTAACCGGGCCATTTGCAGAGGCACACAATTCACATTTCCGGCACCGCTCCTTCACATCATCTTTGCAGTTCACCCAATAGAATCTTTTTCTCACTCTTTCGAGAGTTCTTTTCACGCCAAAGTGCCCTCCGGAAATACCATCGTGCAAGTGCTACAACACTTCCGGCACTCTGCTTCTCGGCACTATCACTTGAAGTCTCTCAGTGTCATCTTCGAATTCCAGGCGTTGTTTTAAGATTCTATTTTCCATCATCAAGCAGTGCCACTGTGCCCAGTATGCCTCCAGGCTCCTACTTAAAATACTAATTTCTTCCCAATCTGGTCGTTGTCCTCTATTTTTCCACTCAATAGTACGTCCCAATTCGGCGTCTTTCTCCTGGTCTTCTCGTATTCTTTTGGGTTGCGAAGTATAATCGGTTACTGTCATTCTATGGATGACACTTATTTTCCCTTCCATCTTGGAGCTATGATTGCAGTCTATCGGACAAGGTCTCCTTGACAGAGCGTCTGCATTCCGATGGCTAGTTCCTACACGATGTTCTGTGTCAAAGTCATATTCCTGCAGCCGCTCTATCCACCTTGCAACTTGCCCTTCGGGATTTCGAAACTGCAGTAACCATTGCAGTGCAGCATGGTCTGTGCTCAACAGGAATTTACGGCCGTATAAGTACTTATAAAAGTGCCCTACGGATTTGTCGACGGCCAACAGCTTCCTTCTTGTCACACAATAGTTCCTTTCTGGCCGCGACAAGACCTCACTGAAATACCCAGTAACTTTTTCTTGCTCGTCCTGCACTTGAGAAAGAACGCTTCCTATAGTTGTGTTACTGGCATCAGTATGCAACACAAATTTTCCCTCCATCCGTGGATAACTCAGAATTGGTGCTGTAACTAGTAGCCGTTTCAGTTGCTCAAATGCACTGTGGCAGTCGTCATTCCAATCATATTCTTGTCCATCTTCGGATAGTTTCGTTAACGGTTTGGCAATGTTCGCAAACCCAAGTACAAAACGTCGGTAATGTGTGCACAATCCTAGAAAACTGCGTAGTTAGTGTATATCTGCTGGTGTAGGCCACTCCTGTACCGTTTTTATTTTGTCAGGGTCAGCTCTTATTCCGGTCTCCAAAACGACATGTCCTAGGTATTTCACCTCTTTTCCAAATAGGTGACACTTCTTGGGGCTCAATGTAAGGTTTGCCCCGCGTAATCTTTGGAATATCTCCTCTAGGTTCTTAAGATGTTCTTCAAAAGACCGGCCTAATACTATCACGTCGTCTAGGTACACCAGACAAATCCTCCAAAACAGTCCACGCAGTATCGACTCCATCAATCGTTCAAAAGTAGCAGGGGCATTGCATAATCCAAATGGCATGACCTTGAACTGCCATAATACAGTTCCAATTGTAAACGCAGTCTTTTCTTTATCGTTTGGCTCCAATCCTACCTGCCAGTATCCGCTTTTCAAGTCCAAGGTCGAAAACCATTTGGATCCGGATAGAGTATCCAAGGTGTCATCAATTCTGGGCAAAGGATAGCTGTCTTTCTTTGTCACATCGTTAAGCCGCCGGTAGTCTACACAAAACCTTGTCGACCCATCCTTTTTCTTGACAAGCACTACCGGGGATGCCCATGGACTATTCGAGGGTTCAATCACTCCCTGTTTTTCCATATCGGTGATAATTTGCTCGGCTTCTTTACGTTTTGCCAAAGGAAGCCGTTTGGGATGTTGTCTTATCAGTTGCGCATCTCCAGTGTTGATCTTGTGTTGCACAACTTTTGTCCTTCCTTTTTGACTATCATCCAGTGCAAACACACCTCGATATCGTCCAACCAGTTCTTTTACCTTGCCCAGTTGGTCGCTGTTTAATCCTTGACACGAGGGTATCAAAATATCCAACAATTTCTGTGAGCAACCGTTGGCTGGTTTATTTTTCGTGTCGTCCACACAACGTTTAATATGACATACTGGAATGCAACTTCCCAGAATCATGTCTTTCTTCAGGGTCACCGTATGGGGATTAATGTTTAGCACCCTTACTGGTATCACACTTCGAAACTTTACCAGCGTTCTTCCAATCAGTAATCCCTCCTGACCTATTCTCGATTCAGTTGCTTTCATCTTGCATACTTGTCCTTCCCGGAGCGTACTATCAGGGCGTCCCATTACTATCATTTCCGCATTCTCGGGTATTTTCATATCGCAAATCATTCGAACTTGCATCGTCTGGTTACTCCTACTTTGAAATGGAATTTCATCATCATCTATCCGAAGCACATTTTCTTTCATGTTTACATGAAAGCCATATTGTCTCATGAGATCCATTTCCAAGATCACTTCTTCTGTAATTTCGGCTACCAACACTCAATGATTAATTAATTTGTCCCCAATTGTCAACATAACGGCAGTCTCTCCGTAAGTACATATCTTCTCACCACTTGCCGTTCGAAGGCACACCGATACAGGTAGCACTTTTCCACGACCATCCAAATCTGGTCTCACAATAGTTTTTGTCGCTCCTGTATCCACAAGTAAACGGACAACCCTACCATTAATTCTACCATCGATATAAATGCTGTCCAGACTCCCCATCGACGATGCAGCACGGATGATAATCTCCGGGGCACTACGCTGTGCTGTCGACGTTCGCCCCCTTACATTGACCTGTTTTAACTCAACTGGTTGTTTCTTTGGTTGAGTACAGCGTCTCTGCATATGACCAACTTTACCGCAGCTCCAGCATCGCATACGCCATCTCTGCGGTCGTAATCTTTCTAGCCTTTCCGCTTTTCGCTTTTCAAACACACGGTTGATTATTTCATCTATGTTGTTCTGAGATTGCTCAGGTTCTTCTAATGCAGACGAACTTTGTGACTCATCCTGTGTGCCGTCTGCTTAGCTGCTTCAAATTCAAGCGCATGAGCCAGTGCGTCATCTAACATTTTTGGACGTGCTAATCTTAGCGCTTGCTGTATTTCGCCATCTTTAACGCCATCCACAAATGTTTGAACAGCCAGTTGTTCGAGGAAGCTATCTGGTGCCGTTGGATATGCCAATCTAACTAATCTTGCGATGTCAGCTTCAAATTCTTGCAGGCTTTCACTTGTCTTTTGCTAGCGCTTCTTAACTTGTGCGTGGTAAACCTGTTGAAGGTGAGCATCTCCATATCTCATCTCAAGCTTCGATGTTAAGTGGCCGTAATCATTCTGCTGGTGATCGGGAATCGTTTGTAAGATGTTAAGGGCTTCCCCCCGTAGGGCCACTATTAGAGAGATAGCTTTCTCTTTGTTGCATCAACCGTTGGCTATTGCAGCAGCTTCAAATTGTTTCAAATATGTGGGCCAAGGTGTTTTACCATCGAATGTAGGTGGTTTCACATTAAATTTAGACGGTTGTTGACTCGCTCCTTTCCATGCTTCTTATTTCTGGAACGTTCTGATTTACAACTTGGTTTACTAATTCAAGTGGCCGCGTTGTTAGTGACATCATTTGTTTTGCAGCCTCATCACATCTTCTTCCATTTTTACCAATTTACTGTCCAACTTTTGCTCAACTGTTTTTACCTGTTCAGTAAAATCTTCTTTCAATGCAATGGAGCTTTCCATTAATCTTTGTTCTAACGTGGCTGTCTTTTCATTCAACTCTTCCATTTTTATCGCGTTTTCACTAAACCGTTCCTCTATTTTCTTAGCATTTTCACTTAACCTTTCGGTAAGGTTTGATTCCAGTTCAATTGACCTCTCCTCCATACCGGATTTAAAATCCTTGAGGAAATTCATTAAAGTTTCTGCCTCCATTTTACTTTGACTTCTTGTAACTGGCATATACAAACTACTCAAATGTCTTTAGACTTAATTAATTACCCAACACAGCCTTACACCAGTGTAACGGGCTACTGCTATCGCGTTTCTTTAATTTAAAACAAGTAATAACCAGAGTCTTTATTACTCACTGTTCTCAAGTCTAATTAACAGTATATGCCTTATTTATAGATGTTTTCAGTCCACTTAACAATGAAGCACTATTACACTAATGAATTTACAAGCACTAATTTCTTCTTAAACAAACTTATTTAGGATCGGTCCATTAACAACACTAACACAACTATTTGTTTATACACTTCTATTTATTTATGTATACTACAAGCTGCATGTACATTAGACACAGCATATAACATTTATATATACACTTGAACTTCCAAAAGCTCAACTACTATTACTTTACAACGATATAATTTATATTAGACATTCTAGTATAGACTGACCCTTGCATTTATTAGCGGTCTTATATATACTTAAAGATATGACTCATCCTCTAGTAATTACGAGAAGCTTCCCGGTCTATTGAGAATAAACAGTGCTGGCGGCGTTTTGTGTGTTCGATTGCTAGAAGAATTCTCGAATCCTGAAGACTATGCAGAGCCTAATGCGCTTGTGTGTTTGACGGGTTGCCTAATAGTAGATCGCAACAATAGTTAGTGATAGTGTGGAACAACACTTTGTACATTTGGAAAGAATTTTATTAGAGTAAAATATAGCAGGTTTAAGGTTAAATTTAAAGAAGTGCGAATTTTTTCAAGATAGAGTTAAATTTTTAGGATGTAGAATAGATAGCAAGGGTATATTTATAAAGCAAGGAACGAACAGATATGAGCTAAAGGTCATAGAGTCGGGAACAATAAAAAGGAAGTTACAAATAAATTTAATTCACACCCATACAAAGGGACACAAACAAGTAAATAAAATGCAAAATAAATTTAGGTATAGGGATAAATAAAGTAGCAAAATAGGATATGGGTATAAGAATAGAAATAGGTATAAATAGGGTAGTGAAATAGGACATAAGTATAAGATTAGGTACATGTAAATAGGGGATTAACAAAGGGGGCTACTACAGCAATATATATAAAAGCATGCGCAAGGATATTAGCATTAAACGCACAATAACGGACGTTCCTTTCTTGGAATTTATCTTGAATATAAAATAAAATAATAAGTCGAAAGTACGTAATAAAAATTTACATAAACAGATGTGCATCTGTACCTATGAATTATGTATTTGCACATTCTTTGAAGACTATTATTAATGTATAATTAATATCTATTTAACAATGACCTCCATAGACCGGTTTAATTTAATGCACGCACTTAAAAATTAACTTAAAAATACTATATTCAATATCGTGTATGTAATATCTTTGTAAAATCAGTTAAGGCAAATTTTTAGGCCTGTTACTACTTATTCCATGACATAAGGATAACGCTGAAGGAATTTCAGAATTTCTGATTTTTAGGTGAAATTTTTGAGTCATTTGACATTACAAAAATACCATGATAAAAGATTATAGACTATGAATTTTTGATTTCATGGGACGCAACATCAAACGAACGTATTGTACAAAAAAGACGACAAGATGACCCGAATATCCAGATGCCATTTGAAAGTAAAAGTAAACAGCTTCATGATGACCTTAAAAGAATGTTTACAAGTGTATTTGCAAGACATAGCTCCAGTGTTATCTTGTTTGCATAGAAAGTAAAAGGTTATTGGTTGAACTTGAATGGAAAGCAGGTCTGTGTTATGAAACTAAAATATTTAAGATACCTTATTATGTCTGATGAGAGACACAAATTATGAGTTTATTGAACTAAGATTGTACGCATACTAAAGAGAAAACATTTCTGTAATTTTTCTATTACATTTTGACATATCCTTTAGCAAATCTAAAAATGATGAATCGAAAGACAATCAGAAGCAGACGAGGGACAGAATTGTCAATGCAAAAATGGCAGGAGAGGTGGGACAGATTTTGAAAAGCAGATAAACGTCGGCCCTGATATCGTTAGTGCAGAAGCATGGGCAGACTGACTTCTACAGCACCTAGGCTTTAACGGGACATGGGCGCTTTGTCTGCTACTTATTATTATACTCTAAGGTTCTATTCAAAGGTACACTGTTAAAGTCCCGGCGCGTAATTTATAAGAGCCACTACGACAATTGGTAACCTAATAAATACGTGCGTAATATTGCGCAATAAGGGGTTGCGTCATTATTACGCCTCAAATTATTATCACATGCAAAAAATGTTTATTGCGATTATAGGAAAAGACAAAATATACTCGCGTAAATTGTGGAGCTCTTCACAACATTGCAGCTATTTTAGCGGCAGTTGGGCGTTGTTGGGCGTGGGTCGTCCTTCGCCCCCTCGTCGAAACCAGATTAGTTCGTCTTCTCTTCTGTAGCGGTACGGTAAAGGATACAGGTAAGAGGAACGATAACAGGTACAAAGTACAAGGCAGGACAAGACAAGATAAAAGGCACACAGATAACCACGCTGTTCGACGTTTCGTTGACTAGTCCCTGGCGTGACGGATATCACCCTTCCTTTCACACTCCGCGTCTGCGCAATCTCGGTCGCCGACGCAACTGTCTGAAGTAACGAAAATGCACGCACAAGTCTTTTAAAATATTGGCACGAATTCACTCGCAAATTAGACTAAAACAGAAATGTTTACATAGCCGATTTTCGGCATGTAACATTATATCGATTTAAGAGAGCAACAACGGCCAATGCAAGGAGACGATGTGAACTACACAAATTTATCTGTGACCGTTTGTACAAAAAGAGAGCTGTACTAGAAGCACTGATGGATATGACACTTACCAACAATAACATAACCAATTTGATGATAGTGTTGCAGGGTGGGACTGAATAACCACATGTAAAAGACATTTTGAAGAAGAAGGAAGAGGATGAGCGTGTAAGAAACGCACGAGCTTAATAATTAAGCAAAGAACCTTACTTCTTGAGCTGCTCTGATGAAGATGTCTTAATTGGCGGATCTGGGCTGATATGTGGCATTAGAAGAAAATGAAGAGAGAAAGAGAGAGATTTTTGGTAATTAGCGTTCTATATATCAGGCGGTTCACGTATGACTGCTTATCCCAAGATCCCGGATTTGAATTCCAATACGGTCCGCTTGAAAAATGTTAGACGAGTTGTTACGTGCCATTTTGGCACTAACATTTCTTAGTTTAATTTTGATGTGCGGAAGTTTTCGCGCCTTAAAAATTCAAAAGACTTGGCGTGTGTTTCCGTCACGCCAAAAGTGGGTTGGACGAATAATTGCGCGCCGACGCGTGAAAGGAGAAAAGTGGGTTTTTTTCCGGTGCTCTCTGTAACGTGGCTGCTTTGCCTGTAACTTCGAATAGTGTGGTCGTGTTAGGTATCGTATCGTGCCTTTATCTTTATCTATGTAGATTTCCTTGCCCTGCTTATCTGTTAGTCGCCCCTTATACCTGTTTCCTTATTCGTTCCTGCATAGGTAGAAGATAAATTTGTCGCAGCCTAGGGCGAACCGAGTTCACGACCCCGGGAGGAGGCCATGCTCTGCTAGCAGCCACCATCTTTAGATTGCCTTGAAGGGGGCCATCGGCAGTCCTGATAGACGTCAGCAGACGCCAACTTTAACTCAACCCCGCAGGACGTCGGATTTCTTATGTAAGTACCTATTGTCTTAAACTGTTTGCCAATTAAATAAATATTTTCCGTCAATTGCGCATTTAATTTGTGCATTGTGTGACGTCATTGACAGATGGGCGCGCCGAAATCTGTATAAAGATTAGCGTTACCAACTACCCGTTGTGTCTAGTATACCGCGCAAGCGGAGTTGTATTTATAAACTTTTTAAGTGTAAGAGAGTATTTTTCACAAAAATACGCTTTCGGTCAGATGAGCGGTAGAATGTAGGTCCCATGTGTGAGCGTTGTCACGCATGTTAAACGTCCCTCGCTAGAAACAACAAGAGTTCGGTAAAATTCAAAATTTCCTGGTAGAAAAACCTCGCTTCCTGGTCAATGTGGTACCTTCGGATGGAGCATTGGAAAATCAAATATAGTGGCAGGTGGCTCTGTGGATTAGTTAGTTTGCAAGGTCGGGAGCTCGATTCCCAGCACGGACCGTTTTAAACAAGCATTTTTCACGAAAAACCGCCCTCGTTCGGATGAGAAGTAAAATGTAGGTCCGGTGTGTGTGCTGTCACAAACGTTAAAAGTCCCTACCTTGTTTGGAGCAGCAAGGGTTTGTCAAAATTCAAAATTTCCTGGTAGGAAGTCCCGCGCTTCCTGGCCAATGTAGTACTTTTGAGTAGAGCATTGGAAAATCAAATGTACTGTTAGGCGACTCCAGGCGGGTCCGTGGCTTGGTCGGTGATCCCAAGGTTTCGGGGTCAATTCTCGACAATGTGAGGCAAGAATTTTTACAAAAATACGTGCTCGTTCGTATGAGAGGTAAAAATGGAGGTCCCGTGTGTGAGTGTTGTCACGCACGTTAAAGATCCCTGCCTTGTGTGTGTGTGTGTGCTGTCACAAACCTTAAAGGTCCCTACCTTGTTTGGAACATCAAGGGTTTGTCAAAATTCAAAATTTCCTGGTAGAAAACCACCCGCTTCCTGGCCAATGTAGTACCTTTGGGTAGAGCATTGGAAAATCAAATGTACTGTTAGACGACTCAAGGCGGCTTGGTTGGTGATCCCAAGCTTTCGGGTTCAATTCTCGACAATGTTAGGCAAGCATTTTTACAAAAATTCGTCCTCGTTCGAATGAGAGGTAAAATGGAGGTCCTGTGTGAGTGTTGTCACGCATGTTAAAGATCCCCACCTTGCTCGGAACAGCAAGGGTTCGGCAAAATTTAAGATTTTCATGTAAAGGAAAACTTGCTTCCTGGCCAACAATGCAACACATTCGGGTAGAGCATTGGAAAATCAAAAGTAGTGTCATGCATTTTTGTGGATCAAACGGTTCATGCGAGACTACTAATCCCAATTTCTCAACTTCGATTCCCGACATGGGCAGCTGCATATTGACTTCGGAAAGGGGATGCCATCAATGTACCAGAAATATTAAGAACGAGACACACACAAAGAAACAAGTAAGAGGTCATCAATCGCTATATGGCAAGAACGATTAGACCAAAAGGAAAGGTAGAAGAAGAATTTTCATTCGGCTCGAAGAACCAAGGTACCAGACAAAGCCAAAAGTGAAGAGAACCACAGGGAAAAATAGGTAGGTAGTAGTGATGTATATAGCAAAGCCATTATTTTAGATTACTTTTAAAACATTACATTGTAATACAATCAGTAAGCCGCACATCGTTCGCTCTAGGATATTACACCCCGGCGGTAATGTATGAGAGCCACTACGTCAGTTGGAAGCACAAAAAAAAATATTTGTAAAATGACGCGCAAATAAGGTATTACGTCATATAAATGTTTTAAATTACTACATCACATGCAAAAAACGATAAATGTACTCACGTAACTGTAGGACTCCTTACAGCATTACGCTATTATGGCGGCAGCTGGCATCGGCGAGCATTGAGGTCGTGGGTCATCTGTCTACTCCCGGTTGAATCCAAATTCAAATTTGTCTTCTTCTTCTTTGTAGCGATACGACAGGAGTACAGGTAAAAGCGATAATAGGTACAAAAGACAAAGGAAACCTACATTACCTGAAAAAGAAGACAAGAAACGGCACCAAGATAAACCACTATTTTCGACGTCTGGCTGACCAGTCCTGACGTATCGGAAATTTACCACTTTCCTCCACACTCCGCGTCGGCGCAATCCTTTGCGCAAACGCAACTATTTGAAGTGACGGAAATGCACGCCAAGTCTTTTAAATTAATGACGCGAAATCACTTACAAATTAAAACTAAAATTGGAAATGTTTACGGCCGATTTTCGGCACGTAACAAGGAAAACTTGCAACATGCTTATCAAATGTTACGTTTTTGAAATTACCTCACCACACTTATCTTTTTGTATATTTAATCTTTTGGTTAGGACTTTTCTGAGTCTTTACTTTGTAACAACCACAATTAGGTTTCCTGCAGATGTCCTAGAACTCGGGAAGTTTTGGCTTACCATTATTAAACACACATTCTTATCGCCTGCTACAGCCTTCAGCAGAAAACTCACATCTTATTATCAGCAGTTATAAAAGACGAAGCACCAGAATAGTTGAGTAGTCTGTGTATGAGTATGATCCTAGTTCATTCCCTGCTCTGGAGCAAGTCGGCTCAAAGCCAACACTAAAATGGTGACTTAATCTTTTATGGCTGTTGAAACATTTTAACCAAGATAGTCACGTAAGTAATTTTTTCTCATTCTAATTGTCTAATACTTGTACTGCTTTATACTTTGTTATCAACATGTTATTTAGCTTTTAAGTTTATTTATTATTTATTAAATATACTGTTAGAATAGGAAACAATGATGGTACGCGTCTAACCAGTTCTAGGACTGAAGACCTAATGATGATGAAATATACTGTTGTTGATTTCGTCATTTTGTTACTCCACTCGTTACTAGATCCCAAGGTCCCTAGGACCTAAGTTAAGTACCACCTCTCGCTACTAAAGACTCTACCACCACATCACCTAGCTACGCCTTCACGCCCAAGCACAATTAACAATCATCAAAAGTAGCAATGAGCGAGGGCAAAGGTAGAACGGCATCAACACTGCCAAAGTCGTTAAAGAACATTGGAAAATTAAATGTACTGTTAGGCGACTCCAGGCGGCTTCCGTAGCTTGGTTGGTGATCCCAAGGTTTCGAGTTCAATTCTCGACAATGTTAGGCAAGTATTTCTACAAACATACTCCCTTGTTCAGATGAGAGGTAAAATATAGGTCCCGTGTGTGATTGTTGTCACACACATTAAAAATTCCATACATTGCTTGGAACAGCAAGGATTCGACAAAATTCAAGATTTCCAGGTAAAGAAAAACTCGCTTCCTGGCCAATGTAGCACCTTCAGGTGTAGCATTGGAAAATCAAATGTAGTGTCAGGTGTTTTCGTGTATCAGACGGTTCATGTGAGACTACTAATTCCAAATTCCCAACTTCGATTCCCGACACGGGCAGCTGCATATTGACTGCGGAAGGGGGATGCCATCAAGGTACGAGAAATATTAAGAACGGAGGCACACACATAGAAACAAGTAAGAGAGGCCATCAATCACCATATGGCAAAAAAAAAATAAAACCAAAACGAAAAGTAAAATAAGATTCTTCATCCGGCTCGAAGAACCAAAAGTGAAGAGAACCAAGGGAAAGATAGGTAGGTAGTAGCAATGGGCGAGGGCAAAGGTAGAACGTCCTCAACACTGCCAACGGATGCTTCTTCCGAAAAGAAACAGTACAGTCTTCAACCTCAAAAGACGGTTGGTTTCCTGCAGAAAAACAAAAGTAAAGAAAAGAAATGAGTAAGAAAACCAACAGTAATAGCCAAAACGAGACAATAACTGTCAAGCCTCGAGGTAAGCGAGAGAACAACAAGAATGCTGGATAAAAATTAAATTACTTCATTTTGCAGTAAATAGATTTAAATGACATTGTAGTAAAGCGTACTTATTGTAGGAAGATCTAATATACAGGATGGTGTCTGAGTATTGGAAGCAGAATCTATGTAAACGAGTAATGAAATTAAAGGCGTAAGGTTTCGTACACCGTCGGAAAGTAAACGTAACAAAGAACTCACCAATTCATACCAAATGTAGACACATGGCTTAAGACAAAACCATTCATATCGAATAGGGGTTAATGCACTTCTTGATAGGGCACGGACCCTACCCCATACAAACACAGATTCATAATAACCGATACAATCAAGTGCACATGTGGACCAAATTGGTGCACCTGAATTTCGAGACTCAGTATACCCTTAGGATCCACACAACAGGAATGTGACAAAATAAACAACGACCTACAAGACGGGAAGATGTTGAAGGACAATTACCTATTCCCATATATGAACTCACTAACACAGAGAACAACCAAAACCCTTCACGACCTGTACAGACTATAACCACAGACTAAATACAACAAAAAAAAGACAAAAACACGTGACTGACGATCTCTGGAACTATCGGTGGCGGGACCCAAATGATCTTGTGTTACGGTAATTTTCCTGTCATATACAACAGTTTTTGCTTATATTAAAGTACGAAAAATGTTCATTACGTTGGATTGGCTTTAAATATCGAAGGTAAGGAGTTGATTATTGTTTATCTATAGTAACTCATTTATTTTCTTGAAAGATTTCCAATTAAAAAAAAACCTACCCTATAATTCCTGGTAACCATGTGTTAAGTAATTTATTTTACCTAGGGTTATTCTAGCAACCTACCCTAATTTTTTGTTTAAAATATCTTTTGCATTGTCGTTTAAAAATTTAAAACAATACCTTTAATTTCGCTTATATTGCTAAATCAATATAACCTTAAAAATTACTTTTGTTATCTTACAAACTGAAAATGAAATCAAATTATTTTTGTTCAACACAATTAGCAGGTTTTTTTTCAAACACCCATTCCTAATGATATCTTATGTAAATTATACCATATGGTACCATAATTATTAACTCATGGATTACATGATTAACTTGAAACTTCTACCTGTCACCTTAATTTTAATTATATAAATATACCTTGCCTTCTATATAGCTCATGGATAAAAAATTTACCTGTAATATCATCTTCTGTACCCAAATATTATATAATTAATGAGCTTTTAAATAATTTATAACCTTTGACGGATCCTATCGTACATCTACATGGATATTAACCCCCTTACTGTACAAGTGTTCCAAACCTTATCATGCCCTATATATTGTTTTTAATTTTAAAAAATAGACCTCTCATTCCTAATAAATTTTTCTAGTGGTCACTACATGCAAATAAATCCAATTTCTTATTATTATTTCACCACCTAATACAACCATTTATCTTGGTTGATATATTTTGGTCTGAACAACTCATCAAATCTTGAGGACCTAGTAGCTGATGTCCGACTTATGCTCTACTCTTTGGATACCCATAAGATCACAACCCATGCCTTTGTAGTAAAAATTTAGGTTCCACAGTTGTGAATGGGTTGTCTGTACATTTGTTGCTGTTTTCACTTTTATCTGTTTTGAGATGATATTTAAATAATTCTATAAAGAGGTTTTATTCTTAACCGTTTATATTTATACTCAAAAGCCTTTTTGGGAACTGGTTAACGTCTAGTTGACTAGTCCATGCCTGCTTCTTAGCCTTTAAAAATGCATTCCGAAATGCCTCTCAAACCTAATCGATACAAACCACATAACACATGTGTGTGTTTTGTGGTACAAACGACGAAAGCTAGGCGATAAACCACTTAAAGAAATTCTCAACACTAATTCAATGTCAAAATGTAAGCTGGGCTAAACATGTATTTTCAGTTGTACGGTGGGTTGCCTATATGTGTGTTACCAAAAATTTTACCAATTGAGGTGATATACAAATAATTTCATAGAGTTTTTGCTTTTAACCGTACAAACCGTTCAGTTTGTGCGACCTCTTTTGGAAGTAGGTTAACTTATGAGTTAGTTTGACATCAAAAAGCGCTTTCTAGTTTTCAATTCATTCCAGAAGGTATCCGAAACGTAATTACGTAAGCCCAAAAACAGACATATGTTGGATTTTAAAACAAACAAAACCGCACTGATAAATATTCCAAGTACGTCACTAGTGTACAGTGGGTTGCCTATACATTTGCTCCGGTAGTTGTCATAATTTGCAATGATATTTGAATAATTCGATAAAAAGTTTACATTTTGAACAGTAAACTCCAAATTTTAGTCCATCTTTTGAAAGCCGCTTAACGTACACCAAGCTCATCTAAATAAAAAACTGCAGCACAATGCTCAATTTTCCTCTCAATTTACCATTACCTAACAGGGATGTGTATAACAGCACGCTTTAGTTAGTTCAGAGGTAAACATTTTAGTGCTTTCCATAAATTATCTTTATTAGTCGGTGAAAGTGTTGCTATAACATTAAATTACCAAATTATACTAAAATAATTTTCTGGGTCAGCTGTTTAAAATATTTTAATTGTGTACGTAAAGAATTAGATGGTTATCTCAACCTAGAACATTCTGCCTGTAATTAAAAAATATTTCCCGCCCTCGTTTCTTCGCGTTTGATAAATATCATACGAATCATTTCGTGAGTATTCTAATTTACAATTCTTTGTTGTGAAGCTAATTGTTAATCACTTTAAATGTAATGTACTTTCGTATGTAATTTTCAACATAACCTCAATGTTCATTTAAAACGCGGAGTAACGTCGTATAAAATTATCTAACTTTATTTTTGCAAATTTATTGTTTGATTCCAGTATTGATTGTGTTAAATAATGTAGTGTAACCGACCTGAAGGCTGACCCAACGCCCTCTATAATCGGCACACCGGGCTTCATGATCTAACATCTAATGGCAGTAGCTCGACGACTCCTACGTTGTGCTATTATAATGTGGCCCAATTTCACACTGGGAAGATAGCGTTAAGTCGGGAAGGTTTGAAATAAAACTACAGCATTTACCTAACTTGACTTTTAATCAAAACAATAACCACACAATCGGTCAGTCGCATGAAAGCCTAGAAAATTGACATTCTAAGCAAACAGTGCCGTACTCAACCTGGGCGATTGGAGCACGGCAGAGAAAACCCCAAACTGTCCTCACACTTCCAACTGCATTTGGCACATTTGGACAAAGACAAGTGACGTACAAGCACCCAGATCACCAGCATTGAATTTGACGGGATGTCAACTGTTACCCAGACATACCACACATGACAACTGAAGAAACGCTAGTCTTTTCTGGTAGGTACTGAGGTCGGCTAAGCCAATACTACACAGTTAAAGTTGAAGAGGGGGGACACCAGGAAGATGACCTGCACCTTGACTACCAATGTTCCTCCCCGCACGGACAAAATGTTAGTAATATTCAACAACGCTCGAACACTCGTGCCCACATACATACATTAACAATTTCCAGCCCGCGTTATAAAATATTGGCGTCGCCGTGGATGAATGTAGTAAGCGTAAGACTACGGATCTCAAGGTCCTGGGTTCAAATCCCGACACGGCCGACTGCTTGAAAAATGACAGGTGAGCATTTTTCACAAAAATTACGCCCTCGTTCGGATGAGAGGTTAAATGGAGGTCCCGTGTGTGAGTGTTGTCACGCACGTTAAAGATCCCTACCTTGCCTAGAACGGCAAAGGTTCGGCTAAATTCTAAATTTCCAGGCAACAAAAAACTTGCCTCCTGGCCAATGTAGTACTTTCTGGTGGAGCATTGGAAATGTAAATGAACGGTTATAAAATATTTCACAAAGGTAGCCGACTTCCTATTATTTGCACAAGAGTACAACTACAAGTACATTGACAAGACGACAGAATCGGTACTATTTCGGTTACCCACTGTCATCTCGCTCATGAGATAATGCTTTCTTTTTTATCGTTAGCGATGACGTTTGTCGCCCGGTATCTTGCCGGTCTGCCTCTGAAAGAATGGGTAGAACTTCCCATGGTAATCAGATAGGGTGACATTGCCCTTGTGTAATCTGATCTGTTTTTCTTTTATCTTTTACCTTTCCTACTCATCAACCATTTTCCTACTTATTGTAGTGTAACCGACCTGATGGCTGAACCAAATGCCCTCTATAAACGGTACACCGAGCTCCATGATCTAACATCTAGTGACAGTGGCTCGACGACACCTACGTTGTGTTGTTATAATTGTACCCAAATTCACACTGGGAAGATGGCGTTAAGGCGGGAAGGTTTGAAATAAAATTACAGAATTTACCTAACTTAACTTTAATCAAAACAATGACCACTAAATAGGTCATTGGCATGAAGGCCTAGAAAATTGACATTCTAAGCAAACAGTGCCGTACTCAACCTGGGTGATTGGAGAAAGAGCACGGCAGAGAAAACCCCAAACTGTCCTCACACTTCCAACTGCATTTGACACATCTCGACAAGGACAGGTGACGTATAAGTAACCAGTTCACCAACAATGAATTTGACGGGATGTCAATTGTTACACAGACATACCATACATGACAACTGAAGAAACGTAGTTTTCTGGTAGGTACTGAGGTCGGCTAAGCCAATACTACCCAGCTAAAGTTGAAGAGGAGGGACACCAGGAAGATGACCTGCAGTTTGACTACCAATGTTTCTCCCTGCACGGACAAAATGTTAGTAATATTCAACAAGGCTCGAACACTCGTGCCCACATACATACATTAACAGTTTCCAGCCCGCGTTACAAAATATATCACAAAGGCTAGCCGACTTCCTATTATTTGCAAAAGGGTACCACTGCAAGTACCTTGACAAGACCACATGAATCACTGAAATGAACTCATGGTATAATTGCGCATGGTTAAAAAGGCGCTTATTAATGAATAGACTAACTCCAACATAGTCGTAAATGCAAACGCGAATGGCACGAGATGGTCGGTCATACCAGAGGTTCAATTTAACTACATCACAAACGTTAAATACTAGTTAATTATATAGGAACATCGACTAGATAATAGGATAAACAAAACAATAAACATATAATTATGTTAAACCAAGATATGAGCGGTGTAGTTGTGAATGTGATTAAAATGCTAAAATAAAACAATTACATATAAAATAAAAATGTCAAATGCATCACAAATGTCAAACATTATAAAACATGTAGGTAGCAAATACATACCCAAAATTCTATAGCACAAATACAAGCCTAGATTCAGGCATTAAATCTTTATATAAATGTATGTTAGTTAAATATATTATACCTAGTAAGTAAACGTTAAAAATTATTCAATATAATTACATCGGTTAAAACGTACTTTGTTAAAATTAAACACATCGTGGTATTACAAATTACAAACAAAAAATATACACATCTTTGTGGTTAATTCAATAAAACCCAAAAACAAATACAGCATTGTAATATAATACTGTTCGTATTCAAACTTGCCTAATAATTTGATTCAATATATCAAGGAATTATGTGTTGGTACTAATTGCTCGTATAATCACAGTAAAGGTACATTCACTATTGATTCGATAACAGGTGCAATGCAATTGGAATTACCACTTTTTATCAAATACTAAATAAACATTATTTTAAATAAATAAATATTAGTTTGACTCTAGGTTAGATACTAAATAAACAATTCAGATAAATAAATAGTAGTTTTCAGTTGTTAAACCAAACAACACTCATTTACACATAAAACGTGCAATAAAATCGTAAATCATCTATATTAAATATACGTAAAGCAACCGGCATCAAATTCTAAGCAAAAAACAACAGGTAACACATAAATATTTCCTTCAATGATTAAATAACTAACGGTTTTACAATAAGTACCAACATCACACTCAAAACCAAGCTGGAATTACCAGATGTAATCAGACTACCTGAAATAACAACCACATTATCAACTTATAAAACATTACCTTTTTAACCGCCAAGGGAAGCTTTTTTGATCTGTCATTTTGAAAATTAAAAACAAAGTCGTTTAACCTTGTCGATTAGCTCGATCGTCCCTACACATGCGCCTCGTATAATGTAAATCCTGACATCACGGAGTGCGTTCAGAAACCTGCAAGTGGTTACCGAGCTATTCTAACAAATACCTTTAAATATCGAAATGTACACTATAATATTTGCAATAATTATCAACAAATGAGAAATCGACTTAGAAACACTACGGATCACTTCAATAACTTCAAGTTTTTCTGATATTTGTTATAGTAATTTGGGGAAAAAGGGTAAACTAATCCGGATTATATAAGTTGACATAATAAATGAAACATTTAAGAAATGGTTTCAAGCTTTTATAGTAAAATTTATTTTTTGAGACGTTATTTAGGTAATAAAGCTATTAATTATCGAAATAACAAAAACCTCCCAGAATGTTATCATTATAATTTACATACCACTGTGTAATTTTCATTGAATACATAGCATCATATATCACGTAAAAAACCGTAGTAAAACAGTTTGCAGTTAAAGAAATAATAAAAAGCAAGTACGCTAACAATACACAAATAAAAGTTTTAAAAGCACCCTCTGCCGTAATTCAATAAAGGATTATGTAGGTTATTTTATTGAAAATGCAATCTAGAAACCTGAAGCTAGTTTTCAAGTCGGATAAGAATCGAAAATCTAGTACATTGATTGTTCACTCTTTGTAAATTGCCAACACGCGCAATTAATATATGTGACACCCGCTTCGGCTAATGACTAGTGAATTTTTAGGTTAGAGGCACATGCAGATAGAGTTACGTTTTGCACCTCCAGTTGTTACGCGAATTAATTCGTAACACGCTCTTTCTAATTACAAGATAAATAGTTTCTACTTCTTATATTAAGTCTATTATTTGTTTGTTTCAAAGATCCGACCCTGGTTATTTTATAAATTATTAGTTATGTTGTAGGATTGGAATGATTTTAATAAGTATAAATACGTTAAGATACACTTGGGGATTGTTTATCGTTCTCGGGAATGTGCTGTGAACACGCGTTATTGAAGTGTCAAAGTTCTATATTCCAATTGGTTGTAGAACATCAGCCGATTTGAATACCAATCCCGGAGCGATGAGTAAGTGTAAACGATGAAGGTAATTTACATGCAGTTAAATCGATCACTTCAGTTGAGATAGCAATTGCGTTTTCGGAATGTGTCGATGTAGTGCCCATAATTCATCGCTCCTCCTTTTTTATCCTCTCTTAGGACACAACAGCTACATCGGCAAGCACCACACCACGTTATAAATGTGCTGAGAACCGGACTACGAGAACCTAAGAAGTCGATTTCGCTGCAGGAGGACATAATGAGTGATAATCTGTTATTACTATTATATAGAAATGTGCAGCTCCAACTATAAAATATACTAAGTAAGGTTTGGGATTTGTATCAAAGCGTACTCGAAATAACCCTTAAAACATGACATGAAGCTAAAGACTAATAGACCGATGTTGCTGGGAGTGACACAATGTTCGGTCATCTCAGTGCTTTGGATAGAATCACATTCATTTATCGTATCTTACATTTTCAACCCATTTGTTGCAGCATATTTATAGCTACATTTAGATTTATACGAAATTAAATTTCCTTCGGGACGATAAAACCTCTCAAATTAGAATACTAAAATTTACCCCGTGGAGATCCTAGTTTCAGTGCGTCTTTCCTCTCAGGGGGTGTGTCCAGATGTTTGTTGTTTGGTTATCAGTTATCTTTTATCGACGAAGCGCCTGTATTTTGTATATCGGTACGGGATAGGTAACGAAGGGAAAGGAATCACTTCGTCGACACTCGGTAACTCTACCTAATATGTCCGCAATTGAGGAAGCCCAGTAATAAATTCCGCTCGATTTGACGCTAGGCTCTAACGAATCATCGTTTCTTCTAAGATATGTTAAATGTTCTCATACTAAACTGTTAGACAGCTGCATTTTAAGTATGAAAAATGCAATCGTTACGGTTACCCATACCACAAATCATAATTCAATGTCCAGACTTACGTGAAAAGCAAATCTTTGTGTGGTTTTTATGTAACGCTTATACTAAACATAATAATAATGGAGAATTTCTCCATGCGGGGGTTATAAATCCCATAAACTTAAATAACACAATAAAAAGAGGAAGCCTTTTTGAAAACGGCGCAACACTAATTTACACATAAAACGTGCAATAAAATCGTATATCACCTATATTAAACATACGTAAAACAACCGGCATCAAATTCTAAGCCACACAATTCTAAGCAACAGGTAACACAAATTTTTCCTTAAATTATTAAATAACTAACGGTTTTACAATAAGTACCAACATCACATTCAAAACAACGCTCTGATTACAAGATGTAATCAGGTAACCTTAAATAACCACTACATTGTAAACTTAAAAACTTTAACTTAATAAAAAACCGCCAAGTGAAAAGTTTCAACCATCCACCTTGACATCTCAAAACAAAAGTCGTTTAACCCTTGTCGACTAGATCGACCTTCTCTACACATGCGTCTCTTTATACTGTAAATTCTGACGTCGCGGAATGTGTTCAGAAGCCTGCAAGTGGTTTCTGAGCTACTCTAACAAATACCTTCGAATATCGAAACGTACACTATATTTTCAATAATTATCAACCAATGAGAAATCGACTTAGAAACACCACGGATCACTACAGCACCTAATGCTACTTTTCCACCTTGTAGTCCGTATACTAGGTCGGTTTTTGCGAGAGACGGTATACCCTTCAACTTGCACAAAAACGAACAGCGAGTTATACTATTCTTCTGTGACAAATCAATTATCGTTGATTTGCTTGTACCAAAATTAAAAGAACAATGCGAAAAAAAGCTTGAACGACTTAGTAACAAGAATGAAAAGATATATCACTTACCAAAAGGGCAATGTGTGGTAAAATTAACTGATCCTCCTCTTTATGACCTTTTGATAAATCTGGAACCCATTCTAACAGATGGCTTGGAGTTGAAGTTAACGTGCCGTTGTTGTTGAACGTAACGTTTTCATGAGACATCAGTTCTCTGCAAATAAAGCTCTTATAATGACTATAAGTAAACATCTTATGAAGCAAAATATCATACGTAAAACTCGAGCCTGTTTAATACAAAATTACCATAGTAACACTAAATTGTTTATTTTCCACGAATTTAACGACATATTATGCATGGAAATGCAATGCCGAACAAGATAATCTTAAGCAGTTTACACAGTTAAAGCTTGCACATTGATATCGAAATTGATTAATTACAACTTATTTTTGATAATCGAAGGAATATCATAAATAAAATAAATTATAAGTCACAACGTAATTTTGGGAGCAATTTTCTCAAAATAGCGGCGTAAGCAGTGATCAAAGGCACATTGTTTTCAAAACTTCTTGACCTTTGTTAAAAAAAAAGAAGTATTTATAATATAAAGAGGTCCAGACGTCTTCGGGACTCTTCGGAATTCGCGGTTCACTTGTGGAACAACGTGGAGTAATAACAAATTAATGTCGCGTACCCCAGGTATGGCGCCGGGCAGCGTCACTGATTAGATATTAAGCAGGTTATGAGGAGCACGGCTATTACGTGGTTTACTTGTGCTTAACCATGGCGACGTGCTCCAGGTGCGGCGACGCGCAGAGTAACAGGTGGAAATTAAGCAGGCTGCGTGCTGAACTATAGCGACATGCCCCAGGTACGGCGCCGGACAACGTAACTGGTCAGGTATTAAGCAAGCTATGGAGAGCACTGCTATACGAACCCCAGGTATGGCGTCGGGCAGCGTAGCGGATCAGAATTTTAAGCAGGCTATGGTGAGCACTGCGGTACGTGCCCCAGGTGTGGCGGCGGGCAGAGTGATTAGTCGGATTCTTAAGCAGGCTATGGGGAGCACTGCTTGTTGAGGTAGTTTACAGGCTATGGTAAGCACTGTAGTTGAGCCCTCACGCTGTGGTGAACACTAAAGGTACTGAATTTTGCAGGATTCGCAATCGTATTTATATGCTTTCTTTCCCCATGCAAAGTATGTTGAAAAAAGGTTAGTGGAAAGGGTATCCAATAGATTCGCTAGTTTAAGGGTAGCACATAAAATGAGTTGCAGATTCCGATTTTCTAGGCCCTTGTTCTATGTTCTGCACGTGTACTTTGATATAGGGTAACAAAGCATATTTCATAACGCAATAACACATAGATATTGGAGGAAAAAACGTACGTGACATTAGGAATGTAGAAATTGCCACATTTTTGTAAAGCCCTGTATGGGTAAACAAAATATGGAATCATAAGTTTTGGTATACGTGCAGAATTAAATGTAAAATTTAATAAATTCTTGTACAAAATTATATCTACGTAATGTTTCAAGCATAAATTACAACACTTGTTAGTAAATTCCAATACAAAACGTTGAAGTACGTGCAAAGTTAAATGCATAGAGTAAGCAATTTTGAATAAACTCAACAGATTAAGAGGTAGGAGGGAACGAATTTGTTCTACATAAGAAACATAAGCTGAAAAGAAACATTCATTCCATTAACAACGCACGGCTGTACCAGTCTAGACGAATTTATTACGTGAATCTGACATTAAGTAAAGTCAAAAGTGACATAAAATAAAATTCAAGTGAAAAATAGTAGAAGTGCGCCTGAATAACGAGTTAGTAAAAATTTGCCGAAAGTACTAAAAGCGTAAGTCTAAATTTAATTAAAATAAACATAATCTTTACCATTTATTAATTTAGGGCTCTAAGTAATGTTCTAAGTAATCATCTAAGCAATGTTTTACGAAATAATCTAAGAAATTATCTTAGTAAGGATCTAAATTAATTATCTAAGTAATGATCTAAGTAATGATGTTAAACTAAATAAGCAACTAAAGAATTCTCTAAAAAACTTCAGAGCATTGGACAAACTCACAATTATTGGGTTAAAAGCCAAGCTAAAAGGGTCAACAACTGGAATTAGCAATCGATCTGGTTCAATAAGCTTCCGTAAAAGTCAACAGAAAGATACAAGGTCAGAATTTAATTTTATAATTTCTTGAATGTTGCATGTCATATTTCATAAGCGTAAAACTCACATGTAATATAGGTAACTTTTTGTGTAAAAGGTCAACAAAAAACTTTAGTGGGTACGTAAAAATTACGTTAAAAGAGGAATAGTTTTTTTGAATGTTCAATGAAGCTTTCAATATAAAACAATTATTTTTGCTGGTTAAATTGCTTAAAATTTGGTAGTGAACAAATTTAATAAGAATATTTTTATTTGATAGTACAAGGATGTAGAGTTATAAATTGTACATTTTCTTAGCCTATTATACAAAATTTGGTGAATTTTGTTTGTCTTATTCTGGTATATGAAGTGTTAGAGGGGAGTGGGTAAGTATTCCATGTTATTATATCGTCGTTCACTCTGTGCAGGGTATAACTGAGCTAGTCGATGCATAAATTTACTTGTGTTGATTTTAAAATTAATTTAGATATTTTAGAGGCACAGAAGGGTGGCCGTTAGCAAAGAAACTGAGTGTTTAAACACACCGAGTGTACGGCGATATCGTAGCAATATATATATATATATATATATATATATATATAAATTAAGACTAAATAATCTTTTTTGGTCTTAATTTATACATTACAACGTCCAGAAATATATAACAAATATATATGTATATATATATATATATATATATATATATTGTTATGTATTCAAAAGGTTAAATTTGGGGTAAGCTATGCAATTTCAAACACCCTGTATAGAGAAACGAACTAATTTATTTACGCGCAAAATTTATTTCATTTATGTAATTTAAACGAACAAGCATTGACGTATTTTTATAATTAATGATTGAAAAGTAATAGGTTCATAAAGAAAACCAGTTTTTAAAAGCAAATAGAAACGCATAGTTAATTTAATCTATTTTAATTCAACGTGTAATAGATTAAGAAACACACCGGGGTATAGAAAATCAATAATCCGAAGGCAAAAGGGTCGTGGTACCAGACAAGAACGTCAATTGTATCGAATACCGTAAAATATAAGCTCTTAGAATTGTTGTTTAAACGGTCGATAATTAAGAACACCTGCATGTTTGAAAAGGTTACCTTCGTCGAATTTATATGCATAATAACGCGGGCTTCAAAGAAAATATTTCCAACCGTCAGTTGCTTCGAATAAACAAGCTAACAAAGTTTCTTAAAGAGCGGAAGGAATGCACGATCAATAATATGCTACAGATAAAGACGGATATAAAAGGATTGGTTTCAAAACGCACGTTCGTATCCACGTGGAGTCCTGAGACGCGGTCAGCAATATCGATTTTCTAGAACTGAAGTGGAGTTGGAACGCGACATCTAATATGCATAAGACAGAGATAAAAATATTACAGGCGAAGTTTTATGACGACACAGGACTATATCATTGGTTGAAATAGATAGTTTTACAACGGACAAACACGCCACATGTGAAAGCGATTTTTCGGATTAAATTGTGTGTCTGAGATAAATTTCTGGGAGCTTTAAGTCAGTTAGATTAGAATTTGCAGAAATATTATTTTAAATTAAGTATTTCGCGTGAAGTGGGGCCGAGTGGTGGTATTTTAAGGATATAAATACTCGGAGAGAATGAGGCTCGTTCTCTTTTGATTCTCTTTGTATTTTCATCGCTTTAGATTACGTATAATTATCAACCGACGCTTGTGAGTATTGAAAAATTGTATAATTCAGTAAAAATTGTATTAGCACTCATAACGTGGTAAGTTGAGGCCTTGTAGTTATTAACGTGTGTATGTAAAACTAACTAAATTTCATTCTGAATTTAAATTGGATTGTTAAGGGTACATGGGTTAATTAATTTTGTAGTAATTATATGCAAAGTAAAAAGCATACATTAATAAACTGGGTTATTATGAGCTCACCATACTCCAGTGTGCAATAAATATAGGGCATTATTTGGGGCCCATCTACTCCAATTGTATTAAATGTGTTTACTAATAAAAATTTAAAACAAGGACTTTACAAAAATATCACTTATTAAATTGTAACCAAATTGTATATATATATATATATATATATATATATATATATATATGTTAATAATTGTTTGTAAATAGCGGTAAATAAAGATTGTATGATTGTTGTATTATTTGATGATTTTATTGAATGGTGTGTGAGTGGGAAGGAAGAATTATTGTAAATTTATGTATCCGAGAAGAGGCACAGCTGAGCTAGCCAGGGAAGCTGTGCAAGATATTTTGAAGCAGAAATCAGGGTAAGAAAAATTTTTTTTGTGAACTTTTCATTTTGAAAAGTATTTAAAGACTCACTCTCGATTCTTAAACGTTAAACCCACGATCCACAGCACTCTTATATTAAAACATAATCCACAGCAATATATATATATATATATATATATATATATATATATATATTATGTCAGCGATAGAGTAGTTCTACAGGTAAAATGCGTGATGAACGCGATTACAAACGTTTGTTGTTATGGAATTCACTTCGAGATAGCAGCGTAGAGAGGAGCAGAAAACGATCCACAGTAAAGCAAAGCGGGGAGTCGTGCTCAAGCCTTTGAACCGAAGCGCGCGTCGCACCTTTACTGACTTCCCGAGAACAATGTAACGCGCTTGCATCAGAAGCACGGGGCATGTACTCTTTTCGTATTCCTTTTTTCTTTGTTTTGCCCATATCATTCAATATACGCGCATCTGCACACACATGTACGCACGCACGCATGCACGCACACACGTAAATACGCACGCACGCACACACGCACACACACACTCACACACACAATACACGCACGCAATCATGCACCCACGCTCGGACGTGCACACCCACACGTGCGCACGCACACAAAAAACTCAAAACACACAAAGTTCAATAATGAGTGCAATAATAAGTCTAATAATATTAAGGGTAAAAAGGCAAAAATATGTATAACAAATTGTTACGTGCCGAAAATCGGAACTAGACATCTTTTTAGTTTAGTTTTGATATGCGGGAGTTTCGCGCCTTAAATTTGAAAGACTTGTGGCGCGTGTATTTCCGTCACGTCAGAAGTGCGTTGCGCGGAGATTCGCGTCAACGCGTGTGGGGAGTTTCCGAGAGACGCTGAAACGTGGCCTTTTGCCTTTGAACTTCCAGAAGAGTGGTTGGGTTTTTGGTATCGTATCGTATCTTTATCTTTATTTATGTAGATCCCTTTTCTCTGTTATCTTTGTTTGTCGTCCCTATAAACCTGTTCCTTATCGTTCCCTACATAGGTAGAAGATAAATTTTGGAAGCAACCTGGCCCGATAACAGTCCACATCGGAGAACCATTTTTAAACAATCCGGAAGGGAGCCCTGAGTAGCTAGCTGGAGCAATCCCAAAGGACGCTATGCCCACCATCTGTAAATAATCCGGAAAGGAGCTACGAGCAACCCTGAAGGAAGCTATCCTGTGAGACGCTTATATATTCACGTAAGTTCCCCGTGTGTGGGATTTTTCTTATAATACCTTTTATGAAATTGGCATATTACGTCAATTACGTGTAATAATTTGCATATTGTGTGACGTCATTGACATATGGGCGCGCTAATTTCCACATCATGGATTAGCGTTACCAACTGCCGTGGTGTCTCTTATACCGGGTTTGCGGTGTTGTAAGAATCACGCTTAAATGTAATAAAATTTAAGAAGACACAATATGAGCGCACTAAGATCTGGAGTTGTTGCGAAGTGTAAGCTGCCGTGGAAGGTGTTTTGGACAATGCCGTAGAAGTAGTTGCAGTGTGTCGAAGAGCACGACCGACCTGAAGTTGGTATAAGTATTTCCACAAATTAGTAGGATTTGATGATAACTGTCAAAGAAAAAATTTTCTTTTCATTAAGTCAATCAATGGTTAAATCAGTATCCTGGCAGTGGATTTCCTCATGGTTGGAGTGCATAATCTATAATTGCACCCGACTTATGTACTCTCACCACGACTTGATCTGGGAACAGACACAACCAAAAAAAATAAAGTTAGGATGTAGGAAAATAGTTGACTACTAGGAAAGGAATACATAAAGGTTGTAAGGTGACGGCGTACTGCAGTTCACCTTATGTAACGAGAACACAACGGTGTTTTACCAATATTTCCTTTTATATTAAAATAAACAGGAGACGAGATTTGAGCATCTTTATTGTAGCACGAACACAAGAATACTGAGTATAGACATTTACAGCCACCGCATGGTGGGGTGAAAGGGCAAAACTGGCACGCAGGCCGTCTCATTTCCTAGCTATAACGGTACATTAAAAGAATGTACTAACATACTACCAAAGTACAATTTATTGTCATGATGGGACGTAACAAAGGTAAAGTATAAAAAAAGAACATATCATATTAGACAAGGGCAGTGTTATAGCTTTTTTTCCTTGGGATAGGAGAAGCTGTTTTAGCCTACCCCCGACTGGCTCAAAGACATCAATTTGCGAGAAAGTATGGGACTCGCCTAGTTAGCAGAGATACCCACTAAACTCCTTTCTCTCTTCTCTCTTGTGACAAAACACCCTGGGACCACCGTAAGGTATTACTTCAGGGTGTTTGAGGGGAATGGATCTTAGTGCGAATATTCTCATGGTCTGGTTTTTTAGATTCCTTCCTGCAGTTCTCTATCTCTAATTTCTGTTTATTAGATATTACGTACGTGACGTATTTATCTATCTCCACCCAATTCTTTGGTAATTCGAGCATGAATTTCATCATGTTTCCCATCGTTAGCTGTTCTCCCATACAGAGCTCGACCATTGTCCTCCTCGTATGCCATCTATTAAATTCAAATAGAGTGTGCTCTATATAATCGTTTTCTCCACACACGATGCATAGGGCGTCTCTTTTTTTCCGAAATTTTTCCAGGTAGTTTGCAAAACAACCATGGCCAATCAAGACCTGGGTAAGGTAATAGCCAATCTCTCCGTGTTTCCTAGTGAGGCATGGTTGTAACTCCGGTATCATCGTTTTTGTCCATCTGCCTTTTTCAGACGTGTCCCATCTTGCCTGCCTGGTTTTTAGAGTTATTTCTCTCGCTTCTATTTTGTTTAGATTTAATTATCTCATGTCCCTCCGCTCTTTGGCGCATAAATCAATTGGTATGACCCCAGCAATTACCAAGATTGCATCGGTAGACACCGTTTTATACGCACTGGCTATTATTAAAGCCATGCGCCTCTGTATTCTCAGTATAATACTCTTTTAGTTGTAGGCTTGCATGCCATCCGCCCAGATTGGAGCTCCGTTTAGTAATATGAGGTCCGTAACCGCTGTCAGAACTCGTTTCTTGCTAGCTTTCGGACCCACTATATTTGATAACAAGCGACTGATTCCATTTGCGGCAGTTTGTGCGTGCTTAACTTAATTTTCCAGATGGTTCTTATGGGTGTTGCGGAACCCCCGAGTACCTAACGGACTCCCGAAGTTTTATTTCCACTCCCCCAACCTTTATTTGGAAAGACTTTACTTTTCTTTTTCCAGACATCAGTATAGCCTCAGTTTTGGTGGTACCACTAAATTGTTTATTTTCCACGAATTCAGCGACGTATTATGCATGGAAATGCAACGCTGAACAAGATAATCTTAAGCGGTTTATACAGTTAAAGCTTGCACATTGATATCGAAATTGATTAATTACAACTTATTTTTGATAATCGAATGAATCTGATAAATAAAATAAATTATAAGTCACAAAGTAATTTTGGGAGCAACTTTCTCAAAATAGCGACGTAATCAGCGATCAAAAGCTCAACGATTTCAAACTTTTTGACTTTTGTTCAAAAAAATCTCCTTAACGAGTAGATTAAATATGGAACATTCTAGAATCTATTACGGCACCAAAAACATAGCTATAAAATTAGTCATAGTCATTCTCTTTTATTTAACACAATGAAGATTGTTAAGTGGCGGAGCATGATGAAGTCATATAAAAAATTAAATAATAAAGAAGAAAGCTTTATTATTGTGAAAATAAGACTATAAATAATGTAGCAAAATAGTGGCCAGTAAATTGCTTCATTATATTATGGTAGCTATTAGGTATTGTCTCATTAATTTTTAAAGCGTGTACGCTTCCTTTTCCTCATACGTAAATTAATTTTATGAATATTACAGAATTTACCTCTTTCAGATTAAATCTAATTAGTGAGTGACATTTAAGATTACCTTCTTGTACAAAATTTCTTCATTTGTATGAAACGACAGTGTTAAATGGCCTCACAATCACCACTGAACCTTGTTACGTGCCAAAGTGGCCCTTAAACACATGCATTAGGTTAAGTTTGATGTATGGAGGTTTCGCGCCATAATTTCAAAAGACGCGGTGCGCGGAATTTTAAAAGACTAGGCGCGTACTCCCGATACGTCATAGTGAGTTTGCGCAGATTGCGCGACGCTAGAGGGTTGGACGAATACTGGACAAAGAGTGGGGAAAAGTGGTGAGAGTTTTCCGTTAGACGCTTGAACGTGGCTGTTTGCCTTTAATCTTCAAGGAGTGTGGTCGGTCAGGTATCGTATCGTGCTTAGCTTTACCTATGTAGTTTCCCTGCTTGCTTATCTTTTGTTTGTCGACCCTTACCTGTTTTTTTTTTGTCATTCCCTGCATAGGTAGGTGATAAATTTGGAACCACCGAGGCGAAACGTACTGCACGACCCTAGACGAGTCGGATGTCCATGTCCCGCTGAAGCACCGGAGCTGGTCCGAACGCTTTTGTAGAGCGTCGGCGTATCATCTCTAATTCCTCCGGGATGGAGCCCTGATGGATTTCAATGGAGGCCTACCTTAGCGCAACTCCGTCAAATGCCGGATATCTTATGTGAGTATTCTTTCTGTTAAAATTATTCGCTTTTATCTTTCATTGTTTAAATATGTAAATTTCCGAAACATTGCGCAATATACAGTTTGCATTGGTGACGTCATTGGTAGTGGCAACGCGAAATCTGTAATAAGGTTGTCGTTGCCATCCGCCAGAGGCGTAGCCCGCTTTTCTCATTGCGCTTGCGCGATGTATTTATGAACTCTTAAACTGTATTACCGACTTTGTAACTGTATTTATCGACGTACTTCGTAAACTGTTTTATCGACTCTTTAAGTGTAAGAACTATCACCATATAAATTGTAATAACCTTTGAATTAAGACTTTAATAATTTTTGCATATTGTACCGCAGGAATCGACCTCACGATCGCTCGTGATTATTAAACCGCTTAAATTAATTTCCTCGGATTCTTCAGCGCACTCTGTTATTCAGGAGAATTGAGCACACAAACAAAAGAACGTTAAAACAGGTAATTTAAATGTGTTCATTTCTTCTACTGAGCAAGGACGAGCAGGCTTTAGCTGATATCAAAGTCAAGATTGCAGTAGTGCACGGTACCGCTATACCTGACAGAGTTGTGGTTGGACCTTTTAGCCGAATGGTCTACACACGCTGTGACACTACGAGTTCCTACATGTGATTTTTCACTATTCCATCCAAAAGTACTAAACTGGCCAGGAAACGAGTTTTTTTTTACTTGGAAATTCTAATTTAGCCAAACCCTTACTGTTACAAACAAGGTAGGGATCTTTAACCTACTTGACAACACTCACACACGGATATTTGCGAAAAATACTCGCCTAACATTTATCAAACGGAAAGTGTCGGTATTCGAACCAGGAACCTTGGGATTAGTAGCCACACGCAAACCAACTAAGCCACGTAGCCGCCTACTCTATGATTCCGCAAACATGATGCGGATACGTTAGCTGACAGTAGGATTAGAATAAGATTGACTCATTGTACTAAGGAATGTAGAACAGAGCCAAAGAGGTGCCGAAGGTGTTGGAAATACGGACATCTGAAATCTGAATACAAAGACGTAGGCACATCAGCCTGTCGCAATAAATTTGGACAGGAGTGTACTGGCCCGCCCTTGAAGGATGCGATGCCGTGCGGTTGTGTGTCTAGCCACGTGTCCTCCGGTCGTGTATTAATGATTGTTGATTTGTTAACTTAGTGAGCTATGAATTATTTAGTAGTTTCAATCGATGTGGTAGTGACCGCATCTTTGAAATTCGTTCATTGTTGGATTACTATAACAGATAAGTTTGAGTAGTTAGAATTTTGTTCATTTGCGAATAGCAACGCTGTATGTGTATATCTATAAGGAGTGTCGTTTAACTTCGTTGCGATTGTATTTTACGGCACGCCGAGTATCGTGCATTCGTTTCTACTATGTTACATTTTTTTATAACATTATTTTATTAAACCCATATAAAATAGGCTGCGAGTTGGTTCATTCTTTCTAAACAGGTAATAGCGAGACAACAAAACTATACCAGAATCTAAGTGTATCCAGAAGGGTTGTTGCTAGCCAGGGCCGACACCTCAAAGGCAACCGCTTCTGTGACGAGTCATATAGCAAAGACAAACATTACAGGAGGGAAATACGAGGGAGGATTGTCAAAATGAACCACATTGTCCCATTTGTGACAAAGGTTAGCACTTGAGCTGCAATGGACCCCGCGAAGTTCTCTGCCGGACTCTGATTGCTGCTACATCAGCAGAGAGAACCATCTGACGGAATACCGGACTGGCACTTGCTACGCCGCAATAATACAAGCCAGCTTGTCTTATATCAGTGCATACATCCCCGAATAGTAGTAGGGATGCATATATAGAATCAATTAACAAACTGCAATAAATACTCGTAGAGGCGAAAGATGAAGTCCTAGAAGTGATGGTCGCTGACGAATTTAACGCCAAAGAAACTGTCTGATGAGAGACGGTATGTGACGAGAAAAATTATTGAAAGAGTGGGTGACGTCGTTAGGATAAGATGTCTTGAATGACTGCGATGAGCCGCGCACCGGTGAGATCAACTGAAATTTCTTATGTGGATCTTACTATGACCTCCAACGCCTTAACGAAAGATAGTAATAAATGGTCAGTACCGGGAGAAGAAAGCTATAGCGATCATCGTTTTATAGCAACTGTGTGAAGACACCGTAGAACAATCGATAGGCAATTAATCATTGGATACAAGGATACTCCAGAGATAGTGAAAGGCCTTAAGCTGTTAACGCGAAGAATAAATAGAAGAGACCGTACTGAGGAATTGGCAATAAACGTGCAGAAAGTTTATAGAAAGACTACAAATAATGCGAAAGTCCTATCAGCGATTGGTATACCCATTGGTGAGCAGTCTGTCGCAATAAACTTGGACAGGAGGGGCATACAAGGAAGGATTACCAAAATGAACCTCACTTCTATTTGTGACAAAGGTGAGCATCCGTAAAGCTGTAAAGCTTTCTGCCGGGTTCTGATTGCTGCTAGATCAGCAGAGTATGCCATCTGACGGAATACCGGACTGGCACTTGCTACGCCGCAATCGATACAAGTCAGCTAGACTTATATTGATGTATACATCTCTGAATAGTGGTAGGGATGCATATCCACATTCAATTAAGGAACTACAACAAATACTTGCGGAAGCAACCGATGAAGTCGTAGAAGTGATGGTCGTTGGTGATTTTGCTACGTACAATGACGTAGCCGAAAAGTTAACTACCATGCGAAGAGGGGAGGGGTTCCAACACAAAAAAATACATCGGAAATTGTTGAAGAATTTAATACTAAAAAGGAATTTATGTAAATAAAATAACCAATTATTGCCGAAAATAAACGTAACAAGTTCTTCTCTCCCCCCAGCAAAATTAAAAGGTCGGGGTAGGGAAGCAAGAGTACGGGAGTGGGCGGTACCAAAAAAAACCCAAACAAACAAAAGAAAATTCGCTCAAAACTAAAAGAAAACACGTTACGAGAGCAAAAGAAACCAAAAAAAAGAACCACCTAACAAAATACAAAAAAACCTTTATCCGGCTCGAAGGCCCAATATTAATAAGGGAGAAAGAAAAAGAAGAGAAAAAAAGAAGGGAAGACGGGTAATAAGTAATTAAGTAGGACAAAGTGGAACGGTCTCAGCACTGCGGAGTCGTCAACGGACGGATGTTTTCCAAAGAAACAGTAAGATTATCGACCTCCAAAGAAGAAAAGGAACGAGAAAGAAAACCAGCACTGCCAACAAAAACAGGACCCAAAGGTCAAGCTTCAAGGATGTAAAGGAACAACAAGGAAGGACGAGAGGAAGAGAGGAGGAGCGCTGGTAACAGAAACGATGTACTATCAACTGTGGTAACCAAAAATCTCAATATTCGAAGGACCAAAGAAATGCTAACTAGTCCTAAATTTGACTAAGTCGTGGTTTCCGAAGAACGAAAGACGGACTAGAAAGCACCTACCACAGGAGTGGATGGATGAAACACAATCGGACCTGGGAGCGACAGCAAAGAAGACCAGCAAAAGGATAGGGAAAGGAACGAGAAAAAAACAATAAGAATAACACCAACACCAAAAGTATAAAACCCAAAAAAAACTAAAATCCTACAAGAGACAATAAAACAGAATCCCAGTGTAGTTATGTATGAGTAGGTGTGTGCGTGTGTGTGTGTGGGTATATATGTGTGTGTGTGGGTATGGAAGAAGGGTGTGTGTATGTGTTATGCGTGTATAAAGTGTGTGTATATGTTGTGTTGGAGCCCTGTAGTCGCCTCTTACGACAGGCAGGTCGTACCATAGGACTATTCTATTCCCGGACCCACGCGAGTAAAAGAAAAAGCTAGAAAACAAAAGAAAACCTAGCAACAGGGAAATAAATAAAAAAAAACTCAAAGTCCAGAAATCTAAGGAGAGAAAAGTCCGCATAAGAATCTGGAGCACGAGGACTAGATAGTGAGCTTAAGCCGTTTACGCCGCCAGAAGGAGAACGAAACGAGATCAAGGACATTAGGATTTCGTCGACATACATCTTCCGTTTCTGAAGGAGCATAGACAAATTTCTGTCTCTTATGGGCAGTTTTCTGCAAAACAGGGACAGGAGGTAGGTGTAGGAGTTGTAGCACGCAGTTTAGGAGGTGGTGAGGGTGGTTTAGGAAACTCGAAACGAGTTAATGTAGAAAATTATTTGCTGTTAGGGTTGCAGGTAAGAAAGTCAACGGCATAAAAGTAAACATCATGGGTTGTCAGAATATCCCCGGTAGAAGGAGAAAACTATTGGCCTTAAAAGAATCAACCTTACGAAGAGAAACACAAGCGGAGCACACTTCAGTTACCTTAACTAGAGGGACAGAAGTAGATAAAATTTTAACGACAGTAAATAAAGGACTAGAAGTATCACAGTTAGGACAGAAAACAGCATTGGCTGTAGGAGTATCAACCTTAGGAAATGGAGCAGAATCCGCTAACACTTCAGTAACATTGCATGAAGCAACAGAATCAGGTAGAACTTCATCAACCTTAGAAAAACAAACAGCATCAGGAAAAACTTCAACATCAGTAGATAAAGAAACACAATCAGGAAGAATTTTGTCAACATCAGAAAAATGAGTAAGAGTAGGTAACGTTTCATCATCGTCCGATAAAGGAGTAGAATCAAGTAAGACTTTATCACTGTTAGACAATGGAGTAGGAACAGACAAAACTTCAGCCACAATAGGAACTGATTCCTTAACAATAGTAGATAACGAAACAGGATCGGGTAAAATTTTGACGATGACAGCAGCAGGCATCACAGCTACGGGTTCACTAACTTCCACAGGACCTGCTCTATCCGTATTAGGAATTATCGTCACTTCAGCTACGGCTGTGATTGCCGGCACGACAGAAATTTCTTGAGTCGAAGCATTTAAGAAAGCAGAAACATGTAAAATTTTGACAGCAACAGCAAAAAACATTAAAGATACAGGTTCATGAATTTCAACAGGACGTTGACTAAATTAGAAGTTATCGTCACCTCAGCGATATGTGTGCTTGCAAACACGACAGGAATTGATTGGGTAGAATCGTTTGAGAAAACGGGAACAAACTCTTGAAAAGCTACCTGCAAGTCACTAATTCTAAGTATGGGTTGTAATGGTGGTGGAGGCATAGTTTGGAGTTAGAGTGAATAAGTAGGGCGAGTAGAAGGAAGAGTAGAATGGGATGTAGAACTAGAAGCGGAAGAAATTTTGTTCGAAGTTATTTTTGCCGAAGAAGGGTAGGTTTTGATAGTAGTAGTAGGATGACCTGGATGAGGGACAGAAAAGAACGTAGAGTGAGAAGCAGTAGAAATTAGGCAGCTAGAGCTGAAAACAGAAGTTGAAGTATTATTTGAAGACCTACTAGTAGTAGGGTGACAGTTTGGACAGTTGCGGCGAGAAACTGCCTTATATCCGCAACCATAACAATGGAGCACTTGAGGACGAGTACAACGTGTCAAAACATGACCAGGTTTGTCGCAATTAAAGCAGATAACCTGACGAGTAGAAGCAGAACTAGGAAGTAATTTTGGGAACAATTTTCTCAAAATAGCGACAAAGGCACAACGATTTCAAAACTTCTTGATTTTTGTTCAAAAAAAATCTTAACGAGTAGATTAACTGTGGAACATTCTAAATCTAGTACAGCACCAAAAACATAGCTATAAAATTTGCCATAGTCATTCTCTTTTATTTAACACAATGAAGATTGCTAAGTGGCGGAGCATGATGAAGTCATATAAAAAATTAAATAATAAAGAAGAAAGCTTTATTATTGTGAAAATAAGACTATAAATAATGTAGCAAAATTGTGGCCAGTAAATTGCTTCATTATTATGGTAGCTATTAAGTATTGTCTCATTAATTTTTAAAGCCTGTACGGTTCCTTTCCCTCATACGTGAATTAATTTTATGAATATTACAGAATTTACCACTTTCAGATTAAATCTAATTAGTGAATGACATTTAAGAGTACCTTTTTGTACAAGATTTCTTCATTTGTATGAAATGACAGTGTTAAATGGCCTCACAATAACCACTGAAGCCTTTGAATTAAAGCTTTAATAATTTTGGCATCTTGTACCTTACATGTGATTTTCCAATGCTCCACCTGAAGGCACTACATTGGCCAGGAAGCGAATTTTTTACCTGGAAAATTTGGAATTTTGCCGAACCCTTGCTGTTCCAGGCAAGGTAGGGATCTTTAACGTGCGTGACAACACTCACACACGGGACCTCCATTTTACCTCTCATCCGAACGAGGGTGTATTTTTGTGAAAAATGCTCGCCTAACATTTTTCAAGCGGACCGTGTCGGGATTCGAACCCGAAAAAGAAGTTGTATCCAAGAAATGAATGAAAAACGTGAAAAGAATGAAAGAAGTATGTAGGAAATGAATCACTAATTAGATAAAAAATACTCAGGAGATACATGGAGAGAATGTAGCAAAATTAGGGGAAAGTTTAAAATTAGAAAGTGACAAGAATGAAAAGAAATTTAAAGAGATGAGTGAAAAACTAACTTCAGGTTTAAAAGAAACTAATAAAACCATAGAGGGGATAAAATTTGAAGTTGGAAAGGTGGTACAAATTTTAGAGGATGTGGATGACGTTAAAGAGGAAATTCTTCAACTTCTTCAAATAAAGACGAATTAGGCTGCACGTGAAATACAAACTAGTGGAAAATTTAAAAAGTTTGATAAAAAGGTTAATGAAATAGAGGGAAACTTCCAAGCGGGTTTTAAAACATTTAGAAATGACTTGGAAAATCTTAAAATGAATAATTTGGTCTGGCATTGGAAAAGTAATTCGAGCACTGTGAGTGAAAATTAATTTAAAATTGTTATTTATTTTGCAAAGAAAAGCCAATGACCGGTTTTGCTGTTAATGCAGCTCATCAGACTGGCGCATTTCTGTTTGCAAAACAACCAACCAAGCCCTTGAATTATACACAAATCATGATATATTAATAAGTACAAAAACTTTCTCATGCGCCCTCTATACTCGAATGTATACAACTAACTATCGGTGACTTTTCAGATCCTTGGCGTGATAGTGTAGATGGCATTGCCAAACAAAATTTTAATAACTAGTCAAAGACAAGATGGAAATAAATAAACAAATGACTGATTACCTTCTCAACAGTAGCGGATCTTCTAAGAAAGTACTACAATCCAATATTAAATGTGGAAGTTGGTCAACAGAGACTAATACGTTTCCAGCTAAATAGTAATAAATAATTTTGTCTGGTATTGGGAAGGTAATTCGAGTATAGTGAACGAAAATTAACTTAAATTGTTGGTTATTTTGCAAAGAAAATAGCCAATTTCTGTAAATTACACTGTTTAAGGATATTTCGAAGTCTTTAAGTATGCTTTCCGAGTAAAGATAAACTTGAAACAAAATCGATTATCACATTACCCTTGACTATTTAATTTAAAATATCTTTACTAGGAGGATGTTATTTTAAGTTAAGCTGATAAGTGTTTTATATTCTTCACATTTATAATTAAATATACGTTGATATTAAAGTTCTGCATGTACCAAATCATACAAAATATTTGTTTATTTATGTTCCCAGATTAAATCAATTGCAATTTCGCATTTGGGATTAATTACAGATTGGGCCTTGCTAAATGATTTTTTTAAAACCAATATTCTTTTAATCTCTAAAAGAAATCATACAATTAACAAACACTGTACTTTATTTATTTATTAATTCACAAAAATGAACGTTTACTCAACAGATAAGTAATGCTATAACTTCAGCTGTTCATACACTTCTACACATTTGTCACTTCTGATTTAATCTTCTCTCTGCTTTTCACGGATCTGCTTATATAGTCCACAACCCTCCTATCTTACTTTCATTTCGTAATTTATTAATTGTTAACAAACTTTTACGAGTCCCTGGTGTCCTCATATATCAACTAATTGTATTTATTTCGCATACATAAATATTGCTAAATCTATTCTTGTCACCCTTAAGTATTTTAATTGGATTGACAGGTTACAATTATCGTTTATCTTGTACCATGTCACCTTGAAGGGCCGAACCTCAATCAGGCATTCTTTTATTCCATTTACTTACTCTTACAGTTTAACAAGGTACTTAAGTTTAAATTTATATTTACTTTCACTTTAGCAACAATCTTCATAAAATAATATATTACAGTCTAGCATGACTTAAATATTTTTATTTACTACTTACCACCAACTGGGCGGTTATAAACTAAGGGTTGACACTTTCCCTTTTTACATAAATCTTTTCAAATACAAGTATCTTATGAATTAAGCTTTCAAATATATTATTCTTAATGCTACTTATTGAGATATCGTAACTGGTGTTGAAATTAAAGTTTCCTAGATATGAAAAAAAAAATTAATGTTACTTTTTACACTTTCCGTAACTTTTGCACATATATATATATATATATATATATATATATATCAAAGGATGATTATATATATATATATATATATATATATATATATTGCTGTGTTATTTCAGCTCCACGGCTTGGGCGCAATAGAATTCTGTGATACTTCACCAGCACATACGATGAGCGTCCTATAATGCTGTGTTATTTTCTCTGTAGGAAAAATAAAAACCTTGTTATTCTCGCCCCACGAATTGGGCGTACATAAAATGCTGTGTTAATCGAGCCCCACGACTGGGTCGTGCATAAAATGCTGTGATATTTTCTTTATATTACTCAAGCACTTGTAAAAATGTTAATTAATAAATCTCTTTGCCTCAACTAGCTGATTCAATTAAATAAAGCAATTCTACAATACACAGTATAATGATTAAATATTTACAACCTTTTTAAATATCTTCCCCTTTTTAAATTATTTATATCTGTCAGATTTTGAGAAAATGAAGTCAGCAAAACGAGATTTTTATTGTATTTAGAGATCTTTTGAAACGTTTCAAGATGCCTATTGCCTTTCACAGATTTATCAAAGAAACCCCTGTTTTGTCGGCTCTTACATTTTTGAATTATTATTGAATTAAAACAGTTTACAGAAATAAATCATATCAAAATATCTAACCTGGACTGGTTCAGTAGCTTCTCTGCATCCTCATGAGTTTTCGTATCCAGGCTGTATGTTTTGGGTCGAATTTGAAAGTCGACATCCAACCAAAATACTATCCAAATCGTTATCAATAAGTTTATTCCAATAAAAGCTTTTCCATCTTCGTAATTAACGAAACAGTAATAGAATATTTACCATGTCAGAGATTACCAAATTAATTTAACAAGAATTAATCTCCAGAGTCTTCCTGACTCGTATCCAAGACTCGTACCCAGGATCGTATCTAAGATCGTATCTAAGAGCCGTCTGTAGTAGAACGGCTCGCTTACACAATTTTTACACTCTTATAAAAATAATTTTCACTTTACTTTTAATTAACTGTTTGCGTGAATAATTTAGCACTTTTGAGTATAATGACTGCCCAGAGTCAAATGTATACTCACTCGTTCAGTTGTTATCATATTTATAGGCCTGACCCCTTTGTTTGCGATTTGTTGATTCCACGTGTTGGGCGACACCAATTGTCTTATCTCTTGTGTTATTTCGGAAACTTTACCAATTGTGTAGTTTAATTGCATGGAAGAACGCTCAAGTTGTTACGTAATTCATTCAAATAACATCACATTTAATTCAGAAATCCCAGGAACCTTCGTTCATCAAATCACGTATTATTGTTGTTTGCTTTATTCTAATCTAAATAGAAATAAATTTGGTGTTTGTTTATTTCCTAGTTAAATTGGATTTTTGAACAAATGTAATACTTTTCTATCACGTACGCTTTTCAAATAATGCATAATTTCTGCCTGCGTATATGATGATATATTAACGCACTTGTTGAATATTTATCTAGCCAATTCATACAGGTTTTCCCTTGATTTAATTTCGATGCATTTCGTTACAATTTTACATTCTTATCTTTGCTCGTAGCTACTCTTGGATATGCGTTTAATCGCTTGTACTGTTATATATAGTGTGCTCTCAATTAACAATATTCATAATAATCTATTTACTCTTCTAATATGTGTAATTATGTGCTTTTGTTATTTGGGAGTTTCTTTTGTTCATTCTACGACCCTTATGACTTAACCTTCCCCTAAATTAACCCTATAATTACAGCAATATATATATATATATACATATATATTGATATGGATTCAAAGGGTTAAATTTGGGGTAAGCAATGCAATTTCAAACACCCTGTATAGAGAAAGGAACAATTTATTTACGCGCAAAATTTATTTAATTTAAACGAACCAGTATTGACGTATTTTTATAATTAAGGATTAAAAAGTAATAGGTTCATAAAAAAACAGTTTTAAAAACAAATAGAAACGCCTAATTAATTTAATTTATTTTAATTCAACGTGTAATAGCATTAGAAAACACACCGGGGTATAGAAAATCAATAATCCGAAGGCAAAAGGGTTCGTGGTAGCAGACAAGGACGTCAATTGTATCGGATACCGTGAAATATAGACTCCTAGAATTATTGTTTAAACGGTCAATAATTAAGAACACCTGCATGTTTGAAAAGGTTACCTTCTTCGAATTTATCAACATAATAACGCGGGCTTCAAAGAAAATATTTCCAACCGTTAGTTGCTTCAAATAACAAAATAACAAAGTTTCTTAAAGAGAGGAAAAGATGCACGATCAATAATATGCTACAGATAGAGACGGGTATAAAAGCATTGGTTTCAAAACGCACGTATTCAATCCACTTGAGTCATGCGACACGGTCAGCAATATCGATTTTCTATAACTCAAGTGGGGTTTGGAACGCGACATCTAATATGCATAAGACAGAGATAAAAATATTACAGGTAAGAAGGAACGAACTTGTTCTATATAAGGAACATAAACTGATAAGAAGCATTCATTCCATTAACAACGCACGGCTGTACCAGTCTAGACGATTATATTACGTAAATCTGACGTTAAGTCAAAAGTGACATAAAATAAAATTAAATGAGAAATAGAAGAAATTCGCGTGAGTTACGAGTTAGCAAAAATTTACCGTTAGTATTAAAAACGTAAGTCTGAATTTAATTAAAGTAAACATAATCCTTACCATTTATTAATTTAGGGCTCTTAGTCTTTCCGAGACCATGCGTTTATTAATTTAGGGCTCTAAGTAATGTTCTAAGTAATCATCTAAGCAATGTTTTACGAAATGATCTAAGAAAGTATCTAAGAAACTATCTGATTAACGATCTAAATTAATTATCTAAGTGATGATCTAAGTAATGATGTTAAACCAAATAAGCAACTAAAGAATTCACTAAAGAACTTCAGAGCATTGGACAAACTCGGAATTATTTGGTTAAAAGCCAAGCTAGAAGGGTCAACGACTGGAACTAGCAATCGATCTGGTTCAACAAGCTTTCGTAAGAGTCAACCGAAAGATACAAGGTCAGAATTTAATTTTATAATTTCTTGAATGTCTTCTATTTCATAAGCGTAAAATTCACATGTAATATAGGTAACGTTTTGTGTAAAAGGTCAACAAAAAAACTTTAGTTAGTACGTAAAAATTACGTTAAAAGAGGAATAGCTTTTTTGAACGTCCAACGAAGCTTTCAATATAAAACATAATTATTTTTGCTGGCTTTAATTGCTTAAAATTTGGTAGTGAACAAATTTAATAAGAATATTTTCATTTGATATTACAAGGACGTAGAGTTATAAATTATACATTTTCCTAGCCTATTATACAAAATTTGCCGAATTTCGTTTGTCTTATTCAGGTATATTAAGTGTTAGAGGGGAGTGGATAAATATTCTCTGATATCATATCGTCGTTCACTCTGTGCAGGGTATAACTGAGCTAGTCAAGGCATAAATTTAATTAATTGTGTTGATTTTAAAATTAATTTAGATATTTTAGCGGTCAGCAAAGCAACTGAGCGTCTAAACACACGGACGTACGGCGATATCGTAGCAATTATGTCGCCGATGGAGTACTTATACAAGTAAAATGAGTTTTGAACGCGATTACAAACGTTTGTTGTTGTGGAACTCACTTCGAGATAGTAGCGTAGAGAGGAGCAGAAAACGACCCACAGTAAGGCAAAACGGGGAGTACTGCCCAAGCCTTTGAACCGATAACACGAGAAGCACGCGCCGCGCCTTTAGTGACTTCCCGAGAACAAGGTAACCCGCTTGCATAAGAGTCACGGGACATGTACTCTTTTCGTATTTGTTTTTACTTTGCTTTGCCCATATCATTCAATATACGCACATCCGCACGCACTCACGCACGCACGCACATACACAAACACATGCATGAAAGCATGCACTCTCGCTCGGACGTGCACTTAAGGTGTCGAAAAAGAAAAGCACATTGCTGGGATCCGCAAATATATAAGACATCGATACCCCTGACCTTGATCAGAAAGCACTCCCAAGAGATAAGTAAGACATTAGAACATGCTTGCCAGAAAGTAAAAATTAATTATGATTTACGTAGACGAGAGCTACACTTTCACCTTGGAGGTTCAGTTTGTAGTAGCATCAGCTCAGCGGCCACGTTCGAGGGTAGATTTCGGAAAAGGCAATGACCCTACCCCTATTGGTGAGATTTACCAATACAGAAACTATTAAAATGAAATACGCTTATAAACATTTCAAAATAGTGTTACACCCCCTAATTAATCAGATTTTTCTAAAATTCTTGAGCGACTTAAAACAAATTGGTCTTGATAATGAAAAACGGACACCAAGACATCAACATTTACCTAAACGTAAGAAATAGCACGAAAAATTGCGTGTGTAGGTACTTGCATTTGGATATTTTTATATATGTGCTTGTTAAACTTAAGTTGGCAAACATTTCAATTTCGTAGATGTCACGGAGGGTAAGTGGTCGTGAAGCGCCCTCTTCTCTACATTGAAGGGAAAGAACACCTACGGAGAGCCGAATCGTGCTGGGCAGCTCATGCGGCCTGGTCTGAACTGACAGGCAATGTCCGTTGAGCGTTCTTCCTTGACGACTGGGATATCCGGCTGCCGATAGTCCTGGTCTTAGAAGGGGAACGTAACAGGGACATCAACATCACACACATACACACAACCCTCACACACACACACACACACACACACATAACACATGTCCTCAAGAACGCGCGCACACACACACACACACACACGCCTTACTGATGGTTACTTTCTGTGGGGAAGCCAAGTCTGCTAAAATTTCAGGTAGCAGACTACCGAAACGTTGGAACGAATAAATAAATAAATAAAATCATGCGGCCACGCTCCAGAGTTGCTTTCGGAAAAGGCAAACGCCTGAAAAGTTTCCGTATCTCGTACTCCCATGCCTTATATCTATCTAGAACTGTATTTAAATACACCCAAAAACCTCATCAGGCTATTGAGTCCATGTATCACCAAAATATATCTCCCCTTTTACTCCCCGATTACCAATTTTCCTCCTGGAAATCTACAACCTTATGCAAAGAAACATTTTTCTTTCTAATAAGTCGAACAATGATTAAATCTGTATTTTGATGATAGATGCAGGTATAGTTGGAGAGAATAATCTAGTGGGACATATAGCCCTTAGTACCCCTCCAGCTTATATACTTTCCCCACGACTTGAGCTGGGGATAGACCCAACAAAAAAAAAATAAAGTTAATATTGTAGTGATCCGTAGTGGTTCTAAGTCGATTTTTCATTGAAGGATAATTATTGCAAATATTATAGTGTACATTTCGATATTTGTTAAAATATCTCAGTAACTACTTGCAGGTTTCTGAAAGTATTCCGTGACGTCAGAATTTACATTATAAGGGGCGCATGTGCAGGGACGATCAATCTAGTCGACAGGGTTAAACGACTTTATTTTTAGATTTCAAGATGGAAGGTTGAAAGGTTTCACTTGGCGGTTTTTTATTAAAGGTAATGTTTTATGTTTATAATGTAGTTGTTATTTAAGGTAATCTAATTACATCTTGTAATCCCAGCCTTGTTTTGAATGTGATGTTGGTAATTGTAAAACCGTTAGTTATTTAATCATTGAAGGAAATATTTGTGTTACCTGTTTTAATTTATTTCTCTGTGCCTTGAGTAACTTTTGTTAGCATTTCTTTACATTACTTTAATTTCATAATTTTACCGTTTAAAAATTATTCTCTTAAATAAATTGAAATAACCGTACGTCAAACGAAAAAAGAACAAGGAACCACATTTGCTCAGCAAGAAATTATGCCCATTCAACCTCTCATAAAGAAAATGGGGTGCAATTAAATAATCACCGCATATTCCAGCCTACACGTTAATGGAAAACTGCTCCTGGTGACGGGATTCCAAGATTGCATGTGGGTTTTCTTCAGTCCAAAAATGATTATTGTGGAAGTTTTGGATGGCAATTCTGGAAAAACTGACTTCATTGGTGAATAAAATGTCAGTGTCAAATGGATTTTCATACACTTTTTAGATAAACTTTTGGTAAAAGTTCATCCGTAATGGAAAGACGCGAGGGAGTGGAGTCTGAATCCTTTAGATGTGGTAGCAATATAATAAAATGTCATGGAGAATTTTCTAATCAATCATACTTGTCATGTGTAATAAGTGAATTTACGATTTTATTGTATGTATAAATGAGTGTGATTTGGTTTAACAACTAAAAACTAATATTTATATATCTGAATTGTTTATTTAGTATCTAACCCAGAGTAAAACTAATATTTATTTATTTGAAATAATGTTTATTTATTTTATACAGAGTGGTAACTCCAATTGCATTGCTCCTGTTACCGAATCAATAGTAAATGTACCCTTACTGTGATTTTACGAGCAATTAGTACCAACATCACCTCTTAGTTATATTGAATCAAATTATTAGGTAAGTTCGAATATGAACAGTATTATATTTGTAGGTTATATTTTTGGTTTTAAGATAGTAATTGAATTACCCACAACGTTGTTGTGTATATTTTTTTGTTGTAACATGTAATGCCACGATGTGCTTAATTTTTAAAAAAGTATGTTTTAACCGACGCAATCATAATGAATAATTTTTTTATTGCTTACTAGATTTAATATATTTAACTAACATACATTTATATAAAGATTTAGCGCCTGAATCTGGGCTTGTATTTATGCTATAGAATTTTGGGTATGTATTTGCTGCCGGTCATTTTTCTATGCTTTCATGCCAATGACCTATTTGGTGGTCATTGTTTTGATTAAAGTAGAGTTAGGTAAATTCTGTAGTTCTATTTCACAGCTTCTCAGCATAACGCCATCTTCTCAGTGTAAATTTGGGTTACAGTATAACAACACAACGTAGGTGTCGTCGAGCCACTATGACTAGATGTTAGATCATGGAGCTTGGTGTACCGTTTATAGAGGGCGTTTGGGTCAGCCTTCAGGTAGGCTACACTACAATAAGTAGGAAAATGGTTGATGAGTAGGTAAAGTAAAGGATAAAAAAAGAACAGATCAGATTACACAAGGGCAATGTTATGCCTATCTGATTACTGGGGGAAGTTCTACCCATTCTTTCAGAGGCAGACCGGCAAGATGCCGGGCGACAAACATCATGGCTAACCATAAAAAAGAAAGCGTTATCTCATGGGTGAGATGATAGTGGGTAACAGAAATAGTACCACTAATGGCAAGCGGCCTCAGAGTGTCATTGACGGTATCTTCAAAAGTATAGGGGATCGGTACTTCCTGACCTTGATCAGAAAGCACTCCCAAGAGATAAGTAAGAAATTAGACGATGCTTTCCAGCAAGCAAAAATTAATTATGACTTACGTAGACGAGAGGTACAGTTTGAAGTTGGTGATTCAGTTTTGGTGTAGGAACAGATTATGAGTTCATGTTCTAAGGTAGCTTTCGGAGAGGCAATAACCCTAACCCTAACCCTATTGATAGGATTTACCAATACCAAAACTATTAAAATGAAATACGTTTATGTTATGTTACTTCCACTATAATCAAATTTTTTTCTAAAAATCTTGAGTGACTAAACAAATCAGCATTGGTAAAGAAAAACGGACTGTACGCGCCGTTCGGGCTCCCCGAACCTAGGTGAAGGTTCAATTCCGTAGGTACGACGGAAGATCAGAGGTCGTGAAGCGTAATCCTCCCTACCTTTGGCAGAAGACATTATCTACGAAGACCCTAAACGTGCGGGGTAACTCATGCGACCTGCTCCAAGGTAGGTTTTGGAAAAGGCAAACCTTGAAAGGTTTCCCTGTCTTCTACTCCGTAACCACATCTCTATCCAGAAATATATTTAAATATATCCAAAATCCCATGGGACCATTGACCTAATATGTATCCCTAAAAAATGTCCTGCCGCCTATCCTTTAAAAGATGAAGCCAAAATCCATATGTATCCCTAAAGCCACCCATTCTTTAAAAAATCAAGCCAAAATCCTCCCGATGCCCAATTTCCTGTCTGGTAATCTACAACTTTAATGCAAAGAAAAACATTTCTTTTCATTAAGTCGATCAATGATTAAATCTGTATCCTGACGGTGGATACCGGCATGGTTGTAGTAAATAATCTACAATTACACTCTGTTCTTGGTACCCCTCCGGCTTATATACTCTTCCCAAGGCTTGAGTTGGAGGACAGACCCAACCGAACAATTTAAAGTTAGGATGTAGAAAAACGGTTGATGATTAGGGAAGGAATACGTAAAGGTAAAGTATAAGAGAAGAACAAATCTGCTTAAATAAGGGCAATTTTATGCCTAGATGATTACCGGGTGAAATTCTACCCATACCTTCAGGGGCAGATCGGCAGGAGGATGGGAGATAAGCGTCATGGCCAACCAGAAAATAAAATGGGTTACTTCAAGGGCGAAATGATAGCAGGCAACAAGGGCAAACGCTCTTAAGGTGTCAGAAAAGAAAAGCACATTGCCGGTATCTTCAAATATATAAGACATTGGTATCCCCTGACCTTGATCAAGAAAGCACTTCTAAGAGAGACGAAAGAAATTAGAACATGCTTGCCAGAAAGCAAAATTAATTATGATTTACGTAGGTGAGGACTACACTTTCACCTTGGAGGTTTAGTTTGGCGTAGGATCAGCTCAGTGGCCACGTTCCAGGGTAGATTTCGGAAAGGGCAATAACCCTGCCACTATTGCTGAGGTTTACTAATACAAAAACTATTAAAATGGAATACGCTTATAAACATTTGAAAAGAGTGTTACACCCCCCTTAATTAATCAGATTTTTCTAAAATTCTTGAACGACTTAAAACAAATTGATCTTGATAATGAAAAACGGACACCAAGACATTAACATTAACCTAAACGTAAAAAATAGCACGAAAATTTTGCGTAGGTACTTTTATTTGTATATTTCTGTATATGTACTTGTTAAACTTAAGGTGGCGAACATTCCAATTTCGTAGATGCCACGGAGGATACGAGGTGGTGAAGCGTCCTCTTCTCTATATTTGAAAGGAAAGAACACCTAGGAAAAGCCCAATTGTGCTGGGCAGCTCATGCGGCCACGCTTCAGGGTAGTATTAAGAGAAGTCAAACACCTGCAAAATTTCCGTATCTCGTACTTCCTAGTCTTATCTCTATCTAGAACTGTATTTATATACACCCAAAAACCTCATTAGGCTATTGACCCCATGTATCACCAAAATATGTTTCTCCTCTTTCACTCCTCCATTCCCAATGCCTAGCAATCTACAACCTTAATGCAAAGAAATATTTTTCTTTCTAATAAGTCGAGCAATGATTAAATCTGTATTTTGATGATGGATGCAGGTATGATTGGAGAGTATAATCTAGTGGGACTTTCGGCTCTTAGTATCCCTCCAGCTAATATACTTTCCCCACGACTTGAACTTGGGACAGACCCAACCAAAAAAATAAAGTTAATATTGTAGTGATCCGTCGTGGTTCTAAGTCGATTTTTGATTGAATGATAATTATTGCAAATATTATAGTGTACATTTTGATATTTGAAGGTATTTGTTAGAATAGCTCAGTAACCACTTGCAGGTTTCTGAACGTATTCCGTGACGTCAAAATTTACATTATAAGGAGCACATGTGCAGGGATAATCGATCTAGTCGACAGGGTTAAACAAATTTATTTTTAGATTTTAAGATGGAAGGTTGAAAGGTTTCAGTTGGCGGTTTTTTATTAACGGTAATGTTTTATGTTTATAATGTAGTTGCTATTTAAAGTAATCTGAATACATCTTGTAATTCCAACGTTGTTTCAGTGTGAGGTTGGTACTTATTGTAAAACCGTTAGTTATTTAATCATTGAAGTAAATATTTATTTGTTACCTGTTGCTTTTTTGAGATTAATGTATACAATGCTGCCTTGCCGGTTGTTTTACTTGTGATGTTTAATAGGTAAATTTACGATTTTACTGTACGTATGAATGAGTGTGATTTGGTTTAAGAACTGAAAACTAATATTTATTTATGTGAATTGTTTATTTAGGATCTAAATCAAGGTAAAACTAATATTTTTTTTAATTTGAAATAATGTTTATTTAGTATTTAATGCAGAGTTCTAACTCCAACAGCATTGCACCTGTTACCGAATCAATAGTAAATGTACCCTTACTGTGATTTTACGAGCAATTAGTACCAACATCACTCCTTAAATATATTGAATCAAATTATTAGGCAAGTTTGAATATGAACAGTATTATATTTCTAGGTTATATTTTTGGTTTTAAAATAGTAATTGAATTAACCACAACGTTGTTGTGTATATTTTTTTGGTTGTAACTTGTAATGCCACGATGTGTTTAATTTTTAAAAAAGTATGTTTCACTACAATATGTAGGAAAATGGTTGATGAGTAGGAAAGGTAAAGGATAAAAGAAGAACAGATCAGATTACGCAAGGACAATGTTTTGCTTATTTGAGTACCAGGGGGAAGTTTTACCCATTCTTTCCGAGGCAGACCGGCAACATCGTGAGCGGCAAACGTCATGTCTAACCATAGAAAAGAAAGCGTTATCTCACGGGTGATATGATGTGGGTAATAGAAATAGTACCACTAATGGAAAGCGCTCTCAGAGTGTCATGGCGGTATCCTCAAACGTATAAGGGTCAGTACTTCCTGACCTTGATCGGAAAGCACTCACAAGAGATAAGTAACAAATTAGACCATGCTTGGCAGGAAACAAAAATTAATTATGACTTACATGAACTAAAGGTACTATTTCAAGTTGGAGTCTGGCGTAGTAACAGCTCATGCGGCCATTTTCCAAGGTAACCTCAACCCCATTGGTTAGATTTACCAATACCGAAACTATGCTTATAAAAATTTCAAAGGAATGTTGCAAGTTATAGATCGACTCATAGATTCTAGCAATAAACTAGTGTTATCCACAAAAACGCCAAAATTGGAGCAACCTAACCTCGTTTGACGGTATTTCAAAGTACAACATGCTTAGAAAGTAATTTATGACAATTTTAATTAACGCTACAAAAATAAACGCATTTATAGAACGTATCCAAGGTTTTATCGGCTCGTGATTTCCAGAACCTTCAAACGATAGCAGGCGGTCGTTAACCTGCTTCTTTATACAGATTAATCCTTATAAAAAATGCGTTATAAATGCTCAAGTAAATAAGTAACAGTAGATAAAGTTAGTTAACCCCGGAAAGTAAATAGAATAATAATGTCGATACTCTATTGAATTTAAAATCCGTCCTACAAGGTTTCTGCTTGTCTCATAATTATACAGACATAATTAAGGTGGCTTTAAACTAACCAATCTTTAGATTTTTAGTTCACTTTAACGTTTGTCGCAAATCTTGTCCGAAGAAATACCTTTTCCATGAAATAAAACATACAGACTGCAACGCTAGTGCGTTACTTTAAGCAAAAATTAGGTAATAGAAAAGAATTTAGGAATTTCGGTTAGTTAAATTAGTTTTTAATACGAAGTCTGAAATATTTATAGAACCTTTGGTGGTATACGTTAATAACATGGCTATTTCAATGTAACATTAGGATCCAGGAATAAACAAAAATTTCCCAATACATTAAATACAAACTTTAAGGACCATCGGCATTTTACCATCCTCGAAACAGTAAATTATCGACTTAGAACGTTTATTTGTACACATTCACACTAGTTCAAAACAAACCATTGAATATAGAATTGGCCCGACACACCCTATACAATAGTCATAAACCAGCCATAGAAATTAATGCGTTACATATAAACCGTGAAAGGAATTACAAACGCGCTCGGTTTAAAAAAAACCGCCATCGTGGTAGATTACCACTAATATCCATATACTCATAAATATACAGCCATAAAAAGTGTTGAGAACGTAAAGCAATCACTTCCCTTTCAAAAGTGTTGGAACAAATAACCGGTCACAGGAAGAGAACGACATAAACCTCGACCTTCCCGAGTGGTTGGTGGTTACCCATCGGGCGCGTCCTCAGGTGGCGGATAGGGGGGACACAGTGTCCCCATACCAGTAATCGTTCGCTGCCATTGGGTTTTGTGACAGAATAAACCTAGCACTCGTAGTGATCCAGAACGCTGAGTGGCATAAAATCCACAACATACGGGGGAATGAGTGTACGTCAATGCGATCTAAACCTCGCACGATCATGGTTAGGCTAATCTCACATCACGGACCAAACCACCAAACCCCTACTGCTACATGGACCGGTAGCGGTCTGCGCAGGGGTTCAGACCACCTCGTGTTTGTCCCGTATGATTCGATCCGTGTCGGTTGGATGACGGAATCCTGGTGGTTGAGCCACACCTTTGGCAGATTTAGTTCCTCAGTGTCTTTGGCCCAGATTTCACCTAGACGGGGGGTCGATACTAACCCATCTCGATCAATCGGCTGTGTCGTCAAGTCAGATCGCCGCCTGGGCGAGCTCTTGGAGGTGGAGGACGTGCAGCCGAAACAGTGGGGGAGCAGCACATGCTACACGTGTACTGCTACAAAGCTGTATGCGGGCTCGTGCGTCAGTCACCTTCAGGGGAGCTATATCTTCCTTGCACCTCTGGTGTTATCCTATACACCCCAACTTGGGCTCCGTGATGAATGGGGAGCTGGGAGGATGAATCTTTTTATTCAACATGGATCCCATATGTAATGTAGCTAATCCGGGGAGTGTGTCCTAAGACACCTCTCAAGTTTTGTTGCAGGTTTTACGAGAAATGCAACAACAAAAACAATAACAGTAGCCCCAAGTTGGGGAGAAGGTCAAGCCAGAGGAATGGCAACAATAGCGCCCACAGAAAAAATGCATCAGTGGGGCTAAACAGAAAAGAAGGAGGAAGGTTCGTTTGGCGGCGAAGGAGGGTGTGGTGAAGACTAGCTCTGTGGCTAACCTATCCACGGCACAGTCTGGAACCAGCCACACACTTTCCATCTCGAAGCCATCTACCTCCACCCCCAAGCCTGCACAGACCAAGGTGCGGAGTATGAAAATGGCCAAATCTGAGGGCAACCCTCCGCAAAGTAAACCGTGGAAGAGAGGCTGTCAGACTGGTACAAATCAGCCCGTTGCTGGCAGCTACGGAAAGGCAGCTGCTAGGCATCTCCACGTGGCTGTCATAGAATAATCCCTGGGGTAAAATTACCAAGGCTCAAGCAGAATCCTTTCAACTAGCCATCGAGAAGGTATTGGACGACCACCTGTACTCCCTTCCAACGACAGCGTTTTTCCAACCTTTAAGAGGTGGGAGTACTCGGGCGAGATTTTCCGGATCTGGTGCGAGGACGACCACTACCTAGCATGGATCACGCAAGCGGTTAGGAACCTCCCATAACTTTGGGAGGTTCCACGCCTTACAGTCATTTAAGTGGGACTGATACCTAGACTCCTGAAAGCCGCGTTATGGATTCCGGGGACCCCGAAAGACATGGATGTCGTTCAAAAGTGTCTGCGTGTGTAGAACCCCTGGGCTGACACGTCTAAATAGTGGGTCTTCCAAACCGCCCTAAGGGAGGCTGAAGGTCTTTGGCGTTGGGGAAGACGCGAAGGAGACTATCAACAGTAGGGCAAGCAAACTGCATTACAAGCTCACCTACCTGAACCTTAAAATCAAAAAGTCTCAACCTGCTGCAGAGGCAGCCCAACAGGCTGCTGCGCATCAGCAGAGTCATCCGCCACCTCCTGAGCAGCCAAAACGAGCTCCGCTCCTACAGCAACCTCATAAAGCTGAGGTAGGCGAACTATCAAAGCGTCAAGCAGTCAGATCGACACAGCAGACTCTGACCCGTTGCTAGTGAAGTGGCTATCGGAGGAGTATCGGAAAGCGTCACTGTTTGTAAAAGGAATGTACCGCGATGCGTTACAAGATTAATTCGTATTAAATAAATAATATTTAACTTTGATGGACTAATTTGTTATGCGAATACCTTGTAGAATCTTTAATTTCATATAAAAAAACCTAGACTTGCATTTAAATCCGTACTTATTCCAAAATATTCTAAAATCACAAGAATGTAAATAAACCAATTATATTTTAATCATAAAATTTTATAGTAAACGCATTTCATGCTCTTTCAAAAAAAGTTTTCAGAGTTATTAAAAAATTTACTGAAATGCACCTCTAGCTTGAGCTTTTGAAAGGTTAAGTAAACAAATTGCATGCAAACTGACATTATTATAACAGACACTGCTGCAATTAACATATGGGGAAACCCACACATTTGGTATTAGCCAAACATTGACAAAGCAGAATACACCGGCATATGATTACATAGATGAGATCACCGTCTCGTAATAATAGATTGAAGAGTGTGAGAATGATGCCAAGGATAACGCAAACTCTGTACATTGTAGTAATAGTCGCTGATGATAATAAAATATGATTGGATAGTAGGAATAAAGAATTTAGTTGGAGAGAACGAAATAATTATTACACAGTCTGATACAAGTCGGTCATCTGAAAACGTTTAAAATTAGGTAATATACTAGAGCTAGAAGGAGGGCCTTATAGGAAGCCCCAAGGGGATAATTTAAGGGGAATGGGGTAATAGTGAGTTTTGATAGAGGAATGGTACAGAGTTCTAAAAAAAAATTTGTAGGCTAATTCCTTAAGGGAACGTGTGACGATCGACATGTAATATGAACTACCTTTGCAAGAGGCAGGGTATACTTAATCGCGTAAATGCGGATTTAATGTCGGAAAACCGTTTTAGAAAGGGGGTTGTAGAAATACCCCCGTTAAATTTGAAATGTGTAAGGCATGTTTTGGAATCAGAGAGCTGCTGTTTTTCGTCTAAGCACTACTTTCGCACATGTACCCGTACAACGATTTTGTCTTAGTTGTAAAATATTTCGACTACTAACCCTACTGAAACCTCAATACTATTTTTCCCTCAGAACTTTGCGCCACAACACTATTTTCACCTCAACACTAGTTTTGCAAGTATACCCATTCGATAATTTTATCTAAGTAGTAAAACATTTCAACTACTAACCTAAGTTGAAACCTAAACACTGTTTTCGCCTCAACAGTATTTTCGCTTCAACACAATTTTCGCATATGTACGCGTTCAATAATTTTGCTTCAGTAGTAAAATGTTCCGACGACTGACCTAACTTACAACCTCAACGCTATTTTCCCTCAACACTTTCCGTCACAACACTATTTTCGTCTCAACACTAGTTTCGCACATGCACCAGTTCGATGATTTTGTCTTCGTAGTAAGTCATTTAAGACTACTAACCAAAGTTGAAATCCTCAACACTATTTTCGTCACAACACTGCTTTTGCACATATATCCTTACGATGATTCTGTTTTATTAATAATATATTTCGACTACTAAATTAAAATCTCAATACCATTTTGTTCCCAACACTTTTCACCACAACACTTTTTCGCGTCAACACTAATTTCACACATATACCCGTCAACGATTTTATTTTAGTAGTAAAACACTTCGATTACTAACCAAAGTTGAAACTTCAACAATATATTCACCTCAACACTATTTTCGCTCCTCCACTAACCTGTTCTTTCCACAACACTATTTTCGCCTAACACTACTTTCGCACATGTAACCGTTCGACAATTTTGTCTTAATAGTAAAACATTTCGGCTACTGACCAAAGTTAAAACCTAAACGCTATTTTCTCATGAACACTATTTTCGCCTAAACACTATTTTCGCCCGCCCTAAAAACTGTTTTCGATACAACACTATTTTTGCATCAAGACTACTTTCGTTCATGTACCCGTTTGACGACTTTATCTTAGTAGTAAAACATATAGACGACTAACCTAAGTTTAAACCACAACACTGTTTTCGCCTCAGCATTATTTATGCCTCAAGACTATATGTTCGCTCATGAACCCATTTGAACATTTTGTCTTAGTAGTAAAACATTTCAACTACTAACCTAAGTTGAAGCATCAACAATATTTTTGCCTCAACACCATTTCCGTCTCAACACTAGTTTCGCACGTGGACCCCTTCAATGACCTTTTCTTAGTAATAAAATATTTTGACTACTAACCTAAGTTGAAACTTCAACACTATTTTTTCCAACACTTCCCGTCACAACACTATTTTCGCCTCAACACTTGTTTCGCACGTATACTTCTCCGATGATTTTCTCTTAGTAGTAAAACATTTCGACTACTAACCTAAGTTGAAACCTCAACACTATTTTTTCCTCAACACTTGCCTCCACATCACTATTTTCGCCTCAACACTAGTTTCGCACGTGTATCCCTTCGATGATTTTTTCTTAGTAGTAAAACATTTCGACTACTAACCTAAGTTGAAACCTCAACACTATTATTTCCTCAACACTTGCTTCCACATCACTATTTTCGCCTCAACACTAGTTTCGCACGTGTATCCCTTTGATGATTTTTTCTTAGTAGTAAAACTTTTCGACTACTAACCTAAGTTGAAACCTGAAGACTATTTTTGCTTCAACACTACGTCACAATACTATATTCGCTTCAACACTATAGCACGTGTACCTCTTCGATGATTTTCTGTTAGTAGTAAACATTTCGACTACTAACATAAGTTGAAACGTCAACACTATTTTTTCCTCGACACTTTCCACCACAACACTATTTCCGCCTCAACACTAATTTCGCACGTGTACCCCATCAATGATTTTCTCTACGTAGTAAAACATTTCGACTACTAACTTAAGTTGAAACTTCAACAATATTTTTGCCTCACCACTATTTCCGCTGGTCCACTAAACTGTTTTTGACACAATACTATTCTCACCTCAACACTAGTTTTGCACGTGTATGCCTACGATGATTTTCGCTTAGTAGTAAAACATTTCGATTACTAACCTAAGTTGAAATCTCAACACTATCTTTTCCTCATCACTTTCCGCCACAACTATTTTCGCCTCAACACTAGTTTCGCACGTGTACCTCTTCGATGATTACCTCTTAGTAGTAGAACATTTCGACTACTAATCTAGGATGAAACCTCCACACTTCCTTCCACATCACTATTTTCGCCTCAACACTAGTTTCGCACGTGTATCCCTTCGATGATTTTTTCTTAGTAGTAAAACATTTCGACTACTAACTTATGTAGAAACCTAAACACTATTTTTGCTTCAACACTTCCGCCACAACACTATTTTTGCCTCAACACTAGTTTTGCACGTGTATGCCTACGATGATTTTCGCTTAGTAGTAAAACATTTCGACTACTAACCTAAGTTGAAATCTCAACACTATCTTTTCCTCATCACTTTCCGCCACAACTATTTTCGCCTCAACACTAGTTTCGCACGTGTACCTCTTCGATGATTACCTCTTAGTAGTAGAACATTTCAACTACTATTCTAAGATGAAACCTCCACACTTCCTTCAACATCACTATTTTCGCCTCAACACTAGTTTCGCACGTGTATCCCTTCGATGATTTTTTCCTAGTAGTAAAACATTTCGACTACTAACTTATGTAGAATCCTAAACACTATTTTTGCTTCAACACTTCCGCCACAACACTATTTTTGCCTCAACACTAGTTTCGCACGTGTATCCCTTCGAAGATTTTTTCTTAGTAGTAAAAGATTTCGACTACTAACCTAAGTTGAAACCTCAACAATATTTTTGCCTCAACACTATTTCTGTCTCAACACTAGTTTCGCTCGTGTATCCCTTCGACGATTGTCTCTTAGTAGTAAAATATTTCGACTACTGACCAAAGCTGAAACCTAAACGCTAATTTCTCATGAACACTATTTTAGCCTAAACACTATTTGCCCTCGCCTACTAAACTGTTTTCGATACAACACTGTTATCGCTTCAACACTACTTTCGTTCATGAACCCGTTAGACGACTTTGTCTTAGTAGTGAAACATTAAGACGACTAACCTAAGTTGAAACCTCAACACTTTTCGCCACAACACCATTTTCGCCTCAACACTAGTTTCGCACGTGTACCCTTCGATGATTACCTCTTAGTAGTAGAACATTTCGACTACTAACCTAAGTTGAAACCTCAACACTTCCCTCTACATCACTATTTTCGCCTGAACACTAGTTTCGCACGTGTATCGCTTTGATAATTTTGTCTCAGTAGTAAAACATTTCGACTACTAATCTAAGTTGAACCTTCAACACTATTTTTTCCTCGACACATTACGCCATAACACTATTTTCTCCTCAACACTAGCTTCGCTCGTGTATCCCTTCGATGATTTTTTCCTAGTAGTAAAACATTTCGACTACTAACTTATGTAGAATCCTAAACACTATTTTTGCTTCAACACTTCCGCCACAACACTATTTTTGCCTCAACACTAGTTTCGCACGTGTATCCCTTCGAAGATTTTTCTTAGTAGTAAAGATTTCGACTACTAACCTAAGTTGAAACCTCAACAATATTTTGCCTCAACACTATTTCTGTCTCAACACTAGTTTCGCTCGTGTACCCTTTCGACGATTGTCTCTTAGTAGTAAAATATTTCGACTACTGACCAAAGCTGAAACCTAAACGCTAATTTCTCATGAACACTATTTTAGCCTAAACACTATTTGCCCTCGCCTACTAAACTGTTTTCGATACAACACTGTTATCGCTTCAACACTACTTTCGTTCATGAACCCGTTAGACGACTTTGTCTTAGTAGTAAAACATTAAGACGACTAACCTAAGTTGAAACCTCAACACTTTTCGCCACAACACCATTTTCGCCTCAACACTAGTTTCGCACGTGTACCCCTTCGATGATTACCTCTTAGTAGTAGAACATTTCGACTACTAACCTAAGTTGAAACCTCAACACTTCCCTCTACATCACTATTTTCGCCTGAACACTAGTTTCGCACGTGTATCGCTTCGATAATTTTGTCTCAGTAGTAAAACATTTCGTCTACTAATCTAAGTTGAACCTTCAACACTATTTTTTCCTCGACACATTACGCCATAACACTATTTTCTCCTCAACACTAGCTTCGCTCGTGTATCCCTTCGATGATTTTCTCTTAGTAGTAAAACATTTCGACTATTAACCTAAGTTGAAACCTCAACAATATTTTTGCCCAACACTAGTTTCGCACGTATATCCCTTCGATGATTTTCTCTTAGTAATAGAACATTTAGACTACTAACCTAAGTTGAACCTCAATACTATTTTTCTCAACATTTTCCGTGAAAACACTATTTTCGCCTCAACACTAGTTTCGCACGTGTACCCTTTCGACGATTGTCTCTTAGTAGTAAAACATTTCGACTACTGACCAAAACTGATACCTAAACGCTAATTTCTCATAAACACTATTTTCGCCTAAACACTATTTTCGCTCGTCCACTAAACTGTTTTCGATACAACACTGTTATCGCTTCAACACTACTTTCGTTCATAAACCCGTTCGACGACTTTGTCTTAGTAGTAAAACATTAAGACGACTAACCTAAGTTGAAACCTCAACACTTTCCGCCACAACACTATTTTCGCCTCAACACTAGTTTCGCACGTGTACCCCTTCGATTATTTTGTCTTAGTAGTAAAACATTTCGACTACTAACTTAAGTTGAAACCTGAACACTATTTTTGCCTCAATACTTTCCGACACAGCACTATTTTTGCTTCAACACTAGTTTCGCACGTCTATCCCTTCGATGATTTTCTCTTAGTAGTAAACTATTTCGAGTTAACCCAAGTTAAAACCTGTACTCTATTTTTGCCTCAACACTTTACGTCACAACACAATATTCGCCTCAACACTAATTTGCAGGTATACCTTAGATGATTTTCTCTTAATAGTGAAATATTTCGACTACTAACCTAAGTTGGAACTTCAGCAATATTTTGCCTCTACACTATTTCCGCCTCAACACTAGCTTCGCACGTGTACCCCTCGATGATTTTGTCTTAGTAGTAAAACATTTCGGCTTCTAACGTAAGTTGAAGCATCAACACTATTTTCTTCTCAATACTTTCCGTCACAACACTATTTAACCTCAAAACTTATTTCGAACGTTTAATTCTTGGATGATTTTCTCTTAGTAGTTAAACATTTCGACTACAAACCTAAGTTGAAACCTCAACACTATTTCTTTCCTCAACGTTTTCCGCCACAACACTCTTTCCGCCTCAACACTGGTTCGTACGTGTATCCTTTCGATGATTTTTTTCTTAATTGTAAAACATTTCGATTACTAACCAAAATGAAACCTCAACACTATGTTTTCCTCAACACTTTCCGTCAAGACACTATTTTCGCTTCAACACTTGTTTGACACGTGTATCCCTTCAATGATTTTCTCTTAGTAGTAAAACATTTCGACTACTAACCTACTTTAAAACTTCAATACTATTTTTCCTCAACACTTTCGGCCACAACATTATTGTCGCCTCAATACTACTTTCGCAGTTGCATCCTTCGATGCTTTTTCTTAGTAGTAAAATACTTTGACTACTAACCTAAGTTGAAACCTCAACACTATTTTTGCCTCAACACTTTACGTCACAACACTATATTCGTCTGAACACTTGTTGCGCACGTGTACCCCTTCAATGATTTCACTTAGTAGTACAACATTTCGACTACTAACCTAAGTTGAAACCTCAACAAAGTTTTGCCTTAACACTATTTCCGCCCCAACACTAGTTTCGCACGTGTATCCATTGTATCCCTTCGATGATTTTTTCTTAGTACTAAAACATTTCGATTACTAACAAAGTGGAAACTTCAACACTAATTTCGCACATGCACAGAAAATAATAAGAACAATAAGACGTCGCAATAAATGCTTGAAGATGGTCGGTCTTAGGATGGTTTATTGCTAGCTACTCCATGTTGGCAACAGTCATAAATAGAATTAGGGATTGTTTTCGTATTCAAAAGAAATTTTGCTAATCATGTTTTGATTTTGGAGCTATATTGGTATATATGTATGGATAATTTTTTTTAAATGAATACACAAGAAACTCAAGAAATTTGTTTATTGAGAGCTTTGTTTGTATTTATATATAGATAATTAGTTTCTTTTAAAAATAAAAAGACAAGAAACCCAAGAAATTTATGCTAATTGAGAGTATTTACGGTTGTCCTTCATTTACAGCAAGGTAGGAGTTTTTATACGTGGTCTGTAACATTCCACTGAAACCAGATAACATCTGAAGAATTATCTATACAAAAATAAATGGTTTACCTCCATTAAATAAGGCGTACATTTTTTTACCATTTATAGCAAAGCCACTACGATAATCTAATTTTTTAACCAATCTACGGAAAATTAATGACAGCATGACACGCCCAAACAGGCAGTTACAAGGAGTGGTTCTTCAAATTTAGCGGGTCATTTGGCTAAAGAGAAATACAAGGGCAGGACACGTTCTAAGGAATTTTTGGGGAATGGTACGGGCAGATAAGATAAAAAAGAGGTAGAGGGAGACCTAGTTCAGGCCTTTGCACCCAGATAGTGATAGATGCAGAATGTGCAAATTTCAGAGAAATGTGCAGGTTAGTTCAGAACGCATCTAACCAGTTCCAGGACTGAAGATTTAATGATGACGATTGGCTAAGACTAAGGCTCCTTCATATACCTGCCGATCAAAATTAATTGGTCTTCTTGTACAGTAAATGAGCTAATTTAGACATTGGGTTATTGGCCCCAAGTTTCTGTCAATTCATTGTCCAAACTCACACCTAATTCATGTATAAACCAACACTTGATTTTTTTTAGAAGTATTAGTACCATTTCTTTGTAGTCTAATGGTACTTAACGAATTTAACCCTGAAATTGCCAGGATCTGAATACCATTCAAAATGGAGATTATTTACATTGCAAATATTTAAATAATTTGTCCCTAGTCGAAAAGAGTAGCTTAATATTATTAATATTGAATAATGTTATCGTCACTCGAGTTACGTGAGACCACCTGTGGTCTCCTAAGTATGATGACAATGTATATTTTGCGTTTAATTTATGCACGTCTTGATGTAATTCTTATTAACAAATACATGAAAATTGCAAAATACGTAGACAATATTCTACGAAAAAATTGCAAAACCTAAAGGATTAAAAGAGGTATTAGGTTTATTACGGGTCATAAAAAGGCAAATTGGATAATTGTTTCAAATTGGTCTTGCCAAATTAGCGGCTGGTGCAACTGCCACTAACTGCATTCTCATAAAATAGAAATCCTTAAAGGTCAGTCGAATCAGGCGGCAATTTCGTCAGTGAATTACTTTGCCCCAAATCTACCTTTCGCTTAATTAGGTGTGGTTTGAAAAGTAACGTTGCTTGACCTGCAGACATCATAAAAAATGCATCAAAGAAGAATGTTGCACCGGTATCATAGACCCTTTCATTTTAACAACCTTGGTTTATTTTGGCGTTCTCAGCGTCAATGAACTCGCTGGATTTTGTTTGTTTTTCTGATGTCTTTAGGGGTTTTTGAGTCTAGCCCTTTCGTTGATTCCACTTTGAGTGATGGTTATGATGCCACGTCCAGCTTGCTGATGTTATGAATTTATTTATTTTGGGCTAGGACTCTTCATAGTCAGTTTTGAATTGTTCGTGACTTTGGTCCGACGGTGTTACTGCTCTATGAGAAGGCAGATTTGAGTTATCCATCTATACGTAGGTACAGGCGGCTAGCGTCTTGGAAAATTTTGTGGATTGTGTCCATTGCGGTCATACCAGGACCTCTGGATTAGCTTATACAGAACAAATTAATTAAAACCCTTTATTAATTAGAGAAGAAATCGAAAGACATACCGTTCTTTAAAATGCCCAGTTATTCAAAGAAGAAGCAATTTGTAGAAAACTCGTCAACCCCAACAAGAACCATATCATATGTGTAGAGAGTAAGGGTCGGGTTACAAGGGACATAGGATGCTGGGCCTACTCTAAACTACATCTATAAATAAAGATAAGCCGATCTTTTATTAATTAGTGTTTCTTCATAATGGAAAAATTTGTGTAATAGTACGTCCTCACTCAACTAACAATCCTACACAACCCATGTTCCAAAGCCCAAACTACCTCAAATAATAATTTTCGACTTTGACAAGGATACCTCGGCCACAGAAACCCTAAAGTACAATTATATACAAAACTCTTCCAATTCCTCCTTCCAGAAGATGCTTACAGATAAGATTGCGCCACCGCCATCAACGAACCAAGAATGATTACTCAAACAACCTCATTACTGATATTTTACCGCGACTACGCGCAATCCTCACTGTAAACACCCATTTATAGGATACAAAGCTTGTTGAGCAAGAGACTTGGCTGCAATCATCCGATGCTATAACTGTCAACACTAAAACCACACAGCCAAGAACTGCCGCTCCACAATAACTTGTGAGCTGTAGCCGCTGCGCAGCCAACGTAGAAAATGGCCTTACGTCTGTCCCCAAAAGAAATACTTCATACAAGCAATTCAAATTTACCTGTAACATTCCAGAACCGCTTAGAATTAGCTAGATCCATGCAAGAAAACAATTTTTCCTTAGCACTAGTACCATGGCCCCATCTCATAAACCATAAAATCCACGCACAACCCCCAACTCCTCCTTATTCCTGCCATCATTATCGCTTTTCGACCAAGAGGCTTGCTTGTTGAACAAGAGACTTGGCTGCGATTATCCGATGCTATAATTGACAACACTAAAGCCACTCAGTCAAGAACTACTGCTCCACAATAACTTGTGAGCTGTAGCCGCCGCGCAGCCAACATACTATAAACCCTTACGTAAAAAACGGCCGTACGTCCGTCTCCAAACCAATTCCTTCATACAAGAAATTCAAATTAACCTGCAACATTCCAGAACCACTACCTTAGAATTAATCAGATCCAAACAAGAAAACTATTTTTCTTTAGCACTAGTACAATAGCCCTACCTCATAATCAATAAAATCCCCAACCTAGTCACTAACTCACAAACCTATCTCCTCCCCCCACTTTACTGCCACCATCATTATCGCTTGTTGAGCAAAAGACTTGGTTGTAATCACCCGATGCTATAATTGTCAACACTAAAGCCACACAGCCAAGAACTGCCGGTCCACAATAACTTGTGAGCTGTAGCCACTGCACAGCCAACGTAAAAAACGGCCGCATGTCCGTCCCCAAACCAATTTCTTCATAAAAGCGGTTCTAATTAACCTGCAATATTTCTGCCTCAAACTGTTTCCGTCTCAACACTATTTTCGCCTCAACACTAGTTTCGCATGTGTATCCCTTTGGTGATTTTTTCTTAGTAGTAAAACAATTCGATTACTAACCAAAGTTGAAACTACAACACTATTTTCACCTCAACACTATTTTCGCTCGTCCACTAAACTGTTTTTGAAACAACACTATTATCGCCTCAACACTAGTTTCGCACGTATAACCCGTCGATGATTTTCTCTTAATAGTAAAACATTTCGACTATTAACCTAAGTTGAAACCTCAACACTATTTTTTCTCAACATCCAGTCACAACACTATTTTCGCCTCAACATTTGTAGAGCACGTGTACTCCTTCCATGATCTTCTCCAAGTAGTAAAACATTTCGGCTTCTAACGTAAGTTGAAACCTCAACGCTATTTTGTCCTCAACACTTTCCGCCACAACACTATTTTCCCCCCAACACTAGTTTCCCACGTGTATCCCTTTAATGATTTTGTCTTAGTAGTAAAACATTTCGACTACTAACTAAGGTTGAAGCTTCTACACTATTTACGCCTCAACACCATTTTCGCTGGTCCACTAAACTGCTTTGACAAAACATTATTTTGCCTCAACACTAGTTTCGCACGGGTATCCCTTCGATGATTTTTCTTAGTAGTAAAACATTTCGATTACTACTCTAAGTTGATACCTCAGCGCTATTTTGTCCTGAACACATTCCGTCACAACATTATTTTCTCCTCAACACTAGTTTCACACGTGTATCCCTTCGATGATTTTCTCTTAGTAGTAAAACATTTCGATTACTAGCCAAAGTTGAAACTTCAACACTATTTTCGCCCCATCATTATTTTCGCTCGTCCACTAAACTATTTTTGACACAGCACTATTTTCGCCTCAACACTAGCTGCGCACGTGTATCCCTTCAAAGATTTTGTCTTAGTAGTAAAACATTTTGACTACTAACCAAGGTTGAAGCTTCTACACTATATACGCCTCAACAATATTTTCGCTCGTCCACGAAACTGCTTTGACAAAGCATTATTTTTGTCTCAACACTAGTTTAGCACGGGCATCTCTTTGATGATTTTTCGTAGTAGTAATACATTTCGATTACTACTCTAAGTTGATACCTCAACGCTATTTTGTCCTCACACGTTCCGTCACAACATTATTCTCCCCTCAACACTAGTTTCCCACGTGTACCCTTTCGGTGATTTTTCTTAGTAGTAAAACACTTCGACCACTAACCTAAGTTGAAACCTCAACACCATTTTTGTATCAACATTATTTTCGCATGCACACTAATTTCACACGTGTACCCCTTGGATGATTTTCTCTAACTATTAAAACATTTCATACTAGCCTAAGTTGAAACTTCAATACTATTTTTTCTCAACATTCAGCCACAGCACTATTTTCGCCTCAACATTTGTTTCGCACGTGTACTCCTTCGATAATCTTCTCTTAGTAGTAAAACATTTCGACTACTAACCTAAGTTAAAACCTCAACACTATTTTTGTCTCAACATTATTTCCGTCTTCACACTAATTTCGCACGTGTACCGCTTCGATGATTTTCTCTTAGTATTAAGGCATTTCGAGTACTAGCCTACGTTGAAACCTCAACAATATTTTTTTCTCAACATCCAGTCACAACACTGTTTTCGCCTCAACATCTGTTTAGCACGTGTACTCCTTTGATGATCTTCTCTAAGTAGTAAAACATTTCGGCTACTAACCTAAGTTGAAACCTCAACACTATTTTGTCCTCAACACTTTCCTCCACAACACTATTTTCCCCTCAACACTAGTCTCCCACGTGTATTCCTTAGGTGATTTTTCTTAGTAGTAAAACATTTTGATTACTAGCCAAAGTTGAAACTTCAACACTATTTTCGCCTCAACACTATTTTCACTCGTCCACTAAACTTTTTTTGACACAATACTATTTTCGCCTCAACACTAGCTGCGCACGTGTATCCCTCCAATGATTTTCTCTTAGCAGTAAAACATTTCGACTACTAACCAAGGTCGAAGCTTCAACACTATTTTCGCCTCAACACTAGTTTCGCACGGGTATCCCTTCGATGTTTTTCTCTTAGTAGTAAAACATTTTGACTACTACCCTAAGTTGAAACCTCAACACTATTTTTTCCTCAAAACGGCCGTACGTCCGTCCACAAACCAATTCGTTCATACAAACAATTCAGATTTACATGCAACATTCCAGAACCGCCACCTTAGAATTAGTTAGATCCATGCAAGTAAACAATTTTTTCTCAGCACTGGTACAGTAGCCCTACATCATAATTAATAAAATCCCCAACCTACTCACTAACGCACAAACCTACACCCCCCTGCTGCCGCCATCATTATCGCTTGCCAAGCAAGAAACTTAGTTAGATCATTCGATGTTAAAATTGATAACACTAAAGCCACTTAGCCAAGAACTGCCAGTCCACAATAACTTGTGAGCTGTAACCGCTGCGCGGTCAACGTAGAAAGCGGCCGTACGTCCGTTCCGAAACCAATTGCTTCATTCAAGCAATTCAAATTAAGCTGCAACATTCCAGAACCGCCACCTTAGAATTAGTGAGATCCATGGAAAAAAACAATTTTTCTTAGCACTAGTACAATAGCCCTACCTCATAAACAATAAAATCCCCAACCTACTTACTAACGCTCAAACCTACATCCCCTCCCACTTTACTGCCGCCATCATTATCGCATGCCAAGCAAGAGACTTGCTTACGATCAACCGATGCTATAATTGACAACAGTAAAGCCTCTTAGCCAAGAACTGCCGCTCCACAATAACTTGCGAGCTGTAGCCGTTGCGCAGCCAACGTAGAAAACGGCCGTACGTCCTTCCCCAAACTAATTCTTTCATACAGGCAATTCAAATCAACCTGCAACATTCCAGAACCGCCACCTTACAATTAGTCAGATCCATGCAAGAAAACAAATTTTCCTTAGCACTAGCACAATAGCCCTACTTCATAAACGATAAAAAATCCCCAACCTACTCACTAACGCACAAACCTACATCCACCTTCCCCCATTCTACTGCCCCATCATTATCGTTTGTCGAGCAAGGGACTTGGTTGCGATCATCCGATGCTATAATTGACAGCACTAAAGCCACTCAACCAAGAACTGCAGCTCCATAATAACTTGTGAGCTGTACCCGTTGCGCAGCCAACGTAGAAAACGGTCGTACTTCCATCCCCAAATCAATTCCTTCATACAGGCAATTCAAATTAACCTGTAACATTCCAGAACCGCCACCTTAGAATTAGCCAGATCTATGCAAGAAAACAATTTTTCTTTAACACTAGTACAATAGCCCTACCTCATAAACAATAAAAACCCCAACCTACTCACTAACGCACGTATCTACATCTCCCCCTCACTCTACTGCCGCCATCATTATCGCTTGTCGAACAAGACTTGGTTGCAATCATCCGATGATATAATTGACAACACTAAAGCCACTCAGCCAAGAACTGCTGCTCCACAATAACTTGTGAGCTGTAGCCGCTGCGCGGTCAACGTAGAAAGCGGCCGTACGCCCGTCCCCAAACCAATTCCTTCATTCGAGCAATTCAAATTCACAAGCAATATTCCAGAACCGCCACCTTACAATTAGTCAGATCCATGCAAGAAAACAATTTTTCCTAGTACTAGTACACTAGTACAATAGCCCTACCTCATAAATAATAAAATCCCCAATTTACTCACTAACGCCCCCCCCGCCCCCTTCCACTTTACTGCCGCCATAATCATCGCTTGTCGAGCAAGAGACTTGGTTGCAATCACTCGATGCTATAATTGTCAACACTAAAGCCCCTCAGGCAAGAACTGCCGCTCCACAATAACTTGTTAACTGTAGCCGCTGCGCAGCCAACGTAGAAAACGACCGTACGTCCGTCCCCGAACCAATTACTTCATACAAGCAATTCAAATTAAGCTGCAATACTCCAGAACCGCCACCTTAGAATTACTCGGATCCAAGAAAACTATTTTTCTTTAGCCCTAGCTCATAAACAATAAAATACCCAACCTACTCACTACCCCCCCTGCTGTCGCCATCATTATAGCCATGCACATATTCTCACTTTCCTTCCCACAAATCGTTAAAAGTATTTACAATAAACTAACAATAATCTGTGCAGATCGACGCTCAAACCATCTAAACCTCCCGACGGCCCAAAATCCTATAAACCTATAGCCCTCCTCTCAACCTTAGGCAAATTTTTTGATCGCATTACCCTAAATTATATATAGTCCCACATAGACAACCATTTCCTAATGTCAGGCAACCAAAACGCATAGACCACAGTTAAATCCTTTTTATAAAGTACGTCATTGCCATATTCGTAGATTTTCGCAGCGCCTTCGATCTCCTGCCGTTATTCAAAATCCTAACTCAACTGAAACTCGCTAATTTCCCATCCAACATCTTTCACATAGTAAAATCCTACTTAACCGATCCTACAGCTACCTAAAGCTGCAACCTCTACTCCATTTAACCTACACACTTCTCCAAGGATCTATCCCATCTCCTACGTTATGGAAACTTGCTATCAACCTCCCATTGATGCTCAACATTCGTAACATCGAAACCATTGCTTAGTCTGACGATCCTATCTATCTCACGATAATTCACGCTCCTCACTTGAATCCACACACAAACATCCTAATAAACCTCATGGATCCTGGTTTCTCCAAGCAACTCCTTTCCCCTACGGAATTCAAACTACTCCTTCCAAAAGGCAACTCGACCTTCGCCAATTGAAACTAGGTAGACATTCTCTGACACCGTTTCCTACTTGGGTATTTGTCCCGAAAGCAGACTAAAAATGCAGTCTCACTTATCTAACCTAAGCTCCAAAACTAAATCAATCTTAAATAACTTGCACCACTCCTTATCAAAATCCATCCATCTTACTCGCCGCACCTAGAAACTCTTCCTAAATCAAATAATTATTCTCATTATCCGATACGAGGTTGACCACTGGTACTTCCAAACAACCCCTCATTCGAGAAAAATATTAAATCTTATAATTTGTCTCTTTTTTCTTTGACAACAGGAGTCTGCACCCCCCCCGACTTAAAATTCCGCCCTTAGAAATCCTCCTTCATGCATCAGTCCAACTACGTAATCTAAAACACAACCGCCCCGCCCACCTGCATGACTGTAAACTACACCACCCGGACTACCAGATAATGACAACGATCCACATGAAATCCCTTATCCAAAACTCACTCATACATTCCTGGCAAGGACAATAGACCACTTCTACTGGGCGGCACACCTATAACATTTTCCCCACTATCATACATTCCCTAACACATCCCATTTTCTAGCTGCTCTACCATCCAATTTCTCACAAGCCACGGTAAACTCCGACAGAAACTTCACTCTTTTCTTCTCTTCTAATCTTAGATTTTCCTCCAATTTTGTCAAATTCTCTCCAAATTCCGGTCGTAACTCCTGAAGTATGTTTTATCAAATTTGTCGCCCATTTCTTGTATATTTTTATTTAAACTTAACAGAAGAGTCATCATCTTTGATTCCTGAGTCTCTCCTACACTCTGTTCTTTCTTGTCCTCTGGATTCACCTCTTTCGCTTCTTCCATATGAATACTTTTTTGAGAACCAATTTCCACTCTTTTCACGAACTTCTTTCATTCTATCTGTCATGCTGGACACCAATCAGATATATTACAAAAAAGAACTTCCACAAAATCTTACGAGACAAGAAACCAATTTTCAGACGACGTAATCGAGCCCTTAGTTGGGACGCCGTTAAAAGGTGCTGTGGATATAGCCTAATACTTGTGGATGCAATAGAAAATATGAAATTACTATCTGACCTTCTTTTTCCTTGCCCAGCTAGCTCAACAGAAATTACGTAGGGGAATTTATGAAAATGAAATGAAATCAGAAATCTCAAGATACATCTATGCATTTAAAAAAATTTCCTTCATACAAAAGCATATAGAACAGTTTACAGCTTAAGTTCATACATAAAATTATTACTAAAATAATTCGTACCTAATCTTTGTTAAAAATGACAGAACTCAAATCTCTTCTCTTTAATTTTATTGTGGATAATTTACCTATCTTTTATTATTCCGCTCGTGAGAGTAATTAGCCAACAACGCTGCACAGATAATCTAATAAAGGTCAAAATGCTTCAAACTCTGACCTCAAAATTTGCTAAAATTATCCTCATTACAAATAAAAATTTTTATATAAGCTTAAGAACTTATTCTAGCTTACAAATGTTTAAATATTTTTAACAGTTACAAACAGGAAACATAATTTATACTTGCGAAAACAGCGCTTATCAAAATCTCATTTCCATTTTAAATCTCCATTTGGAATATTGGTGCGCAATCAATTAAATTCAGCTGTAGCTCTCGCATCTGGATTATTTATGTCGAAGATCGTTCAATTTTTTAGTATAAGAATAATTATTCTTCATAATTTATGCAAAGTTCTCTATTACTTGCGTGACTTTTAAAAACATTTCTTAGTAAAAATAACGTATTTGTTTCTTAATAAAGAAGATTCTCGAAGATTCCAACGTGAATATTTTTAAAATCTACGCACGAAAATTAATTACACAATAAAGCTCACAATTGCGTTTTTTAAGCTTTGCAAATGCAATAAGATTTGCTTTTACAGTGGACGAAAAGACTATTTTACACACGTTTAAAAGTGTATGCGACTCATTTTCAGTCTACGCCGATTCTTAATTCGTTCTTATGCTTTATAATAACGTGAATGAAATGAATGGCTTTTCTTAAAATGAAACTTAGTTTTACTAATAGAATGATTGTGTGCACACGGTATCCCTCGAGAGTAATTATATGTACACACGACTTAGAGTTGGTCTTTTTAAGTTTAATGGTAATGAAATACGCTTATATTTATACAGGGTAGCGAAATTAAATATTAGAAATTTTAAATTTTTCCCGTTTTCTTCCCTTTAGCTGGTAATTTTTCATAGAATTTGCCGCTCAATAACCTTTCGTGATCTCACTATCACATCAATATATAGGCTTGTTGGTAATTTTACACTATCGTCACTAACAATTAATATTCATTTAAAGATAGTGTCAAAATACACAATGCGCACGCACGCGCACACACACACAAATGTTAACAATAGTTACATCGGAAATAAAAAATGGTGATAAACACCTGAAACAAATTGCATCATTTTTGGTAACTCACCTGTACACATAAGGGCCAACTTCCTGCACTTTCAACTTTTCTTTTCCTGCAAGAAAAGCGTCCTTGTTTGTCACGTTAAATAGGTAAACATTCAAATAAAGATCAACTGGAGGTTTTTGCCACAATTCATAAATTTCTCCGCCAGGACCAAATACACATTTCTGCAAAAATTAAATAAAAGTCAAACGTTGGAAATGGCAAGCAGGTGTTAGGTTTAAGCTTTGCATATCCTTCGAACATGGAACGTGGTAAGTGGTTACCTAATGGCAAAATATCTTAAAACAAACAAGTTAAATCAGGACTCTAAAAAAAAGAAGTGTTATTGTAGTGATTTCAAGTGTTATTTATTAGGATGTTTTAAACAGACATGGAGCGTCGTTGGTTTTCTGGATGGTTGCTTTTTGTTATTCTATATATATCAAGTACAAAGGTATTGTTATTTGTTGGTTTACCTTGCAGTTCCTCGGTTTTACCACTAGAGGGAGCTACGCGTAACGTAACTAATTGTTCTAGTTTTGCAATAAAAATGTTATTTAATTAAAATAAGTAGATTACCCTCTTTAAGTCCAGATTTGCAAGTTATTTCTATTCTTATCTTAGGCGGGAATTCTTCTCAATGTAAGACGTCTCCTTAGATTGCATTGCTGTGGCGAATATATTTCTTTATGCTAAAAGGTACATGAACGGGTTCGGTCACATTTTGATTTATTTTCATTTGCGGTTTTAAAATAAGTCATCGTCCTGGATTATTACGTTTACGAAGACACAGGTAGGAGAAGTAAGGTACATTGCAGCACAATTTTAAAGCAATACTCACGAGTAGTTAAAATAACGATGCGTCTGCTTTAACGCACTCCCACCCAGAGAATAAATCCCTGGAATCGCGTGTTCGTTAATCTGCTTCCTGTCATAAGCGTCGTGATTAGTTGAAAACGTGACACGACCTGCGAGTTTTGTTCATACCGCAGTTACTACGTTGCCAGGAAATACAAAAGGGAATTACCGAAAACACATTTTACTAAAATATATTGTATAATATTTCGTAAAAGTGTGCAATAGCCAAAGTTATTAGTTTTTTTAACAAATTGAGGAGCGATTTAGCACGTAAATTGAGGTCTAGCATTTCTGATCACCACAAAACCAAACCACCGAAAGACGACGATGACTCGGAACCGCCAATCGCTATAACCTTAAAGCGAATTAGCATTACCAAGTAGTGTTTGCTCAGAGAAGATAACAAATTGAATAAACCGAATGCTTCCTACCTCATGGTCAAATTCGAAGGGTTTGCACAAATTGCTAACGAAGAAGCGAACCTGAATGAGATCATGACAGCCAAACTAGCATTAGATGAAAAGAATTTGGAAACGGTTGTACAGGTAAGTAGAGATATACCTCACACACGCCGTTCCCCCCTCCCCCCAGACCCTAAAATCATTAGGTTAAAGCCTACACCAACGGGTACAACTCCCAGTCATCGAGGTCCCTCTCTTTGTAACCTGAACATCCATAGCATTCACCAACTAAAACAACAATCCCATCCTTCCAGGCAAATCCTAAGATATCAAACTTATTGCCACCCTCGCCCAACAGTCGTGCAGTGTTCATGTACTTAGACCCAAACTACCCCAACTCATCAACTTCGACCTTGACAAGGAAATTTTGAACACTGACTTCCATAAGCACCCTTATATTCAAAATTTCCTCCAGCACATAATTTTTGAAGAATCTTATAGACAAGAAAAACCACTACCATACGACGGCATAAAATCGACTACTCGGATAACCTAGTTGTAAACGTTTCACCATAACTACGAGCCATTATCAGATCTAAGACCCACCTGTTTATCAGCTACAAAGCCTGAAGGGTTAGAGACCTGACCTGATGGTAGTTACCTGCTGCTACAGCTGTCAACGCCACGAACATTCAGTTAAAGTCGACCGATCCACGATTATATGCGGCAGATGCCCAAAACCAGCACCAGCAGAACCAATCTGTAGCAACTGTCCAAGACTGAACCTACATTTGATTTTCCAATGCTCTTTACCTAGAAATTCTGAATTTTGTCGACCCCTCGCTGTTGCAAGCAAGGTAGGGATCTTTAACGTGCGTGACAATACTCACAGACGAGACATTCATTTAACCTTTCATCCGAAGGAGGGCGTATTTTTGTGAAAAATGCTCGCCAAACATTCTTCAAGCGGACCATATCGGGATTTGAACCTTGGGCATAGCAGTCACACGCATACCACCTACACCACGGAGCCGCCCAACCCTATGAGTCCCTACATTTGATTTTTCTAATGCTCCATCCGAAGGTACTACATTGACCAGAAAGCGATTTTTTTTACCTGGAAATTTGAATTTTGACGAACCCTTGCTGTTGCAAGCAAGGTAGGGATCTTTAACGTGCGTGACAACACTCACACACGGGACCTCCATTTTACCTCTCATCCGAACGAGGGCCTATCTTTGTGAACAATGCTCGCCAAACATTTTTCAAGCGGAACGTGTTGAGATTGGAACCCGGGACCTGGAGATTAGTAGCCTCACTCAAACCAACTAAGCCACGTAACCGCCAACCCTATGAGTCCCCTACATTTGATTTTTACTATGCTCCATCCGAAGGTACTACATTGGCCAGAAAGCGAGTTTTTTACCTAGAAATTTTTAATTTTGCCAAACCCTTGCTGTTGCAAGCAAGGTAGGGATCTTTAATGTGCGTCACAACACTCACACACGGGACCTCCATTTTGACTCTCATCCGAACGAGGTCATATCTTTGAGAAAAATGCTCGCCAAATATTTTTCAAGCGGAACGTGTTGAGATTAGAACCCGGAACCTGGAGATTAGTAGCCACACTCAAACCAACTAAGCCACGTAACCGCCAACCCTATGAGTCCCCTACATTTGATTTTTACTATGCTCCATCCGAAGGTACTACATTGGTCAAAAAGCGAGTTTTTTTACCTGGAAATTCTGAATTTTACCAAACCCTCGCTGTTGCAAGCAAGGTAGAAATCTTCAACGTGCGTGACAACACACACATAGGACCACCATTTTACCTCGCATCCGAACGAGGCCGTATTTTTGTGAAAAATGCTCGCCAAACATTTTTCAAGCGGACCGTGTCGGGATTTGATCCCAAAACCTTAGGCATAGTAGTCACACGCATACCTACTACACCATGGAGCCGCCCAACCCTATGAGTCCCTACATTTGATATTTCCAATGCTCCACCCGAAGGTATTACATTGGCCAGAAAGCGAGTTTTTTTACCTGGAAATTCTGAATTTTGCCGAACCCTTCCTGTTGCAAGCAAGGTAGGGATCTTTAACGTGCCTGACAACACTCACACACGGGACCTCCATTTTACCTCTTATCCGAACGAAGGCATATCTTTGTGAAAAATGCTCGCCAAACATTTTTCAAGTGGACCATGTCGGGATTTGAACCCAAGACCTTGGGCATAGTAGTCACACGCATACCTACTACACCACGGAGCTGCCCAACCCTATGAGTCTCTACATTTGATATTTCCAATGCTCCATCCGAAGGTATTACATTGGAAAGAAAGCGAGTTTTTTACCTGGAAATTCTAAATTTTGCCGAACCCTTCCTGTTGCAAGCAAGGTAGGGATTTTTAACGTGCCTGACAACACTCACACACGGGACCTCCATTTTACCTCTTATCCGAACGAAGGCATATCTTTGTGAAAAATGCTCGCCAAACATTTTTCAAGTGGACCATGTCGGGATTTGAACCCAAGACCTTGGGCATAGTAGTCACACGCATACCTACTACACCATGGAGCCACCCAACCCTATGAGTCCCTACATTTGATATTTCCAATGCTCCATCCGAAGGTATTACATTGGCTAGAAAGCGATTTTTTTACCTGGAAGTTAGAATTTTGCCGAACCTTTGCTGTTGCAAGCAAGGTAGGGATCTTTAACGTGCGTGACAACACTCACACACGGGACCTCCATTTTACCTCTCATCCGAACGAGGGCCTATCTTTGTGAACAATGCTCGCCAAACATTTTTCAAGCGGAACGTGTTGAGATTGGAACCCGGGACCTGGAGATTAGTAGCCTCACTCAAACCAACTAAGCCACGTAACCGCCAACCCTATGAGTCCCCTACATTTGATTTTTACTATGCTCCATCCGAAGGTACTACATTGGCCAGAAAGCGAGTTTTTTACCTAGAAATTTTTAATTTTGCCGAATGCTTGCTTTTGCAAGCATAGTAGGGTTCTTTAAAGTGCGTGACAACACTCATACACGGGATCTTCATTTTACCTCTCTTCCGAAGTAGGGCGTATTTTTGTGAAAAATGCTCGCCTAACATTTTCAAGCGGACCGTGCCGGGATTTGAACCCAGGACCCTGGAAATAGTAGTCACACGCATATCAACTGCACCACGGAGCCGCCCAACCATACGAGTCCTTACATTTGATTTTTTCAATGCTCCACCCAAAGGTACTACATTGGCCAGGAAGCGAGCTTCTTTACCTGAAAAATTTTGAATTTTGCCGAACCCTTGCTGTTGCAAGCAATGTAGGAATCTTTAACGCGCGTGACTACACTCACACAGGCGACCTCCATTTTACCTCTCATTCGAACGAGGACGCATTTTTGTGAAAAATGCGCGCCTAACGTTTTTCAAGCGGACCGTGTGCAAACAAGATGCAGATACGTTAGCCGACAGCAGGATTACAGTAAGATTGATTCGCTGAACTAAAGAATGTATAATAGAGCCGAAGAGATCCCAAAGGTGTTGGGAATATGGACATCTGAAAACCGAATGCAAAGACATAGACAAGTCAGCTTATTGCAATAAATTTGGACAGCAGGGACATACGAAGGAGGATTGCCAAAATAAACCACAGCGTCCCATTAGTGACAAAGTTACTCGACCGGCAATGGATCCTGTGAAGTTTTCTGCCGGACTGCTGCAAGATTAGTAGAGCGCCACCTGACGGCATAAGTTAATAGTCACTTTTACAGATTGAATAGGGCAAGAAAGTCCGTTTGCGAATCCTGTAAAGTCCTAGAAGATGCTGTAAACCACACACTCTTTATATGCGATAAATGGATAGACAAGAGATTACTATTCGAAATGTACATAGGAAAAACGATAACAGCTGATAATATAGTCAATACCATGCTAAAGAGCAACAAGGGATGACAACTGAAGACTTACTATATTAAAGATGTTCTAAAAAGCAAGGAAAAATATGACAGGAAGAGTAACCGTAAGACCCTTACAAGAATAAGGGAGCATAGAGCTCCTCCGGGGGGAGTCTATCACAAGAGGGAAGGAGGAAGGGAGTTTAGTGCGATTATCCCGGACAAATCATCCAGTCTGAGAAAGTTCCACACTTTTCTGGCAAGTCTTGCTCTAGAACCAGCAGGTGGCTTAGACACGACGCTTTTCCAAAACCCATAAAAAATGGGGCCCATCAAGCGATATCATATCCAAAATCTTCGGCTGCATCAAGTTCCCAAAAACAGTTCGCGCTTCAGAATTTCCAGCACCAAAACAACGCGTGTATAATAGATGCTACTGATCTTTTATTGGATGTTTTGCTTCACGTATGTACGTTTTATATTAAATAACTGTTTCGAGAATTACACCAGCTTTTGTTTTTTTTTTGCGCTTGGACCAGTGATTGTGGAGTTGACAACCCTCAATGCTGATGCGACAGAGTTCTTGTATCTGTTTTAGACGAGAAGCTTTGCTGTGGTTATGCACCACGTTCCACGTGCTTGGTGTTGAATCTGACCAGGGGAGTCCACTCTTTTATTTTGTGTGGGTTCAGTACTATGAATTGCTTCAAGCAAAATGTCACTAGACGATTCGCCAACAATTACCACGCATAATACCAGCTTCATCATAAGCTACTACTCTACAATGCCAACAAACAAACACTACCTGCTTATTTAGCAGTAGAAAATGTGTATGTTCCATGTTGCGAGGACACTTCGTCAAGCTCTAATAGCAATAGTACTTACCCATTTAAACAAGATGTCATACGGCTGAAGCAGAAGAATCAGAACACCAGATCCAAATGTTATAAGGCCAACAATTGTCAACGTAAGTATTCCTGAAACAAAAATGTAGTTTGAGAATAAGCTAAACCTATATCTGTTAATGTCAATCGAATTTCCAAAGATTTAAAAATAATTTAGACAAATGAGTGTCCTATTTTTCAATTGTCTGAAAAGGTAGATATCGCATAATGCCAAATGGACATTGTCTAAAAATAACCAAACGTTTTCATATTAGTTAAGTGGACTCTAGGTGAAAATTAAAAGATCGTCTGGAAAAAGTTATTTACAGATGGTGCTCTATCAATTCAGTGATAAAGTATAGTTTTCCAGTCAGTAGACTGTAAATATTTCTTTGCTTAGGTGTTTACTAATTTTACCAAAAAGAAATCCACCCCTCCCTTATTACCAACTGCTGACCAAAGAATTTTGTCATTAGCAAACTTTCAAGCTTAATCTGATTTTTTCTAAAGCTAAAAGGTTTTTAGTATCTGAATAAGTGGTAACAAAGTGCTAGACTTTAAAAATACACTAGGAGGATACACGATGCTGTTTTTGTTTAAAAAAAATTATTTCTTCAAATCTCATTCATTTTGAACTATACTGTTGCGATCCACTATTAGGCAACCCGTCAAACATACAAATGCCCGGGGCACAGCGTATTCTTCAGCATTCGAGAATCCTTCTACAAAGTTCTAGATAATGAGTCATATCTTAATGCAGGGTATATATAAGGCCGCTTATGAATGTAAGAGTTAGTCTATTCTTGAATGTCTAATATAAATTATGTCGTTGTAAAGTAAACGTAGTTGAGTTTTTAGAATATATACATAAATGATATGCTGTGTCTAATGTGCATGCAACTTGCAGTATACATAAATAAATAGAAGTGTATAAACAAATAGTTGTGTTAGTGTTGTTAATGAACTTATGGTAAAGGAGTTAATTTAAGAAGATATTAGTACTTGTAAATTCATTAGTGTAATAGTGCTTCATTGTTGAGTGGACTGAAAACATCTATGAATAAGGCATATACTGTTAATTAGACTTGTGAACAGTGAGCAATAAAGACCATTATTATTACTTGTTTTAAATTAAAGAAACGCGGTAGGAGTAGCGCGTTACACTGGTGTCAGGCATTTGTGGGGTATATAGTGATTAATTTAAAAGGAAAGCACACCAGTCTAAAGACATTTAAGTAGTTTATATATATGCCAGTTACAAGGAGTCAAAATAAGATGGAGGCAGAAAATTTAATGAATTTCCTTAAGGATTTTAAATCGGGTATAGAAGAAAAGTTAAACGAAAATGCTGAGAAAATGGAGGAGAGGTCGGCTAAACTGGAAGTGACACTCGGTGAAAATTTAGTGAGGTCAGTTGAACTGGAATCAAATCTTACCGAAAGGTTAACTGAAAATGCTAAGAAAATAGAAGAACGGTTTAGTGAAAACGCGATGAAAATGGAAGAGTTGAATGAAAAGACGGCCACGTTAGAACAAAGATTAATAGCAAGCTCCATTGCATTGAAAGAAGATGTCACTGTACAGGTAAAACAGTTGAGCAAAAGTTGGACAGTAAATTGGTAAAATGGAAGAAGATATGATGAGGCTGCAAGAACAGGTGATTTCACTAACAACGCGGCCACTTGAATTAACAAACCAAGTTTTTCATCAGAACATTCCAGAAATAAGAACCCTGGAAAGAAGCGAGTCAATTCCGTCTAAATTTAAAGTGAAACCACCCACATTTGATGGCAAAACACCTTGGCCCACATATTTGAAACAATTTGAAGCTGCGGCAATAGCCAACGGTTGGTGCAACAAAGAGAAAGCTATCTCCTTAATAGTGGCCCTACGGGGAAGCTCTTAACATCTTACAAACGATTCCCGATCACCAGCAGAATGATTACGGTCTCTTAATATCGAAGCTTGAGATGAGATATGGAGACGCTCACCTTCAACAGGTTTACCACGCACAAGTTAAGAACCGCTCGCAAAAGACAAGTGAAAGTCTGCAAGAATTCGAAGCTGACATCGCAAGATTAGTTAGATTGGCGTACCCAACGGCACCAGATAGTTTCCTCGAACAACTGGCTGTTCAAACATTTGTAGATGGCATCAAAGACAGTGAAATACAGCAAGCGCTAAGACTAGCAAGGCCAAAAATTCTGGATGACGCACTGGCTCATGCGCTTGAATTTGAAGCAGCTAAGCAGACATCACACAGGATGGGTCACAAAGTTCGGTCTGCCTTAGAGGAACCTGGTCAAGCTCAGAATAGCATAGATGAAATAGTCAACCGTGTGGCAGAAAGGCTGGAACTACAACGACCGCGGAGATGGCGTCTACGATGCTGGAGCTGCGGTGAAGTTGGCCATATGCAGAGACGCTGTACTCAACCAAAGAAACAACCGGTTGTGCCAAAGCTGGTCCATGTAAGGGGCGAACTTCGACAGCACAGCGTAGTGCCCGGAGATTATCATCCGTGCTGCATCGTCGGTGGAAAGTCTGGACAGCATTTATATCGATGGTAGAATTAATGGTAGGGTTGTCCGATTACTTGTGGATACAGGAGCGACAAGAACTATTGTGAGACCAGATTTGGTTGGTCGTGGAAAAGTGCTACCTGTATCGGTGTGTCTCCGAACGGCAAGTGGTGAGAAGATTGGTACTCACGGAGAGACTGCCGTTATGTTGACAATTGGGGACAAATTAATTAATCATCGAGTGTTGGTAGCTGAAATTACAGAAGAAGTGATCTTGGGAATGGATCTCATGAGAGAATATGGGTTTCATGTAAACATGAAAGAAAATGTGCTTCGGATAGATGATGATGAGATTCCATTTCAAGGTAGGAGTAACCAGACGATGCAAGTACGAATGATTTGCGATGTAAAATACCCGAGAAGGCGGAAATGATAGTAATGGGACACCCGGATGGTACGCTCCGGGAAGGACAAGTATGCATGATGGAAGCAACTGAATCGGGAATGGGTCAGGAGGGACTTCTGATTGGAAGAACGCTGGTAAAGTCTCGAAATATGGTACCAGTAAGGGTGCTGAACATTAATCCCCATACAGTGACCCTGAAGAAAGGCATGATTGTGGGAAGTTGCATTCCAGTATGTCATATTAAACGTTGTGTGGACGACACGAAAAATAAACCAACCAACGGTTGCTCACAGAAATTGCTGGATATGTTGGTACCCTCGTGTCAAGGATTAAATGGCGACCAACTGGGCAAGGTAAAAGAACTGGTCGGACGATATCGAGGTGTGTTTGCACTGGATGATAGTGAGAAAGGAAGGACGAATGTTGTGCAACACAAGATCAATACTGGAGATGCGCAACCGATAAGACAACACCCAGGCGGCTTCCTTTGGCAAAACGTAAGGAAGCCGAGCAAATTATCACCGATATGGAAGAACAGGGAGTGATTGAACCCTCGAATAGTCCATGGGCATCCCCGGTAGTGCTTGTCAAGAAAAGGACGGGTCGACAAGGTTTTGTGTAGACTACCGGCGGCTTAATAACGTGACAAAGAAAGACAGCTATCCATTGCCCAGAATAGATGACACCTTAGATACTCTATCCGGATCTAAATGGTTTTCGACCTTGGACTTGAAAAGCGGATACTGGCAGGTAGGCTTGGAGCCAAATGATAAAGAAAAGACTGCCTTTACAATTGGAACTGGATTATGGCAGTTCAAGGTCATGCCATTTGGATTATGCAATGCTCCTGCTACTTTTGAACGATTGATGGAGTCGGTACTGCGTGGACTGTCCTGGAAGACATGTCTGGTGTACCTGGACGACGTGATAGTGTTAGGCCGGTCTTTTGAAGAACATCTTAAGAACCTAGAGGAGATATTCCAAAGATTACGCGGGGCAAACCTTACATTAAGCCCCAAGAAGTGCCACTTATTTGGAAAAGAGGTGAAATACCTAGGACATGTCGTTTCGGAGACCGGAATAAGAGCTGACCCTGACAAAATAAAAACGGTACAAGAGTGGCCTACACCAGCAGATATACACCAACTACGCAGTTTTCTAGGATTGTGCACATATTACCGACGTTTTATACTTGGGTTTGCGAACATTGCCAAACCGTTAACAAAATTAACCGAAGATGGACAAGAATATGATTGGAATGACGACTGCCACAGGGCATTTGAACAACTGAAATGGCTACTAGTTACAGCACCAATTTTGAGTTATCCACGGATGGAGGGGAAATTTGTGTTGGATACCGACGCCAGTAACACAGCTATAGGAGGCGTTCTTTCTCAAGTGCAGGACGGACAAGAAAAAGTTATTGGGTATTTCAGCAAGGTCTTGTCGCGGCCAGAAAGGAACTATTGTGTGACAAGAAGGGAGCTGTTGGCCGTCGTCAAATCCGTAGAGCACTTTTATAAGTACTTATACGGCCGTAAATTCCTGTTGAGAACAGATCATGCTGCACTGAAATGGTTACTGCAGTTTCGAAATCCTGAAGGGCAAGTGGCAAGGTGGATAGAGCGGCTGCAGGAATATGACTTTGACACAGAACATCGCGTAGGAACTAGCCATCGGAATGCAGACGCTCTATCAAGGAGACCTTGTCCGGTGGACTGCAATCATTGCTCCAAGATGGAAGAGAAAATAAGTGTCATCCATAGAATGACGGTAACCGATGATACTTGGCAACTCGAAAGAATACGAAAAGACCAGGAAAATGACGCCGAATTGGGACGTATTATTGAGTGGAAAAATAGAGGACATCGACCAGCTTGGGAAGAAATTAGTATTTCAAGTAGGAGCCTGAAGGCATACTGGGCACAGTGGGACTCCTTGATGATAGAAAATAGAATCTTGAAACGACGCCTGGAATTTGAAGATGGCACTGAGAGACTTCAAGTGATAGTGCCGAGAAGCAGAGTGCCGGAAGTGTTGCAGCACTTGCACGATGGTACTTCCGGAGGGCACTTTGGCGTAAAAAGAACTCTCGAGAGAGTGAGAGAAAGATTCTATTGGCTGAACTGCAAAGATGATGTGAAGGAGTGGTGCCGGAAATGTGAATTGTGTGCCTCTGCAAATGGCCCGGTCTCAAAACGGAAAGCCCCAATGAGACAGTATAACGTGGGGAATCCTTTTGAGAGGGTAGCCATTGATATAGCTGGTCCGTTTCCTGAATCAGAGAAAGGAAATAAATACATCTTGGTTGCCATGGATTATTTTACCAAATGGCCGGAGGCATATGCTATACCTAACCAAGAAGCCGAAACGGTTGCAGATGTACTAGTCAGGAGTTGTTTTGTCGTTTTGGAGTTCCGTTGGAATTACACTCCGATCAAGGTCGGAACTTCGAATCAGCGTTGTTTCAAAACGTCTGCAAGCATCTTGGAATCAGGAAAACTAGAACCACGCCACTTCATCCTCAATCGGATGGAATGGTTGAAAGAATGAACAGAACGTTAGGAAAGTACCTGGCCAAAGTTGTCTCTGAACATCAACGGACTGGGACCAATATCTACATTTGTTCCTACTGGCGTACCGATCTTCGGTACATGACAGCACAGGATACTCGCCCGCTTGCGTAATGCTAGGACGTGAATTGCGGCTACCATGTGATCTTCAGTTTGGATTTAAACCTGGAGAAGAGATCGCCGGTGAAGATTACGTTAGTAAGCTTCGTGAAAGATCAAATAGTATTCACGAAAACGTCCGAAAGAACATACAGGCAGCAAGCGATCGAATGAAATCACAGTATGACACGAGAGCACAAGAAGGTGGTTATCAACCTGGAGATTTAGTGTGGTTGTACAATCCACAAAGAAAACGTGGATTGTCGCCAAAACTACAAAGACAATGGGAAGGGCCGTACGAAGTGTTAAAAGGATTAATGATGTAGTGTACCGGATCAGAAGATCCCTCGTGGTAAACCGAAAGTGGTACACTTTGACCGTTTAACATCCTACGCTGGCAACAACCAGGAAGACTCGAATAATGATAATGGTGTTCGGCAAGTTATTAATCATGAGCCAAATGTAGATTTTGAGAGCTTTATGGCGGCGTATGGTGGTTCCGCTAAAGCGAGATTTGGCGTTGTTGTTGAAAAACAGCAAGATCTGTTTAGAGCACCAGAAGAGTATTCCCTTGCACATTGCGTAGCTCAAGATTTGGCAATGTCAAGGGGAATAGCTGTTGTTTTCAAGAAAAAGTTTGGATGTGTGGATGAATTAGTACAACAGCAGCCAACTGTAGGAAAATCTTTGGTCCTTCAAGATAAAAATCGTTATGTTTACTATCTGGTCACCAAAATTCTTCATGGCAGAGACCTAGTTATGGACATCTATGGGAGGCTTTGCTAAATCTTAAGGCGCAGATGATGGAAAATGGAGTAACGAGACTAGCGGTGCCCAAGCTGGGCTGTGGACTGGATCGCTTAGACTGGAGGATAGTCCGAAATATGCTAGAAGTAGTTTTCCAGGGAACCAACGTCCAGGTTCTTGTTTGTTGTTATCAACCGGTTGCCTACCAAGACCAGGAAAAGAGTGTTGACTGTTACTTCCAACGACGCGGTGGATGCACCAGAGGAGATAGCTGCCGATACCGTCACCAGTCATCGAATTGGCGTCAAGATGGATTTACAGTTACGAGACGTAACGGTTTTAAAGAGGGGGCAGTGTTGCGATCCACTATTAGGCAACCCGTCAAACATACAAATGCCCGGGGCACAGCGTATTCTTCAGCATTCGAGAATCCTTCTACAAAGTTCTAGATAATGAGTCATATCTTAATGCAGGGTATATATAAGGCCGCTTATGAATGTAAGAGTTAGTCTATTCTTGAATGTCTAATATAAATTATGTCGTTGTAAAGTAAACGTAGTTGAGTTTTTAGAATATATACATAAATGATATGCTGTGTCTAATGTGCATGCAACTTGCAGTATACATAAATAAATAGAAGTGTATAAACAAATAGTTGTGTTAGTGTTGTTAATGAACTTATGGTAAAGGAGTTAATTTAAGAAGATATTAGTACTTGTAAATTCATTAGTGTAATAGTGCTTCATTGTTGAGTGGACTGAAAACATCTATGAATAAGGCATATACTGTTAATTAGACTTGTGAACAGTGAGCAATAAAGACCATTATTATTACTTGTTTTAAATTAAAGAAACGCGGTAGGAGTAGCGCGTTACAATACTTAACTGGTCCTTCGTGCCGATGGTATGATATTGATTCGCAAAGATTTTTTTTGTGCGTTGTGAGTTAGTTAATTGAATTAAAAGGTGCAAACCTTTAATTCAGCGAAAATCAAAAATTACAAAATTCAAAACTCAAAAAACCGAAAATTACTAAGTTCAAATATTTAAAAGAAGAAAAACTCTGAAAGTTCAAAATTTCAACGTTTAAAAATTGAAAACTCAAAAAGCTGAAGATTATGAAGTACAAAAATTCTAAAAGTTCTAAATCTCAATATTTAAAAATTGAAAATGTAAAGAACTTAAAATTACAAAGTTCAAATTGAAAACCCAAAGACTGACAATTCAAAGTTCAACTATTTAAAAGAACAAAAATTCTAAAAGTTCCAAATTTAAATATTTAAAAATTAAAATGTAAAAACTTAAAATTACAAAGTTCAAATATTTAAAAGTATAAAATTCTAAAAGTTTAAAATTTCGATGTTAAAACTTGAAAATTCAAAGAACTGAAAATTACAAGTGCAAATATTTAAAAGTACCAAAATTCTAAGAGTTCTAAATTTTAATATTTCAACATTGAAAATGTAAAGAACTTAAAATTACAAAGTTCAAATATTTAAAAGTACAAATATCCTAAAGTTCAAAATTTCAATGTTAAAAATTAAAAACTCAAAGAACTGACAATTCAAAGTTCAAATATTTAAAAGTACAAAAACTTTAAAAGTTCTAAATATTTAAAAGTTTAAAATTCTAAAAATTCAAAATTTCAATTAAAACTTCTAATCTAAAGAACCGAAAATTACGAAGTTCAAATATTTAAAAGTACAAAAATTCTAAGAGTTCTAAATTTCAATATTAAAAAATTGGAAATGTAAAGAACCTAAAACTACAAAGTTCAAATCGAAAACTCAAAGAACAGACAATTCAAAGTTCAAATATTTAAAAGTACAAATTTCTAAAGTTGAAAATTTCAATGTTAAAAATTGAAAACTCAAAGAACTGAAAATTACAAAGCACAGAAATTCTAAAAGTACAAATTTAATGTTTAAAAATTAAAAACGTAAAAAACTTAAAGTACAAAGTTCAAATATTTAAAAGTACAAATATTCTAAAGTTCAAAATTTCAATGTTAAAAATTGAAAACTCAAAGAACTGACAATTCAAAGTTCAAATATTTAAAAGTACAAAAATTCTAAGAGTTCTAAATTTCAATATTAAAAAATTGGAAATGTAAAGAACCTAAAACTACAAAGTTCAAATCGAAAACTCAAAGAACAGACAATTCAAAGTTCAAATATTTAAAAGTACAAATTTCTAAAGTTGAAAATTTCAATGTTAAAAATTGAAAACTCAAAGAACTGAAAATTACAAAGCACAGAAATTCTAAAAGTACAAATTTAATGTTTAAAAATTGAAAACGTAAAAAACTTAAAGTACAAAGTTCAAATATTTAAAAGTACAAATATTCTAAAGTTCAAAATTTCAATGTTAAAAATTGAAAACTCAAAGAACTGACAATTCAAAGTTCAAATATTTATAAGTACAAAAACTATAAAAGTTCTAAATTTCAATATTTAAAAATTGAAATGTAAATAACTTAAAATTGCAAAGTTCAAATATTTAAAAGTTTATAAAACTTGAAAACTCAAAAAACTGAAAATTACGAGTTCAAATATTTAAAAGTACAAATATTCTAAAGTTCAAAATTTGAATGTTAATAATTGAAAACCTAAAAAACTGACAATTCAAAATTCAAATATTTAAAAATACAAAAGTACAACTTTTAAATATTGAAATTGAGAGCTTAAAATTACAAAGATCAAATATTTAAAACTACAATTAGTATAAAGTTCAAAATTTCAATGTTAAAAATTAAAAACTCCGTGAACTGACAATTCAAAGTTCAAATATTTAAAAGTACAAAAACTCTAAAAGTTCTAAATTTTATATTTAAAAGTTGAAATGTAAAAAACTTAAAATTACAAAGTTCAATTATTTAAAAGTATAAAATTCTAAACGTTCAAAATTTCGATATTAGTACTTGTAAATTCAAAGAACTGAAAATTACAAAGTTCAAATATATAAAAAGTACAAAAATTCTAAGTTCTAATTTTAATATTTAAAAATTGAAAATATAAAGAACTTAACATTACAAAGTTTAAATATTTAAAAGTACAAAAATTTAGAAGTTCAAAATTTCAATGTTAAAATTTGAAACTCAAGGAACTGAAAGTTACAAGTACAAATATTTAAAAATACAAAAATTCTAAGGTACAAAATTTTAATATTTAAGAATTAAAAATTGAAGTAACTGAAAACTACAAAGTTCAAATATTTAAAAGCACAAAATTTCTAAAAGTTTAAAATTTAAATATTCGAAAATTGAACACTCAAAGAACGTAAAATTGCAAAGTTCAAATATTTAAAAGTACAAAAATTCCAAAGTTCAAAATTTCAATATTTAAAAATTGAAAATTCAAAGAACTTTAAATTCTAAAAGTTTAAAATTTCAATGATTAAAAATTGAAAACTCAAATAATTGAAAATTACAAAGTTTAAATATTTAAGAGTATACAAATTCTAAAAGTTCAAAATTTAATTGAAATAGTTTTTAGTTCTCTCAAAACACTATAAACACCCAGAGCAGGAATCGTTGCAGGTTAAAAATCCAACTTATTGTTGACAAAAGCTCCCAGCACCAACAACTTTCACAAAACCGGTATGGCACATCCGCGTTTTCTCCGCGTCCGAGAACTTATTTTTTCACTAATAGCTCCGGGTATGCAAACCAACGTCGTTCCACACAGCGATAGCTGCGTATTTATCGAATCCAAAAGTCTGTCGGATGTCAGGTATTTAATAATTTGTTATATGCCAAAATGGTCATGTATCATGTTTTAGGTTAAGAGATACTTTGTAGGTTAAGTGCCGCGTATTTTTGAAATGATACGCTAACTTCCGCCGTTGGTGACGGTCGAGTCTGCACAGAAGGAATGCGGGAGTGCGCGAGTCGAGGAAACGGGATTAAGTAACTGGACATGAACGAAGCAACAAGTGTGGAAGTGTGGTGTAGTTTTTAAAAAGGTAGTAGTTTCCTTTTATCTTACCCTATCGTACCCGATACCTATTTCCTTCCAATCCCCTACAACAATCAATATGAATACGAAAATCAACGGATAATAATTTGATGTTCAACCCGGTGAACTACAAAAACCATCCCACGTGGTGAATTCTGAGATGAGATTCCGAGATATACATATCACGTAAGTAATTTAAACATTACCTAGAATGTGCATGTAAATTGACATAGACATTGCGATTGCATCATCCAGAAAAACGTGGTCTGTATAGGTTATATAACGGCGTTAGAGCCGCCGAGAAACTGTAATTAATTAGATCCCCTCCTTTACTGGCCGTGGGTTTTTGTTGAGTTTCATATCCCAGGGCCCATTGCATGCTCTTCTTGTTTTTACAGGTTGTGCGTCTAAACTGTTCTATTTTCGATGTCATTTTCATTCTGTCTGTGTGAACACTCGTTTATTCCTACAATTTTACATTCAAGACGGATGGCTGCGTCGTTCCCCATATTAATTTTATGGGTGTGTGATTTTTGAGGAGCATAGTTCTTTGAACCAGTGTGAATTTGTACAAATAATTTTAATACGCCTGCAAACGGGTGGCTGGTATATGCTTTCCCGGAAAGCTGATAAGGAAGGACTTATCCTGGCCTTTTCAGTCGATTTGGGATCTTATGAAGTACTTGAACAAGCCAAGTTCAAGGCCTATTACGGGATGAGAACGGTTTTGTTCAAGCCTAGCAAGGGCAATTGACTTGATGATAAGGGTGGTTTAAGTAAACCTGCGGTACAGTAGGGCAGCATCAGCAGCCCTATGTAAGCTGATGGGGGACTGTGACATAGCCCTTATCCAGGAACCTTGGATTTGCAAGGGAAATGTGCTAGGACTGGGTTCAATCGGTGGGGCACTTGTATATAGTAGATTCGCTGATGGACATAGGACATGTATACTAATCAACAACAAGCTTAAGTGGTTGAAGCTTACAGAATTCTGACATCAAGACCTTGTGGCGGTCAGGGTGGGACTAGGCGAAGGTGGGCCGGAGGAGATTATACTCATTTGGCCTATCTTCTGTTCGACTACCCTAACATTCCGCCCTCAAGGAAACTAGAGGCGGTGGTGGCTAGGTGTAGAACGCATGGATCTCATCTCGTCATTGGTAGCGACGGAAATGCTCACCACGCAGTTTGGGCAGTACTGGGACCAATCCTAGAGGTGAAGCAATAATGCAGTTCATAATGGCAAACCACTTAGATATTTTGAATAAAGATAATACTCCAACTTAGTAAGAAACTTGCAAGTGTCTGATGAGGAGAGGTGCTCAGATCACAGATACATCAGATTTTCCTTTACCGGACTCAACCAGGTGAAGGAATTTTTCGCAACCCAAAAAAAATTCACTGGGGTAACTACAGGTTGGACCTGGATCGGTAGCTTGCAAGCGAAGTTTTAACAGTAAAAAGCTGTCTCGATATTGAAATGGCCGGGGGGAATATCACCAACGCGGTTACTTCAGCATATAACGAAAACTACTCTCAGTTAGAGAGGAGAACTACCAGGAAGGTTCCGTGGTGGAACTCTAAACTCAGACAACTGAGGGGACAGGTAAGAACTCTATTTAATAAAGCAAAAAAATCAGGTAATTGGGAGGTGTACAAGTGGACTCTTACTGGGTATAACAAAGTTCTGAGGAAGGCCAAGAGAAAATCATGGAGGAAGTACTGCGAAGATATCGAAGGTTATCTTGAATGTGTCAGACTTCAGAGAATTCTCTCGAAGAACATCCAGAGTTCAATTGGCTCACTGTCCATGGGAGACAATATTTTTTACCAGCAATAGGAAAGAGACGATGGCTTTTTTGTTTTGAACTCACTTTCCTGGTTTGACGGAACTGGAACAATCACCCTTTGAGTGGCAAGTCCAGGGCATGAGGCCCCCGAAAGGAGGGAATCTCAAAAAAACTGGGAAGTAGCGAAGGTGATTACCTTCTAACCATATACATCTCCCGACACTGACGTGATTATCCCAGCCATGCTGTAAAACGGATTAAACCTTCTGCTGAGCTGGATCTGCAGAGTGTTGAGGGCTAGCTTGGCATTCCAATATATTTCGCGCAGTTGGAGGTTAACAGGGTAGCCTTTATTGCTAAAGCTGGTCGAACGGACCACTCACAGGCAAAATCTTACAGGTACATCAGCCATGTCTTTTCTTCTTAAGACGATGGAAAAACTGTGTGACGGACATATCAGAGGGAATGATTTGGCAACTAGCTCATTACACCCGAACTAGTTTGCTTTTAGAGCAGGACTTTCAACACAGTCAACTACTCATCACCTGGTTTCCAAGGTTGAAAAGACTCTAGCTAACAAAGAGATCCTTCTATGTGCCTTTTTACACATCGAGGGAGTCTTTCATAATACACCTTTCAGTTCCATCTCGACGGTCACCAGATCAGTTGGGATGGAGGAAACTTGCTGCAGGTGGATAGGCTGCATGTTAAGTGGAAGGGCGGCAGTTACAGAATTGCTTGCAGATATCATGGCGGTCCGGATGGCAAGAGGATGTCTGCATTGGGGAGTCTTGTCTCACCTGTTGTGGAACCTAGGCATAGACGGACTGTTGTGGAAGCTGAGCAGAGAAGGGTTACCCCGCTAAGATATGCTGATAATTTGGCAGTCTTAGTGGAGGGTAAATACAATAATATGATCAGGGACCGAAGTCAAGAAGCTGTGAAAATAGTAGAGAGGTGGGCAACAGAAGAAGGCTTTAGAGTCAACCCCCAAAAGTTCACTTTAGTACCTTTTACATGGAGAAGGAAGGTTGCGGGCATTACATCGTCTTCCTTAACGGTAACGAAATCGGCCTATCAGGCGAAGTGGTGTACTTGGGAGTCACTCTGAACTCCAAACTCACATGGAACCTGCAGATCGATAAGATCGTACGCAAGGCGAAAACTTATTTAACAATAGTTAAACGCACTTGCGGCAAATTCTGGGGGCAAAGATCAAATATGGTACACTGGTTGTACACTAAGGTGGTCAGACCAGCAATAACATATGCAGCCTTGGTAAGGCTGAACAATCAAACACCAAAATAAAGTTGGACAGGATCCAGAGACTGGCCTGTCTAAGTATTATAGGGGCGATGTGTTCCACGCTCACTGCTGCTATGGAGACTCTCCTTGGCCTTCCTCCGCTACACTTGGTGGTGGTGGGGGAGACAAGGCTTGGACTATAAAGACTTACAAATCTACGTCTAGGATTATTGAAGAGACAGAGCATAAGTAATTGCATGGGAGAAATTGGGAGCATCTATTTGAGATGTGTTCGGACCAAATGACTTCCCACCATCCGCCGGATACACTTTTTAAGACTGTTATCCAGGATGTGGAGTGGGTAAAAATGAAGGGTAGATTACCTCCGGATCTGGAGTCCATAAAGAGAGACCGGAGGTACGTATAAGCGTTCCCCTAAGGGCAAACGCTACCCTTTTTCAAACGGAAATATACACCATACTGCAAAGTATGCGGGAAAGTATGAGGTGCCTTTATTCAAAGACATATCTATATTGTGTCGGACAGCCAGGCGGCACTTATGGCTCTAATAAGTCGGAAAGTGTCATCAAGACTGGTATGGGAATGTATTGAGGCACTTAACGTACTGGCACAGCAAAACTCTGTTACATTACAGTGGGTACCAGGCCATCAAGGACTCAAGAGAAATGAAATTGCACACGAACTTGCGAGACAGAAGGCGCAAGGGCCACTTATCGGTCCCGAACCTGTCTTGGCAGTCACAAAAGCTGCCAATCGTAGCTATATTAGCGAATGGATGTGCAATCAACACCTAAGAGTCTGGCAGAACAGACCAGGATTAACACTTTGCAGGGCGCTGGTAAAGGGGCCTAGCAAAAACATAATCCAGGAATGGCTTTGTTTAAGCAGGGAACAGCTCAGAATCGCTGTGGGGTTCCTGACAGGACATACTTCTGTCAAGGTTCACCTTCAGAGGATGCACAAATATAACGGAGACCTCGAATGCAGACTTTGCTTAGAGGAACCGGAGACTGCAATATATGTACTATGCAGAGTGAGCGCCTATTCGGGCGACCAAAGTTAGACCCGAAGGAAGTCGAGGGACCTGTATGCTATAATTCGGGGTTCAAGTATTGCAGACTGGGTATGAAACATAGCCAGGGTCAGCACAATAAGCCTTTTAGGCTGCAGTGCGGCGGAACCGTTTGGTAGACGCACCCACCAGGGGGTGGTTTTAGTGGGAGTGCCGCTCGGAGAGTCCCACACTTTGGCTATAAAAGCTTTCCACTCCACAGGATTCGGATAACTATCAAAAAAAGATATGAACGGTTATTTCCCGATTTGTATCAGTAATTTTTCAAATTTAATACGAATGGATGTAAAGTACCGATATCTATTACCGTTTATATTTAATGTACTGGGTACTTTCCTATTTGAATTTTCACCCTATTTTAATATTACATTGAAATAGCACGGTGATAAATGTAAACTACAAAAGCTTATAAATTTTTCAGGGCGATTTCTTGTAAAAAGTTCATTTAACTCACCAAATCTTTTCACCTACTTTATGTTTGCTTAAGTAACGCGTTAGCGTTACACTTCTAACATTCATTATATGCTACAACGTGTTCATTTCGGGAAATCTATGCAGATCATTATATTTTTTTGTTACTGGGTTAACTGTTACCTTTTTAACAGTTATTGAAGTCAGTGTTGGTAGGGCTCATACCCGGGAGTGTGGAAAGCTGTGCAGTACCGCCCCCAATTTCCTGGAGGCCGTAAAATAGTTTTGTTATAGCTGAAATTCCCATTCGACCCATTAGTTCCCTTGGTCCAGTGCAGGATAGTAGAATTCCATCAATTTCTTAAGTGGCGAAAACTAACAACTTACAGGAAATTCACTAACGCAATTACAATAATTACCGAGATTTTTCCGCTGGATATTTTCCAATTACCTTGAATTGTAAATATAAATTAAACGACAATATTTCCTTATTAATAATCGCTAGCTAATTGATTATTCATAACTTTTAAATAGCTATACCTGTTTATCGTATTCTACTATTTTTTTTACTACGCACGTGTCTTGCGCGTTTCACAACTTAGTTCATTTCCGGTTAACATCCACAGAAACAACATATATCAAGAAAGCCGAAAGGTTTATTGACACGTGATTTAGAATATTTTGACTAGTTTGCGGTTGGTCAAGGCCCAGGTTTATCGCATGAAATGTATAAATAAATACAAATATTTTTTAAACCGGCTGTTATTTATATGATAAATCATGACCTACAAATTAAAAAAAAATTGTTGCGGATGGCCAAGTCCCAGAGGTCAGAGCAACCTATTCCATTAGTCATACCTTGAGTTTTTTGCGTTGGCTACCGATATTTGGTGCTAGAAGCAACTTCAAGGGTCCATTGGCACTGGAGAACCACCCCTGAGAAGAGCTTTTACTTGTTTGGAACCGCTCGAGCTATCCTGCTTTTACTCAGAATACGTGTGGCTTTATTTTGGATTCTAGCTTCCAAAATAGCATTTGTACCGTATATGATGGCTAAGACTTCCGCACGGAAGTCAGTAGTCAGCGTGCTCACACTTTCATAAAGGTCCAGGTCAACCGAAAGCATGCCTGCTTCTGTACGTCGGTTTGTTTTGGAACCATCCCAAAAATGGAAATCTCCGTTAGAGTCAATGTAGACTTCAGGATCAATACAAAATCGAAAGCGGATACCATAACGGGTGCGATTCAATCCAACACTCTACCCGAGAGTGGCCTGGCACACACTACAGCTCGTAGATAGCCCTTTTCAGATCACAGACCCTAGAATATGGTATTAGTACCTCCCTAAGAGTCATCTCCTCTACATGTAGAGCGGAGTGAGGTCTAAAATGGCATCTAAGGTTGCAGTGGGCGTTGATCACATTGCACCCGTGATGCTTAAACAAGCCGGTCTTTGAATATGTGTGGATTCCTTGACTGCGTTAGCGAGCTTGGTTCTGGGTCACTAGACCACACTACCGCAGCAAATCAATGGTCTAACTACAGCAGTGTATAGCCACAAAATAATCTTGCTGTGGGAGATCCCCAAGTTTGTCTATGACATGTCTGCTCTGCCAGAATAGTATACTGGCTTTCGTAGTTTTTGCTCGTAGGTATTGGGTCCGATTCAGATTCTTCTCAAGCATGATGCCCAGAAACATACGGTAAAAATGCATTCAAAAAACATAACTCATACACACGCGCACGCACACACAAACACAAGCATACACATACCCATACCAAAGGCAGACACGAACCACACAAAGTACCAGAGTCGCACCCGTGATGGTCCCAAAGCATGAAAATAGGTCAGGTCATAGACAACTATTCTGATTTCCAACTGTATACTACCTATATATAATAAACGATAACTGCACTGACCCATGGAAAACCTATCGATGACTGATCAACATATCACCGCCCACAATCCTAACCAAATCCACGAACACACACAACTTTTGATACCATATTATACTCCGCTATCCTCTGTCTTACCAGACGTCCCCACCTCATCCCAACAACCCATGAAAGACTACTCCCAAACTCCTCCCAATAGCAACCCAGACATCGATTTCGATGCTGTAACCATAGACACGCTAGTAGCCAACCTCAACCTAAACAAAGAAAAAAATCACCAACTTTATCCTACAAAAATCCTGGCTCCTAATACAATGACCTACCATCATTCTTTTCTGGAAATGTTTAATAACAGACATTTTCTCCGGTTACCTTAAGCCTACTTCCATCTCCCTCGTTCTAAAACCTACTAATCCCCTCACGACCCCTATTAGTACAGGCCTATAGTACTTCTTCCAACCCTTGGAAAACTATTAGAAAACAAAAATCTCCTTAAATTAAATTGACACACGGAAGCATACATCCTCCTATCTCCTAATCAACATGGATTCCGCAAAGGCCACAGTATAAAACAAACTGTCAACTCCTTTATTTCCGCGTTAGATCATTTTCTTATAAATATGTCATTGCTCTCTTGATAGATTTTCGTCCCGCTTTCGATCCACTCTGGTGGCATAAACTCCCCAATCACTTAGAACTTGCCAAATCCTTGATCATAAAATCATATTTATCTTCTTGCACAGCCACCCTACCACGACCTTAACACACCTCTGATCCATGTCTGTTTTCAATGCTCCACCTGGAGCCTTATCAACAACCTTCTGTTGGACCTAAACATCCTTGATGTGTCTCCCACTTTGCCTATAACGACAACTTAGCTTTTCTTATCGATGGCAACTCCCCGCATCTTTTTAAAAGATACCGTTGTCAGCCTTGGAAATCCTGGTCCTCGCTCAATAAGTAACCAGCGTCACCTACGAAGAGCAAAATGCTCCTTCTCAAAAGATTCCATGACCTCTGTCGGAGTTCAAAAATCTACATCCTAAAAGCTCCACTTTCCTTCTCACCAACCGCTCTCTAGCTATAAAATATAAAATAAAATGTGCATTTACATGGACAAAACATTGACCTCAAAAATCGAGCAGTTTAGACGCACTACCCCGTGAGAACGACAGATCGTGCAATAACCTTGGAGTGTTGAAATTTATAAAACCCAAGAACAATAAACCAGGAGATCATCTTCAATTATTTGAGAACAGGGATCAGAACAGAGCTTCGAATTCGATTGACACACAACCAACAGCGTGCGAGTAATTAAAGTGACGATATTAACAACCCCCCGTGACTGTTAGCGAAAAGGTTCCCAAACACGAGTAAAAGCGCGTATATGAAAATACCTACGCCCAAGGGGTTCGAATCCCGACACGGTCCGCTTGAAAAATATTAGGCAAACTTTTACAAAAATACGCCCTCGTTCGGATGATAGGTAAAATGGAGGTCCCGTGTGTGAGTGTTGTCACGCACGTTAAAGATCCCTACCTTGTTTGGAACAACAAAGGTTCGGCAAAATTCTAAATTTTTCAGGTAAAAGAAAAAACTTGCTTCCTGAACAATGTAGTACCTTTGGGCGGAGCATTGGAAAATCACATGTAGGGGGATATGAAAATACCACGGCGGCTCCGTGAATCAGACAGATTCGAGTATAACTGCTGATCCTACAGTACCGGGTTCGACTCCCGACACGGACTGCGTGAAAAATGTTACGCGAGCATTTTTTCACAAAAATACATCCTGGTTCGGGTGAGAGATAACATGTAAGCCCTGAGGGTGAGTGTTGTCACCAACGCTAAAGATCCATACCTTGCTTGGAATAGCAAGGGTTCGGCAAAATTCAAACTCACTTCCAGGCAATGTAGTACCCTCAGGTGGAGCATTGAAAAGTCAAATGTAGGGGATATCAACATACTGATTAAACGTGAAAATAGCATGTGTTGAGAGCTTTGATTAAACACCAAGTTAGAGTAATTAATTTAACTACAGTGGAAGGTTGGCGGAGTTTTGTTGAGGACAAACAAAAAAAACTAAGCTATAGAATTTTTTCACCTAAACACAACATGCTGTTTTGTATTTAATAATTGCAAGTGGTGGTAATAATATGAATCGCTAAAACTTATTAAGAATGATCTTTTACGTTGGTACGCGCTTATTTAAAGCGTATTGTAAACACATAATTCCTTATTATAAAAAGTTCACAATTGTGTCTGCATAATTCGTATGCAAAAAATAAATTGGTTGAATGCCTATGATTAATAATTTTAATTTTTTTAGTCACAGACTTAGTTGGCCAATTAAGGGTAGATCTTAGTTTTTCTCTGTTGTTTTTACTGCGATAATCATGTTAGATAATATAAGTTAGGTGAATAAGAGCTGGATTTTTTTTTTATTATTTGTATTTATTTTAAAGTAGTAGGTGGAGGTGTTGGAGTTCCCGTATGGGATTTGCTATGATAGTCACAGCTAGTGATTTGTAATTACGACGTATTAAATGACAAGGTCGTTATTTAATCTTGACACGCGCGGCCAATACTCACGATTTTGTTTTGTACTTTTCGAAAATATGTTGTACGATAGTTCGTGTCACGTGGTAACAGGACGTCTCCTTCTGCAGGTGTTTACCGGGATTTTTGATACAATTCTTAATGCAGGGGCACGTGATGTAAGAGTTCAGAGCTTAGTCCCCGCTTTCTTGGCATCCAAACATCAACAAAGGTAGATAGTTTAACAAATTTGTAGTTCCTACATAATAATTTACAACAGGCGTCGGAGTCCGAATATTCCTCCCGTAAGTTATTAAGTTGGGCATCTAAAGATAGCAATTGTCTTCGATGGATAAATGTTGTAAGTGAAACTATCTACTACATTTTAACGCCGTTTCTTGTTTTATCTCAGAGTTTCTGGTTTCTAACCTGTAGATTTATTCAGTCTAGTAAGAGTTTACAAGGTTTAACTTTTGGGGAATTTGCTGTACACCATTTGGGTCAAATACCTGTCAACCTTTTGTGCGATTTGCTATCCACCTTTTAGATTAATCACTTGTTCACGATTTGAGCTATTTCCTGCTTACTTGAAAAACCAAATAAAGCCTACGTGAAGGTGGGTATTCTTAGAGGTATACAAGTTGTGACACTTGGACCTGTACGCTAACCTTGAAAGGTTTTCAAGCTCTTTTATCTATGTTAAGCCTTTGAGGGCCAACCCACCTGAAAAAAACACAAATAAAGCGTACACTGGAGGTTGGTGTCCGGAGTGCCTGTTCGGCGGTTTTTACTGCTGCTGGAGGTTGATAGAACCTTGCTTACACCTTTCTCACCTCCTTCTACTAGTTTAAAATAAAAAAAAAACTATACGTCGTGTATATCTAAACTATATCGTCAAACATGATTTTAACTGTAAATACCAATAGAGAAAGGGAACTATTATTCACCCTTAGCCAAATCGCGTCTAGCTAAAAAGTTTAATGTTATCAATGATTTAACTTCATAGATATTTAACTAATTTGATTTCTGTGTCTTAATTTGCTGATACAATAGTGATCTCTTTATGAAAATACGCTTTAAATAAGCGCGCATGGACGTTAGTAGTCTTTCTTAATAATAACCTCCTCACATTATTAAGACCATCAATCACAGTTATTAAATACAACACCTGTATAAGCTGTATAACAGAATTTAATCAACATAGCTTTTGGTTCTCACAAAACACTATAGACAGCCAGGGCAGGAATCGTTGCAGGCTAAAAATCCAACTAATTGTCAACAATAGCTCTCAACACCGGCAACTTTCACAAAACCGGTATAGCCCATCCGTGTTTTCCCCGCGTCCAAAAACTTGTTTTTTTCACTAACAGCTCCGGGTATGAAAACCAACGTCGTCCCACGCGGCAATAGTTGCGTATTTATCAAATCCAAAAGTCTGTCGGATGTCAGGTATTTAATAATTTGTTACATGTCAAAATGGTCATGCATCATGCTTTAGGTTGAGAGATACTTCGTAGGTTAGTTGCCGCGTATTTTTGAAATGATACGCCGTTGGTGACGGTTGAGTCTGCGCAGAAGGGATGCCGGAGTGCGCGAGTCGAGAAAGCGGGATTAAGTAACTGGACATGCACGAAGCACCAAAAGTGGAGGTATGGCGTAGTTTTTAAAAAAAGGTAGTAGTTTCCTTTTATCTTACCCTATCGTACCCGATACCTATTTCCTTCCAATCCCCTACAAGAAGCAATATGAATACGAAGATCGACGGATAATAATTTGATGATTAACCCGGCGAACTACGAAAACCATCCCACGTGGTGAATCCCGAGATGAGATTCCGAGATACATATAACGTAAGTAATTTGAACATTACCTAAAATGTGCACGTAAATTGACACAGACATTGCGATTGCATCATCCGGTAAAAATGTGGTCTGTATAAATTATAGAACGGCGTTAGAGCCACCGCAAAGCTGTAATAAGTTAGATCCCCTTTTTTACTGCCCATGGGTTTTTGTTAAGTTTCATGTCCCAGGGTTCATTGCATGCTATTCTTGTTTTTACAGGTTGTGCGTCTAAACTGTTCTATTTTCGATGTCATTTTCATTCTGTCTGTGTGAACATTCGTTCATTCGTACAATTTTATATTTAAGACCGATGCTGCGTCGTTCCCCGTATTAATTTTATGGCTGTTTTATTAGTGTGTGATTTTTGAGGAGCATAGTTCTTTGAACCAGTGTGAATTTGTACAAATAATTTTAATATGAACGGTTATTTCCCGATTTGTATCTGTAAATTTTTGAAATTAATACGAAGGGATGTAAAGTACCGATATCTATTACCGTTTGTATTTAATGTACTGGGTGAAATAGCACGGCGATAAATGTAAACTACCAAAGCCTATAAATTTTTCAAGGCGATTTCTTGTTAAAAGTTCATTTGACTCAACAAATCTTTTCTATTACCTTATGTTTGCTAAGGTAAGGCGTTAGTGGTACACTTCTTACATTCATTATGTGCCAGAACGTGTTCATTTTAGCGAATCTATGCAGATCATTATATTTTTTGTTACTGGGTTAACTGTTACCTTTTTAACAGTTATTGAGGTCAGTGTCGGTAGGGCTCATACCCGGGAGTGTGGAAAGCTCTGGCATTACCGCCTCAATTTCCCAGAGCCCGTAAAATAGTTTTGTTATAGATGAAATTCCCACTTGATCCATTAGTTCCCTTGGTCCAGTGCAGGATAGTAGAATCCCATCAATTTCTTAAGTGGCGAAAACTAACAATTTGTAACGGGCATTTTTGTAGTTTAACATTTTACGCTTTTTCCCAATTAGTAAATGCATTTCTGTAACTACTATTTCTATATTTGATTTTCAATTAATAAATAAATTGCAAGGAAGAATTGTAAATTGGATTATTCGTAAATTACTTTCCAACTTATCGAATATGATAAACCGCTGTAATTAATTATTAGATATGAAGGCTGCATTCATTTATTGGATGTTCCTTATGTGGATATACAAGTTTAGATAATAGTCGACAAGAGTTTATGGTAACAACGAGTTTATAGAAACAGTTTTGAGTTTGCTCTTCGATCCGACAGATTAATTACGTTAAAAATAGTGTGTACTGTTTGCTTTGAAAAGAGTCTAATTGTTTTAGTGATACGCGTAGCTTTACTAATTGTTCTTTTTGTTGCTTTTCTGTTGGAAAAAAAAGTGATAGAACTTGTTGACTCGACCGCACGTGCTTGTTTTACGGAACATTATTTTAGTGATACGCGTTGCCTTACTAATTGTTTTTAGTTGTTTTTCTTGTGAGATAAATGTTTTAAGGAACATTTGACGGACTTGCTTTAGTGATACACGTGCTTTACCCGTTATGGTTCTTTTTAGTTGTTTTGTCTTTTGAAATTCAAAAACTGTGTGTGCAATCTAGTTTCGCGGTCCTTTCCTTCGCAGAGTAGCGCATACTTTGGATTATTTAAATACAGTGATACTGTAGTTTCTGAATTTTCTAACAACCAAGAATCTAAAATAGACCAGTGCTTGCGCAAATTTCGTTATTTGCGAAATATAACAGATTACCGGCTTACAAAGGTATTGTTTGAAGTTTCTCACTGCTTATTGGGATCTTTATGAACATAATATACATCTGGTCCCAGTTGGAATTGAACTAGTGCTGCGGAATATTTCGAAATTATTGTCTTAGGAAATAGAATTTATCAAGGCTACATAGTTCCGACGCGTGATAATGTCTGCTGCTAACACCAGTGAAATACGTAGGTGTGATTAGTGTAACGTGTGATACGTTCCATCAACACCCTCACAGTCAAGGGTGAAGTGCTTCGTTAGCGCAGGACATCGTTGAATCCCACACTTCCGTTGCAAGGAAGCGTTGCTGAAGGACTTTTGTAAGTTGAACTATTTCCAACTGGTTATTACTTTAAATATCTATCCGTTGCTTTACCATATCTTTGTCGTTCTGATACCTTTTACAATAGACTTGCATGCTATTTTAAAACATAGAGAAAAAAAAGAAAGAAAGAAAAATCAATACTACTGAATTACTCATACCAATTGTGTCTTATCTATTTATCTTTTGTCAACATTTTATCTGATTTATGTTTAATTAGTGTGTGAGGAAACGTTTCTGCTACTCCCCAATATTACCTCACTGTGTACTAAACATTTTTCTGTATTGCTTTTACCGTTGTTATATTATATGGATTATCCAAACAGTTTCTTTTTTTTACATTCTACAAAGTACTGAATAACTTAGACTATTCATTGCTGCTATACTTATTCTTTTTTTTTCAGGTTTGCTTAACTAATTTTCTTGCAGGTATTGTCACTAACTCAACTCCTTACCGCCGCATACACCATATGTCAGTCTGCTTTCTACAACCCCCCCTACTCTCCGATTGAGCCCGGTCATTTTCTTTGATTTTCTTGGTGTTACGCACGGCTACGAGCCAACGTAGCATAAATTTGGCGCCCAAAATGGCTGCCACGAATTAACGTAACAGAAATTTTGGCGCCCAACGTGGGGCCACGAAAAAAAACGTAACAAACTAACAGGAAATTCACTTACTCAGTTACAATAATTACTGAGATTTTTCCGTTGGATATTTTCCAATTACCTTGAATTGTAAATATAAATTAAACGACAATATTTCCTTATTATATTAAATCGCTCAGATAATTGATTATCCATAACCTTTAAATAGCTACACCTGTTTATCGTATTCTACTATTTTTTTTTACTAGGCACGTGTCTTGCGCGTTTCCTAACTTGAAATTCATATCCGGTTAACATCCACAGAAACAACATATATCAAGAAAGCTGAAAGGTTTATTGGCACGTAAATTAGAATATTTTGACTAGTTTGCGGTTGGTCAAGGTTCAGGTTTATGGCATGAAATGTATAAATAAACACAAATATTTTTTAAACAGGCTGTTATTTATATGATAAATCATGACCTACAAATTAAAAAAAATAGTTGAGGATGGCCAAGTCCCAGAGATCAGAGCAACCTATTCCATTAGTCATACCTTGAGTTTTTTGCGTTGGCTACCGATATTTGGTGCTAGAAGCAACTTCAAGGGTCTGTTGGCACTGGAGAACCACCCCTGAGAAGAGCTTTTACTTGTTTGGAACCGCTCGAGCTATCCTGCTTTTACTCAGAATACGTGTGGCTTTATTTTGGATTCTAGGTTCCAAAATAGCATTTGTACCGTACATGATGGCTTAGACTTCCCCACGGAAGTCAGTAGTCAGCGTGCCCACACTTTCATGAAGGTCCAGGTCAACCGAAAGCATGCCTGCTTCTGTACGTCGGTTTGTTTTGGAACCATCCCAAAAATGGAAATCTCCGTTAGAGTCAATGTAGACTTCAGGATCAATACAAAATCGGAAGCGGATATCATAACGGGTGCGATTTAATCCAACACTCTACCCGAGAGTGGCCTGGCACACAGTACAGCTCGTAGATAGCCCTTTTCAGTTCACAGACCCTAGAATATGGTATTAGTACCTCCCTAAGAGTCATCTCCTCTACATGCAGAGCGGAGTGAGGTCTAAAATGGCATCTAAGGTTGCAGTGGGCGTTGATTACATTGCACCCGTGATGCTTAAACAAGCCGGTCTTTGAATATGTGTGGATTCCTTGACTGCGTTAGCGAGCTTGGTTCTGGGTCACTAGACCACACTGCCGCAACAAATCAATGGTCTAACTACAGCAGTGTATAGCCACAAAATAATCTTGCTGTGGGAGATCCCCAAGTTTGTCTATGACATGTCTGCTCTGCCAGAATAGTATACTGGCTTTCGTAGTTTTTGCTCGTAGGTATTGGGTCCGATTCAGATTCTCCTCAAGCATGATGCCCAGAAACATACGGCAAAAATGCATTCACAAAACACAACTCATACACGCGCGCACGCACACACAAACACAAGCATACACATAAACCATTACCAAAGGCAGACACGAACCACACAAAGTACCAGAGTCGCACCCGTGATGGTCCCAAAGCATGAAAATAGGTCAGGTCATAGACAACTATTCTGATTTCCAACTGTATACTACCTATATATAATAAACGATAACTGCACTGACCCATGGAAAACCTATCGATGACTGATCAACACATCACCGCCCACAATCCTAACCAAATCCACGAACACACACAACTTTTGATACCATATTATACTCCGCTATCCTCTGTCTTACCAGACGTCCCCACCTCATCCCAACAACCCATGAAAGACTACTCCCAAACTCCTCCCAATAGCAACCCAGACATCGATTTCGATGCTGTAACCATAGACACGCTAGTAGCCAACCTCAACCTAAACAAAGAAAAAAATCACCAACTTTATCCTACAAAAATCCTGGCTCCTAATACAATGACCTACCATCATTCTTTTCTGGAAATGTTTAATAACAGACATTTTCTCCGGTTACCTTAAGCCTACTTCCATCTCCCTCGTTCTAAAACCTACTAATCCCCTCACGACCCCTATTAGTACAGGCCTATAGTACTTCTTCCAACCCTTGGAAAACTATTAGAAAACAAAAATCTCCTTAAATTAAATTGACACACGGAAGCATACATCCTCCTATCTCCTAATCAACATGGATTCCGCAAAGGCCACAGTATAAAACAAACTGTCAACTCCTTTATTTCCGCGTTAGATCATTTTCTTATAAATATGTCATTGCTCTCTTGATAGATTTCCGTCCCGCTTTCGATCCACTCTGGTGGCATAAACTCCCCAATCACTTAGAACTTGCCAAATCCTTGATCATAAAATCATATTTATCTTCTTGCACAGCCACCCTACCACGACCTTAACACACCTCTGATCCATGTCTGTTTTCAATGCTCCACCTGGAGCCTTATCAACAACCTTCTGTTGGACCTAAACATCCTTGATGTGTCTCCCACTTTGCCTATAACGACAACTTAGCTTTTCTTATCGATGGCAACTCCCGCATCTTTTTAAAAGATACCGTTGTCAGCCTTGGAAATCCTGGTCCTCGCTCAATAAGTAACCAGCGTCACCTACGAAGAGCAAAATGCTCCTTCTCAAAAGATTCCATGACCTCTGTCGGAGTTCAAAAATCTACATCCTAAAAGCTCCACTTTCCTTCTCACCAACCGCTCTCTAGCTATAAAATATAAAATAAAATGTGCATTCACATGGACAAAACATTGACCTCAAAAATCGAGCAGTTTAGACGCACTACCCCGTGAGAACGACAGAACGTGCAATAACCTTGGGGTGTTGAAATTTATAAAACCCAAGAACAATAAACTAGGAGATCATCTTCAATTATTTGAGAACAGGGATCAGAACAGAGCTTCGAATTCGATTGACACACAACCATCAGCGTGCGAGTAATTAAAGTGACGATATTAACACTCCCCTCCCCCGTGACTGTTAGCGAAAAGGTTCCCAAACACGAGTAAAAGCGCGTATATGAAAATACTTACACCCAAGGTGTTCGAATCCCGACACGGTTCGCTTGAAAAATATTAGGCAAATTTTTACAAAAATACGCCCTCGTTCGGATGATAGGTAAAATAGAGGTCCCATGTGTGAGTGTTGTCACGCACGTTAAAGATCCCTACCTTGTTTGGAACAACAAGGGTTCGGCAAAATTCAAAACTTTTCAGGTAAAAAACTCGCTTCCTGGCCAATGTAGTACCTTCGGGTGGAGCATTGGAAAATCACATGTAGGGTATATGAAAATACCACGGCGGCTCCGTGTATCAGACAGGTTCGCGTATGACTGCTGATCCTACGGTACCGGGTTCGATTCCCAACACGGACTGCGTAAAAAATGTTAGACGATAGGCGAGTGAAAGTGAAGGAGATAGCCGAAGCTGTAGGATATTAGACGAATGGGTGCGAAACATCTTACACAAGGAGTTAGTGATGCAAAAGCTCTGCTCAAGATGGTTGCCGCATTTGTTGAATGCCAATCAAAAGTAAATGCAAAAACGAGCTTCGCAGCAATATTTGGCCCGGTTCAATAATCCGAGCGTTTTTGTGCGGCGCTTTGTCACTCTGGATGAGACATGGGTCTACTATTACACGCCAGAAACGAAACAGCAGTCGAAGCAGTGGGTGAAAGCCGGTTGTTCAGCGCCAAAGAAAGCGAAGTCGATCGCATCTGCCGGAAAGGTGATGGCCAGCATATTTTGGGATGATCCCTTGATCCTGTTAATAGATTACCTTAAAAAATGCAGAACAATTACAGGCCAATATTACTTTACTCTTCTAGACCAGTTGGATGGCAAAATTCGCGAGAAGAGGCCTGGCTTAAAGAAGAAAAAAATCATTTTTCACAAAGACAACGCACCTGCAGATAAGGGTGCGTTGGCGATGGGAAAATTGACGGATTTGGGGTACGATTTGCTCGGCCATCCCCACTATTCCCCTGATTTGGCGCCCTCCGACTTCTATCCGTTCCTAAACTTGAAGAAATTTGTTTCTGGGAAGCGCTTCATGTCCAATGAATAAGTTGAGAGGCCCGTAGACGAATATTTTTACAGCCTTCCAGACTCTCACTTCCGGGAAGGGATACTGATGTTGGAGAAACCAAATGTGTTGAAGTTAAGTGGGATTATGTCGAAAAATAAAATCTTTTTTTTCTCTAAAAATTGCAGTCTTTCATTGTAGGCCGAGAACTTTTCACCTTAGTCTCGTATTTGTTGGTTTTCAACCACTTTTGGTATCGCGTACACCTTTGCCTGGAAAACAGTTGCACATAGGTCTAGAGAGTAGCCCAAATGCACCTCTTTACCTTCGAGATGTCTGGTCCTTTATACGCGACCCGTCAATGTAGCACGCCACATAGTCCTAACGGAATGTGATTGCGTTTTACGTCTCTTTTCCTTCGGGTAAATTGTGAGAGTAAATTGCCTATGTAGTCTTAATCTACCCTTTGCCTCTCTCATTTTGTTAGCAGAAATGGGAACTTTCTTTCGCTATTCTAGAGAGTTCATCATGTCGTACTACCTCCCCCCTGCTTCACTATCTGTCCGAATCACGAAGTCTAAAATACGAGATCAAGACTTCCTTCTGGATTCAGATGGAAAGAGCTGAGGTATCTAGCAAAATTTATAAGGCTAGTCTTAATCTATATTCTACCTCCCTCACTTTGGTAGCAAAAATGGGCAACTTCTTTAGCAGGTCATACTATCTCCCCCTTGCTCCGCTATCCACCTGCATCACGAAGTCTGAGATACGTAGCCCAAGCTTCCTTCTGGATCCAGATGAGGAGAGTTGGGAGGTCTAGCAAAATTTTTAAGACTTTGGTCGGTTCTTATTGCTCCTAATATCTCCAAACATGCTAGTACTTGGATTCTGGACAGCCTGAAAGACACATTGGCAGGTTAGATCAGGGGTCATATTGAACCCTAGGCCTTGCGCCTGGCGTGTATAACCAGCCTAGAACTTGGGGAGTTATGTACTTTCATGTTTCCTACAATTTAGGCTATTATCAATAATCACATCCCCTTCTAGTGAAAATCACCACTTCTGTCTTTCATAGATTTACCAAGAGACCTATCCTCTCGCACCACTCTTTGATTAGAGAGCATGCCGCCTGCATTGGTTCGCAGACTGTGCTTAAAAATCTGTGTGCGAAAGCCTTCTGTGGTAAATCGCTTCAAAAGTTTGTCTATTGCTAGGTACTACGGTGGAGTGCCAGATAGCTCCGCTGTGGGCAACTCTCTGCAACAACGACCTGTAACTGGGTGTCTCTAGGTTGTTACAATTACGCGCGTCACAATTTAGGCAAGGCTCTAACGCCGTTACTATAACCTATACTTGAAGTTTTTATTATTTTGACAACGATTCTAGGTCATGGATCGAAACGTAAATAAAGATGATTTTAAAAACTATGAGTGGTTTATTTCCCAAAGAAGATTAAAAAAAAATATATACAGACCACGTTTTTATCGAATGATGCAATCGCAATGTCTATGTCAATTTTATGCACATTTAAGGTAAAATTCAAATTATTTACGTGATCTATATATCTCGGAATTTCATCTTAGGATCCAGCCCGTGGTTGGGGTTGTCGGGATTACACCGTGTTGCACGTCAAATTTTTATCCGTTGCTGAACTTCTATTGCATCTCGTAAGGGTTTGAAGGGACATAGGTAGAGGGACGATAGGTTAAGGAAACATAAAGGAAAACTACATACATTCTTTTTTAGAAACTACACCATACCTTCAACACTTGTTGATTCGTCACTGTCCCGCTTCCTCGACTCGCGCACATTTGTCTTCCTTCTGCGCATACTCGACCAACGGCGGAAGTTAGCGTATCATTTCAAAAATATGCGACAATTAACCTACCAGGCATCTCTTACCCTAAAACACGATACCAGACCCTTTTGGCATGTAACAAGGTTATTACAATTTAATTGCAGGTATTACGTATTACGTAATAGTATTACGTATTACGTATTACAATTCAATTGGTGAAAGTTATTACCATTTAAAGGTCGATAAAACAGTTTACGAAGTCGGTAATACAGTTTAAGAGTTCATAAATACATCACGCAAGCGCAATGAATACGAAAGCAATTCAACGCCCTGGCGGCCGGAAGCGCGAACCTTATTACAGATTCCGCGTTGCCAACTACCATGACGTCACTAATGCAGAATTTATATTGCGCAATACTTCGGAAAATTTAAGAATTTAAAACAAAAGGTAATACGTTAATTACTTACATAAATATGTCCCTGCGTTAAAGTTGATACGCCGACGCTATTCCCAAGCGTTCGGACCGGCACTCAGGGCTCCGCTCCGGGCTGTTGGCTGAGCATGGACATCAAATTCGTCTCGGGTCGTGGATACGGTTAGCCTCGGTGGCTGCAAATTCTCCTACCTATGCAAGGATCAGATTAGGAACAAGGTAAAGGTCGACAAACAAAAGATAATTAAGCAAGGAAATCTACATAGGTAAAGATAAGCACGATACGATACCTCAAAGCGACCACTTCACTCGAAAGTTCGGGCAAAACAGCCCCGTTTTAAGAGCGTCACGGAAAACTTGTCCCCACTCCTTTGTCTTTTACACATTGGCGCGAACTTATTCGTCCAACCCTCCCGGGTCGCGCACTCTGCGCAAACTCACTGGGACGTATCGGAAGTACGCGCCTAATCTTTTGAAATTCTCGCGCACCGCGTCTTTTGAAAATATGGCGCGAAACCTCTGTACATCCAAACTTAACCTAAACACAATGTTTAAAGGGCCACTTTGGCACGTAACAAGGTTTGCTTCTACACTTTGTGCCAAAGCGCTGATTTTACCCAGTTAACCACAACTCTTGGGGCGTCTCTGGTATTAAGGAACCTGCAGATTGTATCTGTTTGTGCCTTATTAAAAATTCCGTTTATGTCGATGAAAACTAATAGGGCTACTTCCTTCCTTCTCCACCTTGTGTACCATTGTGTGTTGCGCTGACTGTTGACCTACCACTCAGGTCAGTTGATTTTGGTGACATGGAAGCCTCATAAACACTTCTTGTTATAGTTTTGCGCGGTATTGCTATACTTACGCGCGGCATATTTCACCCGCCATTTTATAACATACACCGACCACGCTTTAAAAGCGATGTAACCGCTTTTTAAGTCAAATTTGCAAGCACAATTCAAATAAAATCAAATTATCACGTGGTGGCATCTCGGAACTTAATCTCAGGGTCCAACGATATTTATAAGTTGGGTTGCGTTACACCATAATTCAAATTTCCATCCGTCCTTCCTTCTATTGCATTCGTAGTGGAATGAAAGGATTTAAGGTACCAGGTACAATAAAAGGTAAGATACAGGGAACCTACATACCTAAAAAGAAAAACACACACAACACCAAGATAGTTGTTGCTTCGTCGAGAGCTCGTGGTTTAGTCCTCCTTTTTACACTCGCGCATCCCCGTATTCACTCTGCGCACACGCGACTGTCCGCGATAACGGAAGTTAACATTTTTAATTTAAAAAATACGCGGGAATTACTTTATAAATTATAACTAGATCTAAAAATGTGCATTGCCAATTTTGGCGTGTAACACCCTTCCACCAAAAATCTATCAACTAACTTTTACATTGTTTCCAACGGAAAAGATTACGCTGCACCACAACTTTCATGGTGCTGATTTGCTTAAAAGTGCTGTTAATTAAAGAGATTAATATTAATTTCTCGATGGTTTTTGTTGATATGTTGTTAAACGTTTAGGAACTTTAGTTAAGGATAGATATTTTTAAAGTCAGAGTTTCTGCCGTATAATCAGGTTGTGACACACACGACAGAAACTGTGCGTAAGGTCGTAGTTTTTAATTAAAGTGCTCATGTTTAAGGATTAAATGGTTATATTTTATAAAATCGCGTTAATTAAATCTTATACTGCTCAAAGACGATGTATTTGTAATTAGTTCAATAATTTACTTATGTAAATAAATTTCTGTATACTGACCTTAACAGTATATCTGACAATGAAATAAATTACTACTGCTTAACTACTGCTTAACAGTGGTAATATATATATATATATATATATATATATATATATAATATATATTGCCGTGTAACTTTGCTCTGGTCCTCAGTAGATTCGAAAATTATCAATTTACAAAAATCGAAAATTTCACAAAATAGAAAATTTTTCAAAAAAATATTCCACTTTGATTTCTTCAACAGCTCCCTGGCTAGCTCAGCTGTGCCTCCTTTTGGATACCTAAATTTACTATCATTTTCTGTACCGTTCACACACACCATTCAATAAAACCACAAAATACAACAATCCTACAATATTTATTTACCACTATTTACAAATAATAATTCAAGATTATGTACATTTCGGTGCTCAAGTTACACCTTCATAAATGATATCTTTGTAAAGTCTTTGTTTTTAAATTGAAATATCAAACACATTTAATGTAACAGGAGTAAATGGGCCCTAAATAATACCTTATATTTTTTCTAATTATTACACTCTGGAGTATGGTGAGCTCATGATAACCCAGTTTTTTTTTAATGTATGCTTTCTACTTTGCATACTCTTACTATAAACACAAAAAAAACCCATGTACTCTTAACAATAAAAATTAAATTTATGAGGAACGTTAATAAGCATTACGTACACCTTTAGATTTATATTCAAATACCATAATAAAAGTTAGTTATACGTATTATTTTTAATACGCAAAATAACGAAAAATACCATTAAAGTTCACTCTCACACATCACAAATAATTTCTACAGTTTATAAAAAAACAGCAAATTCTAATGCGTTACCTGGAAACTTGAAGATTCCAACTCCGTTGACGATGTATTTTCCTGAACCCTTGGTCTAGTGATAATGCGCTGCTTGTCGCCTCCAGCTGTTTATAGATGAACACCATCTACGTTGCGCTGCATGCTACTCATTCAAGATCCATCTCAATATCCAAATCTACGTATATTATACTTCTTTGTTATTGCATAATTTAATTTACGTTACGAACTTGTTACAGTATATGTTGTACCTTAGTTAAATATAAATAAACTCGACACTATCCGGTTCAAAGTATCAGGCCACGACAATCTAACACTGTACTATTTAACTTATAAATTTTAATACTTACAAGCTCATTAGTAGATTTTTGGTACGTCGTAAGCGATGCAAATTAAAGAAGTCAAAGAGAAACTTAATAACTCCCCTTTCGTATTTATACGATTCAAAATGTAACCTCTCCAGACCCTCTTAACGCGAAATATTTAATTGAACTAACTCTTTCTTCAAATTTTGTATAACCGTTTTCAATCTCCCCGAAATTTAGCTCGTCGCTACGCTATTTTTCGCAAAACCAGCATTCATCTGTCCCGTGCTCGTCTGTTGTAAAACTAACTATTTCGACCAATGATACCTTTCAGTGACGTCTTAAAACCCCGCCTTTATTAACTCTATTCCTTTCTTATGCATATTAGATGTTTCATTCTAACCTTGTTTGAGTGGTAGAAAATCAATATTACTGTCCGCGTGCTATCTACCCCACGTGGAGTTGTATACGTGCCTACCGAAGTGATTGCTATTATGCCTGTATCATTCTGAAGCATATCTTTGATTGTTCATCCCTTCTGCGCTAATAGAAACTTTTGGTTAGCGTTTATGCGAAACAACCGTCGGTTGAACGATATTCCTCGACAGAAATACATAGAAGTCGACCTTTTAAAACATGCAGGTGTTCAATTAACGATCGTTTTAAAATAACATTTCTAGGAGTTTGCGTTTCAAGGTATTTTATATATTCGACGTCTGTTTGTTTGTTAGTAAGGCGTTTCGCCTTGGAATTATCGATTTTTCATGCTTTGAGGCGTTTTCTGACGCTATAATCCTTTGAATTAAACTGAATTAAATTAATGAATAATTTCTATTGGCTTATAGAATTTATATTCTTTACGAACCTACGAATTTTTAATCCCTTCTTATAAAATTATGGTAATACTTGTTACTTTAAATTAAATAAATGAAATAACTTTCGCACGTGAATTATGGTTGTTTCCTCTATACAGGGTGTTTGAAATTGCATTATTTATACCCAAATTTAACCATTTAAATCCACTACAATATATATACATATATATATATATATATATATATATATATATTGTCGTGGAAATTATAGGTTGAGGGATAGATAGGTCTAGAGAATGAATTTGTAACGACCGTGTATATAGGAAATAGGGATAATTTATTTACGCGCCAAATTAATTAGTTTTGACATTGAAAACGGACGAATAATAGCATACTTTTGTATTTATAAATCGGAATGTTAAATTTGCATAACGTGTAGAAGCTTTGTAGTACGTGAAAACTCAAGGATACGCATAATTAGCTTTAATTTTTTAAAAGTTGTAAATCAAGTACATCGGATAATAAAGAGCTTTTGGGTATATAAAATCAATAATGTAAACGCATAGTTTCCATGTAACTAAACAAAGCGTTTGTTAAATACAAATTCTAAGAAATTCTATAAGTTAAACAACCTTGGAAAATACAACTTTAAACGGACAGTTGCTTCATAGAAAAGCCTGACAGATAAATAAACAAGTTCAAGGAACATGAAATGAACGTTGGAATATAATTCTGTAGAAATTTAGGTAACGATCGATACAAAAGCTACGAAAGCAACAGATGGTTTGAAAACAATGTGAGACGGAATATCGATAGCGTAAAGCAGACACAGATCATATATAATGGACGTTGGGTAAAACACTCGTTTAAAGTACGCCACAAGTTTGAAGGTCAACCACAATATAGATTTTATGTTGCTTAAGTGGGATTGTAAAAGAGACAACGAATATATGTTAGAGAGGGTAAGATAATGAAAGGCTGGACATAAGAATGGGAGAAATGTGTGTGATTGGTTGAGTGCTAGAAATTTTCAAGAAGATCGCAACCGTTGTATTTTGTTGACCAGTTTTCGGACAAGAGCGACGATGGGGTGAGAATTCTCAGTTTTATAAGTTCGTTACGTACAAAATTTATAGAATCGGTTACGGTAGGGGAACTTTTTGACTGAAATAGGGTACAAGAGGGGTGTATCGACGGATATAAATACACTAGGAGACGTAAAAAGCTTTCTTACTCTCTTTCTTCGATTATTTTTTTGACTTCGCTTAGCTTTTACGGTAACATTTTAATGTAAAATTTTATAACGGTGTTAGTACAGTATGTCAAAAATGAAATAAAAGTGTGAATTGCACGAGTGGGTGCTATTTAGTAGACGGTGTTGTAGCTACTTTCAACGAACTAGCGAGGGATGTTACTAAGGTAAGCGTGCTGAGAAATTTTTGGAACGAGGATGCTTGGTGTTTGGTAGATGTAAAAAGTGATTAACTTGGTTTGGACAACTATCTGGGGAGAAACATTGAAGGCGCCTGCAGAGATTTGGAGAGCGAGTGGAAATGGGTTTGATCTACGTATAGGAGAAAGGTATATGGAAGCAACGACGAGGTTTTTTGGACAACATCTTCAGATGTGACGATGGAAAAAGCTAACTCCAGGCAAGGAAATTAATTTTTATTGCTATTGTTTGAACATTTTGTGCCGTTATTTTGTGCTAGAGTGATTTGACACATTGGGTGTGTATTTTATGAACATAAAAGCTCATTTGAAGGGTATATGTAAAGGACAATTTGTATTTAGTATTTAACGGTGTAAATAAAGGACAAAAATTTGATGTAAAGAGTAAACGGGTCTTTAAGGTTGTTTTAAACAAAGATGCGATGTATTTAGGCATTTAGAGTAACTGGGTTTATACTGAGCTCACCATAGACCAGAATAAAAGTCAATTTAGGGTTTCCAGACGGGCCCATCTACTCATATAAAACAAAAGCTGTCGAAATAAACTAAAGTCATAAAGTTTTAAAAGGATGTAACGATTGAGATTGAAATATTTTATGAAGCTGTATATCCGAATGTGTAAATATTTACTTAGTAATGAAACATTTTAACTGGTATGAATAAAAGGTTGTATGTTTCGCTGTATCGTTTGAATGGTAATTTTATTTGGCAGTATGTGTGAGAAAGAGCGAACTTAGGATGGCAAGTATCTATGAAGAAGCAGATTTTAGAGCTAGCCGTGGTGTGCAGAAATAAGGAGGCATTCAAGAGATTGGAATACTTTTTTTTCTTTCAGAAAAATATTTAAGTAACTTACTCAGTCGGAGCACAACCAGAGTAATCCACTGCAATATATATTGTAGTGGAAATTATAGGTTAAGAGGGACAAATAGGTCAAGTAAATAAATTTTTAACGACTGTGTATATAGGAAATAGGAATAATTTATTTACGCGTCAATTTAATTAGTTGTGACATTGAAAACGGACGGATAATAACATATTTTTGTATTTCTAAATCGGAATGTTAAATTTGCATAACGTGTAGAAGCTTTGGAGTACGTGAAAACTCAAGGGTACGCATAATTAGTTTTAATATTTTAAGTCAAGCGCATCAGATAATAAGCAGATCTTTTAGGTGTATAAAATCAATAATGTAAACATATATTTTCCATTTAATTAAACTAAACATTCGTTTATACAAATCCTAAGAAATGCTAAAACTTGGAAATATAATTTCAACGGACAGTTTGCTTTACAGAAAGACCTGACAGGTAAAATAACACGTTCAAGGAAACTTAAATGAACGTTGGAACAGAATTCTGTAGAATTGTATTTAACGGTCGATGCAGAAGCTACTAAAACAACAGATGGTTTGAAGGCAAAGTGAAACAGAATATCCGTAGTGTAAATCAGACAGAGAGCACGCATAATAAAACGTTGGTTAAAACACTCGTCTAAAGTACGCGGTAGGTTTGGAGGTCAACCACAATATCGATTTTCTGTTGCTTAAGTGGGATTCTAAAAGAGACAGCAAATATAGGTTAAACGAGACAAGATAACTAAAGGCTAGACTTGAAAATGGAATGAAATATGATTGGTTGAAGCTAGAAAGTTTCAAGAAGCTCGCGACGGTTATATCTTGAGCAGTTTTCAGGCTAAGAGCACGGTGGAATAGAAATTTTCGGTTGTACTAGTCCGTTACGTACAAAATTTGTAGAATCTGTTTTGATGAAATGAGCTTTTCAAATATGGTCCGAGAGGGGTCTAGCAAAGAATATAAATACACTTGGAGAGGCGGTAAAATCTCTCTTACAATTACTTATTTTTGTACGTCGCTTATCCGTTTGACTTCGCTTTGCTTGTAATACAACATTCTAATTTAAAAGTGTATAAAACGGTGTTAGTACAGTACGTCGATAATTTATTAAACGTGCGATTTGCACAAGTGGGTGCTGGCTAATAGACGGTGCTGTTAGTATATTTAACAAACTAATGAAAGGATGGTACTAGGGTAAGCGAGATGAGAAGTGTTTGAAACAAGAATACGTGAGGTTTTGGTAATTACGGAAGATTAAGCTTGATCTAGACAATTGTAGGAGTGGAAACACTGAAGGCGGCTGCAGAGATTTGGATAGCGAGTGAAAATGGGTGTAATCTACGTATAACAGCGGAATGTATGGATGCAAAGACGAGGTTTTGGACACCATCTTTAGAGGCGATGATAAGAAAAAGCTTACTCCAGGTAACGAAATTAATTTCTCTTGCTTTTGCTTGAACATTTGTGTTGTTATTTTGTGCTTGAGTGATTTGACTTATTGGGGCTGTATTTTATTACCATATAAACTCATTTGAAGGGGTATATGTAAAGAACAATTGGTATTTATTATTTAAAAATGTTAATAAATGACATAAAAATTTTGATGTAAAGAGTAAACGGGTCTTTAGGTTTGTTTTAAACAAAGATGCGATGTTTATAAGCATTTAGAGTAACTGGGTTTATACTGAGCTCACCATAGACCAGAATAAAAGTCAATTTAGGGTTTCACGACGGGCCTATCTACTCGTCTAAAATAAAACTGTTGAAATAAATAGAAATCATAAAATTTTAAAAGGTTTAAGGATTGGGATTGTAACATTTTATGAAACTGTATATACAAATGTGTAAATATTTTCTTGGTAATGGAAACTTTTTAATATGTATAAATAAAAAGGTTGTATATCTCGTTGTATTATTTGAGTGGTAATTTTATTTGACTGTATATGTGAGAAAGAATAAACTTAAGATGGTAGGTATCTAGGAGAAAGCAGGTTTTAGAACTAGCCGGGGTGTGCAGAAATAACGGGGCGTTCCAAAGGTATTGGAAATTTTTTTTATTAATTTTTTTCAAAAAATTTATAGGACGGCCCAATAACGCTGGGACTAGAAGGCGATCCCGATTTTTTTTAGAGAACCCACAGCAATATTTATGGTGTCCAATTCGTGGTGCGAGAATCGAGTCTAGAGGTTTATTCACTGCACTTTTATGTTGGCCCAAGCGTGTGGCTCGATTTTTATCCACTTTCGCTGCAATATATATATTGTAGTGGTTTTAAATGGTTAAATTTGATTATAAATAATGCAATTTCAAACACCCTGTATAGAGGAAACAAATATAATTTACGTGCGAAATTTATTTCATTCATTTAATGTAAAGTAACAAGTATTACCAAAATTTTACAAGTAGGGATTAAAATTTAATAGGTTCGTAAAGAAAATCATGTGTATAAGCTAATAGAAATTATTATTTAATTTAATTGAGTTTAATTCAAAGGAATATAACGTCTAAAACGCATAAGAGCGTGCAAAATCGATAATTCCAAGTTCGAAACGCTTTACTAACAAACAAACACGTCGAATATATGAAATACCTTGAAAAGCCAACTCCTAGAAATGTTATTTTAAAACGATCGTTAATTGAACACCTGCATGCTTAAAAACGTCATGTTCCCCTTAATTTTTTAGATAATAAGCAAGTTTCAAAAAATATTGGTTAAACGACAGTCGCAAAGCACGTATATAACTCCACATGGACGCAGACAGTAATATCGATTTTCTACCACTCAAACAAGGTTAGAAGGAAACATAGAATATGCATAAGAGAGGAATAGAGTTAATACAGGCGGGGTTTCAAGACGGAAAGTATCATTGGTGTATATAGTTAGTTGTACAACAGACAAACACGGGAAAATTTAATGCGGATTTTTCGGAAAATATCGTATCAACGAGCTACATTTCTAAGATTTTGAAAACGGTTACAACAAAATTTGTTGAAATGTTAGTTGAATTAAGTGTTTCGCGTGAAGAGTGGCCTAGAGGTGGCATTTTGAATTGTATAAATACTCTAAGAGAATTAGCATCGCTCTCTTTGGTATTCTGATCTCTTTTAACTTCGCTCTTTGACTTCGTTAAATTGGCAGCGCGTACTACGTACAGAAATTTACTAACGAGCTTGTAAGTATTTAAATTTTTAAATTAAATAGTAGTGTTAGATTGTTGGCCTCATAGTTTGAAACGCGATAAGTGCCGAGTTTATTTTAATTGGGGTGCAACAGAGATTTGAACACGCTCGTAAAGTAAAGTAAAGTAACGTAAACTAAATTATGCAATAATGGAAAAGTGTAATAGATTTGGATTTGGATGGATCTTGAATGAATAGCATGCAGCACAACTTAGATGGTGTTCATCTGTAAATAGCTGGAGGTGGCAAGCAAAGCTGAACCGAGACCGAGGGTGCAGGAAATTTAACTTCATCGTCAACGGAGTGGGGATCTTCAAGAAATTCCAGGTAACGCATTAGAATTTGCTGTTTTTGTATATAAACTATGAAAATTATTGTGACGTGTGAGAATGAACTTTGATCGTATTTAGCTTTATTGTGCGTATTGAAAAGAATACGTATAACTAACTTTTATTATGGTATTTGAATATAAATTTAAAGGTGTATATAAAGCTTATTAACACTCCTCATGAATTTAAAATTTTATTTTTAAAAGTACATGGGTTTTTTGTGTTTGTAGTAAGAGTATGCAAAGTTAAAAAGCATACATTAATAAGATAAACTGGGTTATCATGAGCTCACAATACTCCAGAGTGTACTAAGTAGAAATAATTATAATTTAAAAAAAAAGGTATTACTCAGAGCCCATTTACTCCTGTTACATTCAATGTGTTTGATATTTCAATTTAAAATCTTGGACTTTACAAAGATAGAATTTATTGAGGTGTAACTTGAGCACCGAAATGTAAATAATCCTGAATTATTATTTGAAAATAGTGGTAAATAAATATTGTATGGTTGTTGTATTATTTTGTGGTTTTATTGTGAGTGTGCGTGAACGATAAAGAGTATGATAATAAATCTAAGTATCCAAGAGGAGGCCCAACTGAGCTAGCCAGGAAAGCGGTTGAAGAATTAAGTTGAAGAAATTGTAAGAAATTGTTTTTTTTTGAATTTTTCTGTTGGTGAAATTTTCGATTGTTGTAAATTAAAATTAATTTTCGAATCTACTGAGAGCCTAGAGAGTTACATGGCAATTTATGACGCCCAATTCGTGAGGCACGATTCATGCAGGCATTTCACAACAATTTATGGCGCCCAATTCGTGAGGCTCGATTCATACAGAGGTTACACAGCAATATATATATATATATATATATATATATATATATTTGTTTGTTTGTCGTTGATACACCGTTGAACAATTTGTCCTCACGTAGTCTCGATAACCTTTGCCTGGAGTAATATTCAGTCTAGCCGACCATCAACAAAATATTGGTTACGTTTATAGGATATAATATAAATTAAATTTAATAATATTAAAATTAATATGAATTAACCAGTTTATGTTATGATACAACTAAAATTGATTTCTTAACTTTTCATTTATTTGAGCTGTTCTAATTGGGTGTGTCCTCAATACCGCTCAATTTGTACCACATTTCTCGGAAAATAATTTCCAGAAAACATTAATTATTATTAATTATAAGTATTTATGCTCTATTTGTTACCTTCTTAATCCCACATATCTAAACAATTTTTTTTAGTGAGCAAAAGGTCAAATGTTTCCAAAGCCTGTTTTATCTATTTATTCACATTTAACGGTACCGATTTTATTTTGTACACACATCATAAGATAACGTTGATTAAAGTAGATTAAAGAGACCTCCCTCCGACCTTACTATTACTAACACCATATAAACAAAAACATTCAATAACCTTAAGCTTGAAAGTTCAATATAATTAAATCATCGAGAGTAAAGTCACCAATAAAAAATATAAATTAATTAATAAAATATTTATTTTCCGTAGGTATTTAAAAATAAATTACGAGGTGTACAACTTCCGTCAAGCACGATATGTAAATTACCACAAACATTTATTGAAATATGTTTTCATAAAGAATAGTAGATACATTCAAAAACAATCATAGAAAAAATGTGCGGAAGCTAAAAATATTAATTTTTATTTATGCAACAACGAAGAGTTTTTAGTAAAAAAAATCGTTTGTATAGATAGGAATCGAACCTGCGATTATTAAGGGCATACAAGCTACACGTTATCGGTCACACCATAATATCGTAATTTAGTAACAAGTATAAAATATTTCTGAGACTGTTAAACGTTGCAAGAAAAATAAAATAAGGCGTTTAATGCTATTTAAAAATTTCAACGTTTAATTTCTAACCGGTAAATATATAATTTTCGAGCCGAATTTCAATTTTCACAAATATTTTGAAAATCTTCAATTGTAGCATTCTCAAATCTATTCTAAAGTTTTCAATTTTTTTTATATTCACAAAGTTGCTAATACCAAAAACCTCCTAAAAAGGCGGTTTAAAATTATGTTGTAAGCCTGTACGAGGTACAATTTGTTTCTAGAAAACGATAAAAAAATATAATATTCAAATTTTTCAAAAACAAAGGTTTAAGAAAATTTCAAAGTTGCTTTCCAAAAATTTTAAAACAAAGTTTAACAAAATGTTTTTAAAAATTATGCAATTTCTGAGGATTTTTTATGTTTCAGAAGATTTTCAGAGACTACTAATGAAATTTTTCAATTGCTTATTTTTGGATTAAAAATCCATGTTTCAATCAGTATCTTGATCAGAGAATCTAGTTATCACTGATAAATTAAAGATATAATTTTTTACTTTTCGAAAATATTCAAAATACGAAAGAATCTTCGCAAAATTTACTGAAAGCTTCCAAACAAAAAAAGACTGCAAATGCGCATTTTTTTTATAGAAAGCAAACGTTTAACAAAATTTCAAAAATATTTCTAGAAATTTTTAAGCTTTAAGAGTTTCTTTTTATATTTCAGAGGATATTGAAGTTTCCATCAATAATAAAATTTTTAAGTTGCTTATTTCTCATATAGATCGTTAAAAATCTGTTAAAAGAGTCAAAAAACATTTTCTAACAATAGCAAGATTGTTAAACTTATTTTTAATAAATTATAGATATAAACTTTTAGAGCTTTTTCAAGTTCATTTATGAAATACAGAATTCTGAAATCGCCAGAATGTTTACGGAAAATTTTAAAAAAGATCAAAACTTTCTTAAAATTTACTGAGAGTTTCCAAATAAAAATATTGACATCTAATGACCAGATTTGCAGTTTATGAAATATTAAAAAACACCAGAATGATTTCAAAAATTTTTAAACATTTTAATAAAATATACAGTTACAAATAATTATTAGTATCGTTGCAATTTACGAAGTACAGAATTGTCAAAATATCAGAACGTTTTCTGAAAATTTCAAAATAGATCAAAAACTTTCATAAAATTTACAGAAAGTTTCCAAATAAATAAATACTGAAATCCACTTAGTATTTTTTTAATTTATGAATTAGAGAATTCTAAAACTATCAGATTAATTTGAAAAATTTCAAAAAAAGTTGAAAATCTTTCACAAACTTTATAAAAGTTTCCATACAAGAACTAATGAAATGTAAGGAGTATATTTGCGATTTATGAAATATTAAAACAACACCAGAATGATATAAGACAATTTCAAAACCTTTATAAAATGAAGTTTCCAAATAAAAAATTACTGAATTTTGCTTAGAAGTTTTGCAATTTATGAAATACAAAATTGTGAAACATCAGAATGTTTACGAAATTTTTAAAAACAAATCAAAAATTTTCATAAAATTATTAACAGTTTCAAAAAAAATAATGATACTAATTAGAACTTTAAAATTTCTAAATTACAAAATTGTCAAAACACAAGAATTTTTTGGTAAGTTTCAAAATATTTTCATAAAATTTACTGACAGTTTCCAAATAAAAATATTGAAATCTAATGAGCATATTTGAAGTTTATGAAATATTAAAAAGCACGAAAATGATTTCAGAATACTTCAAAAAACCTTCATAAAATCTACAGTTATCAAATAAAAAGTACTAATACGTATCTTCGTAAATACGAAGTACAGAATTGTCAAAATATTAGAACATTTTCCAAAAATTTCAAATAAGAGTAAAAGCTTTCTTAAAATTTAAGAAAGTTTCCAAATAAACAAATACTGAAATATACGTAGTATTTTTGCAATTTATGAGTTACAGAAAATTTTCAAACCTTCATAAAATGAACAATTCCAAATAAAAATTAATGAAATTTGCTTAGAAGTTTTGTAATTTATGAAATATAGATACGTGAAACACTAGAATGTTTACGGAAAATTAAAAAAAAAATAAAAAAATTTCATAAAATTATTCACAGTTTCAAAAAAATACCGATATTAATTAGATTTTTGAAATTTGTAAACTACAAAATTGTCAAAACACAAGAATTTTTTGGAAGGTTTCAAAATATTTTCATAAAATTTACTGACAGTTTCCAAATAAAAATATTGAAATCTAATGAGCATATTTGAAGATTATGAAATATTAAAAAACACGAGAATGATTTCAGAATACTTCAAAAGACCTTCATAAAATCTACAGTTATCAAATAAAAAGTACTAATACGTATCTTTGCAATTTACAAAGTACAGAATTGTCAAAATATTAGAACATTTTCCAAAAATTTCAAATAAGAGCAAAAGCTTTTTTAAAATTTAAGAAAGTTTCCAAATAAATAAATACTGAAATATACGTAGTATTCTTGCAATTTATGAGTTACAGAAAATTTTCAAACCTTCATAAAATGAACAATTCCAAATAAAAATTAATGAAATTTGCTTAAAAGTTTTGCAATTTATGAAATACAGATACGCGAAACACTAGAATGTTTACGGAAAATTAAAAAAAAAATAAAAAATTTTCATAAAATTATTAAGTTTCAAAAAAATACTGATATTAATTAGATTTTTGAAATTTGTAAACTACAAAATTGTCAAAACACAAGAATTTTTTGGAAAGTTTCAAAATATTTTCATAAAATTTACTGACAGTTTCCAAATAAAAATATTGAAATCTAATGAGCATATTTGCAGTTTATAAAATATTAAAAAAACACGAGAATGATTTCAGAATATTTCAAAAAACTTTCATAAAATGTACAGGTACCAAATAAAATGTACTAATACCTTATTCGTATCTTTGCAATCAAAATCTCAAAACGTATTCCAAAAATTTCAAATAAGAGCAAAAGCTTTCATAAAATTTAAGAAAGTACCCAAATAAACAAATACTGAAATATACTTAGTATTTTTGCAATTTATAAGTTACATAAAATTAACACTTCCAAATAAAAATTACTGAAATTTGCTTAAAAGCTTAGCAATTCATAAAATACAGATTTGTGAAACATCAAAATGTGTACATAAAATTAAAAAAATTATTAACAGTATCAAAAAAAATACCGATACTAATTTAATCTTTGAAATTTGTGAACTATAAAATTGTCAAAACACAAGAATGTTTTTGGAAGGTTTCAAAACATTTTCATAAAACTTACTGACAGTTTCCAAATAAAAATATTGAAATCTAATGAGCATATTTCCAGTTTATGAAATATTAAAAATCACGAGAATGAATTCAGAATATTTCAAAAGATCTTCATAAAATGTACAGCTACCAAATAAAAAGTACTAAAATCTTATCCGTATCTTAGCAATTTACGACGTACAGAATTGTCAAAATATCAAAACGTTTTTCAAAAATTTCAAATAAGAGCAGAAACCTTCATAAAGTTTAGGAAAGTTTCCAAATAAATAAATACTAAAATCAACTTAATATTTTGGCAATCTATAAGTTACAGAATTCTCAAAACATCAGATTATAATTGAAAAATTTTAAATAAAGTTGAAAACCTTTCGCAAAGTTTATAAAGTTTCCATACAAGAACTAACGAAATTTAGTGAGTATATTTGCATATTATGAAATATTAATACAACACCAGAATGTTAGAAAAAAATTTCAAAACCTTTATAAAATGAACAGTTTCCAAATAAAAAATACTGAAATTTGCTTAGAAGCTTTGAAATTTATGAAATACAGAATTGTAAAACCGTTTGTTTACCAAAAATTAAAAAACAAAATTCATAAAATTATTAATAGTTCCAAAAAATACTGTTACTGATTAGATCTTTGAAATTTGTAAACTACAAAATTGTCAAAGCACAAGAATCTTTTTGAAAAGTTTCAAAACATTTTTATAAAATTTACTGACAGTTTCCAAATAAAAATATTGAAATTTTAATGAGCATATTTGCAGTTTATGAAATATTAACAAAACACAAGAATGATTTCAGAATATTTCAAAAGACCTTCATAAAATGTACAGTTACCAAATAAAGAGTACTAATACCTTTTGCAATTTATGACGTACAGAATTGTCAAAATATCAAAAGGTTTCCAAAAATTTCAATAAAGAGCAGAAACTTTCATAAAATTTAAGAAAGTTTTCAAATAAATAAATACTGAAATATACTTAGTATTTTCGCAATTTATGAGTTATAGAAAATTTCAAAACCTTCATAAAATGAACAATTCCTAATAAAAATTACTGAAATTTGCTTAAAAGCTTTGTAATTTATGAAATACAGAATTGTGAAACCGCCAGAACGTTTATGGAAAATTTTAAAAAAGATCAAAACTTTAGTAAATTTTACTGAGAGTTTCCAAATAAAATATTGACATCTAATGACCATATTTATAATTTAGGAAATATTAAAAACACTAAACGGATTTTTAAAAATTTTAAAAACCTTCATAAAATAAACAGTTTCAAATAAAAACTACTAATACCTGATCAGTATCTTTGCAATCTACTAAATACAGAATTGTTAAAATAACAGAACGTTTTCCGAAAATTTCAAAATAAATCAAAAACTTTCATAAAATTTACAGAAAGTTTCCAACTAAATAAATACTAAAATCTATTTAGTATTTTTGCAATTTATGAGTTACAGAATTCTCAACACATCTGATTGTATTTGAAAAATCTCAAAAAAAGTCGAAAATCTTTCACAAACTTTATAAAAGTTTCCATTCAAGAACTAATGAAATGTAAGGAGTATATTTGCAATTTATGAAATATTAAAACAACACCAGCATGATATAAAAAATTTCAAAATTTCTAGATAAAAATTTACGTATTTTGATTAGAAGTTTTGCAATTTATGAAATACAGAATTGTGAAACCGCCAGAATGTTTACGAAAAATTAAAAAAAATTAAATTTTTTCATAAAATTAGTAACAGTTTCAAAAAAAGATACTGATACTAATCAGATCTTTAAAACTACAAAAATTGTCATAACACAAGAATTTTTTGGAAAGCTTCAAAACATTTTCATAAAATTTACTGACAGTTTCCAAATAAAAATATTGAAATCTAATGAGCATATTTGCAGTTTATGAAATATTAATAAAAGCACGAGATCCATTTCAGAATATTTCAAAAGACCTTCATAAAATTTACTGTTACCAAATAAAAGGTACTAATACCTTATCCGTATCTTTGCAATTTACGACGTACAGAATTGTCAAAATATTAAAACGTTTTTAAAAAATTTCGAATAAGACTAAAGCTTTCATAAAATTTAAGGAAGTTTCAAATAAATAAATACTGAAATATACTTAGTATTTTCGCGATTTATAAGTCACAGAAAATTTCAAAACCTTCATAAAATGAACAATTCCTAATAAAAATTACTGAAATTTGCTTAGAAGCTTTGTAATTTATGAAATACAGAATTGTGAAACCGCCAGAACGTTTATAGAAAATTTTAAAAAAGATCGAAACTTTCATAAAGTTTACTGAGAGTTTCCAATTAAAAATATTGACATGTAATGTTCATATTTGCAGTTTTTGAAATACTAAAGTCACCAGAATGATCTCAAAAGATTTTAAAAACCTTCATAAAATTTAGAGTTCCAAACAAAAGCTACTAATACCTAATCTTTATGTTTGCAATTACTAAGTACAGAATTGTTAAAATAGAAAATTTCAAAATAAATCAAAAACTTTCATAAAATTGACAGACATTTTCCAAATAAATAAATACCAAAATCTACTTAGTATTTTGGCAATTTATAAGTTATAAAATTCAAAAAAGTTGAAAACTTATCGCAAACCTTATAAAAAACTAATGAAATTTAAGGAGTATATTTGTAATTTATGAAATATTAAAACAACACCATAATGATATAAGAAAATTTCTAAACCTTTATAAAATGAAGTTTCCAAATAAAAAATTACTGAATTTTGCTTAATAGCTTTGAAATTTATGATATACAAAATTGTGAAACCGCCAGAAGGTTTAAGGAAAATTAAAAAAAATAATAAAAAATGTTCATAAAATTATTAACAGTTTGCAAAAAAATACTGTTACTGATTAGATCTTTGAAATTTGTAAACTACAAAATTGTCAAAACACAAGAATGTTTTTGGAAAGTTTCAAAACATTTTCATAAAATTTATTGACAAATAAAAATATTGAAATCTAATGAGCATATTTGCAGTTTATGAAATATTAAAAAAACACGAGAATGATTTCAGGATATTTCAAAAGACTTTCAAAAAATTTACAGCAAATAAAAAGTACTAATTTCTTATTCGTATCCTTGCAATTTACGAAGTACACAATTGTCAAAATATAAAAACGTTTTCCAAAAATTTTAAATAAGAGCAAAAGCTTTCATAAAATTTAAGAAAGTTTCCAAATAAATAAATACTGAAATATACTTAGTATTTTTGCAATTTATGAGTTACAGAAAATTTCAAAACCTTTATAAAATGTACAGTTCCAAATAAAAACTACTGAAATGTTCGTAGAAGCTTTGCAATTTATGAAATACAGATTTGTGAAACCGCCAGAATGTTTAAGGAAAATTTTAAAAAAGATCAAAACTTTCATAAAATTTACTGATAGGTTCCAAATAAAAATATTGACATCTAATGACCATATTTGCAGTTTATGAAGTACTAAAAAACACCAGAATGATTTCAGAATATTTCAAAAGATTTTCATAAAATGTACAAGTCTTTCGGAGAGTTTGAAAAAACATTCCTAACATTTACGAAAAGTTTCCAAATAAAAATATTGAAATCTAAATATCTGCTGTGTATGAATAACATAAAAAAGCAAAATGATTACAGAAAATTTCAAAAACTTTCATAAAATGTAGTTTCCAAATACAAATACTAAAACTTGATTAGTATTTTTGTAATTTCGAAGTGCAAATTATTCAAACAAAAAAGTTTTCAAAAAATTTTAAAAGTTCAAAAAGCTTTCATAAAATTTAAAATAAAAATGTTAATATCTAATTTAGATGTTTGGAATTTATGAAATACAGAATTGTCAAAACAACAAAATGCTTTCAGAAAGTTTCAAAAAACTTTCCTAACATTTACCGAAAGTTTCTAAATAAAAATATTGAAATCTAAGGATTATATGTGGTATTTATGAATAATATAAAAAAACCAAAATGATTAGAGAAAATTTCAAAAACTTTTATAAAATTAATGTAGTTTTCAAATATACATACTAAAATCTGATTAGTATTTTTGTAATTTGTGAAATGCAAACTCTTCAAACAAAAAAATGTTGTCAAAAAATTTCAAAAAGTTCAAAACGCTTTCATAAAATTGTTCAATAAACGATGCTGATATCTAGTTTAGATCTATGGAATTTATAAAATACAGAATTGTAAAAACACCAGAAAGCTTGAAAAAACATTCCTAACATTTACCGAAATCCGCATCTTTGCAATTTACGACGTACAGAATTGTCAAAGTATCAGAACGTTTTCCAAAAATTTCAAATAAGAGCAAAAACTTTCATAAAACTGACAGAAAGTTTCCAAATAAATAAATACTGAAATATACTTAATATTTTCGCAATTTATGAATGAGAAAATTTCAAAACCTTCATAAAAAAACAGTTCCAAATAAAAATTACTGAAATTTGCTTAGAAGCTTTGCAGTTTATGAAATTCAGAATTGTGAAATCGCCAGAATGTTTAAGGAAAATTTAAAAAAAAAAACAAAAATTTTTATAAAATTATTAACAGTTTCAAAAACACTACTGGTACTAATTAGATCTATAAAATTTGTTAACTACAAAATTGTCAAAACACAAGAATGTTTTTTGGAAAGTTTCAAAACATTTTCATAAAATTTACCGACAGTTTCCAAATAAAAATACTGAAATTTAATGAGCATATTTGCAGTTTATGAAATATTAACAAAACACGAGAATGATTGCAGAATATTTCAAAAGACCTTCATAAAATGTACAGTTACCAAATAAAAAGTACTAATACCTTATCCGTATCTTTGCAATCTACGACGTACAGAATTGTCAAAATATTAGAACGTTATCCAAAAATTTCAAATAAGCTTTCATAAAATTTAAGAAAGTTTCCAAATAAATAAATACTAAAATATACGTAGTATTTTCGCAATTTATGAGTTACACAAAATTTTCAAACCTTCATAAAATGAACAGTTCTAAATAAAAATTACTGAAATTTGCTTAGAAGCTTTGCAATTTATAAAATACAGAATTGTGAAACACTAGAATGTTTATGGAAAATTAAAAAAAAATAAAAAATTTTCATAAAATTATTAACAGTTTCAAAAAAATACTGATACTAATTAGATTTTTGAAATTTGTAAACTACAAAATGGCTGCTTTTACTATAGATTTATTGAAATTTACAGTAATGCCATTAACGCTTAGCAGCAACCTTGCCACCTTCAAACGTTTAATGGATAACATTTTGCGCGGACTATTTTGAAAAACGTGTCTTGTATATTGGATGACGTAATCGTGATTGGGAAGTGTTGAGAACACTTGCAAAATTTAGAAGAATTGATTCGAAGACTAAGAGAAGCCAATCTAAAGCTGAGTCTACTAGACGAAGAGGTGAAATACCTAGGACACGTAGTTTTACGCAACGGAGGCAGGCCAGACCAGGAAAAGTTTAAGTCAGTACAAAAGTGATCAACGCCAAAAAACAAACAACTACGCAACTGTCTGGGGTTGTGCATTTACTACAGAAGATTCGTTTTCGGGTTTGCAAATATAGCAAAGTCCTTGACCAGGCTAACTGGAGATGGGCGTGATTGCGTTTGGGATGAAGGTTGCCAAAATGCATTTCAACAACTAAAACGTTTATTGACAACAGCTCCGATCTTAGGCTATCCTCGGTCGGAGGCAAATTCATTTTTAATACAGGCGCAAGCAATGTCGCCATCGGAAGTGTACTGTTCCAAATGCAAAACTGGCAAAAGAGAGTCATTATTTACTGTAGTGAGGTGCTCTCGAAACAGGAACGGAATTATTGCGTTACAAGACGGGAACTGTTCCATGTGGTGAAATCCGTAGAACACTTATATGTACCTTTGCGAGAGAAAATTTCACCTGAGAACCGACCATCCGCCCTGAATTACAGTTTAGAAACTCCGAAGGGCAAGTTGTCAGATGTATAGAAAGGCTGCAGAAGTACGACTTTGACACGAAACCCCGTACTTGTACAAGTCATCGTAATGCGAATGCGCTTTCGAGACAGCCTTGCCCTCAATATTGTAGTCATTTTTCACAGTTTGAAACACGGTGTGATGTACTTCGTCGGACTACCGTAATCAATGATGATTGACAGTCTCTGCAAATGGGAACGTAACAGGATAATGACGAAGACCTGGGTGTCATTCTGCGTTAGAAAGCCGCAGGAGTTTGACAAAGATCGAAACAACACCATTGCACTCGCAATCAGATGGTATCACTGTCAAAACACACCAAATTTTTGGAAAGTTTCAAAAAATCCTCATAAAATTTACTGACAGTTTCCAAATAAAAATATTTGAATCTAATGAGCATATTTGCAATTTATTAAATATTAAAAAAACACGAGAATGATTTCAGAATCTTTCAAAAGACCTTCATAAAATGTACAGTTCCAAATAAAAAGTACTAATACATGATGAGTATCTTTCCAATTTACGAAGTACTGAAATCTACTTAGTATTTTTGCAATTTATCAGTTACAGAATCCTCAAAGCATCAGATTTTATTTGAAAAATTTCAAAAGAAGTTGAAAACCTTTCACAAAGTTTATAAAGTTTCCATACAAGTATTAACGAAATTGAAGGAGTATATTTGCAATTTATGAAATATTAAAACAACACCAAAATGATATAAGAAAAATTCAAAATCTTTATAAAATAAAGTTCCCAAATAAAAAATTACTGAATTTTGCTTAGAAGTTGTGCAATATATGAAATACAGAATTGTGAAACCGCCAGAATGTTTATGGTAAATGAAAAAAAAAATAAAAAATTTCATAAAATTATTAACAGTTTCAAAGAAAAATACTGATACTGATTAGACCTTTGAAATTTGTTAACAAAAATTGTCAAAACACAAGAATGTTTTTGAAAAGTTTCAAAACAATCTCATAAAATTTACTGACAGTTTAAAGAACTTTCATAAAATGAACAGTTCCAAATAAAAAATACTGAAATATGCTTAGAAACTTTGCAATTTATGAAATTCAGAATTGTGAAATCGCCAGAATGTTTACGAAAAATTTTAAAAAAGATCAAAATTTTCATAAAATTTACTGAGAGTTTCCATATAAAAATATTGACATCTAATGACCATATTTACAGTTTATAAAATATAAAAAAACACCAGAATGATTTCAAAAATTTTTTAAAACCATAAAATGTACAGTTCCAAATAAAAACTACTAATACCTAATCAGTATTCTTGCAATTTACTAAGTACAAAACTGACAAAATAGCAGAACGTTTTCCGAAAATTTCAAAATAAATCAAAAACTTTCATAAAATTGACAGAAAGTTTCCAAATAAATAAATACAAAAATCTATTTAGTGTTTCTGTAATTTATGAGTTACAGAATTCTAAAAACATCAGATTATATTTGAAAAATTTCAAAAAAAGTTGAAAACTTTTCACAAAGTTTATAAGGTTTTCATGAAATTTAAGGAGAATATTTGCAATTTATGAAATATTAAAATAACACCAAATGATATAAGAAAATTTTAAAACCTTTATAAAATAAACAGTTTCCAAATAAAAAATTACTGAATGAAATACAGAATTGTGAAACACCAGAATGTTTACGGGAAATTTAAAAAACAAATCAAATATTTTCATAAAATTATTAACAGTTTCAAAAAAAAATACTGATACTAATTAGATCTTTGAAATTTGTAAACTACAAAATTGTCAAAACACAAGAATGATTTTAAAAAGTTTAAAAACATTTTCAAAAAATTTACTGACAGTTTCCAAATAAAAATATTGAAATGTAATGAGCATGTTTGCAGTGTATGAAATATTAAAAAACACGACAATGATTTCAGAATATTTCAAAAAACCTTCATAAAATGTACAGGTGCCAAATAAAAAGTACTAATACCTCTTCCGTATCTTAGCAATTTACAACGTACATAATTGTCGAAATATCAAAACGTTTCCAAAAATTCAAATAAGAGTAGAAACTTTCATAAAGTTTAAGAGAGTTTCCAAATAAATAAATACTAAAATATACTTAGTATTTTCGCAATTTATGAGTTACAGAAAATTTTCAAACCTTTATCAAATGAACATTTCCAAATAAAAATGACTAAAATTTGCTTAAAAGCTTTGCAATTCATGAAATACAGAATTGTGAAACATCAGAATGTTTACGAAAAATTAAAAACAAAATCAAAAATTTTCATAAAATTATTAACAGTTCCAAAAAAAAATACTGATACTAATTAGATCTTTGAGATTTGTAAACTACAAAATTGTCAAAACACAAGAATGTTTTTGGAAAGTTTCAAAACATTTTCATAAAATTTACTGTCAGTTTCCAAATAAAAATATAAAAATTTAATGAGCATATTTGCAGTTTATGAAATATTAAAAAACACGGGAATGATTTCAGGATATTTCAAAAAATCTTCATAAAATGTACAGGTGCCAAATAAAAAATAACTAATACCTTATCCGTATCTTTGCAATTTATGACGTACAGAATTGTCAAAATATCAAAACGTTTTCCAAAAATTTCAAATAAGAGCAAAAGCTTTCATAAAATTTAAGAAAGTTTCCAAATAAACAAATAGTGAAATATAATTAGTATTTTTGCAATTTATGAGTTACACAAAATTTCAAAACCTTCATAAAATGAACAGTTCTAAATAAAAATTACTGAAATTTGTTTAAAAGTTTTGCAATTTATGAAATACCAAATTGTGAAACCGCCAAAATGTTTACGGAAATTAAGAAAAAATAAAATATTTTCATTAACAGTTCCAAAAAAAAGATACTGACACTAATTAGCTCTTTGAAATTTGTTAACTACAAAATTGTCAAAACACATGATTTTTTTTGGAAAGTTTCAAAACAATTTCATAAATTTTACTGACAGTTTCCAAAACCTTCATAAAATGAACAGTTCCAAATAAAAAATACTGAAATTTGTTTAGAAACTTTGCAATTTATAAAATTTAGAATTGCGAAATCGCCAGAATGTTTACAGAAAATTTTAAAAAAGATCAAAACATTCATAAAATTTACTGAGAGTTTCCAAATAAAAATATTGACATCTAATGAGCATATTTGCAGTTTATAAAATATTTAAAAAAATAGAATAAATTTAAAAAATTTTAAAAGCCTTCATAAAATGTACAGTTGCAAATAAAAACTACTAATACCTGATCAGTATCTTTGCAATTTACTAAGTACAAAATTGACAAAATATCAGAACGTTTTCCGAAAATTTCAAAATAAATCAAAAACTTTCATAAAATTGACAGAAAGTTTCCAAATAAATAAATACTAAAATCTACTTAGTGTTTCTGTAATTTATGAGTTACAGAATTCTAAAAAATTCAAAAAAATTCAAAAAATTTTGAAAAATTTTCATAAAATTTATAGTTTCCATTTTAAAAAAACTTGAAACCTAATTAGTCTCTTTACAATTCATGAAAATTTGAAAAACTTCAACTAGATTTTAAAATACTGCTTTTGTTTCAAATTCAAAAATTTGAAAAATCTCAAAAATTTTGATTTTAATCACACCAAAAAACTAACCTGTCAATGTTGCTCTAGCTGTTAATTCCCTAGTGGCACTACAAGAAATCCTAGTGCCATTTTTTGTATTAACATTCCAATAAGTTCCCTTCCAAATTCTGTTCCAAATTCCAATGATGTCTTTCATTGTTTTTTCACAAAAAACAAAACACTAGCACAATTTTAAGCTACGTAACCGCCATCAACTTGCTAGCTCAAGAGCTAACACCGAATTAATCTTCATAAGTTTGCTGAACAGATCTAGTGTGCACGCTTATGTGGTGTCGGTTTGAAACAAGTTCAGAAGTACTTTCACTTACTTACTGACATTGGCGTACTTAAGATACGAACAGCTTCTATTGGTGATGATGTGATTTACATAATATTATTTAACGCTAATGTGCTGATTAGTTGGTCAATATATTTGTGTTCAGAGAATATGATTCTCGGTTTAATTTCTGGCGGAATTTTTACCCTACGACGTTCACCCCTAAAACCATGGAATTTGCGAGCTAGCGACCCAATTTTTCAAGAACTGAAAATAGGAATATTCGAAGTCGATAAAAGCGAACCGAATTTTATAGTTTAGCGGCAGTCTTAGCTTTAAATAAGTAATAAAGAGACTTTACTATCCTTTTAGCACCTTTTCAAGGTCCAGTACTAAGTATACCATTATTCTTTAATTGTTGTTGGAGTTATCTTGTCCATTTAAGCTGTGCTTTCCTTTAATTTGTTGTAGCTAACAAACAATATCTAATTTTAACTTTATTTTGCACGTATGATTCATAGAGCGCCTCCTTGACGTAGGGATTTAACACCGTCGACCTAACAATCGCATCCACCCACTCTACACGGGCCAAAAACGATATAGCTTGCTGTCTCTCAACTATTCCCGACCAAATTAGCTACAATTTTGATTTGAGACACGGAAATCCGCTTAGCTCCTAGGCAGCTACAAGAGCGGTGCCGGTTCAAATCCAGCTATCGTACAATTTTTTAAAATTTTAGAATAATTTCTTATATTTTGCACAATGTTTATGCATTCTTAAAGCGTGCGGGACAAAAAAAACAAAACGTATTGTTTCAAACTGCTATTTGATAATTTTGAAAATTATGCAGTCAACTTTTAAATTTGACATCATTAGTTATTTCTGGTTCAGGAATTGAGCAATTTTGTTTTATTCCGGATTTTTATAGTCTACTGTAGCGTTGATCGGTCTGCCTTTGACAAGAATCAATACATTAGAATGTAAGCGAAGTGTTTGTAGACAAAGGATGATTGATAGGTCCTGCAGCGCAACTTCTTTCAGATGAACTTGATTGTATTTCCGTAATTAATTTCGTTTACTAAAGTTATTTATGTTGTTGAAACTGGTGACTTGGAGTTGTTTTATGCCTGCTTTGTATTTAAAATTATAATTATCGTACTTAAGAGCTCATCACAGCAGGTTACCTACCATCTACAGCACGGGCTGGGGTGAGGTAGCGTAGGGCGGGACGAAATGTGGAGACGCAAATAATTATTAGAGAAGGATATGAAGTTTACTACTCCGCCACTTATGTATCCCTCAATTGATATATGTACAAAGAAATAGAATAATTAGGAAAGTGTTAAGAATACGCCAAGTAAAGTGCAACAAAGTAAATCAAGGACAATTTATACAGTTTATTAACGTTCATGGGAACGGAAGCGCTACTTTGTATCGCAGACGATAGTGACACTGCAAATATCAGTTCACAGGCGGTCACAGACGGTCAGGTACTGTGATTACTTAGAATTAAGATCGCAACAATGTAATTATGAATAGAGTTAATAAGCAGACATGAGATCTGCAAGTTCCCACAGCCATGTGAGGGGGTAGGGATATTATAAAAAGCCCGGGAGCCCCAGTCGACGACAGTCAGTCTTACGATCAGTTTTAGCATTGCAGTTTGTAGACTAATCATTTTTAGTACTATTAATTAGTGTAGTTTCGATTAAAGTAATATTCAACTAATTTGTCAAAATTCCATGTCAATTCTGTATCAATAAAAAATAAATTGTTAAGAAGTTTGGAAATGGTTTTTTAAAAAGGCCGCTCCCAGGCCACGAACTTTAACTGGCGCAGGCGGTAGGATGTCAAAAGATCACTAGGAACCCAAATTCGAAAAACTGGTGGTTTGGAATTTCAATTCCGAATTTGACAGAACTAAACAGAAGTTGGAGGCAAAACAAGAATCGTTTAAACCCAGCAAACAAACAGAAGTTGAAGCCGAAACAAAATTCGTTCACATTCCACAAAAAAAAAACCGACGTGGAAAAAGTACAGAAATCGACGGACTCCATGAAATCAACAAAACAACTAGTGTAAGCTCATTTTTCTTAAACCAATTAAATTTTTATTTTATTTTACAAACATATTTGATATTTGCTAGTTTATGATTTATATAAGTATATTGATTATTGATACGTTTATTTTATGCAATTTGATAAAAATAATCCACTTAGCTATTGCAAGAGATTATCTTCAAGCTATTTTTGAAAAAATTTATTCTTTGTATAAAAGAGACATAAGAAACTTGAAAAAATCAAAAATCGCATTTCAAGCGCACTTGAGACCATTATTACGAAATTAACCAGTAAAAATTAATAGAAACAAAACAAAAACGAATTTCTAATTCAACAACACGGTATTAATTGGTGCAATACCCAAAAAATAAAAACAAAATTAAATCACGAATTTAAAAACCGAAATCTTTGTATATAACGCAGAAAGAATATTGAAATAAATTACCCAAACGCAAACTCATCGTATTCCGCAAATAATAGACACAACTTGCAATCTATTATTAACCCACATCTTTATTACGAGAATTAACAAAGCGCGAATCAAATCGCGAAATCTCATTTTTGAACAAATCATTTACGCAACGCTATAAAACGGTTATAATTGGAAACGAATATATCTAATTATAATTAAGGAACAATACCATCCTAAACACCACAAGTTATTTAAAACATATCGCAAGAACTGTTCAATCTACCAGGATAAAAGTCAAGCATTATTAATTGAAATAAAGAATAGAAATTACGACCGGAAACGTTTATAAAACATCATTTTAAATACAAAAATAATCACGCAACTAAAAAACGCATATTGCAACCTTATTCAGACAATTATAATTAAATATTGCAACAATTAACAAGATATAAATTTTATTCATTCCAAACGCGACATTGTACAAGACGAGATAATTAATTACAGTAATTAACAACGCAAAAGTTCATTCCTAGACCAACGGAAAATAACACCTTTCAGGAGAGTATAATTGCATATCTATAAAAAAGCATTTGCACATTAAAATTATCAAGCGACAGAAAATTACACCTACAGAGAACCTTGTAATTAAAGTAACAAAGACACTGACACAGACAATTGACTGAAAAGTAACACCTTACAGTACTTTAAAACATTGTAATCAAAAAAAGATCATTGTATGCAACTTTGAATAACGCACAAGACAAAACCTTGCAAACTTATAGTTAACACTTAAGTTCACGAGACGAGAAGCATCGCAGACACACAAATTACCCACACACCCACAGGAAAGATAATTACTATAGACAGAATAAAAATCACCGGAATTAAAATAGAAAAGTTTTAACTGACGCAAAGCAAACGAAGTGAAATAAATTACCACAAAAATCACTCAGTCACATCGAAACTCCAGAGATCAAACCTACAATAAAATTAACACCAGTAAATTAAAAATAAACGTAACCAAGACAGTATCAAGCGTAAAACCCATAAAATAACTACAACACCGTGCAATTAAATACAAATTAAGCAACTCAATTCTTAAATAATCCGAAACGACCCAAGCTAAAAATAGCAAGTAACCCGATGCAATCTAAACGGAAAATTAATAAATCCAAGCAAGGAATAACAATACAAACCGCAAAATAAATCCCCATTTTTACAAAATTTGAAAATAATCAAACTCAAACAAAAAATTAATTATTAGAACATTCCACCAGCCAAAATGAGTGGATATATGAAACTTTATTTGGAGACAGTACCGGTGTTTAACGGAGACCAATGTCTTCTCAGTAATTTTATAACAGCCTGTGAACTATTTTTAAAAAATTTTATAAACCCGGTGATAACGAAAGCAACGTATTACTCCTACATTTTATTATCAGCAAACTAGCCGGAAGGGCACTAACATTAATTGCCAGTAGAGATGATTTAGAGCAATGGGATGACTTCAAACCAGTATTGATTGCATATTTTGGCGATCAACGTAACCTAAAATGCCTAGTACGCGATCTAATAAACCTCAGAATGGAAAATAACCAACCCCCTTACTAATTTGGAATGAAATGCCAGGATGTAAAAAGTTTAATCTTAACAAAACTAAAAATTGAAATAACCCGACCAAAATATCAGACTTTTAAAAACAAAAATGTATGACGAAATGGCATTAAACACGTATTTAAACGCACTACCAGAACGACTTTCAGATAAAATCAGATTTCAACATCCCCAAAATTTAGAGGAAGCTATGAACATGATAATCGAAAAAGAAAACGTAATGTATTACAGAAACCGATTATACAACCCCAACGCGAATAAACCTTACTTACCCATAAAAACCATACAACCCGCGAGACGAACAAATCGCCAACAAAAATTCACCCCATTCCATGCATAATTAAGATGTTGTGGTGGGTGTTTATATCTGCTTCTGGGTTGCTTCTACAGTCTTGTACTTGATTTTGAAACCGTTCGCTAGCAAGAATATAATCTATTGATATCTTTCTATATCTCCTGGCATCTTCCATGTATATCGTCTTCTAGCATGAGGTTGAAATAAAGTATGTTTATGATGATTAAATTGATCTTGTCGCATAATTCTACCAGCCTATTTCATTCGTTTCACGTGCCTAAACCAAATAAACCTACTACCGCTCCTTCCTTATCTTCACCTAACACTGCATTAAAATCCCCCGTAATTATTAAATTTTCATGTCCTTTTACGTATTTTTACGAGCTACTATTAGGCAACCCGTCAAACACACACACGCCGCAAGCAACGTATATACTACAGAAGCCTAGAATTTTCTAGCATATACCGAAGTATGAATCATCCATTTAATTATAGGGTATATATAAGATCGGTGATTAATGCAGGAGTTAGTCTACATCAGAATATCGAATATAAATTATATCGTGTAAAGTTAAATAGTTAAGCTTTTGGAAGTCCAAGAGTAAACATAAATTTGTATTATGTGAAAGTGTATATTGTACCGACAGCTTATAGAATAAATAAATAGTAGTGTTAGTGTTGTTAATAAACCTATGGTTAAAAATTTAGTTTAAGAAGATATAAGTGCTTGTAAGTAGCATTAGTGTGATAGTGCTTCATTGTTAATTGGACTGAAAACATCTATAAATAAGGCATGCACTGTTAATTAGGTTTGTGAATCGTGAGTAATAAAGACTTTTATTACTGCTTGTTTTAAATTAGTAAAACGCGTTGGTAGTATCCCGCTACACTGATGTCAGGCTGTGTTGGATGTATCAAAAAAAAAAAGCACAAGTCTAAAGACATTTAAGTAGTTTGTATATGCCTGTTACAAGAAGCCAAAGTAAAATGGACGCAGAAACTTTAATGACTTTCCTTAAGGATTTTAAATCCGGTATGGAAGAGAGGTCGGCTACTAGAAGTGACACAGTGAAAATGCTCAGAAAATGAAAGAGAGGTCGGCTAAACTAGAAGTGACACTCAGTAAAAACTTAGTAAGGTCAGTTGAACTAGAATCAACCCTTAAAGAAAAGGTAAGTGAAAATGCTGAAATAATAGAAAAGTTAAGTGAAAATACAGCCACGTTAGAACAAACAATAATGGAAAGCTCCATTGCATTGAAAGAACATTTCACTGAACAGGTAAAAATAGTTGAGCAAAAGTTGGACAGTAAATTGGTAAAAATGGAAGAAGATGTGATGAGGCTGCAAGAACAAATGATTTCACTAACAATGCGGCCACTTGAATTAGTAAACCAAGTTGTAAACCAGAACATTCCAGAAATAAAAAACATGGAAAGAAGCGAGTCAATACCGTCAAAATTTAAAGTGAAACCACCCACATTCGATGGTAAAACACCTTGGCCCACATATTTGAAACAATTTGAAGCTGCTGCAAAGGCCAACGGATGGTGCAACAAAGAGAAGGCTATCTCCCTAATAGTAGCCCTACGGGGACAGCTCTTAACATCTTGCAAACGATTCCCGATCACCAGCAGAATGATTACGGCTTCTTAACATCGATGCTTGAGATGAGATATGGAGACGCTCACCTTCAACAAGTTTACCATGCACAAGTTAAGAACCGCTTGCAAAAGACAAATGAAAGCCTGCAAGAATTCGAAGCTGACATTGCCAGATTAGTTAGATTGGCATACCCAATGGCACCAGATAGCTTCCTCAAACAACTGGCTGTTCAAACATTTGTGGATGGCGTTAAAGACAGCGAAATACAGCAAGCGCTAAGATTAGCACGGCCAAAAATGCTCATGCGCTTGAATTTGAAGCAGCCAAGCAGACATCACACAGGATGAGTCATAAAGTTCGGTCTGCTTTAGAAGAACCTGGTCAATCGCAGAACAGCATAGAAGAAATAATCAACCGTGTGTTTGAAAAGCAAAAGGCGGAAAGGCCGGAAAGACAACGACCGCGGAGATGGGGTCTGCAATGCTGGAATTACGGTGAAGTTGGTCATATACAGAGACGCTGTACTCAACCAAAAAAACAACCGGTTGAGCAGCAGGAAAACTAGAGCAAGTAAACGCAAGGGGGCGAACGTCGACAGCACAACGTAGTGCCCCGGAGATTATCAGCCGAGCTGCATCGTCGATGAGAAGTCTGGACAGCATTTACATCGATGGTAGAATTAATGGTAAGGTTGTCCGATTACTCGTGGATACAGGAGCGACAAGGACTATTGTGATACCAGATTTCGTTGGTCGTGGAAAGGTTCTACCTATATCGGTATGTCTTCGAACGGCAAGTGGTGAGAAAATTTCTACTCACGGAGAGACTGCCGTTACGTTGGCAATTGGAGACAAACTAATTAATCATCGGGTGTTGGTAGCTGAAATTATAGAAGAAGTGATTTTGGGAATGGATCTCATGAGAGAATATGGGTTTCATATGAACATGAAAGAAAATGTGCTTCGGATAGATGATGATAGGATTCCATTTCAAGGGACGAGTAACCAGACGATGCAAGTTCGAATGGTTTGTGATATGAAAATATCCGAGAAGGCGGAAATGACAGTAATGGGACGCCCGGATGGTACGCTCCGGGAAAGATAAGTATGCATGATTGAAGCAACTGAATCGGGAATGGGTCAGGAGGGATTACTGATTGGAAGAACGCTGGTAAAATTTCGAAATATGATACCAGTAAGGGTGCTAAACATTAATCCCCATACGGTGACCCTGAAGAAAGACATGATTATGGGAAGTTGCATTCCAGTATGCCATATTAAACGTTGTGTGGACGACACAAAAGATAAACCAGCCAACGGTTGCTCACAGAAATTGCTGGATATGTTGATACCTTGGTGTCAAGGATTAAACGGCGACCAACTGGGCAAGGTAAAAGAACTGGTCGGACGATATCGAAGAGTGTTTGCACTAGACGAAGGTGAGAAAGGAAAAACGAATGTTGTGCAACACAAAATCATTACTGGAGACGCGCAACCCATAAGACAACATCCCAGGCGTCTTGCTTTGACGAAACGTAAGGAAGCCGAGCAAATTATCACCGACATGGAAGAACAGGAAATGATTGAACCCTCGAATAGTCCATGGGCATCCCCGGTAGTGCTTGTCAAGAAAAAGGATGGGTCGACAAGGTTTTGTGTAAACTATGTGGTAGTTCCAGACTCGAAGACAATGAGTGGAGTAGAGAGAGAGAGGGTCAGTCAGGGAATGGACGTGTGCGAGGGTAGATACTAAAAGGGCTCCGTCCGGGTATCGTTAGTTGATAGAGTAGCATATAAATCGTTTTTATAATAATTGGTGCGACTATAACACAAACCTGTATTGTAGGTGCTTGGAGTTTTTATACGCGTTGATATTTTAGTGTAGTAGCTTGTTTTTGTACACGTTACATGGTTTATAGCATTAAATTTGTATTCGAATTCTGTTTTTATTTACACGTGCCACTGATAAGGAGCCCACCTGAGATTCAATTACAGCAATAACAGTTTCAACCTCTTCAACTACCGGCTGCTAAACAATGTCACAAAGAAAGACAGCTATTCTTTGCCCAGAATTGATGACACCTTGGATACTCTATCCAGATCTAGGTGGTTTTCGACCTTGGAGTTGAAAAGCGGATACTGACAGGTAGGCTTGTAGCCATACGATAAACAGAAAACTGCGTTTACAATTGGCAGTTCAAGGTCATGCCATTTGGATTATGCAATGCCCCTGCTACTTTTGAACGTTTGATGGAGTCGATACTGCGTGGACTGTCCTGGAAGAAATGTCTAGTGTACCTAGACGACGTGATAGTGTTACACGGGTTTTTTGAAGAACACCTTAAGAACCTTGTAACGGGCATTTTTGTAGTTTAACATTTTTCGCTTCCTTTCTGTTAACGTACTGAAAAATACATCGTTTCTTTGAGATCGCTGTTTGTATAAAGTAAATACTTTCGAATAGTTTTCATATTGTATGCAATTTAACTCGCGTGTATTAATTAAAGATAGATAAATTGAAACTTGATTCTCATTAATAAATAAATTCCAACTTATTGAAAATGATAAACCGCGGTAATTAAGTATTAGATAAGATTGCGGCATTTCACGTTTTGTATGTTCCTTATGTTATTATACCAGTCTAGATAAGAGTCGATACGCGGTTGGTATAACAACGATTTTATATCTACAGATGAAGAGTTGTAGTTTGTCCTTTGTGACTATATGTTAATTACGTTACGTTGTTAGTTTTCGTGCTTGGTTCTTATATATATTAATTACGTAAAAGTTACTGTTTGCTGTTTTGCTTTGAAACGAATAAACAGATAAGGAGTGTTGTTTTGTTCTTCGTTTCTATATGTGAAGTACGTTGAAAAATTCTGCTTTCTGTTTGCTTTGATAATAGTGAAAAATTAATGCGGTATTAATTTTTCGAATTGTACTTGAAAAACACGGCACGATTTTTGGTGTACTTTTTAACTGTAGAATGTGTAAACCGCACGGGTTTTAAGGTCATTGACAGACGGTTTTATTGCTTACGAGTAGCTTTACTAATTGTTTTTTTTTGTTGATTTTCTGTTGGAAATAAAAGTACTTGACGTGTGTTTTACGGAACATTTTGGACGGTTTTATTTAGTGATACGCGTGGCTTTTACTAATTGTTTTTTGTTGCTGTGATGCTGTGGTTTCTGAATTTTCTAACAACAAAGAATCTAAAATAGATCCTTACTTGTGCAAGTTTCGTGTTTGCGAAATATAACAGATTACCGGTTTACTAAGGTATTGTTTGAAGTTTCTCACTGCTTATTGGGATGTTTATGAAAATAATATACATCTGGTCCCAGTTGAAACTAAATTAGTGCTACAGAATATTTCGAAATTATTGTCTTAGGAAATAAAATTTATCAACTACATAGTTCCGACGCGTGATATTGTCTGCTGCTAACCCCAGTGAACTACGTAGGTGTGATAGGTGTAGCGTGTGATGAGTTCCATCAACACCTTCACAGTCAAGGGTGAAGTGCTTTGTTGGTGCGGGACATCGTTGAATCCCACACTTCAAATGCAAGGAAGCGTTCCTGAAGGACTTTCTGTAAGTTGAACTATTTCATACTTGTTATTACTGTAAATATCTATACGTTTGTTTTGCAATATTTTTCGTCGTTCTGATACCTTTTACAATAGACAAAAAAAAACAAACAATCAATACTACTGAATTACTCATACCAATTGTGTTTTATCTATTTATCTTTTGTCAACATTTTAGCTGATTTATGTTTAATTGGTGTGTGAGGAAACGTTTCTGCTACTCCCCAATATTACCTCACTTTGTACTAAATATTTTTGTATTGCTTTTACCGTTGTTACATTATATAGATTATCTAAACAGTTTTTTTTTACATTCTACAAAGTACTGAATAACTTAGACTTTGCATTACTGCTATACTTATTCTTTTTTTTCAGGTTTGCTTAACTATTTTTCTTGCGGGTGTTGTTACTGACTCCTTACCGCCGCGTACATCATAGGTCGGTCTACTTTCTACAACCCCCTACTCTCCGATTGAGCCGGGTTATTTCTTTGGCTTTCTTTGTGTTACGTAACATAAATTTTGGCGCCCAACGTGGTTGCCACGAAAAAAACGTAACAACCTAGAGGAGATATTCCAAAGATTACGCGGGGCAAATCTCACCTTGAGCCCTAAGAAATGTCACCTATTTGAAAAAGAGGTGAAATACCTAGGACATGTCGTATGGGAGACAGGAATAAGAACTGACCCTGACAAGATAAGAACGGTACAAGAGTGGCCTACACCAGCAGATATACACCAACTACGCTGTTTTCTAGGATTGTGCACATATTACCGACGTTTTATACTTGGGTTTGCGAACATTGCCAAACCGTTGATGAAATTAACCGAAAATAGACAAGAATATAATTGGAATGACGACTGCCACAGCGCATTTGAACAACTTGTAACGTGCATTTTTGTAGTTTAACATTTTACGCTATACCCAATTCGTAAATACATTTCTGCAACTACCATCTCTATGTTTTATATTTATTAACTCGTTTGCGAATAATCCCTTTATATTATATTACGCGATTATCGACTTTCACTCTCTACAATTCGATAGTGTGGTTAGGTGATCGAGATTGAAACACATCCTTAGGTGAATGCGTCGTGTTATAATGAGTGGATATTATTGATTTTCTAGTTATCGATAAGAGGTGGTAATAGCAACGAGGTGAATAAACAGATGGGAGTTGTAGTTTGTTCTTGGTTCTTATATATTAATTACGTTGAAAATACTGTTTCTTCTTTGCTTTGACAATAGTGAGAATTAAGCGGTATCAATTTTTCAAATTGTTAATGAACAAGCACGGCACGATTTTAGTTGTTTTTGTTGTGAAATAAAAGTTGTATATTAACTGTAGGCAGTGTAGTTCTAATTTCTTTTGAAGGAAGTATGCTTTATAGGCAAACGTGTTTGGTTGACCACACGTGCGGTTTTAAGGTCATTGACGGACGGTTTTAGTGATACGCGTTGCTTTACTAATTGTGTTTTTTTGTTGATTTTCTGTTGGAAATAAAAGTGGTAGAACTTGTTAGACTCGACCTGCACGCGTGTTGTGCGGAGCATTTGACGGACTTGCTTAGTGTTTGCACGTGCTTTATTGATTGTGTTTTTTTAGTTGTTTTTTCTTTTTATATTTGAACTGTGTGCGATCTAGTTTTCGTGGTCCCTTTCTTTTTTTATCAGAGTAGTGCATACTTTGGATTATCCAAATACAGTTTTATGCTTGAGTGTTTCTAAAAAAAATAACGATACAGTTGTAGCAGGTTTAGTAGATGGGCTGGTTTGCATTAGTCGACGTGAAGATCAGATTTCCAAAAAAAATCAACAAAAAAACACAATTAGTAAAGCAACGCGTATCACAAAAACCGTCCGTCAATGACCTTAAAACCGCACGTGTGGTCAACCAAACACGTTCGCCTATAAAGCATACTTCCTTCGAAAGGAATTAGAACTACACTTTATACAGTTAATATACAACTTTTATTTCACAACAAAAACAACTAAAATCGTGCCGTGCTTGTTCATGAACAATTCGAAAAATTGATACCGCTTAATTTTCACTATAGTCAAAGCAAAGAAGAAACAGTATTTTCAACGTAATTAATATATAAGAACCAAGAACAAACTACAACTCCCATCTGTTTATTCAACTCGTTGCTATTACCACCTCTTATCGATAACTAGAAAATCAATAATATCCACTCATTATAACACGACGCATTCACCTAAGGATGTGTTTCAATCTCGATCACCTAACCACACTATCGAATTGTAGAGAGTGAAAGTCGATAATCGCGTAATATAATATAAAGGGATTATTCGCAAACGAGTTAATAAATATAAAACATAGAGATAGTAGTTGCAGAAATGTATTTACGAATTGAGTATAGCGTAAAATGTTAAACTACAAAAATGCACGTTACAAACTGAAACGACTACTGGTTACACCACCAATTCTGAGTTATCCACGGATGGAGGGAAAATTTGTGTTGGATACCGATGCCAATAACACAGCTATAGGAAGCGTTCTTTCTCAAGTGCAAGATAGACAAGAAAAAGTTATTTGGTATTTCAGCAAGGTCTTGTCGCGGCCAGAAAGGAACTATTGTGTGACAAGAAGGGAGCATTTGGCCGTCGCCAATTTCAAAATCCTAAAGGGCAAGTTGCAAGGTGGATAGAACGGCTGCAGGAATATGACTTTATCACAGAACATTGTGTTGGAGCAAGCGATAGAAATGCAGACGCTCTGTCAAAAAGACCTTGTTCGGTAGGCTGTAATCATTGCTCTAAGTGGAAGAAAAAATAAGCGTCATTCATAGAATGATGGTAACCGATGATACTTGGCAACCCGAAAAAATACGAGAAGACCAAGAAAATGACGCCGAATTGGGACGTATTATTAAGTGAAAAAGTAGAGGACAACGACCAGCTTGGGAAGAAATTAGTATTTCAAGTAGGAGCCTAAAGGCATACTGGGCACAGTGGGGCTCCTTGGTGATTGAAAATAGAATCTTGAAACGACGCCTGGAATGTGAAGATGGCACTGAGAGACTTCTAGTGATAGTGTCGAGAAACAGAGTGCTGGAAGTGTTGCAGCACTTGCATGATGAAATTTCTGAAGGGCACTTTAACGTGAAAAGAACTTTCGAAAGAGTGAGAGAAAGATTCTATTGGGCGAACTGCAAAGAAGATGGGAAGGAGTGGTACCGGAAAAGTGAGTTGTGTGTCTCTGCAAATGGCGCGGTCACAAAACGGAAAGCTCAAATGAGACAGTATGACGTGGGGAATCCTTTCGAGAGGGTGGCCATTGATACAGCTGGTCCATTTCCTGAATCAGAGAAAGAAAATAAATACATCTTGTTTGCAATGGATTATTTTACCAAATGGCCGGAGGTGTATGTTATACCCAACCAAGAAGTCAAGACGGTTGCAGATATACTAGTGAGGGAGTTGTTTTGTCGCTTTGTAGTTCCGTTGGAATTACACTCCGATCAAGGTCGAAACTTGGAATCAGCGTTGTTTCAAAACGTCTGCAAGCATCTTGGAATCAGGAAGACTAGAACCACGCCACTTCTTCTCCAATCGGATGGAATGGTTGAAAGAATGAACAGGACGTTAGGAAAGTACCTAGCCAAAGTTGTCTCTGAACATCAACGAGACTGGGACCAATATTTACATTTGTTCCTATTGGCGTACCGATCTTCGGTACATGACAGCACAGGATATTCGCCCGCTTGCGTGATGTTAGACGTGAATTGCGGCAACCATGTGATCTTAAGTTTGGATTTAAACCTGGAGAAGAGATCGCAGGTGAAGATTACGTTAGTAATCTTCGTAAAAGATCAAATAGCATTCACGAAAACGTCCGAAAGAATATCAAGGCAGTAAGCGATCGAATGAAATCACAATATGACACGAGCGCACATGAAGGTGGTTATCAACCTGGAGATTTTTGCAGTTAAAAAAACTTAATTGACTTTCCCACATAGAGAATTATTTTATAAGTAACTTTTGTTAAAACCGTTTTTAATTTGGGTGCCTAATAAGAAAGAAATTTAGATCTTTAGAAATTTCAAGATAGCCGCTACTGTGATGAGCTCTTAATTGTATTTAACGGATCTAACAAATCTCTGTCTGTCTGTGTGTGTGTGTGAGTGTGAGTGTGAGTGTGAGTGTGAGTGTGTGAGTGTGAGTGTAAGTGTGAGTGTGAGTGTGAGTGTGTATGTGTATGTATGTGTATGTGTGTGCGTGCGTGCGTGCGTGTGCGCGCGCGCTTGTGCGTGCTTGCGTGCATGCGTGCGTCCGTCCGTGCGTGTGTGTGTTTGTGTGTGTGCGCACGCGTGTTAGTGTGCGCGCGTGTGGCGTGTGCGCATGTGTGTGTGGGTGTGCGCAGGTGTGTGCGCGTGCGTTGACATGGGCGGGTGCGCTAGTGCTTGCTCAGATGCGTGAGCTTGGATTCGCATATTCGCACATTCCTCAAACACTAAAGCCATAAATGTCTCCGACTTACATTAAATCGCAAATAACCAATGAATATTTTTATATTTTAAACTTTGTAATTGTATGTACTTTGTATCTAGCCACCAGTTGCAAATTAACACTTTAATGTTACAGGAAAAAATTGGATTTAATATTTATTGCAGACTACATAAAGCTGTAGCAACTTTTCTTTTACATAATGTTCACTTTGTCTAGTTTTTCTGCTGCATTTTATTAATTTTTATGAATGGGTGTAAATTGTTACATAACTTTTATTTTGTTATTATCCAAGAAGTGGGTCGCGAACTCAATTACATTGTATACTTTTACTTTTAAGAATCGTGTCGTTTATTGAACTTGATTAATGATTATATTGGTGGTATAAATTATTCGTGGTTGTATTAAAATATTTTGCAAACGACCAAGTAGATGGTTTTATTTAATTGGTAAACGATGCAATAATATTTCTGGCATTTTATAAGGTCGTTTAGGTCATAGAATGTATAATACCACGAAATCCTACAAGTATGAGTAATGGCTATGGTTTTGTAGTTGATGGAGTTGTATAGAGAAGTAATTTGTCAAATTTTATGCAATTACCTTAAGAGATTCCCAAATTATACAATGAGAACTATGTTATTACTTACCGACCATCTGTTGAACTATAAGATCAATTTGTTATGTATCGTGGTCTATGAATTTATTGATTAATCGACACATGAAATATCAACTTATCGATTCATTGACACACGCCTGAAGTTAGCCCCCCAACATTCGTTTGCACATTGTTTGCACACGTATGCACATCCGGTATTTTTGTTTGCACACTTTTCATTTAAAAATTATTCAAGAAACAATTTAGGGGGGCCAACTTCAAACTGGCCCCCCGACTTTCAGCAAATTTATTTAAAAAAGGCGGAATTAATACATCATCGTTTGCACATGTATGCACATCCACTATTTTTGTTTGCACCCCTTTCGTTTAAAAGTTATTAAAGAAACCATTGTAGCGGGCTAACTTCGCACTAGCCCCCTAACATTCAGCAAATTTATTTTAAACCGACGAAATTGATAGATCTTCGTTTGCACATGTATGCACGTCTATTATTTTCGTTTGCACACTTCCAGTTTAAAAGTAATTTAACATTCAGCTTCATAGTCCTCGCTATACGATAACTACTGTTGAAAACGTGAAAACATTGTTACAATGAACCCAATTGATACCTTTTCGTTTGCACATTACGAAACACATCAACTTTTTGTTTGCACACCACTGTAAGTCAAAAAAAATTTTTAATTTAATCACGGATGCTAACTTCACACATGTCCAATATTGCATTTTTGTGCTATTCTAACATGTGATAACGGAAATCAAAGTATCTTCGTTTGCACATCATGCATCAGGTCGCTTTTTTGTTTGCACACCTTTAGTTTAAAACTAATTTAACATTTACTTTCGTAGTACCCGCTATACGAGAGCTACTGTTCAAAATGTATAAAAATGAATTAGAATGCCTAATCGATACATTTTCGTTTGCACATCATGAAACAAATCAACTTTTTATTTGCACACCACTGTAAGTAAAAAATTTTTTAATTTAATCAGAGGCGGGGGGGGGGCTAACTTCACACATGTCAAGTATCGCATTTTTGTGCAATTCTAACATGTGATGACAGAAATCAAAGTATCTTCGTTTGCACACCATGAATCAGGTCACTTCTTTGTTTGCACACCTTTAGTTTAAAACTTATTTAGCATTTACTTTCGTAGTACACGTTATACGAGAGCGACTGTTCAAAATGTGCAAAAATGGATTACAATGCCTAACGAAGTGATTTTGAAAAAGACTACTATGGCGAATTGGTCTTGATCTGATCGACTTCCCCCGAAGTGTCTCGATAAGAGCGAAGTGGTCTTGATCCGATCGACTCTCCGAAGTGGTTTCGACAAAAACTACTAGGACAAAGTGATCTTGATCCGATCGACTCCCCGAAGTGATTTCGACAAAGTCTACTAGAGCGAAGTAATCTTGATCTGATCTACTCCACGAAGTGATTTCGACAAAGTCTACTACAGCGAAATGATCTTGGTCCGATCGACTCCCCGAAGTGATTTTGACAAAGTCTACTAGGGCGAAGTGGTCTTGATCCTGTCGACTCCCCGAAGTGATTTTGACAAAGTCTACTATGGCGAAATGGTCTTGATCCGATCGTTCCACGAGGTGATTTCGACAAAGTCTACTAGGGCATATTGATCCTATCGACTCCCTGAAGTGATTTCAACAAAGTCTGCTAGGGCAAATTGGTCTTGATCCAATCAACTCCATGAGGTGGTTTCGACAAAATCTACTAGAGCGAAATGATCTTGATCCGATCGACTCCCGGGGTGATTTCGGCAAAGTCTACTTGAGCGAGGTGATCTTGATCCGGTTGACTCCCAGAAGTGATTTCAACAAAGTCTACTAAAGCGAAGTGATCTTGATTTGCGTGACGCAGCGAGGGCGTGGCGCAGCGAGGGCGTGGCACAGCGAGGGCGCGGCGTAAAGAGGGCAGGGCTTAGAGAGGGGGACGCAGAGAGAGCGTGGCGCAGAGTGAGCGTGGCGCAGAGAGGGCGTGGCGTAGAAAAGGCGTGGCGTAGAAAGGGCGGGGCGTAGAGAGGGCGGTGCGTAAAGATGGCGGGCGTAAAGATGGCGGGGCGTAAAGATGGTGGGACGTAAAGATGGCGGGGCGTAAAAATGGTGGGGCGTAAAGATTGTGGGTAGTAAAGAAGGTGGGGCGTAAAGATGGTTGGGGCGTAAAGATGGCGGGGCGTAAAGAGAGTGGGCCACAAAGCGAGTAGAGGCGCTCAAAGTAGTCCCGTAGGGACTACAAACCGCTTCTAGTAGTATTTAATATTTTACGAAACTTAATAAAATATTTTAAGAATTCTTAAATTTAAAATATTTATTAAATTCTAAGAAACTTTTTTAAAGTAGCTTTAAAATTCTTGGCAAACAATACAAATTTCGCAAAATTTTTAAGACCAGAAAATTGAGAAAAAGGTTCCAAAATGATACTGAACCCTTTAAATGATTTCTGAATAACGTCTACAAAATTTTCAAAAGTTGCTTATATATTTTGAAAATTATCAAGATCAATAAATTTATTAGATTATCAAGGTTTTCTAAGAACGGCGCAACTAATGTTTTTGAGTTGTATAGTTCTTAATTTGCCTGATTTAGAAAATTACTAAAATATTTTGAAAAATGTAAGTCCAAAAAATGAGCAGAATATCTAATATTTTAAAAAACATACTAAAATATTTTAAAAATTCTTAAATACAAAAAATTTATTAAATTCTAAGAAACTTTTTTAAAGTAGCTTTAAATTCTTGGCAAATAATACAAATTTCGTAAAATTTTTAAGACCAGAAGATCGAGTAAGGGATTCCAAAATGATACTGAAACCTTTAAATGATTTCTGAATAACGTCTATAATATTTGATATTTTCAAAAAGTTGCTTATATATTTTGAAAATTTTCAAGACCAATAAACTTATTAGATTATCAAAGTTTTCTAAGAACGGTGCAACTAATATTTTTGAGTTGTATAGTTCTTAATTTGCCTGATTTAGAAAATTACTAAAATATTTTGAAAAATGTAAGTCCAAAAAATGAGCAGAATATCTAACATTTTAAGAAACTTACTAAATATTTTAAGAATTCTTAAATTTAAAAAATTTGTTAAATTTTTGTGTAACTTTTTTAAAATAGCTTTAAAATTCTTGGCAAACAATACAAATTTCGCAAAAGTTTCAAGACCAGAATATTCAGTAAAGGGTTCTAAAATGATACTGAACCCTTTAAATGATTTCAGAATAACGTCTACAATATTTAATATTTTCAAAAAGTTGTTTGTATATTTTAAAAATTTTCAAGACTAATAAATTTATTAGATCATCAAAGTTTTCTAGGACCGTTGCAACCAATATTTTTGAGTTGTAAATTTTTTAATTGGCCTGATTTAGAAAATTACTAAAACATTTTGAAAAATGTAAGTCCAAAAAATGAGTAGAATATTTATCATTTACGAAACTTACTAAAATATTTTAAGAACTCTTAAATTCAAAAAATTTATTAAATTTCTAAGAGACTTTTTAAAATAGTTTTAAAATTCTTGGCAAACAATACAAATGTCGCAAAAATTTTAAAACCAGAAAATTGAGTAAAGGGTTTCAAAATGATACAGAGCCCTTTACACGATTTCTGAATAACGCCAGTAATATTTGATATTTTCAAAAAGTAGCTTATATATTTTGAAAATTTTCATATCCAATAAGATTTTTAAAATTTTCTAGGAATGTGCACTAATATTTTTGAGTTATAAATTCTCTAATTTGTTTATTAAGAAAATTACTAAAATATTTTGAAAAATGTGCATAATGTTTAATATTTTACGAAGGTTACTATAACATTTTAAGAATACTTAAATCAAAAAAATTTATTAAGTTTATAAGAATTGTAAATTAATATCCTTTTAAACGCAAAAGTTCAAGAAAATGATCATAATATTTAGTACTAAGATATATTAAGAATTTTTAAAACCCAAAAAATTTGTTAGATTTATAAGTGTCTAAAAATTGTAAACTAATGTTTCTGGCTTCCCAAAAAAAATACCATAACATTTTTAATTACTTTATGAAAGTTGTTAGAATATTTTAAGAATTTTTAAGTCCAAAAAATTTATTTAATTGATACTAATCCTTTTAAAATATAATTACTTTACATTTAATACGTTAATAATTTTATAAAAATATTTAAAAAATTTTTAAGACTAAAGAATTTAATAAATTTATAAAAGATTTCTAAAAATTGTAAACTGGTGTTTTAAAAATATAATTACTTAAAAAAAATCATTAAAATTTTTAATACTTTAAATTTGTACGAATATTATTAAAATATTTAAAAAAATTTTAAGTCCAAGATTAATTAAGTTGTAAAGTTGTAAAGTTCTTAATTTGCCCGATTTAGAAAATTAGTAAAATATTTTCGAAAAATTTAAGTCCAAAAAATGAGCAGAGTATTTAATATTTTACGAAAGTTACTAAAATATTCTAAGAATTCTTAAATTAAAAAAATTTATTAAATTTTTAAGAAACTTTTTTAAAATAGCTTTAAAATTCTTGGCAAACAATACAAATTTCGCAAAATTTTCCAGACCCAAAAATTGAGTTAAGGGTTCCAAAATGATACTTAACCCTTTAAACGGTTTCTAAATAACGCCTGTAATATTTGATATTTTCAAAAATTTGCTTATATATTTTAAAAATGTTCACGCTCAATAAATTTATTAAATTTTTAAAATTTTTAAGAACTGTGCATTGATATTTTTGAGTTGTAAATCATCTAATTTGCGTGATTTATAAAATTACTAAAATATTTTGAAAAATTTAAGTCCATAAAATGAGCAGAATGTCTAATATTTTACGAAACTTAGTAAAATATTTTAAGAATTCTTAAATTGAAAAAATTTGTTAAAATTCTAAGAAACTTTTTTAAAATACCTTAATTCTTGACAAACAATACAAATTTCGTAAAATTTTTAAGACCAGAAATTGAGTAAAATGTTCCAAAATGACACTGAACCCTTTGAATGATTTCTTAATAACGTCTACAATATTTAATATTTTCAAAAAGTTTATATTTTTTGAAAATTTTCAAAACCAATAAATTTATTAAATTATCAAAGTTTTCTAGTAACGGCGGAACTAATATTTCTGAGTTGTAAATTTCTTAGTTTGCGTGATTTAGAAAATTAGTAAAATATTTTCGAAAAATTTAAGTCCAAAAAATGAGCAGAGTATTTAATATTTTACGAAACTTACTAAAATATTTTAATTCTTAAATTAAAAAAAATTATTAAATTTCTAAGAGACTTTTTTAAAATAGTTGTAAAATTCTTGGCAAACAATACAAATGTCGCAAAATTTTTAAAACCAGAAAATTGAGTAAAGGGTTTCAAAATGATACAGAGCCCTTTAAACGATTTCTGAATAACGCCAGTAATATTTGATATTTTCAAAAAGTAGCTTATATATTTTGAAAATTTTTATATCCAATAAGATTTTTAAAATTTTCTAGGAATGTGCACTAATATTTTTGAGTTATAAATTCTCTAATTTGTTTATTAAGAAAATTACTAAAATATTTTGAAAAAGTGCATAATGTCTAATATTTTACGAAGGTTACTATAAAATTTTAAGAATTCTTAAATCAAAAAAATTTATTAAGTTTATAAGAATTGTAAAATAATATCTTTTTAAACGCAAAAGTTCCAAGAAAATGATCATAATATTTAGTACTAAGATATATTAAGAATTTTTAAAGCCCAAAAAATTTGTTAGATTAATGTGTCTAAAAATTGTAAATTAATGTTTCTGGCTTCCCAAAAAAATTACCTTAACATTTTTAATTACTTTATGAAAGTTGTTAGAATATTTTAAGAATTTTTAAGTCAAAAAAATTTATTTAATTGATACTAATACTTTTAAAATATAATTACTTTACATTTAATACGCTAATAATTTTATAAAAATATTTAAAAAATTTTTAAGATTAAAGAATTTAATAAATTTATAAAAGGTTTCTAAAAATTGTAAACTGGTGTTTTAAAAATATAATTACTTAAAAAAAATCACTAAAATTTTTAATACTTTAAATTTGTACAAATATTATTAAAACATTTAAAAAAATTTTAAGTCCAAGATTAATTAAATTTATAGAGTCCCTAAAATTTGCAAATTGATGGTATAGAAATATTTTAAGAATATTTAAGTCTAAAAAATTTATTAAGTTAAGAAGAGATTTTTAAAAATTTGAGAATTCTCAAATCCAAAAAATTTATTAATTTATAAGAAATTTCTAAAAATTGTATGGTAATATTTTTAAAATATAAGTACTTTAATATAATTTTATTTCGAGTGCGCGTATTTAACCACTAAAAAAACCTACCCTTTAATTTTGAGTTTATCATGGATTTTTGAGTAATACTGTCAGTAATTGTTCTGCCGATATTCAAAGTTCTACAAAAAATTCGACTCCAAATTCCAATAATGCCCTTCATGTTTTATTTCTAAAACACAAAAACAATATACAATCGAAATTCTATATCAGGTATTGGCCGGCACACTACAACTGATAACAGGTAACACTAAATTACCTACAGGTTTCTAGATGTATAATTAGGTCTACATGCGTTCGTAAAAGATGCAGGCTTTAAACAGGTACAAACAGTACTTTCCCTTACTCAATGATATTGACGTACTTAAGATACGTAACGCTTCATTATTACATTATGCTTCTAGCGGTTCTTAATAAATTATTTAAGAAATAATCTATTATCAGAAAACGTGGCTTGCTAATTTATTTACTGGTTTGATAATGTCGATAAACTCAAATAATGAAGTTATTTGAACCACATGCTGCTCGTTTAGAAAAAGATAACGTTTAGAGTCATTTTCCTACGCCTAGAGATGCTTTCTCTCTTTTAGTGACAACCTGGAGGTAGATTTGACATCGCTTTCCAGTTTCTGAACCTCAGCTAACTCTTTGGCTACATCCATATCTGGTCTGTATACGTGAACCTTCTTCTTCATATTGTAACATTGATACCGAACCGGTTAAGAATGAAAGTAATAAAGCCATTAAGCGAACAAATTGTCAGATATGAGTATTATTTAAAGAATCGTTAAACACGAACAAAATACTAGTTCTAGTACTTTCTGGAAAAGTATCAAAGGCACGATAGCGCAATAAATAAACCGTGCGATCTAACCTAGTACATTTTTATACAAACAATAATAACGGTCGGAAATTTACACTCTTCATATTAAGTTTAGAATAATTCAGACAGATCTCGCTAAATAACCGGCATAGGAAAGCTTATTTGTACATATTCACACGAATTCAAAAATAAGCTATCGTATAATAGATTTAGACCGACCCAGCCTAGAACCTCAATAATCATAGAACGTGTAAACTGTGGAAGGAATTAACAGCTTACACGGATTCAAAGAACCCGCAACTATGGTACATTACCGGCAATATTCATAAACTTATCAATTACAGCCATAAAAGGTGCATTGCAAACGCAATCAAATGACGCCGCTTTCGGTATACAATTCAAACAACATGACCGGTCACATAAATATTACATTAACCTCGCTTAGTTAGACGCACTACCCCGTGAAAACGAAAAATAGCAAGCAATGGCCCTGGTACCAAAACATTTATAGAATCCACGAATAAAGAGAGGCGCAATCAAATTTTTCATCTCCAGTTATATAGCACTAAATTAGCTTGACACGCAACCATTACCGTACCAGGTGAGGTTGAGTATGGGGTAAGTCAGTGACGGTATTAAACCCCGGGATTGTAAGTGAACAAATTCCCAAACGCAAGCGATAACGCAGAATTAAAAATACCGTTACAAATGAGAACGCCGTGCGTCCAACGCCTTCATTCAACGCTAAGTTGGAGTATGTGATTACGTGCAATCATTACCTTCACTACAACAGTATATGCTGCTCTAATTAATAATTACGATTGGTTGTAATGAGAATAAGTAAACTTATTATTAAGACTTTTTTGTTGATGCACGCTTATTTGAAGCGTATTGCAAATACTGATATTCTTATATAGAAAAACATCAAAACTGCATCTGTATAATTCTTCTGTGCCAGCTAATTTTGTTGGGTGTCTATAATTGATAAATTTAAGTTGTTTTTTAGATAAACGCATATTTGGCCAATTAGGGGTAGATATTAGTTTTTTTATTTGGTATTTACTGTATATTCATGTTTGATAATGTCTTTAGAATAGAAAAATAGCCGAAAATCTTTTCTAAAGAGTATCTAGTTTCACTCTCAAAACACTGGCTATTTTCGTTTCTCAAAAAACGCTTGTTTTTCTACAGAATAGAAAGAACAGCCTACTTTTGATCCCAAAAGTATCTCGTTTCACTCGGAATAGAAACAACACTGCCTATTTTCGTATTTCAAAGAACACCCATTTTTCTTCAGAATAGAAAGAACAATCGACTTTTGATCCCTAAAGTATCTAGTTTCACTCGAAATATAAAGAACACTGCCTACTATCATTTTTCAAAAACACATAATTTTCATCGGAAATTAAAAGGCAACCGATTTTCTTTTCGAAAAAATTTCTACTTTGGCTCGGAATATCGAAAACACTGCTTATATTCGTTTCGCAAAGAATACCAATTCTTCCTCGAAATAGAAAAAGCAGTCGAATTTCTTTTTCAAGGACTATCTAGTTTCGCACTGAACAGAAGTAACACTGCAAATTTTCCCTTCCAAAAATGTCTACTTTACCTTATAATAAAAAATCAGACGTCTTTTTTCCCCAAAAAATATCTAGTTTCACTCGAAATGGAACTAAAACTGCCTATTTGCGTCTTTCAAAGGACGTCTATTTTTCTTCGGAATATAAAAACAGCTGATTTTCTTTTCCGAAGAAAGTCTACTTTTGCATGAGTTAGGAAAAACACATTCGTTTCCTAAGGAATACTTATTCTTCCTCGAAATAGAAAAAGCAGCCGATTTTCTTTTCCAAAGAATATCTGCTTTCGCTCGGAATAGAAAAAACACTATTTATATTCACTTCCCACAAAATGTATATTTTTCTTCCGAATACAAAGAGTCGGAATACAAAGACAGCCGATTTTTTCCAAAGAATGTCTACTTTCGCTCGAAATGGAAAAAACCCTACTTATATTCGTTTGTCAAAGGACACCTATTTTTATTCTAAATAAAAAGAGCAGCCGATTTTCTTTTCCAAAAAATATCTAGTTTCAGTCGAAATCGAAATACACTGCCTATTTTCGTTTTGTAAACTACGCGTTTTCCTCTTCAGAATAGAAAACAGTCGATTATCCTTTCTAAAGTGTGTCTAGTTTCAGTCGGGATAGAAAGAACATTGTCTATTTTCGTTTCTCCAAGAACGCCTATTTTTTTTCAGAATACAAAAACAGCAGATGTTCTTTTCTAAGAAATATCTAGTTTTGCTCGAAATAGAAAAACGCTACCAATTTTTGTTTCTTAGAAAAACCTTAGGTTTTTCAGAATAAAAAACAGCCGATTATCTTTTCTAAAGAATGCCTAGTTTCGCTCGAAATAGAAATAACTTTGACTATTTTCGTTTCCAAAACAAACGCCTATTTTTCTTAAGAATAGATAGATCAGCCGACTCTTTTTCCCAAAAAATATCTAGTTTAACTCGGTATAGAAAGAACAATGCCTATTTCCGTTTTTCAAGAAACGCCAATTCTTCTTCGGAATACAAAAACAACCGATTTTCTCTTCAAAGAATGTCTTTTTTCGCTCGGAATTGGCTAAACACTGCATATATTTGTTTCCCAAAGAACATATTCTTCTGCAGAATAAAAAGAAAGGCCGATTTTCTTTCCCAAAGAATATCTAGTTTCGCTTGGAATAGAAAGAATACTGCCTATTTTCGTTTGCCAATGGCCGCTTATTTTTCTTTAGAATAGAAAAATAAACGATTACTTCTAAAGAGTATCTAGTTTCACTCTGAATAGAAAGAACACTGGCTATTTTCGTATTTCAAAGAACGCCCATTTTTCTCCAGAATAGAAAAAACAATCGACTTTTGTTCCTTAAAGTATCTAGGCTAGTTTTATTTTTCAAAGAACGTTTAATTTTCATTGAAAATTAAAAATCAACCGATTTTCTTTTCCAAAGAATATCTACTTTCGCTCGGATTAGGAAAAATACTGCCTGTATTCGTTTCCCAACGAAAAACTATTCTTCTTAGAAATAGAAAAAACAGCCGATTTTCTTGTCCAAATACTATTTAGTTTCGCTCTGAACAGAAGGAACACTGCCAATTTTCCCTTTCAAAAAAACGTCTATTTTTTCTCATAATGGAAAGAGCATACGATTTTTCCCCAAAAATATCTAGTTTCACTCTGGACGGAAAGAACACTGCCTATTTGCGTCTTTCAAAAAACTAGTATTTTTCTTCGGAATATAAAAACATTCTATTTTCTGTTCCGAAGAATGTCTATTTTCGCTTGAGTTAAGGAACACACTGCTTATATTCGTTTCCCAAGGAACACCTATTCTTTTTCGAAATAGAGAAAGCCGATTTCCTTTTCCAGAAAATATCTAGTTTCGCTCTGAATAGAAGCAACACTGTATATTTTCTCTTCCCAAAGAACGCATATTTTTCCTCATAATAGAAAGAGCAGACGACTTTTTTCCCCAAAAATATCTAGTTTCTCTCTGGACGGAAAGAACACTGCCTATCTGCGTTTTTCAAAGAACGCCTATTTTTCCTCGGAATATAAAAACAGCCGTTTTTCTTCTCCGAAGAATATCTACTTTCGCCTGAGTTAGGGAAAACACTGCTTATATTCGTTTTTCAAGGAACATCTATTCTTCTTCGAAATAGAGAAAACAGCCGATTTTCTTTTCCAAAGAATATCTAGTTTCGCTCTGAATAGAAGGAACAATGCCTATTTTCTCTTCCCAAAGAACGTCTATTTTTTTTCATAACAGAAAGAGCAGACGAATTTTTTTCCCAAAAAATATCTAGCTTTACTCAAGACGGAAAGAACAATGCTTATTTGCGTATTTCAAAAAACGCCTATTTTTCTTCGGAATATAAAAACAGCCGACCTTCTTCTCCGAGAAATTCTTACTTTCGCTTGTAATAAGGAAAATACTGCTTATATTCCTTTTCCAGAGAATACCTAGTCTTTTTCAAAATAGAAAAAACAGCCGATTTTCTTTTCCAAAGACTATTTAGTTTCGCTCTGAAGAAAAGGAACGCTGCCAATTTTTTCTTTCAAAAAGCGTCTATTTTTCCTCATAATAGAAAGAGCAGACGATTTTTTCCCCAAAAAATATCTAGTTTCACTCGGGACAGAAAGAACACTGCCTATTTACGTATTTCAAAAAACGCCTATTTTTCTTCGCAATATAAAAACAGCCAATTTTCTATTCCGAATAATGTCTCCTTTCGCTCGGAATAGAGAAAACACTACTTATATTCGTTTTCTAAAGAAAACCTATTCTTCTTCGAAATAGAAAAAGCAGCCGATTTTCTTTTCCAAAGACTATTTTTTCTTCGGAATATAAAAACAGCTGATTCTCTTTTTCGAAGAATGTCTACTTTCGTATGAGTTAGAGACAAACACTGCTTTCCCAAGAAATACCTATTCTTCTTCTAAATACAAAAAGCAGCAGATTTTCTTTTCCAAAGAATTTTTTTTTTTACTCGAAATAGAAAAACACTACCAATTTTTGCTTCCTAAAAAACGCTAGTTTTCTTCAGAATAAAAAAACCGCCGATTATCTTTTCTAAAGAGTGTCTAGTTTCGCTCGGAATAGAAATTTTCGTTCTCAAAGACCGTCTATTTTTTTAGGAATACAAATCAGCCGATGTTCTTTTCCAAAGTAGGAAAAACATTACTTATATTCGTTTCCACAAGAACACCTATTTTTCTTCGGAATAGAAAGAGCAGTCGATTTTCTTTTTCCAAGAATATATAGTTTCACTCGAAATAAAAAACACTGCCTATTTTCCTGTTTTCAACAACGCCTATTTTTCTTCAGAATAGAAAAAAGTCTATTATCTTTTCTAAAGTGTGTCTAGTTTCGTCCGAGATAGAAAGAGCATTGTTAATTTCGTTTTTCAAAAAACGCTCATCCCAAAGGATGCCTAGATTTCTTCAGAATAGAGAACCGGCTTCTAAAGAGTGTGTAGTTTTGCTCGGGACAGAAAAAACATTGACTACTTCCGTTTCCACAAAACGCAAATTTTTCTTTAGAATAAAAGTTTTCTTTTCCAAATAATATCTGGTTTCACTCAAAACAGAAAAACACTACCTGTTTTTGTTTACTAAAAAATCCTAGTTCTTTTCAGAATAGAAAAAACAGCGGAATACTTTTTCTAAAGAGTATCTAGTTTCGTTGGGGATATAAAGAGCAAGAAAATTGCCCAGTTTCGTTTCTCAAAGAACGCCTATTTTTCTTCGGAAAAGAAAGAATAGGTCGTTTTCTTTTAAAAAGAATATCTAATTTCGTTCGGAGTATAAAGAACACTGTCTATTTTCGTTTCCCAAAGGACGCTTATTTTTCTTCAGAATAGAAAAAAAACTGCTGATTGCATTTTTTAAAGAATGTCTAGTTTCGCTCGGGATAGATAGGAAACGGACTAACCTTCTTTTCTCATAGAACAACTATTTTTCTTCGGAATAGAAAGAGCGGCCAGTTTTCTTTTCCAAAGAATATCTAATCTAATTGAAGCATCTAGTTACTGCAACAGGTTTCTGATACGGCAAGATTTGTATTAGATGAAGATGTGGATGTGGAACGTGAGAATGACTCTAACTTTGGGAGAAGCTGTGAGGAATTGATTATCAACGAGGTATGTTTTAAAGCGGCGGATGGTAGTGAAGATTTCGCATTTGTAAGTTTCTTCCGGGATGAGAAGGTGAAGTGATTTTGATAGCATATATATAGGCAAGGGCACCAGTAGAGGGAATGTCTTTATTATAGTTAAATACTATTAGTTCGGATTGCTTAGGTTTAGGTAAATGGATACTACCGGTATGTTGGCTGAAAGAGGGGTATACAAATTCCAACACTTTTATTAAATACTTTTACACATACCATGAGAAGTCTTTAAACTCTCTTTCTCTAATAAAGCTATGGGGCGCCAACCCACCTGAAGAAACCTGTTCAAAACCTTCCTAAAAAATTGGTGTTTCGAGTGTTTAATGGTTCTTAACGAGGTAGAAGTTCATGGAGTCATGTGTATACGTTTCTCAAATTCTACTAAGTTAAAATAAATGCAAATAATAGAAAAATTTCACGTCTTGTACACCTAACCCACATTATCAAATATGATTATTAAAGTAAATAAAACACAGAAAGATCTGCCCCTAATTCACCAAATGTGCGTGTATCTAAAAAAAGCCACTTAAATTTATCAATTATAGAAATTCAACCAATTTGTACGTATGAATTATGCGAATACAATTGTGAACGTTCCCATATAAGAATTTATATGTTGACAATACGCTTTAAATAAGCGTGCATCAACGTAAAAAGTCCTTGTAATAATAAGTTTTACTCATTTTTATTATTATCACCAATCACGTTAAATAATTGTAAATCAGCATGTAAGGTTTAGTAGGTGAAAAGTAAAACTTTAATAACTTACAGGTTTTGTTGGTCCTTTACAAAGCTCCAAATAAGCTTTTAATGCAGGAAAATGATTGCAGGTAATCAAACACTCCAATTTAGCATTGAATGACAGCTTCAAACACGGGGCAGTTTCAACTGTAACGGTATTTTTAATTTTGCAACTTCACTCGCGTTTGGAAACCTGCTTTCTAACAATTCCAAGTTTAATACAACCACTTGAATTTCTTGATAATCAACCCGCACGGCGATGGTAGCCGGTCAATCAAAATTCGAAACTCTGCTCTGATCTCTGTTCTCAAATAATTAAAAATGATCGATATAGCTCTCGCCTCTTTTAGTATCTGAGGGTTTTATAAGATTTTTGTCCTTGGGTCATTGCATGGTATTTTTCATTCTTACGGGGTATTGCGTCTACCTGCTCAATTAGAGAGGTCAATGTAGTTCTATTTATGTGACCGCCCATATAAATGGCGCCAATTGTTCATGTTCGTAACACATGTTTTATGGCTGTAAATTTATGAGTATATGAATATTGGGGATAATCTACCATGGTTACGATTTCTTTTTAATCGTACCAATTTTTAATTCAGCTCACGGTCTACATGTAGTGCATTAACTTTTATAGCGGATTTTATAATTATCGTGGTTGTAAGATGTGTAGGTCCAATTCCATGATATAATGGTTTGTTTTTCAACTTGTGTGAATGAGTACAAATAAGCTTTCACATGTCCGGTAATTCACCGAGATCTCTGTATTTTTCTAAATTAAATACAAAGAACGTGAAGTCCCGATTATTATTACTGTTTGTATTTATTATCTAAGGTGCTTTCTTGTTTATTTCTGTATCCTAATTTAATTTTACATTAAAATAGACACGTTATGCAATGTAAACTACCGGGGCTTCTAAATTTTACAGACTCTTTCATGCTAAAAGCCTCTTTAACCAACTGAAATTAAATAACTCATTTCTAGTACCTAATGTTTAATTAAATAACGCACTAGCGTCACACCTTGCAAATGTGTTGTTACATACGAATTTTGAAGACTAGGTGGGTGGATCGGGTCTTACATGAGATATTAAAGCGCGTTGGTGAGAAGAGATCTGTGGCGAAATGTATAAAAAGAAGGGATAGGATGATTGCATATATTTTGAGGCATACAGGATTGATTAATTTACTATTAGAGGAAAATGCGATGGGTCAAAATGGTCGAGGCAGACTGAGACTTAAATACGATAAATAAATTCAGATGGGCCTAGTATCAGCTCAGGATGAAGAGCTGCGTCAAACCCGTCTGTGAATTGAGAACTCGACAACAATATTTACAAAAGCATTTATTTTCTTTAACTGGAATAGTTATACTTGACTAAAGTATACCAAAAATTACTCACCGAACGAATATTTTTCCAAATTGTAGTACGTTCAGATATTGATAATCAATTCCAAAATGCTACCACTACTTTGTTGGTATGGGAGGTTCCATGGCGTAGTTGATATGCGCGTGACTACTATGCTCAAAATCCCGGGTTTGAATTCCGATACGGTTCGCTTGAAAAATGTTAGACGAGCATTTTTTACAAAAATACGCCCTTTGTTCGGATAAGAGGTAAAATGGAGGTCTCGTGTGAGTGTTGACATTCACCTTAAAGATCCCTACCTTGCTTGGAAATTTACTAGGTAAAAAAAATTCGCTTCATGAACAAGTAGTACCTTTGGGTGGGGCTTTGGAAAATAAAATGTAGTGTACTGCTACTACCAGGGGGCTCCGTGGTGTAGTTGGTATGTGTGAGACTACTATGCCCAAGATGCCGGGTCCGCTTAAAAATCTTAGGCGAGCATTTTTCACAAAAATGCACCCTCGTTCGGATGAGAGGTAAACTGGAGGTCCCGTGTGTGTATTATCATGCACCTTAAAGATCTCTACCGTACTTGGAACAGCAAGGGTTCAGCAAAATTCAAAATTTTCCAGGTAGAAAAAATTCGCTTCCTGGACAAGAGTACCTTCAGGGTGGAGCATTGGTAAATCAAATGTAGTGTACTACTACCACCAGGGGGCTCCGTGGCGTAGTTGGTATGTGAGAGACTACTGTGCTCAAGATCCTGAGTCCGCTTGAGAAATGTTAGGAGAGCATTTTTCACAAAAATGCAACCTCGTTCGGATGAGAGATAAAATGGAGGTCTCGTGTGTGTGAGGTTCAACAAAATTCAAAATTTTCCATGAAAAAAAAATCGTTTCCTGGACAAGTAATGCTTTCGGGTGGAGTATTGGAAAATCAAATGTAGTGTACTACTACTACCAGGGGGTTCCGTGGCTAGTTGGTATATGTGAAACTACTATGCCCACGTGTATAAATAATTACCCTGTATGACATAAGCGTATTGTAAATAAATAGCAAACAACGTAAGTAAAAATAATTAATTGTAAGATACCGTACAACGCATTCAATGAAAACGCAAATCGATTGTTTTAAGATAAATACAAAACCATTTATTAATTATCAATACATTTTTAATAAAAATACTTTTTCATTTATTGTAAATAGCGTAGAATAGTACTAGCTTTACGCATTTAGCATAAAAATAAATTATTTAGTGTATTTAAAAACCCAATTCTAGTCTTAATTATGTGTACTAAAACACGAATGCAAATATTTTCTATAAAATGCAACCCTTTTTGCATTAAAAAGCAATTAGAGTTTAATTTAATTACCCTGGAGATTACAGAAATTTATTTTAAATAAAGAATTTTCTAGAATTTTAGGAATATAAAGAGATCAGTCATCAGCATTTACAATTACGTAATATCTAATCAATAAATAAAACATTTATTCCGAAAAGCAGCTGGAACATGAAAAACCCACAAAACCCATGAAATATCCGATAAAATTGAGTAGTTTTTGCATTAGTGTGCAACGCCACAGGAATCGTATGTGTTAAACAAGGACAAACAGCACACGTCACGAATAAATGGAACGAGATTACGCCGCGATTTTAGACGCTAATGAGTTTTTCTGTAAACCTTGCATCGTAATGTTCCATACTATTCTACAACCTTCTGGATATAGATAGTTTTGGTATATAAACATACATTTATTAAACGGGGATTCATTCGATTCTTAAATTTGATCGCAAAATGTTATTTTGATTTAAGTCACGAGCTATTGCTGTGCGAAGATGATATTTGAAATATGCAGTAAGCATACTGTAATTTAATAATTAAGATGGTACAATGAATATAAAAGTGATTTTAAATGCAAATTACATAAAAAATGGAATTTATTAAATTGCAATGTGGAGGGAAAATTCTTCAGCATAACGCTATTTCAAAAATTTTATTAAATACTTAAAAGGAAGATTTAAGCATAATGTACTTTGGTAGCTGCTGTTTGACATGAGGATTTTAAATATGGAAAATCTTGTAAGCTGATTTGACGTCCGATTAAAAAATGTTAGGCGAGCATTTTTCACAAAAATGCAACCTCGTTCGACTGAGGTAAAATGAAGGTTCCGTGAGTGTTCTCACACACATGCAAGGTCCCTACTTAGATTGGAACAAAAAGGGTTTGGCAAAATTCAAAATTTTCCAGGTAAAAAAAACTCGCTTCCTGGCCAATGTAGTACCTTCGGGTGGATCATCGGAAAATCAAATGTAGTGGACTACTACTACTAGGGGGCTCCATGACGTAGTTGGTATGCGCGAGACTACTATGCCCAAGATACCGGGTCCGCTTGAAAAATGTTAGACGAGCATTTTTCACAAAAATGCACCCGCGTTCGATTGAGAGGTCATTTGGATTTGAGGTAAAATGAGGTCCCGTGTTAGTCTTGTCGCGCATGTTAAAGATCTCTACCTTGTTTGGAACAGCAAGGGTTTGGCAAAATCCAACACTTTTCAGATAAAAACAATCGCTTTCTGGACAATGTAGTACCTTCGGGTGGAGCATTTGAAAATCAAATGTAGTTCTTATTAAGTTGATCTAATAAAAATCCCTAGAAATTAAGCTTACCGTTTAATTTGGGCCTTTCCGTCCAAGTGCTAGATACCCAGTCTACAATTCTGAAGATATCCATACAAATTCTCTCCCAAATTCTTTTCCAAAATGCAACTATTCTCTTCATGGTCTTTTAATAAAAAGACAAACGAACCGCCACACTACCGCTGACTTAACTCACAGCTAACACTGAATTGATCTCGTTTCTTAACGATTAAATCTTCATAGTAAAAGTATAAATAAACTGGTTTAAATGACTGGAGTCAGTGCTTATCTAGCGACATTGAAGATACGCATTCCTGCTGATTCTAGTATTATTTAACATCAATGTTTATTATTGGAGAACGTGATGTATTTGTTTACTTTTGTTTTCTTAATGTCAATGTGCTTGAGGGATAAGGTTGTTCGAGAGGTTACAAATATAAATAAAAAGATTTTCAAGGAAGATTTCTCTAAGACAAGGGCGAAGACAGTAGCCAAATATAGTAACTAAATATTTCAAAAACAGCCGATAAAATAATTCACGTAAAAATATAGAAAGTAAAGTAATAATCTCAGCGCTACCATATTAAATAATGTTATACCTTGAAAAACTTTTTTACATACAAGGCGAAACATGTTGAACTTTCCGATTTCAAAAAGGTGCGTAATAAAAACAAACTAAGATGCAATGAAATTTATTTTATTATTTGAAAGAACATAGAATGTAGTTTTATTTTATTATGATTTGAAAATGATATCTTCTACATGTTTACCTCTATTGTCCAAACACTGACGGAGCCTTTTCTGGAAGTTTTCCGTGACTCTATGAATCATATTAAGAGGAATAGCATTAATTTCTTCAGTGATGGCAGCCTTCAGTTTATTGATAGTTCGAGGACGATGCTTGTAAACTTTTTCCTTGAGGTAACCCCAAAGAAAAAAATCGCATGGGTTTAAATCAGGCGATCTGGAGGGCCACTCGCAAAGACATAAGACGACCGGGAAACATTTGCCTTAGAAGTTCCATTGAACGATGAGATGTATGGGCCGTAGCACCATCTTGTTGGAACAAAATGTTTACATTTTCATGGTTTTGTAATAATTCATCCACTTTTGGTTTCAAAAAAATTTCAATCATGTGACAATACCGAGCAGAAGTCACTGTTACAACTTCACCATTTTCCTCGAAAAAGTAGGGACCCCACCTACCAAAATCTCTAACAGCACCACACTATTACTCGAGGGCTGTGGAGTGGTTGTTGGTGAAGTTTCCGAGGGTTATTCTCTGCTCAATAGCGAAAATTTTGTTTATTAACAGTTTCGGCCAGGTGAAAATGGGCGTCATCACCAAGGATTAAAACAGCAGTACGAGGAATACTCTGCGGAATGCTCGGCACAAAATTTTTTCGTATATCAAAGTCTCTGTCACTTAACTCTTGCACTAACTGCATCTTGTATGGGTGCAATTGAAGGTCTCTATGGAGGGTTCTTCTGACACTACTGGCAGATGATCCCAGTGAAGCAGTTATTTACGAACAGGCCGCTGGGGGGACTGTTGAATTGAAGCCGATACTCTATCCACGTTTTCTGCTGACGTTGAAGTCCTAGTTAGGCTTACTGGTTTTCTTTTTAATGCCGAAGATGTCGCTCTAAAATTAGTTATCCAATTCCTAATTGTTGGTCCAGTGGGGATGGGATCGTGACGACCAAGAGCAAAGTGTACACGAAACGCATGCTGTGCTGTGATCACTGATTCACCATTTCAAATCAACTCTTCCACCGCGAACGCTCGATGTTGATCCGACCAAGCCATTGCTCACACTGAAAACTGCGTCATGACGCGTCTGACAACGCCATCCCCACCCTACCACTTTCTCAAGTGTTTGGGCAATGATCTTGTGAAATCGGAAAGTTCAATATGATTCACCCAGTATTATTTAAAAATGTCATGCATTCGCGATAGGTGCAAAAAGGTTCCCCAGCGAATGATCTTAAAAACGTACAGTTCCAAATGGAATAGCTCCTTCGTAGAACAAGTACCACATAATGGCAAACGCAGCATCTTGTTTTAAATATTATAACATTCTATACTAAAAAATTATTTCCTCACGTAATTCCAAAGTGCTGTACACTGGCGATAGAGACAATAAAATCCCCAATAAATTGTCGTACAAACCAATCGCCCCACATCGATGGCTCCCTCGTAGGAAAAGAACCACATGATGGAAAACAGCTGCTGATTCAAATTTAGTAACGCTATACGTTAAGAAATCGCCATTCAAAAGTGTTACACATTCACGATAGGCGCAATAGATTTCCCAACATGGTCTTAAAAACGTACCGTCCCAAATTGATTACTCCCCCGTAGGAAAAAACAACATGATGGCAAACGCAGCTTCTTGTTTTAAATATTAATAACGTCCTACACTAAAAAAGTATTTTGTCACAAAATTCCAAAGTATTAGACATTGGCCATAACTGCAATAGAATCCCCAACCAATTGTCTTAAACAAGCCTACCCACATCGATTGCTCCCCTGTACGAAAAAACCACATGATGGCAAACGCAGCATCTTGTTTTAAATATTATAACGGTCTGTATTAAAAAATTATTTCCTCTCGTAATTCCAAAGTGTTGGACATTGGCGATACAAGCAATAGAACCCCCCAATAAATTGTCTTAAAAATTAATAGCCCCACATTGATTGCTCCCCCGTAGGAAGAGAACCACGTGATGGAAAACACAGCTGCTGATTCAAATTTAGTAACGTTATACGTTAAAAAATCGCCATTCAAAAGCGTTGCACATTCGCGATAAGCGTAATAGATTTTCCTTAAAAACGTATCGCCCCAAATTAATTGCTCCCCCGTAGGAAAAAACAACATGATGGCAAACGCAGCTTCTTGTTTTAAATATTAATAACGTCCTATACTAAAAAAGAACTTTCTCACAAAATTTCAAAGTGTTAGACATTGGCGATAGCTGCAATAGAATCCTCCAACCAATTGTCTTAAAAAAACCTACCCACATCGATTGCTCTCCGTACGAAAAAACCACAAGATGGCAAACGCAGCATCTTGTATTAAATATTATAGCGTTTTATATTAAAAAATTATTTCCTCACGTAATTCCAAAGCGTTGGACCTTGGCGATAGAGGCAATAGAATCCCCAAATAATTGTCTTACAAACCAACTACTCCACAGCGATTGCTCCCCCGTAGGAAAAGAACCAGATGATGGAAAACACGGCTGTTGAATCAAATTTAGTAACGTTATACGTTAAGAAATCGCCATTCAAAAGTGTTGCACATTCACGATAGGCGCAATAGATTCCCCAAAGCACGGTCTTAAAAACGTATCGCCCCAAATTGATTGCTCTCCCGTAGGTAAAACAACATGATGGCAAACGCAGCTTCTTGTTTTAAATATTAATAACGTCCTACACTGAAAAAGTATTTTGTCACGAAATTCCAAAGTATTAGACATTGGCGATAGCTGCAATAGATTGCTCCTCTGTACGAAAAAACCACAAGATGGCAAACGCAGCATCTTGTTTTAAATATTATAGCGTTCTATATTAAAAAATTATTTCCTCACGTAATTCCAAAGTGTTGGACTGGTCATAGAAGCAATAGAATCCACAATAAATTGCCTTAGAAACCAATCGCTCCACATCGATTGCTCCCCTTTAGGAAAAGAACCATATGATGGAAACCCCAGCTGCTGATTCAAGTTTGGTAATGTTATACATTAAGAAATTGCCATTCAACAGTGTTGCACATCGCAATAGGCACAATGTATTTTCCAACGCATGGTCTTAAAAACGTACCGCCCCAAATTGATTGCTCCTCCGTAGGAAAAACAACATGAAGGCAAACCAGCTTCTTGTTTTAAATTCTAAAAATGTCCTATATGAAGAAAGTATTTTCTCACGTAATTCCAAAATGTTAAACATTGGCGATAGGTGCAATAGAATCCCCAACCAATTGTCTTAAAAAACCGACCCACACCGATTGCTTCCCCATACGATAAAGCACATGATGGCAAACGTAATATCTTGTTTTAAATATTATAACGTTCTATATTAAAAAATTAGTTCTTCACGTAATTCCAAAGTGTTGGACATTGGCGATAGAGGCAATAGAATCCCCAATGAATTGTCTTAAAAACCAATTGCCCCACATCGATTGCTCCTGCGCAGGAAAAGAATCATATGATGGAAAACACGCCTGCTGATTCAAATTTCGTAACGTTATACGTTAAGAAATCGCCATTCAAAAGTGTTGCACATTCGCGATAGGCGCAATAGATTCCTCGACGCATAGTCTTATAAACGTATCGCCCCAAATTGATTGCTCCCCCGTAGGAAAAAACAACATGATGGCAAACGCAGCTTCTTGGTTTAAATATTAATAACGTACCATATTAAAAAAGTATTTTCTCACGAAATTTTAAAGTTCTAGACATTAGCGATGGCTGCAATAGAATCCCCAAACAAATGGCTTAAAAAACCGACCCACATCGATTGCTCCCCCGTACGAAAAACCACATATTGACAAACGCAGCATCTTGTTTTAAATATTATAACGTTCTATATTACAAAATTATTTTCTCGCGTAATTCCAAAGTGTTGGACATTAGCGATAGAGGCAATAAAATCTCCAATGAATTGTCTTAAAAACCAACGTAGGAAATGAGAAACGCAGTATCTTGTTTTAAATATTAAAAACTTCCTACATTAAAAAATTATTTTCTCACGTTATTCCAAAGTGTTACACATTGGCGATATATGCAATGGGACTGCCAGTGAATTGTCCTAAAAGCCAACCACCCTAAATCGATTGCTCCTTCGTAGGAAAAGAACCACATGATGGTAAATACAGCTTCGTGTTTCAAATTAAATAGCGTTATACGTTAAAAAATTGCTATTCAAACACGTACATTCTCGAGATGTGCAATAGATTCCCAAACAAAAATCTACCACCCGAGATCAATCGCTCCCCCGTAAGAAATAACCCGCATAATGGTAAATGCAGTTGTAAATATTAATAACGTTCTAAATTACAAAATTATTTTGTCACGTTATTCGAGAGTATTGCCCACTCACGGTAGGTGCAATAGGTGCCTCAAACGATAATCATAAAAAACAATTCGTCCAAATCAATTGCACCCCCATAAGAAAATAACCACATAATGCAAACGCAACTACTTGTTTTAAATATTAATACCGTCCTATACTGAAAAATTATTTTCCCACGTTATTCCAAAGTGTTACACCTTGGCGATAGATGCAATAAGTTCCCCAACGAATGGTCTAGAAAACGTACCACCCCAAATTGATTGCTCCCTGTTTCAAAAGAATCACATGATGCCAAACGCAGGTAGCTTCTTGATTTAAATCATTTTCTCACGTTATTCCAAAGTGTTGCACATTGGCGATAGATGCAATAGGTTCTTCAAAGAATGGTCTAGAAAACGTACCACCCCAAATTGATTGCTCCTTGTTTCAAAAGAACCACATAATGGTAAATGCAGTCAGCTTCTTGTTTTAAATATTAATAACGTCCTATATTGAAAAATCATTTTCTCACGTTATTCCAAAGTGTACAATAGGTTCCCCAACGAAGAGTCTAGAAAACGAACCACCCCAAATTGATTGCTCCCTGTTTCAAAAGAACCAGGCAGCTTCTTGCTTTAAATATTAACAACGTCCTATATTGAAAAATTATTTGCTCACGTAATTTCAAACAATTGCACTTTGGCGATAGGTGTAATAAGATCACCACTAAATTGTCTTAATATCCGATCGCCCCACATCGGTTGCCCCCCCCCCCTCTCCTAAGAAGGGAACCACATGATGGCAAACAGCTTCTTGTTCCAAATCTAGTAACGTTATACATTAAGAAAATTACTATTCAAAAGTGTTCCATATTCGCAATGAGGTGTACTAGGTTCTCCAACAAATGGCCTTAAAAACGTAGTGCCGCAAATTCATAAACTCTTCCGTAGAAAAAGAACCACATGATGTCAAACGCAACTTCTTGTTTTAAATACTAATAATGTCCTATATTAAAATATTATTTTCTAACATTATTCCAAAGTGTTGCACATTACCGATAAGTGCAATAGAATCTCCAGTAAATTGTCTTAAAAACCAAGCACTCCAAATCGATTGCTCCCTCGTAGGAAGAGAACTACATGATGGCAACCTCCCACATTTCAATGATTGGCTGTGAAGGAATGGGCTATTCCACAGAGGTGGGGTTGGTCTTGTTTAGAGGGGTGGATGATCTAGCTTTCAATAGTAACCATGCTGTAGACTGGAGTGCAACGTGCGTTTGTTATCGAGAGTTTTATAAAAAATGCTGAATCTGTTATTGCGACACAAAGGGGATTCCGCACGCGGTACAATTTGTCATCATCTGCTAGTGTTCCCGACCTGAAAACAATTTTGTGTTGGGTGAAGAAATTTAGGGAAAGTGGATCTGCACTAAATGTGAAGAAGGGACATGCTGTGACCGTCAGAACCCCTGAAAACGTAAAGTTAAGGCGTCGATTGAACAGTCTCCAACGCGTTCTGCGCGCAAACATGCTGCTGCTCTTCAGATTTAGACGAGAACAGTGAGGCGGATTTTGCATTGTGAACTCAAAATGCACCCCTACAAGATGATGATTGTGCAGGAATTGTCCCCAACGGACTGGGGGCGGCGTGTGGAATGTTGTTAGACAATCCTTTGCAAAGTGCCTCCTACTGCAATTTTGTGGAGTAGCGACGAAGCTCATTTTCATCTTTCAGGGTGTGTTAATAAACAAAATTTTCGCTACTGGTCAAATAAAAACCCTCGACAGCTTCACAAAACACCCCCTTCACAGCCCAAAGGTAACAGTTTGGTGTGCAGTATCGTCCGTAGGCATTATTGGGCCTTACTTTTTTGAAGATAATGGCATCACCGCTACTGTTAACTCAAACCGGTACTGTGACATGCTTGAGAATTTTGTCAGACCTAAAATCAAAGAATTTGGTCAAGAGCATGATCCACACAGCTTCTGGTTCCAGCAGGATGGTGCTACAGCACACACTGCCCGTCTTTCACGCACTATTCTTCAAGAGATGTTCCCTGGGAAGGTGATTTCCTTGCGCGAGACGGTAGAGTGGCCTGCTCTCAGATTTAAGCCTATGCGATTATTATCTGCGACCTCAAGGCCGAGGTTTTTAAAGTTCGTCCTAGAACCTTGGATGTCCTGAAGACTGCAATTGAGGAAGAAATTGTGCAGATAACCCCCGCCACACTCGAGAAAGTCATGCGAAACCTCCAAGAAAGGCTCAATATGTGTGTCGCCTGCCAAAGCCTTCATTTGAAGGATATTATTTTAAAAACAGCTTAAAAACTACATTATATATCCTTTCCAGGAAATAAAACCTTTTAAAATGTGGGAGGTTCCCGTGCCCCACTCTGTACGTTAAACAATTACTATTCAAAGATGTTGCACATTTGCGATAGGTGCAATAGGTTCCCAACAAAAGGTCTTAAAAAATCTATCACCTCAAATCAATCGCTCCCATGTAGGAAATAATCCACATAATGGCAAACGCAGCTTCTTGTTTTAAATATTAATAACGTTCTAAATTACAAAATTATTTTCTCGCATTACTCGAGAGTGTTGCTCATTCGAGATAGGTGCAATAGGTGCCTCTCAAAGAATGATCTTAAAGAGCAAATGCGTCTTTAAGGTTAAAACTACCACTTACTCTGTGGTTATCCTAATCTCAGTATGCCTGTAATCTCGTAGGAGTGGCGTCTAGATGTCCCTTTGTTTGGTTGGCGGTAGCTTTTATCCTGGAAGGAGGAAAAAGTAAAAGGAAAATGGACGACCTCGTCGACTGTCCGAATTTTACAAAACGCGTTTGCAATCGAGGAAAGCCGGTTGTAAAGTCTGCTTATTTCAACGTATCAGCTCCCAGGAGCTATCATCCCCCCTCTAGGATAGGTTAATGTTCTCACGCAAACTGCAAAGCACAGCGCACATTAAGCATGAGAAATGCAATCTTGCGGTTTCCCAAACCACAAATCATAAGTCAGTGTCCGAACTTACGTGAAAACCAAATCTTTGTGTGGTTTCCACGTAACGCTTACTTTAAACAATAATACTAAAGAATTTCCAGTGCGGGGTTTAAAAATCCTCTAACTAATACAATAAAAAGTTCAGATTTTTTTAAAAATCGCAATAACCTTTGGAATATTATACCAGAGAGGATACCGTCGTCATCAATCCATACAGATAGAACTGCATATCGTCGGGAAAAGTTACGACTTTAGTTTCTCGTTGCCTTCAGCCGTACAGCAGTGTCAACAAGACTAAGCCCTGTAGTGTGATATTACATAACCAAGTCAATCAATTATTCAGGCTGTCGCATTAGTAATTAAGGACTGTTGCACCCCTTTTGTTATTTAGATCTCTCCACAAATACCCTTCCGATATAGTTGCTCCTTTGGCTCGGTTATGTTTCTCTGAGACAAGCAAGCCTCCCCGCCTTGTCAAGATCATGGCTCACAAGAGAGGCTGTGAGATATACCATAATGCTAAATATGGTCAAAAAATCACACAGTTTGTAACATTCTTTTGAAACGTTTATAATCCATAATTCATTTTAATAGTTTCTGTATTGGTAAATCCCACCAATAGAATTGGTGTTATTTCCATTAAGAAATATATTTTTAGGTTAGGTGCATTCTTGATTTAAGAAAAGACAATTTTTGTATCTTAGATTGTTTATATTCAAAGGTTGTCAAATTTCATGGCGATTTTTAAAGTTAAAAATGATATTATTTTCTAATCTAAATAATTACATTTTAATGATTTGTTTATTTTGATTAGTAATGTATAATGCTGGCGCTTATGACCTCATTGTCTTGGCACGAAGAAATTTCGCACGCAAAATGATGCTGATTCAAAAAATAAAAATCACCTTCCTTTTGTTCTAGTTAAATATTACAGTAAGATAATGTTCCATATGTTAGATAGAGAAAACTGTACATAACAATTGGCTTGACCCAACGTGGGGGTTTGTTTGTCGTAGGGCTTTTTTATTTTGTTAATTTTAGTTAATTAAAAATATTTTTATTAACATATAAATTAATAATTTATAATTTTTTATTAAAATAATTAAATAATTATTATAAAAAAATTTGAATTCTTAAAAAATTTAGCAAAAGAAAGTTTTAAAAATACTTATTTATTATAAAAAATATTTAAAAATTTAATATGAAATATAATAATTAAAAATAATAATTCTAATAGAAAATTGTAAATTATTAATCTATAGTTTAATAAAAATATTTTTAATTACATAAAATTAAATAAAAATTAGTACGACAAACAAGGCCCTCACGTTGAGGATCCAATTGTTGCGTCCAGTTTTGAGTCCAGAAAATCTAGTGGTAGTTGCCTAGAACCTCGACAAACTACCTCACTAAAACTTTGTGTTCCAGCAAAGTTCCGAAAACCTCGACTGTACTAACAGGAATGGTCGTTGACTAATACAGTGAGTTAGGTAGTGTAAGTGTTTGAAGAGGTCGCGGAAAATTAGCTTATGTGAAATACCAGTCTTAATCGTGAAGTATCTTGGACGCCACCTAATCTCAAACTGCGCTAATTTCTAGGGAAAAGCGACTGAAAGAATAAATAGAGAATGCCTAAACTTGAGATCAGAAAAGTGATTCTGGCCTAAAATTCACATGAGAAATAATAGAGTACACTAACGCTAACACAAACCTAAAATAAATTTTAACAATAAGGACCCTAATATACCTATTTAAATACTGCTAGCTGGAAGAAAGGTTTCCAAAATCGATGCTAAATTACCTGTATATATGCTTCTAGGTAATGGTAAAATGTTTTATTATAAGACTTGTCTTTACATTAGTTGTGAAAATCACCAATATTGGACGGCTACACAATTGTGTTTTTATTACAAGTACATATAAACATTCTTAAGCCTACAAAGGATTTTTTTAGTATTTTTATTTTAAAAAATAAATAATTATTTGTAAAAATAATTATTATTCAATTTTATTTAAATATAAATATATTCAAACTTTCTTTTAATGATAATCACGAAGTACTTAACCAAAAGGCTTTGCCTCCATAAAAAGATTTGAGATTATATTAGGCAAAGTTCGGACAGATGAATTAAAACTGCAAATTGAATTTATTTGTGTTGTTTTTCTTTATCTAACGTATGTAATATTCTCTTATGAAACCTTTAACTAGAACAAGGCGATTTTCATTTTTTGAATAAGCATAATTTTGCATGTGAGACTTCGTCGTGCCAAAACGGTAAGGTCATAGGCGCCAGTATTATACATTATTAATCAAAACAAATGAATCATTAAACTGTACAAATTAACGATATCATCCTCAACCTTAAAACCGTGATGATGAATCTGACAACATTTGATTATGAACAATGTAAGATACAAAAATATAACTCTCTTAGATCAAAAATGTATGTAACCTAAAAATTATATTTCTTAAAGGAAATAACACTAATTTTATTGGTAGGATTTTTCAAAGCAGACTATTAAAATGAAATATAATTATAATCATTTTAAAGAATTACTACATCTTCTCTAATTAATTAAATTTTGTCTAAAAATCTCAAGAGTGAATTAAAACGAATAAGCATAGATAGTGGAAAACACACCAAAACAACATCAGGCTAAAAATATGAAATAATCCAAAACATTGTGTGTAGGTAAATACATGTGTGTGCTTTTGTTTATGTATATGATAAACGTAACTTAGATGATATTTCAATTTCTTAAGTGCAACAGAAGGTGAGAGGTCATTAAGCGTCCTTCTCTCTACTTTTAAAAGAAGAAAACAGCTACGGTGAGCCTAATCGTGCAAAGCAGTTCATGTGGCCACGCTTCAGAGTAGGCAAACTCCGAAAAATTTCCTTATCTCCTACTTCATAGTCTTATCTGTGTCTATTTATTTATCATAATTTTGCCCATAAATTATAATTTTTAACTGCAGGTGTTCTTTCCTTTTAAGGGTGAGAGGAGTTCGCTTAATTTAAGATAAAAATAAAAATTAAAATTATAAAAAACCAAAATTCAATAAAGTATGATTATATATTTTATACCCTTTTTTGCTGGTAATCACAAAGTGCTCAACGAAAAGGTTTTCTTTCCATAAAAAGATTCTAGATTATCTTCGGAAAAATTCGGACTGATGAATTAAAACTGCAGATTAAAATTACTTTGTGTCGCTTTTTCTCTATTTAACATATTGAGGTGATAATGGGTTATATAGAGGTCATTGAGCACCATATCCTGTACATACAACACCCTAGAACTTGAGAAAAATAAAGAAATCTTCCAATATTTTAATTACTCAGACCCGTAATTGAAAATACGCTGTATATTGTTCCAAATGCGAGAACCGTGATGCAATAAGCTTTGCAACAATATCTTTAAATAGTATAGTATGTAAGTTAAAAACCTCAACTAAAAAATAGTAATAAGACGCGTTTAAGGGCATATTATGTAAAGTGAAAACCCGTGGTTCTAAAATCGTTCACTAAAAAAACTAAATACCATTTAAAACAAGTACTTTCTTAAAGCATTTCCACTCTATTTTGTGCATTTTTAATGCTAAACGAGAAAGCGTGTATTTCAGATTGAAAAGTACTTCACTTTTCTAGACTTTTCAAATTGCTAAATTTATTTGGCGGTAGCGAAAACGGCCAATAAATCAAGTTAAACTACAATTATGATAGGCGATGCAATTAGAACGAATAGCATAAATGGACGTTCCAATTAGTGAGACTATAATGGTAATCAAGGCGTTTTACGACCCATATTAAATAAGATAACCCGTAGGTACAAGCTATTTTTACATTAATGCTTTAAAATACACCAATTGAGGAACTATAGTGAGATATTTAGGACGTAATAAATCAAGTTTAACAGCCAATTTAGCTAACACAATGTATCTGTCAAACCTGAAAAAATTGTATTAGGTTATAAAACACTCACCCAAAAGTTTATCAATCTCTCTAGATTTTATGACGTGACAACCTTGATAATATATAAACCGTTGAAATAATCAGAACAGAAGTCAATTAGCGATTGTATTTGTGTAGGTCAATTACAAATAAAAATATTTGTCAAGAACAATATATTTTAAAGTTGTGAAATATAACGATCGAAGTTCCAAGTGATTTTGATTTAAGTATGAAGAACTCAGATTGGCAGTAAATTAATGAAGTAAATTCCTGTATGATAATTTTAAATAAAAATTGAAAAAATTGGTGGATTAATTTTAAAAGTATTCAAACACCAGTATGGATTTTGGAGAAATGGAATGGAGTTTAATGGATACAAGCTTACCACATGACCAGAGAGAAAAAGGACAATCAGCGGAATTGACGGTAAAACTTTTAAGAGACATTTTGCGCTAGTTATATATTCTTAAGGGGATTAGATTACATACGAATTTGAGGCCTAATTTTTTTGTAAATGGATAATTAAAGATTTTTTAGGTCGAATTCCGATTTAACTTGACCATTAAAAAAGGTTTTGTTTAAAGGTATCTGATGAGCTACGTTTATTATCGGAGGTAAAAAATTTGTACATAACGGGACTTGCATAAGGAAAGGTTTAGGTTTATGAAATATTATTCAGAAATTTTATAAATTTCCCTATAAAAAAAATGTTATTTTAGATTTAAAATGTGCGGACCATATTGAACTTTATTCGTAGATTTAATACTTGTATGTAAGTAGTTGCTTTTTTGATGTGTGTTGAAGAAAAATGTTTTGCGAATTTAAAGGATTGTTTGTTAAAGAATATTTGATGTTATTGTAAGTTTGATGTTGGATTCTCGTTGTTTAATTTAATCTGAGCTAGCAAGACAATTCAGGCATCGTTAGGCAAAAACTCACACCAGTTTTATCGATACCCAATATGAGGGGTTTATTTCAATTCATTTTTAAACGCTACATTTCACAGCACTTTATTGACCCCCCAACGTCGGGGCACATCTGCAGGTTACTATTCACAGCAATTTATAATATTATATTACTGAAACTTTAACTAGAACGAGAGGAATATTATTTTGCGTGTAAAACTTCTTTGTGCCAAGACAATGAGGCGCCAGTATTATACATTATTAATCAAAACAAATGGATCATAAAACTGTAATAGTTTAAAGTACAACATAGGAATTCTTAACTTTAAAAACCACCATCAGGAATTTGACAATCTTTGAGTATGAACAATGTAAGATTATGATTATAAACATTTCAAAAGAATGTTGTAGTGTATTGTTCACTTTTTGCAAAGCAATATTCCGCGTTAGGAATCTTTTTCGTTTAGCATGTTGAATATAAAAAGTATTATGCAAAAACTGTTTCGACAATTCTAGTCTCCCCAACCTACATTTTGTATTTAAATTATCAAACTCTCCCATTAATTTTTAACGACATCGCTTCAAAAAATCAACGAACGTGTATTTTTGCAATCGAGATAAAATGTAATAACCTCAAGGTTGACCCAAATTTTTATTAAGATTTGCTTCTAATTACCAACCGTTTGTAAAAATTTACAAGTCTAAATTTTGCTAATTATGTTAGTGTAGTTTAGTCCAGAACTAGTTTGCCATTACACGGTTTTTTGCTTAGCTGACCTGCTTCCGACACGCCAACCATGATTAAGTAAATATAGTAATCTAATGAAATATACCTGGTTATTTTTAATTATTGACCGATTAAAGATAGAGACATGAGTTGTTTTAATCTCAGTCTTGTATTGCTAGTGAGAAATTTAATATCTCTAGATTAGACAATTTAAAACAAATACACGATTGCGCAAATCACCTCAAACCTTTAACAGATTTGTAAAAAAAATTTTTTAAAGATATAATTTTATGCGTTCTCAAGAAATAAGAATGAGGTGTGGCTTTTCCTCGACTTTTTCACACGCTTGAAGATATGGAAAGTAACATTTTTTTACCGGGTCGGAATAAGTTATAAATTGTATTAAAAACTTTAGCATCTAAAATGTATCTGTTTTTTAGTTGGCAACTATGAAATCGCACTTGAATTACCAGGATTTGTAGAAACACGTTTGAGGTTAAATATCATTCCACTTCCGAAAGGGACTGCGTCAAAACGTTCTTGAGATATCGTGCTAACGATCACGTAGACAGATACACAAACATACACATAAACAAGCGCACACCCGCACGTACGCGTTAAAACGTATTGAAAGTGTTGCAGTACAACTTCATTTTCAAAAATCACGCAATGTATAGTAAGTCTCAAGTGGCCGTTATTTTCTTATTCAACGACTACGAACATAAACTGTAAATTACCTTCTCATTTGGGTAGATATCATTGTTTCGTCAAGTATATTCACGGTTTGATGAAAAAAATTTAACGGCCGTTTTATCTTATATAAAATTTTGGGTTAATGTTATGTGTTAGAGTGGTAGAGACCATAGGGGTCGGTAAGACATTCTAAGACCCACTACTACGATGTGGAAGGCAACGAGAAACCACCACATTACCTCCCAAGTACACAGCGTACTCAAATCGTTATTTAAGATTATAGCATCCTTTGGGGTAAAAGATTCCGGCGTTAAAATAGTTTCCCATTTGGATCTCCGCGAGGGGACTACTTTAGAAGATGTGATCGCAAAGTTTAGAAAAAGAGTCAGGAATGTGGAACGTCAAAAGTATGAAGCAAGTAGAAAATTTGTTACGTTTATTTTTCAACATAAATTAAATATTATTTTTTCCCCTGGTTAAGTAATTACCCGCTCGTATAAATTCCATTTCTATTCTTAAATTCTCTAAAAATGCCCTATATAGTGTACCTGTTCGGAATAAGCCCGCTTTAACATAATTTTAACTCAAATCCATTTTGCTTTTAAAACAAAAATATTCGGTAAATTAAATAGTCAATACCTTGTTTTAGGCATCCGTTAATTTGTTAAACATTCTGATAACGTATAATTGCTTTCTCTTGTATTTACCATCTAAAGACTTGCCAAAATAAGGATCCTACTATTATTTGATAGCGTGTTTTCCAGTTTGCTAATCGCGCTTTGATAACGCAAGGATTGTAGTTCGAACTCGTGTTATTTGACCCAATTTTTAATTTGATTCTGTGGCCTGTATGTTGAAATATTTTCTACATTACTCGTCCCAGTACTTCAAGAGCGATGCACGTTATTTTGGTCGACAAGTAGGAGGTATCTTGCGTCTCTTAGCAGGAGGCCAAATTGGTTCTTTTGTTATGTAGGTCCAATTGTTCTTTGACGTAGACCAACTGCTTTTGTCTGTAGACCGCGGCTGCAGTTATGGTGGCAGGGTGAATGGATCCTGACTACCGGCTCTTTGGTGTTCCTCATATGAGGATCGGTTTTCTATATTTCTTGTGTGGGTTCGATCTTCTTAAATTTTGATTTCGCTCTCTTTCGTGATTGCTAAATATCCTTGGTTAGCTCATGTCAGATTATTGGACTTGTGTTTTCCCCAATAATCATAGTCCATTGAAAATCCTGGAACCCAAAATTTTTCTTTTTTCTTCCTTCCCTCTCGATACATTTTGTTCTTCCCGTCAAGTCTAGAGTTCGTTTCATTCTCCGATTTTTTTTTATTCTACAACCTTATTCTAATTTCCATTTTGTTGTTTCGCTTCCATTGGTGTTCCTGAAGTCGGATATGTTTTAGATTGCCCTGTATTCACAATAATTTTCTTTTGGCTTCTATTGAGTTACGGTTAGCCTTTATTTAGTTACTTTCTACCAATTTCTTTCCCGTTCGTATTCAAAATGACTTCTTTTTCGGCTTCCCACCAAGGTCTTTCTGTGTGGGAGTGTAATTTGAAATTTTCTGGTAAAACAAACACTCTTACCGTACATGATTTTTTGGGACGGGTCGAAGAATGCCGACGAACTCAACATGTATCAGAAAATTGCAGTTATTTGAGTCTGCAATGAACTTGTTCAAGGCTAAAGCGTTACTTTACTATCGTCGTTACTAGCATAGGTTTTCTTACTAGAAGTCGTTGTCTAATTTACTGATTCAACATTTTGAACCCCCGGATTTTGCTTATAACTGTGCTACTACTAAGGAAAATACTTTTACGTCACATGACCGAATTTCTCCTACGCCTACAGGTAGATCCAATACTTCATCCGTACGTTCTACTGTTCTTCCTCTTAGTTCTACTTCTACTCGTCAGGTCGTATGATTCAATTACGATAAACCTGGTCATGTTTCGACACGTTTTACTTGTCTTAAAGTACTCCATTGTTATGGTTGCGGATATAAGGGAGTTTCTCGCCGCAACTGTCCACGCTGTCATTCTACTACTAATAGGTCTTCGAATCATACTTCAAATACTAACCTCACCTCTAGCTCCCTAATTTCTTCTGCTTCTCACTCTACGTTCTCTTCTGTCCCTCATCCAGGTCATCCTGCTACTACTATCAAAACCTATCCTTCTTCGGCGAATACAGCTCCGAACATAATTTCCTACGTCTCTAGTTCTACGTCCTATTCTACTCCTGCTTCTACTCGCGCTACTTATTCACTCTCTCTTCAAACTGCGCCTCCACCACCATTACAACTCATGCTTCAAATTAGTGACTTGCAGGCAGCTTTTCAAGAGTTTGTTTCCGCTTTCTTAAATGATTCTACCCAAGAAATCTTGGAAATAGTAAGCCTAAATTGTACTAGCTTTGCGGCCAGTAACCAACCTAAGCCTAGGGCATGCATCTACATACCCAGCTACATCAATACTCTCTTCCTGCCACAACTGAGTGACCGTGACGTCTCAGCCGTTCAGATCAGTTGCAGGATGGGAGGAATTACTGATGTAATCTTGGTTTCAACCTATTCTTCAATTGACCAAAACCCACCTCCTCTGGAGTTGGCGGCAGTCATTGATCATTGCGATAGCTACAAAAAGCATCTTATTATTGGATGCGACTCCAACGCACACCATATGGTGTGGGGCAGCGTTGACACAAACCTTCGAGGAAAAGTCCTACTCAAGTACATATCGAGGAAGAATCTGGAGGCTTTTGAGTGGAGCAGCGATTCAACGTTTGTAATATCTCGCTTTCAGACAGTCATCGACTTAACCCTGGCATCGGCAGGCATTTAAGACATATCTTGAACTGGCAGGTGACGCCTAAAGCAACACAGTCAGATCACAGAATGTTAAGTTTTAAAATAAAGGCAACAGAAGTCTGTAAAGAACCCAAAAGCGACCAACAGATCTACCTATTTAGACAGCTTGGAGGAACGACTTTTGGCATTACAAGGCATTGACAACATAAAAACAATAGAAAAGCAACAGAGATACTTGGTCTCTCTTCAGAACTCTATCGTAGAGTCCTTTGAACAGGTATGCTCGGTCAGGACAGATTCTAATCGCTCCATCACCCTATGGTGGGGCGAAGGGCTACAGAAGCTGAAAAAAACCCTAGGCAAACGGTTCAACAAGGCAAAAAACACCAAAAGTATGGCTGACTGGGAGGCTTATAAAAACCACCAACGACTATACAAAACGGTAATTAGAAGACAACAGAGACACTCTTGGAAGACCTTCTGTAACTCAGTCGAGTCTGCCAATGCATTCTCTCGCATTAAGAGGATTTTGACCAAAGACCCTGGCCATCAACCATGCTGCCTGAAACGTGTGGATGGTACGTACACCACCAACGAAACACAAACCAACTTTCCAGGTAGTGTATCACAACTTTCCTCATACGGGGTGGATCAACTCAGCTCGCCCCCTAATGGGGCCGACAGGGAGGTTTCAAACCGGGTAGTAAACGAAAGAAAAATTAAATGGGCCATCTCTACTCTCAAACCGTTTAAGTCCCCTGGAATGGATGGCATCTTCCGCGCCCTACTACAGTGGGGAGTGGAGAGGTTGGCACCAATACTCGTGGTATCTTTTAGGTGCTGTATTGCTTTTAGATACATCCCAGCAGTTGGAGAGAGGTTAAGAGTTAAGAGTCTTCATTACTAAACCAGGCCGGTAGGATTACTCCCAGGCAAAATCCTACAGACCGATCAGTCTTAAGTCTTTTTTGCTAAAGGTCTTGGAGAGACTTTGCGACAATGATATGAGGGAGGGGATACTGCTTTCTTATGCACTTTACTCAAACCAGCAAGCCTTCATACCAGGAAAATCCACGGAGTCTGCCCTCCGCGCTGTTGTAAAACAGATTGAAAAAACCCTTAACAACATGCCCGTCTTAGGCGCATTTGTTGATATTGAGGGTGCGTTTAGCAAAACCACCTTCGCAAGCATTGATAGAGCTCTACGGGCACATGGAGCTGAAGACACCCTTCGGCAGCTGACTATGCAGGTTCTGCGATGCCAACGGATACGCAATAATGTAGGGAAAACGTCAGTAATTAGGGCGGTAGGTTGTCACCGTTACTATGAAACATAGTAGTGGATAGCCTTCTCCAGCGCTTTAATGAAACAGGTTTCTTCGCGATAGGTTATGCGGACGACCTAGCTATCTTAGTAGTCGGCAAATTTGAAAAACTGCTGTGTAATTTGATGCAAGCAGCACTAAGCATCACGGTGCTATGGTGCTCCAAGAACTCTCTAACCATCAACCCCAATAAAACGGAGTTGGTGCTGTTTACCAATAAAAGGAAGCTAATGGTAACTAGATTGCCAATGCTCTTCCAAACTTCTCTGCCGCTATCAGAAGAGGTGAAGTACCTGGGTGTCATACTTGACAAGAAACTGAATTGGGCCAAACA